>JAQMRL010000001.1:190777282-191424010 GCA_035578175.1 Catonia carolina | reverse complement strand
TCATGGAATTATATAAAATAAGGTGCCAAACGAGTCAATCCATATGAAGTGATCAAAAAAAAAAATATTTTTGGTTGCTTGACCATTTTAAATACCTATTTTTTATTTTTTAATATTTTATTTCCACATGTCCTGGTAGTACAAAAATGATTTTATTAAATTTTTATTGCAGCCCACTTTTTTGGCGGCCATTTTTGTTTTGCTGTGCGCACCAATTTTGGGGCTTGCAGACGTTAACGTAAACTTATTTTTTTTAGGACTGGATAATGCTAAAATACTGCAACAAAGACCATTTTATTCAGCATTTCCGTCTCTAAATTTTGTTTCTCAGCATAAGAAGCCTTATTTGTACTCTTACAGGTGATAATGCTCCTTAAAGTTTGGTAACGGAATTTACCAAATGCCACTTTTTGGAGCCTTGTTTTATTAAGAAGGAGTGGTATGTCACACTTGATTTTTTTAATTGCAATTACATAAAAAACCTGTATTCACTATAGTGAGAATCTTAACTCTGATAAATGTGCCCTTTAATTTTTAAAATTTTTAAAAATTTGCAATTTTTTCAAAGTTTGAAGCACAATATCTCTGGTGGAACATGGGATAAAAATTTAATATTTTTACAGAGAGTCTACCTGTATAAGAGGAAACTACAGTAAAAATTTCAACTTTGATATTTTACTATGAAAAACGTTATGAATTTTCAAAAATGTGTAAAAACTGCACTGAAATAGTGATTCAAACGCATTAAAATCAAAATTCCTTTTAATTGCACAGAACAACCAAACTGAATTGGCACATCAACTCGAATAGCGCCAATACAATACAAATAAGGATGTTTTTTTAAGACCACAGACTGTTTAAACACTTTATCCTTCTAATCGAGAAAAATTAATGAACAATTCACTTATTTTCTGTCGTGTTGTTTGTGAGTTATCTTGTACACGTAGGCGAGAGACAAAGAGAGGTATGATCACAACTCTATAGCTATGCACACCAATCCAGATTGGGCAAACAATACAAATGTCAGAACAAGTATGTTTTACAGAAAGAACAAAAACTGAAAATACTTAACATAAATATGCTTAGAATTAACAGACTGATATAGTTAAGAAACCATAGAAACTAGAGAGTGGGTGGAATGTGCAATTTAAAATAACATTATTATAACAACTAGTGAACTATGTATAAAATTCTGTGGTGGGGTAGAAAAATGTTATGGCCATTTAAATAACTAGAATCCAGTATGGACTTTTATCAAGTAACAAAGCACAATTACACTGATAACTTAAGTTCAATAAAGTTCATTAGAAATAATTATTCAAGAAATATACCTCAATCGAACTAATGTAACAACAAATCACATGAACAAATGGCCGGAAGAATAAAACTCCTATAAAAAAACCGACTGATGGTCCGTATCGGGTGGGAGGGCACCAGAGGGGAGTCATATTATATCAACGTATTTATATTTATGTCAGCTTCTGGCACAGTTAGGTTACTTTGGTAGATCTTGTGTGAAGTTTGTGCTATAACATAAAAATTAGCACAGCTAAATATGATTTCAATTACATGCAATTTTGCTCTCGCCATTGCGATAAATAGCACTAAGCATTTTCTGTGTCTACAATTATGCATACAGCCAATAGCAAAGGAGAATGATTGTTTACAATAGTTCCAAAAATATAAACTACCTTGATAACTGATTTTTAACTTATATTCTTTATGGTCTATTGTTAGTTGGTGCTAGTTTACTAGCTGCTAGTACTGGCAGGACCCATTAGCGCATAGGTGACGGTTCCCACGGAGCTAGTTAATTAATGCCAGTGTTCTAAAGACATTATGTGAGCTGTGTTGTGTATTGCTGTATGAAGTACAGCTTACTAGCTACTAGAAACTTTTCCAAACGTACACACCAAGCTACATCATGTGACCTCACCACTACTAGCGTTATTAAAATCAAACACATTCAAATTCATTAGCATGCTAGTGAATACTAGCACTATAACTAAACTAGCTGCTAGTTGTTCGTTTTCATGCAGTCTTGGGTTTGAATCCCATTCAGGCGCTGCATATTTTCATACGTTCCAAAAATTATTTTATCCTTCACCATCTGCATTAGCAGTAACTGCAGAACAGTTGGATGTTAAGGGGGAAAAAAGAAAAAAGTTGCTTGTTCCCATGACACAAGTACTATAGTTACTTGAGTCACGAGTTTGTCTCTGGTATTAACGAGGGGTGAAGGGGGAAAAGCATCAGTGCTCATATGCGACTGCTTCAATTTCAGTACAAGCAACAAAACAACGTACACTACACCCAGAGCACATACATTATATTGTGGAACCTTTTGTAGGTTAACAGTACGAATAAAACTGATTGTTGAAGAAATATTGATTTCTCGAAAACGTGGTCAGACTGTTCACAGTGCTGAACAAAATCTAATATGCAGTGTAATAAAATGTTGTGAAGTTGAAGCTAAAGAAAAATGCTATTCCTTAAGCCTCTTAACAAAAGCCATGAGTGAGCGGCTAACTACTGTGATGTTTCTCTTTCCACAATTTGAAATATAAAGAAAGAAATTAAAGACATGAAGACACTATTCTTCTTCAACAGTTTTGTTAATACCTAATAAAAAAAAAGAAAAGATTTGATAGATACTAGTGAGACTGATAGTAAAGGACAGTGATATTAAAGAAGGAGATTCATTCCTAGAAGATTTTCTTCCAATAGAATAAGGTACCTGGTAATTTCAGTAAATTAAACATTTCTAGTCATGTAATAGTCAGCTATAGACAACACAGGTAAGATTTTTTCTTATAAGGTTTATGAAGAAAACATTTTCTCAGAATAAACCACAGCTTTCAAAATAAATGTAGAAACTGCATGGTAGTGAAATGCAGTGTCTCACTGTTGAGTTTGGGAGCACTGTCAAATTTTCACTTCCCTTCCTCACAGCCCACCCACATGCAAAAAGTAATCTTGTGACTAAAGTATCTATAGTTGCTAATCAGTTCAGCCGTTCTTAGTTTGCTCCGACTGTCAACAAACAAAAGCCACTTACTACAGGGTGCACGCTAGAGTCCGCGACTTTACGGATGTTGTATTCCTATTAAGTTAACTATTTTTTAAATTATAAGTACTTAAAGTACTAAAAACATCAGTCATAATATGATGTAGGCCTAACAATTATTTCATTTAAAAAAATACTTTTAAAAGTATTTTGTATTTAAATACTTTTGAAAGTATGTTTTTGTTACTTTTTAATCAGCGTGTACACATTTTGATACAATGCGCATGCTCAGTGACGTCATTATTTGTTTACATTAGGAGCAAACTAAGAGAGGCTGGACTATACATACAGCTAGTAAACTAATATTGTGGGAACAGGCCGTTCCTCATTCCATTGAACTAACACTAGCATATTAATCCTTTTCCACAAACCCACTAGTATGACACAGCAAACAGGAAAATTAACCTAATTTTAACAGCTCTTCAATTTTATGACATTTACTAATATGCTGTAACTGAAAATAAATAATTTTTATGAAAACTCAGATCAAACCAGAAATGATTTAAAACAATATATAATGGTATAGATACTGAAGTCACGAGATTGCCTTTTGCGTAAGGAATGGCTGTGTGAAAGGGAAAAGAAAATTTGACAGTACTGCCAACCTCAACAGTAAGACACTACTTCTACATTTCACTGCCAAGCAGTTTCTAAATACATTTTGTAAGCTATGGTTTATTCCGAGGGAAAATGTTTGTTTCATAAACCTTATAAGAAATAAATGTAATCTGTAATATTGCCTATAGCTTAGTTAGATGACTAGATATGTTTGATTTATTGTAATTACCAGCTACCTTATTCCATTGGAACAAAATTTTCTATGAATGAATCGCCTTTTTTATAATCGCTGTCACCGACGTCTTTACAATCAGTCTCATTTGTATCTACATAACCGTTTCCATTTTTACCAGGTGTCAAAAAAACTGTTGATGAAGAATTATCTTCTTCACAGTCTTTAACTTCCTTCTTTATATTTCAAATTGTGGAAAAGAAACGTCACAGTAGTTAGCCACTCGCTCATGGGTTTTGTTAAGAGGCAGGAAAAGGCATTTTGTTTAGCGTCAACTTCACAGAATTTTATTACACTGCATATTAGATTTTGTTTAGGACTGTGAATAGTCTGCTCATGTTTGCGAGAAATTAACATTTCTGTTCAGGTAACAAACAGTTATATTGGTACAGTTAACCTACAAAAGATGCCATGATATACTGTAAATGCTCTGGGTAAAGTATAAGTTGTTGTGTTTGTCGTACTGAAATTAAAGCAGTCGCGCATGAGCACTGATGCTTTTCCCCCTTTACCCCTTGTTGCAAACAAGGGCAAACTCGTGACTCAAGTAACTATATCAAAAAACCCACAAAACAAAAAAAACTGCACTCTAGGCTACTTTGTTACTTAAAATTAATGCCTAATTAACTAGTAAGACAAAAGTAGGCCTACATCATTATTTCTGTAGTTTTTCAAAAACCAACCAAAACAAATAGTGATTTGATAAACTAACTACCATATTAAAGAGAATTTAAGTTTAGAGGTCGATAAAAATCTAAATACTATTTATATAGTTATCTTTACAAAATAGTGTTGCACTTTAATTACATGCAGTAATGGTAACCAAGATTTGGCCAAAATTAATAGGTTTAACTGTATGGTCACTACATGATTTAAGATATATTGCTAAAATACAGCTCTTTTATCAATTCAACTTGCTTTAGACAGTACTTAATCTCATAAATGGATTCAATAATTAAAGATTCTAGGATAACCTAGTTAGTTTTTGCTCTGAAATGTTAAACACTTCAAAACTCGTGATTTACGAGACTAGTTGGAATAGTATTCTAAGTTTTGACACAAAATTTTACTCCCACACTCTTTGTTGGAGTCTGCCTATAACATTACGGAATCACGTAAAGTGTTGTAGCCTACGCCAGGCTAAGAAAATAACCCTGCCGATATTATGAGTTAAAAGGTTTGTTATATCATCAAGATTATATTTTTTTACTTAATAAATTAATAAAATAGGATATGTTGTGTTAAATAATACTAAATACAATAGCAGTTAACCTAAAACGAATAAAAGAACAAATAAAAATAACCGTTGTACTAAACGACACATATTAGACGAAGCCCATTATTATTAATTAAAACAACTAAGACGCTTTGAGAAATAAATTTGGTTGTATATTCTAAGTAAATATTAACTAAATTTCACAACAGTAGCAGAAAATACCAACACATACGGAAAATATTGAAAATTACTACGTTTAAAGAATATGAAAAGACCTGATACAAATGTTGCTCTCCGGTGGCTTCGAGATCAAAGGTATGTCTTCCTTGACTAACTGGGTTGTTGACGAAGACATTTCGACAAGGCAAAGGGAAGAAGATGCCATTTTCATTAACTTAAATAACTATGTTAATCACGTAATTTTCTTCGAAAACTGTCAATAAAATAAACACCACAGATATGGCGGCGTATTCGATAATCCACGGCCCACTAAATCTCACAGTCGTAAATGTTGGTAATATTATGAAACATCTATAACCTCAAAAACCTAAGTTTAATAATTTGTCCTACTTTACGTACCCACACATCATAAACTTGAAAAATTTTGTACAGCAACGCATTGTATTATTTCTTCTGTTAAATCTGCCAATGTAATCACGATCAGGTGGTTGAAGTAGATAATCTGTTTCGTCAGTCTCGAAGTCTCTTTCTTCTGAATTCATTACTAAAGGAATCGCTTCCCAGTTCACTGAACGATTTCCCTAAAATACAATAGATAAAAATTCGGTAATTCACATAGTAACGAATAATTCAGAACAAAATAAAAGAATTAAAACTGGAAATACCACACACACTACACTATCACTACCGATCATAAACAAAGATTTTTACAAATTACTTCTTTCATAACACACATCCTCGCTAGATGGCGCCACCTCTTATGGATTAAAACTACTAACCACAAAATAAGTTAACCAAACCAAAACAAGTTAGAAAAAACTCACTCTCTTCAGTCTGGTAAGTGGCATTCCATAAAAAATTCCTGCATAAATTAAAACTCACAGACAATTTCAACTCCATTCAATCAACAAGACACCGTTAAAACTTAAGTTTTTTAATTCACAGCTTTAGGTAAATTTGCCACGGCTGGTAACAGAAAACGTTAGTTCAGGAAACTTATCATCAGGTAAATACAGAAAGGTAAATTGATAATTGTTTAAATCGTGAAGAAATTTTGATTCAGCCATAATGAAATTAAGGTTCTGAATTACAAAAAAATAGAAACATTTCACGTATACGACACAATGAGACTTAAATTGTAAACATAGGCTTATATTATATCAAGCGTTTCTATTGTTATTCAGTTACGAATAAATACATGATTATTATGGTAGTCGCTATTTCACTAGTAATTTATTTTCTATGTATAAGTAGCCACCTCGGAACATATTTCATTTCTTTGTATATTGATTTGTTACGTGTTTGTAATCTCTTTGTATTTGTACAACAATGTAACATTTTGAGTGGTAATTTCAAAAGTACTACTACTGTACCAAATTTTCTGCACTGCTGTGCTGTGGTTGACAACACTTGCGTGAGAATGCCACATTGTTTTGTGAAAACATCTAGAGATTACAGTCCTAAAGGTAAGAAAAATTTGGTGTTTACTTGAGCATTTGGTACTGAATAACTGCTTAGATGAACAATGTAACAAATAAAATAGCTAAAACTCACCATAAACTTGGACCTTGAATTTGTTGTTATGAATCCCTGCACTCCAAAATATTGGCAAAACAGGGGTTTTTTAATCTCAAATATGGCATAACCTTATTCAGTGGTTTTAAGCAAGTAGTTACCAAAATTTTTATTTCTTTGTAACTTGCTTCATATTGGAGGCATTTGTAACTCTCCGTCATGTTGGACGACGAACTGTAAACAAACAAGTACGGAGTAATTTCAGTTGAAGTATGTGGTTTACTAGCTGGCCCATTGGTGCAAAGGTCAACTCTAATAGCTTCTATGTGAAGGGTTCCACATTTGATTCCTGGTGAGGTCTAGTGTTTAATTAATGGGTCAAAATGTAGAAATTTGTACATTCATTTTGTTACTTTAGGGCTCAGCTTATTAGATAAGATATGAACTTTTCTGACAGACTAAACAATACAAGCCATAGTAAATAAATCTTTGAGATCAATTACACTCAGGAAGAAGGGCCACTTTTCTCAAGTTAAGTTTGGTTAAATTGATTAAATTACAAATACAATAGTTTGGTTTAAATTGAATTAATATTACATGTTAAGTTGTGCAATTATATTTTATCTGCTGCAGAAATGAAATTGACCCCTCTGAGAGCTTAATAATCTTTTTTTTAGTTTTTCCAAATTTTGCCTCCATATTTTACTTTTTCTAGATATATCACTTGAAGAATATGTAGGCATGCCAATAAAACTGTAGTTTTGGAATATATAGAAACATTATTTATTTATTTTGAGTCTCCACCATTTTACCGCCTTAGTTTCTGAACTGTCAAGGAACAAAATAAATTACAGAGTTAGTTACCCCAGTATTACACTGATGACAATTTGACTGATACCTTGCCAACATGAGCGTATGTTCTGAAATAGTTCTTTTGAAGTCAAATGTACTAGGAGCAGTACAAATGCTGGTATAAATTGATTTACATTTATTTGTCTACTTATAAATTTAATTAAGGTTAACAACTGTGGCAGTTGATGTCTGAGAAATAAAATTATTAATAAATTTAACTAAATAAGTTAGTATTTCATTAATAGATTTTTGGTCAAGACAAATTTTAAAACATCAGTGTAATTAAATTTTAATTTATTTTGCCTGTAGAGCAATGAAAAATTTATGTTTTCCACTTTCAGTAATTAACAGAGGTTTAATATTCTTGAAATTTATACTTAATGGGCTGTAATTAAATTGTTCCATTTTAAATACAGTAGGATTGAAATTTACTGTAACAGGTGTATAAATACAGTAAGCCATTAAAATAGCTGTGTTCATATGAAAAAAATTGTTTATAGCTGTGAGTACCTGTGGGTCTGTTAAAAGATACTTACTGCTGTGTTAAATTGTTCTAATAAATTTTACTTTATTAGTTTAGTGTTGCTAAATGAATTTATTCAAAATTGTCATTTCAGTAATTGTTGAAAAAAATGTGGAGCCAACAGAATCACAAACAAACCAGAGTCAGACTTCTAGTAAGTCAAGTAAAAAGGTAAAACGGTACAAGAAAATACCAGGAAGTGACTGGAGCTCAGTCTCTGAGCTCCCATTTACAACAAGATGGGAATTAAAGCAGATTCCAAAAAAGTCTGTCAAATATCCAATGTATAGTGAATTGGAATCACCACCTATAAGCAGTGATTCCGATACAGAAAAGAAGTCTGTGAATGACAAGCCCAAAATAAGACGCACTAGAACCAAACTGCCAAGTGTGCAGTCCAATTACAGCCTACGAGCAAAAAAGAATATCATCTTACCACTGAAGAAAGCAAGGAAGAAAATTAAGTAAGTATACCGAGTAAAACTATAATGTTTTAAATTTTCTTTAGGATTATTATTAATTTGTTAAAGTAAACATTGTTCTTCTTCCACCGCTGGCAAGCAAACTTACCTGTCCTAGTCCTCAGCGATCAGAAAACATAAGGCCGTGGAGGGAATAAATCAAGACTCTGACCATCTCCTCCGAGGCCTACCCACATCCCTATGTTCCCCATATCTATATCTCAGAGATTTGAGGGGGATTCTTCCTGGGAACATCTGTTGAACATGACCCCTCTTCTCTTGCTATACTCACTGATTTTTTACTACTTAGAGCTTTGACTCCGAGCTCTGTTTAAATATCTTCATTTCAAAGTACGTCTAATGTGGAATAACATTCTGGTGTCTGTAGTCCGCTTTCCTCTTGTAAACCTATAGTCCAAATTTCACTTCCATAAGCGAATATAGGAACAGTTAATGCCTTATCAAATTTTAACGAGTTATCCTTTCTAACCTTTCTTTTTTGTAACTTAAGGTGGAATCCAAAAAATCTGAAAGCTGCATATAATCTCTTGGCCATTAGCTTGGATCTAACTGGCTACTTCCAATTGAAAAAAACCCCTTACCTATTTTTTGTTATGGGTATTGAAATGCCCAACTCTGTACATATTTTATCCTCCTGAAAGATGGAGCTCTGTTGAAGTAGTTGAAGTACCACCAATCTCCTAATTAACTATGGTAAAATAGAAAAAAAAAATGATTTCAAGTTTAAGATACACTCAAATAGGATCTATCTTGATTTAGCTATTATTAATTTGATTTAGCTAATTGTGAGATATTTATAATCAATAATGATTATTGTTTTTGGCCTGTGTGCGTGTGCATGTGTGTGTGTGTGTGTATGTGTGCGCGTGCATGTGCATGCATGAACAAATTATCTCAATGGAATATCGTAGAGTTGAAACTTTGAACTTAAGTTAGGTATGACAAGGATACTTGACACAAACATTTTCATAAAAATTGTTCAACTGGAAGTAGCAGTTTTTTATGCAATTTTTCACTCATTTTTGCATTATATGATTTTGTTAAAAACTGCTTCATTTACTACATTTTTTAAGCTTTTTTTCTGCTTAAGGTAAGTTTTCGTTCTGTTAAAATTAGTAGGCAGCTGTGCTCTCATAGTAAAAATGGTTTTTTTTTTAAGATTACGGCTTTATATGCATTTAAGGGTAAAAGTGGGTATAATCAAAGTTGTGGAAATTTAAAAACATACAACTTTTATTTTAAGTTTTTCTATAGCACTTAGATTAGCGTCAATTAGTTATCTTTTGTATTTTCTTATTGAAATCTGAACAAAATAAGTTTTTTAAAGATTGCGGCCTTCGTATGCATTTTACGACAATAGTGTATAATTATAACTAAAGTTAGAAAATTTAAAAATCTACAACTTTTATTTAAATATTTTTCTACAAAGCGTAGTTTAGCGTCAATTAGTGATTTTTCTGTATTTTAAGGTCTGACAAAGTTTGATTTTCATTTAGCATCATTCACTCATGATTAAAATTAGGTTGAGTTTTTCATTTTCCATTGTTTACTCATGATTAAACACATGTTACAATTTTATTATTTATACTGCCAAGAGAAAGTCATGTGAGTGTTTCACACCAGATTTTTTTTTAGTGTAGACATCTTAAATGATAATACTTCTGCCGCTAGAAACAATATATGATACAAGATATATGCACATACCTTGTTTGAATTTTAATGACATGAAATTACTCGTTATTTTGTTGTTTGTTTTATTTAATTTTTAAAAGTGAGTGTATTTTTGTTCTTTTATTGGATTTTTCCATCCTAACCTGTGATCTAATTTTTTAACATTTTTATTTTTTCCATTTTATTGGTCTGAAAGTAAATGAATTTCCCTCCAAAATATTCAACCATTTTTGCTCATATTTTTACTGGGTGTTTGCAGCAAGACATTTGTTTTAACTTAAGGATTTGTTTATTTGAGAAATAATACAGATTAAATTTGAAATGATAAAGTCAGTATTTTAAAGAAAAATTAACATTATTGAGAGAAAATTATTCAAAACCAAAAACCTAACAAAAATACTTTGCTAACATGTGAAAAGTTCCATTATTCATAAAAAATAATTTAAACACTATATATTATTTTAGTAATTTTCTCGGAAGTAACTATGGACAAACATAAGTATTGGCGTATTCTAAATGAGATTCTTAGAATTCCTCCTGGGTTTAGGCAATAGTTTTATTATCTTGTTTCTGCAAAGAAACTGTAGAAATCTAAGGTTGAACTTTTGACTCTTTACCATCTCAGAAACAAGAAAAAGATCTAGAAGTTCTATTTTTATGAAGTAGTACAATCATTGTCTGGTATACCATCTGATCCCTATAATACCATCTTTTACTTCAACTAGTTTGAATTATTCTTATCAACAAGGTTCCAGGTTTAATCATCTTCGTAGACTTTAGATGCTGCAAATCAGTGGACTGCACATGAACCTCATTTTCAAGTTATTTAACCACAATATGTGCTTGTACCCTACCTCTTTTGCTCATAACTTTCCTTTGACTTATTACATGGACTAAGCTGTATTTCCCCCCTCTTATCACATGGCCTAAGTATTGCAATTTGCGTACTTTTGTGGTCCTCGCCTCTTTCTTTTCTCTATCATTCTAGTAACACTCTTGTGAGTAACACATTCCAATCAGCTCAACCTCAAAATTCTTTGGTAGGACCACATTTTGAATGTCTCCAATCTGTCAGTAATGTTCTTCTTCAAGGTCCCCGGGCCTTGATCCTGTTGAATTTTTTTTCACTTGTAATATTAATTTTTTATACCAGTCATTCTTTACCTAACTATAGGAAAACGATTGAAAACCTTGTCGGTGTTGTCACCTAAATTTGGACAAGGTTTGATCGAAGAAAACATAGAACTCCCATAAAGTAGCGAACTTTGTTCTTTTATTTACTTATTTTATTTCTGTATTCAAATGAAACTAATTTTTTTTACAAATGAACTTTTTTACAATTCTATACAAGTGACTGAAGACAAACACAATCTAAAAAGGTTTTTAATAAAAATTATATCCAATTTTTTTAAATGTTTTGTGTACTCTAATGATTGTGGATCTGCCAAAATATACAAGTGTAAGAATGTGAATGAATAGGCTAAAAGAAAATTAAAGCAGCAATAAAAGGAGTACAAATCAGTGAAATACTGACAGTGTTTTTTCTTATCTGGAAATATTATTCTACTAGAATCTAAGATTAGGTCTCATCGATTTATATAATATTATTTCATTTAATGAATCATTTGTGTTGATTTAATTTCTTAGCATAATATCAGAGTATAATCTTTTAATTATATTTTACGATATTTTTCTATGTGCAGAGAGAAAAATGGAGATACAGTGGAAAACCTGGAATTCTCCACTAATGAAACAAATAATAAATATATGCCTGTTGTGAAAGCTGAAAAAATTGTTAGTGATAGAATTTTTGATAATGATTATACAAATAACAGACTGAACAATACAGTTGGCACACTAAATAATAGTGCCAATAATAACACTAACACTAGTAATAGTAGTAGTAATAATAATGATAATGCCAATAATAGTAGCAACATTAATAGTTCTACCAATAATAACAAAACTGTTACTACTGAAAGTAAACCAACCACCAGTAACAATATCAGTTCTGGACAGAGTAGTAGTTATTTAAATACTGATAACACCAATAATACTATCAAGAAACCTACTACAGATAGTTCTACCTGCTGCAATAATTTTGTCGAAACTACTAACCAATGCTCAAACAACATTATTCATAAAGAAAAAACTAATGATTCTGATAAATATTATAATTTTACTAGCAAAGAGAACAACTACATTAATAATTTCAAATATTTGAATTTGTCCTCCAACATCATCCGTGAAACCCAACGCTATCAATCCAGTTTCACTAGTAATAGTTACATCAATCTAAATAAAAACAATGGACATTTAAACCCAGTAGTATTTGCAACAATGCCTTCTTCGATTTCGACACAATCCGTTACTTCAAATGAAAATTCAGGTGGGAGAATCTATTACATATTTGTCGTATGAAAAATATAGTGTAAAATAACACATTATGGAGTAAAATTTATTTACAGTAAATTTAGTTAACAGTAACTAACATTTTTCTACCTCATTGATTGTAATCCTGTTAAGTTACTTTTCTTATTGTTAACGTTACAGCTGCACTGTGTTTTGGTATTGCAGTATTTCATTTCGGCTGTGCATGATAATACAACTGTTGTTATCATAGTATTTTGCCTTTTTGTATTAGTCATTACAAAATAATAATGCAACATGTATATTAAAAACTATAACTGTTTAAGTAAAGAATTTTAAGAAAATCATTCAAGCCCTTTTTTTACAGTGTTCTTTCTTACTTACATTAGAGTTCACTCGCATACTAAATTAAACGTAATAGTTTCATAAAGTTTTTCTATTTAACTTGTGTAATTGTTTTTATTTAATTTAGTTCATTGCCGAATTTTTAGTAACTTTTATATGGTGCTATAATTTGGTTGACGAATGTCATGTTTTATTATATGACACTTACACTTACACACTTTAATGTTCATGTTGTTAATCGTATTGTGTTATCTGTTCGGAACCTTCTTGAAGGCTATCTTAGCAACCTATATTAAGAGGTGTGCACTCGTAAATCTTGGATGAGTCTTGTTTTGAGATTTTTTGCCCTTAAGTTGAATGAAGTCTTTTGTTTTCAAAGTTTTGATTTTGTGTTATTTTATTATAACGAATCAAACTTCTGTGACGTTATTGTATTAATAACAATTAAATAGCTTCAAATTGAATACAAATAATTATAACATCTTTCTCTAAGCTGTACAGTTTTTAATGTTTCATAAAATTTGCTCTTTACTGCATAGTATAATGATTATTTAAACAACTAATTTCATTGTATATCTTTTGAGTTTGATCTCTTTCAAATTTCTATGTAAAAGTTAAGAACATGAGATGTCTGCCTTTGTCTTCTTTGCACATGCAACTTTCTGGCCCTCTAAATTAAATAGACCCAAGAAGAATCACAGGTTTTGTTTGGCTGAACCTATGCTCATTCAAATCGGAATACTGGTAATGCGAATTAAAGGATACTGTTTACACTAGAGCTGTCCATCAGTCTAGTCTCTGGCCAGAGAAGAGAATGCGTTAGTAAAGAAAATTTGATTTTGGAATAGATCTGATGCAAGAAATACACTTCCATTCAAGGTTCTGAATCTGGATCCTTTGAGACAGTGTTGGTAAATCTGTGATTTACTTAACCCGAAATCAGAAACTTCTAGCAGGAATTTTTTTTTTTTCAGTGTATGGGAAAGTATAAAATATATGGGATATAGGTTGAATGCAGAACTTTACTAAAGGGTTGTTTATTTTGATGCAAATTTGCTTTTACTTATTTTTCATCAAAAAAATTGACATTGAGTAGGTCTAACCTATTAGTTTAAAGCGGCAAACCGCTTTCTCTATCTTCTCCCTTGCCTGTTATGGAAACTAAAGCATTGAATGTATTCTGGTTGTCTGAAAAGCTCAGCCATTAGGTTCCAAATTGGTATGATATTAAGCTTTATAGATGATAATAATAGTTTAATTTGAAGATTATTTTAAGTATAACTGAAATTAATACTGTATTTAAGAAGTAAAAGGTGTTAACTCCATTTTGGTGATTTTTCAAGAGAACCAAAAACTAGAAATATTTTCTTTTCATTATTGTAACAAAACTTTAGTAAGTTTTAGAAACTAAAAAATTACACCCAATTTCTACAGAAAATGCTTCTGATCTACAGATTTATTATTTTAACCATGTCAACTTCTATACTCATTCCCACCTATAAAGGACTTAACACATTAATCGCTTTCTGTGTTTAGTCACTTTTTTAGGTTTTTCTACAATAGTAGGCCTATTAACTCCAATGTGAGGTGAAAATACCTAGTGCTTCACTACTTTTATAAAAAAGCAGTATTTTATTGTACATGTTTGAAAAAATTTCAAAATTTACTCGGTATTGTTTAGTAACAGATGAATAAAATACTACAAGAAAAATTCGAAGCAAAATTTGAGGACTATCAGTAAAACACATTCAACTGTGATTTTATGAAAAATCTTGTTCATCAACTACAAAATTGAATTTAATACGGTTATTACAAGGTCTAAAATTGCATGTTAAGCAGGAAGGAGTTAATTGTATAGCTTTAGAACATTTATTTCTAATTTTAAAGGTAGTTTTAACTCAATTTCGCCAAAATTGGAGTTAACATCCTTTACTTCTGTGGTACAGAATATATATTAATGATAATGATGAAGGGTACCAGATGAAAATTTGAGATAAAAACTATTAGAATCTGACCAGGTATTGAATTGGAAACTTATTGAAAATTGGAATTTTTAGAATTTGGATTGTAATTTTTGGATATAGTGTAATTTCTTAGTAGAAGCTTAACATAGTAAATTGATATTTAACTAAACTATAAATTTTGTCATCAACATTTGCTGTACAACAAATACAACAATAACTGTGATGCATAAGAGTACATTTACGTGGCTGAAGAATTCTTCTAAGGTAAAATATCTGCAATAAATGAAAAGAATTGAAAGAGGCTACCTCTTTATACCAATGTTTCTCGTGTTTCAGGTGCTGTTGACTTAATGTCAGATAGTTATGAGAGTTCTAATGAAACAAAACGGCAGACAACGTTACACAGTTGTCCGTTTTGTACAAAAAGGTTTGATCGCCCATGGGTGCTGAAGGGTCATTTACGACTTCACACTGGAGAAAGGCCCTTTGAATGTCCAGTCTGCAAAAAAGCCTTTGCTGACAGGTAACATTATTAAATCTTTAGGTTTTACTGTTTTAAGTTTTAAATAGATTGTGGTTAGTGTACTTTAATGGTTGGGGTTCAATTAACCATACTCTCTCAGGAATGGTTGGTCTGAGTCTGTACAAGGCTACACCTCATCTAGACATTACACATATAATCCTCATCTAATTGGGTCATCGGGTTGCTTATAATGTTTTTAAATTAGAGATTACAATGCACTCACGTTAGGGATAAAGAAAGTGTTAATAGTCATGAAATTTTAAGAGGAAAGTAATCTTACGTTTTCGTAATTATTACTTTTTTGTGTTGGTGTAATGCATCTGATTGTTGTAACAAATTTCTCAACAAGAGCTCCTTCAGAGCAGTGCTTATGTTTATAATGTTGTGTAAACTGTGATTTTAATATTGATACTTTTCGATGTTCAACCATTGGTGACGATAGGGATCAGTGTAATAAATTTAAAAAATTAATTTTGTTTCATACACTTGGCAGATTTTTAAATCCTCAATTGGAATTTAAACCTGATAGGTTTTGTAATTCATGAGCTGTTTCAGACTGAGCCAATGAAGTCATTAAACATTATTCTAAATGCAAGCACTGCTTATCGCCAGGTCAACAGGTCTTTACCAAAGAGTAAAATATTAATAAAATGAATTTCACAGTTGGAAAACTTATCATTATTAGTTCTTGAACCGGCCGCATTGGGGTAGTTGGTAACGTGCTTGCCTCTCATCATGCGGTCTTGGGTTCGAATCCCATTCAGGCATGGAGTATTTTCATAAGTTACAAAAAAATCACTTCATCTTTCACTATCTGCATTAGCAGTAATTACAGAAGAATTGGACGTTAAACAAAAAAAAAAATTCTTGAACATCTATTATTGTAGGCTGTTCATAACTTTACTTTGGAGAAGTTCAGATGTCAAAACTGGTAGTGAACTTGTTGTAGAACAGATGCCTAATAAGCTTGCTAGTGTAGCTGCGCGAACAGTTTTGATTCAGTCGGTAGACTTCGTGTTGTAGTACCTATTAAATCACATGTTCTAAACGATGTAAACTATCATCTATTAGCAACGTTAAAAATATTCAATTGTAAACATTGTATTCAACAATTAATGCCTACCACATACAACACATTACAGACTAATGTTTTCAGGTTAGCTGCAATATAACGTTGCAAGAGCAACAAGGACTCTGATCACAGCTGGTACAGCACTGACCCCTACCACTCGCTGAGGTAACCGAGCGCGCCATTACCAAAATAAACCTTCTGCGCACTTTAGAAAACCAGCAAGCTTATTTGACGTTCGCTCTACAGATAAATGATCTCTTACCTCTTTTGAAGTAAGGAAGTACTATTTACTTTACTGTAAAGTATTATTTATTGGTCAATGCACAGGATTTTTTGTACAGTTGATTTGGTTCAAAATTCTTGTACTGATCTAAGGAATTTGTTTACCTTTATGTATATTTAATTTATCTCTTCTTAATGGGAACATGCCAATTAATTCAATCCAATTAATCTTTTTAATGCAAATAGCACTTTATTGGATGCATAATGACTACTGATGTGTTGTTAATACTTTTCTTTTGATAGATTTCATAATTAAAATCATTGTCTATGTCAACAAGATTAAAGAAGAGAATCTTTGTTCTTAATAGGTCCAATCTGAGAGCACATCAACGAACCAGAAATCATCATAAATGGGAATGGTCATGTCCTGAATGTGGAAAAGCATTTTCTCAGCGTCGCTATATGGAACGTCATAAATCGGAAGCGTGTGCTAAATATAAGTTATCAATTCGATCACAACTCGTACCAATCGATTTACAAATGCTTCAAGACAAGACTAAATAAATTTTATTTTTAGATAATCTGTTTATATTAATTTTTTATGTTTGTGTAACATGTTTTTCATTTTGAATTTGGTAACTGAAACTTAAAAGACTTAACGAAAATATAAACTTTCAGTTTCTGTAAAAATAATTATTTTTCATTTTTTAAAGTATAACAATATTTAATTTAATAATTTATTAAAATGAAAATATAAGGTATAATTATAGTTCCTGTAATATTTAGTATAATCACTTTTTACCAAAAGTAATGCTGTAATTCGTTATATATTTAAAAACTATTTTTTTACCAAACAATGCATGAACAAATTTTAAATGTATCAAATTTTATGTCCAATAATTGTATAATTATTACATTATCAGTTTCAAAAAATATTTTTAAGCATATCTATTTCTTTTTTTTTTTTTGTTTAACAACACCAAAATTTAGAATTGTTAGTTTTAAGAAAGTTCTTGATATTTCGCTTCAATACTATTTGTTTCTGTTAATGATTTTTAATACAAACTTGAGGTTTCATTTATTAGAGCACAAATTAGATGGAATAAATTTTTTGTGATTTTTATTATCTTATTTACCATCTAATTGTTTTTTGGTGTGAAAGCTTTGACATTAATTTACCTCTAAATAATTGTAATGTCTGTAAAGTTTTGTAAATACGTGAATCAATGTAATGAATTAGTAGTTAATTATTTTGTATTAATTACCTATTATTCTAGTAATTAATTTTTAATATTTTATTATTATTAATCATCTATAAAAATATTATTTATTGTTAACAAATATTTCAATCAATTTGTTTATTGTATAAAATTATAACATTTAATGTTATGTGAGAAATTGTCAGTTAGTAATTCAAATTTGAGCAATAAATAAAAAACTAAGTTCTTTTGATTTCTGCTAATGGTACATTCTGTTGTAATTTATTGTGTTCTTAATATTCTATACTGTAGCTTCCTTATTTTTTTGGATTTGGTAAATGTGATATTGAATCTATGTTTGGTGTGCAGTAAACTTTTAGTTAACTGAAATAATTGGAGCCGGCCAATTTCATATAATAATGAATAAAATATGCAATAGGAAACATAATTTTTATTCAGAAAAAAATTATTATGATAAACAACATGATTAAAAAATAATTTCAATTCAATAAATTATCTGGAAAACATTGGAAATTTTCTTTTGAATTTTCCTCCTATTTTCTGGTTTAGGCTTAAAACTGGTTTAAAAGTGTTAGTACTTGCATCAGCATCACTATTTTTATTTAAGCTTTTCTATTCCTTCTATATTTTTTACTCCAACAAAGACTCATCAAGAGAAGAAGATGGTGACAATATTTTCACTGGATGATGAGATGCTGTAGCAGCTGACATCATTGAAGCCTCCAAATGTTCTTAGGACCATACTAATCTGCTTATCATTGCAAAGCAACAAAAAATGGCTCTTTTCTGGACGATCAACTTAGTAAGGTTCCAGAATAACTACTAATTATTGTCACCATGATGTGACACTTTATACTGTACACAACATATCAATATATTTAAAACGAAAAATCACTTCCAATGTATTTTAAATGGGAATTCTTTAAACTCTTAAATACAGAGTTCTACCGAACGGATTTTTATAATTTTTACATGGTTTTAAAGAGTATTCTTTCCTGATTCGGTAAAAAGTTCTATCTTGAAATTCATGCTAAATTCGAGCTTCATTTTACGAAATGAAAAAGAACAAAATATATTGTTTACAACGTATAGCTCTGTAATACCGTACAGCGGGTCTCCCACGTAATGAACACTAATGAATATATGAACACAATACAATATCATAAGGAAAGTCATGGTTAATTTCATTGAAATTCAATGGTAAGTGTTTCATATAAGGCCTTTTATAATAAAATATTTATGAAAATTTGTGTTGTTGTTTAGGTCAACAGCCGAAAGGCTGGTTGGAACCTATAGAGGTTTAACTAAGTAAAAATGAGGAGTGAGGTGGTTTACTATTGCCGTCTCCCTTATCTGCATCTTATTGTGCGAATTTAGGGTCCACTAGTTTTGTTATATATTGCATTTGTTTTAATTTGTTAATTTCCCTTAGCATTAAGCAACAATATTTTTTTTATAATAACATTATTTGCAATCATTTTTTAAAAATAAACTATAAACAAATCTTTTGAATTTACAAATGACAAGTTAGGTCTCATTATCCTGAGTACCTCTCATTTTATCAATTATTCATTCATCAAAAGAAAAAAATACTATGTACAAAGATATCTTACATTTTACAACATGGAATACTTTTCACTATAATTTTATACATAAATACATTTAAACATTTATCAGACAAGTCCAAAACATGGTAACGTTTCAGGCGTTGAACTTCCTCTGCATTATTCAAAAGATTTATGGCTAACTCGTTTTCGTGACTTTCAAGTCTTGCCTGATATTTTCTGTTACAAACGCCAGACCTTGTCCAATACATCAGGAAGGTAAGCAACAATATTTAAAATTGCTTGTTTTTTATTGCTAAAACTTGTTGAAGATCTTGTAGAATATCTTCTACATTTAAAAAAAAATTTAAGCTCACATTGGAACACTTTAATCAGTCCATACACATTAAACCTCTTGAGGGACAAGTTAATTTTGAAAGTCAACCATAACCTCGCTATGAAAAACATGCAATTACATGGGACTGTTGTTGTTTAGGTCATCAGCTGAAAGGCTGGTTTGAGCCTCTAGAGACTTTACTAAGTAAAATGAGGAGTGAGGTAGTTTACCACTGCCTTCCTCACTGAATTGAAAAGTATGCTTATCAGCATGCCAGGCCCTCTGAAAAGCATTTACTTTCTACCACTGCTAATGACACCTTCTCTTCATGCACCACAGAGTATGGCTGTATAATGAAATTAATTACTTTCAGAGGAGATAACTTGACTAGTGTTTTTTACACTTCTACCTCTTCTGTTGTTAAATGTTTCAGTCATATAATTGGCTGACCATTTGATAAGAAAGAGAACTGTTTTTTGTAGCTTTGGAACTAACAGATTAAGTGCAAATAATTTAACAGTCCCCACCTGCTTGTTGTGGGCAGTGCATATGAATACCAGCTGATAATACAACAAGCGAGCAGTGCCACCAACAATGGTTTCTAGCATTATATTATGTAATGTGGCAATTGAGTGTCAAAGAGGTGAAGTCCTCAAAGTACGAGCTAGAGATTTGGCTTTCAGCTTCCTCTTCTGCTACCAAAACTTTTTCATTCTCAACTATTTGACTGCCCTTTGTTCACCAGTTATGGTGTATTGTTTTCGTTGAAATGTTTTTAGTTCCAGTCTCATCTTTCTGATCCTCAGAATCCTCTTTTCCTCTCTGTCTGCAATTTGTTGCATTGTCATACCTAACTCCTGTAGATCATCCTTTCTTAAACCAATCGTTATTGGTTTTATTTTCCCAAAAATAGTTGTTGAAGAGCTGTTTCACTAGCTGGTAATCTTGATATTTAAATAAGCAACAATATTTAAAATTGCTTGTTTTTTTTATTGCTAAAACTTGTAGAAAATCAATATCTTCTACATTTAATATAAAAGATATCTTATTAATACATAACTAATTTGATAATTTTTTTTTATGCGATGTAGGATGAAATGATTTTTTGTAACGTATGAAAATATGCCATGCCTGAGTGGGATTCGAACCCAGGACCGCATGATGAGAGGAGAGCACGTTACCAACTGCGCCAATGTGGCCGGTAATTTGATAATTTTATTGAATAATTTAAATATTATTTATAAATAAAGAGAAAACATTGAAAGAAAACTTCAATAAAAAATTTAATAATTTATTTTAAATAATATTATTTTAAATATTATGTAGATATTACTATATTACTACAATTAATGTAGTAAACATATTATGTAGTTAGAATATTAAGTTATTGTTAATCAGTGGGTGTTTGAACATCATAGAATAAAGTCATGACCCAATTCAACTCAAGTTAAATAATTTAAATAAAATTAATATACAACAAAGAATTATTCAAAATATAAGAAAGTGTGTTAATTATAATTGAATATTACAAAGCGTAGTAAACTATTACAAAAAAAAAAAAAAAATTGAATATAATAAATGGGTATTATACAAGCTACCTACACAAACTACCTGTTTTTTATTGTTTTCGATGACTCATCTTTCTGTTAACTCGGTTTTAGTTAATTAAAAGTTAACTGTATTGTTAAATCCCTTGGTCTTTGGGCCTTTCTATTTCTATAGGTAATGCACTATGCTATCTAAAACATGAATTCTTCTGTTTCAACTTTTGTAGCGCTTTCTCGTCATTATTTGAATAGGTAGTTTTTTTAAAATTGGTTTCAATATACAGATGTATTATCAGTAATCTTAATCATCTATAAAAAAACTATTACGTTTTTTTCCTTCTGTGTTTGTTGATCTGTTAATTAGTGAATGATTTTTTTTTCAATTTTTGTTAGCCTATAAATGTGTACAATGTGGAGTATGGCTGATTGTGTTAATTTTAAAATTAAGTTTCACTTTCTTCCCCAGATTAATGATTAAAATTTTATGTATAATTATTTTCTATTAACTAATAAAATGGTCAAGGTTGTTTTAAGACAATGAACATAACACATTTTACATTCTACAATTTTTCACACACTTTTAATAACTTTTAATAGTCGTCGCCAAAATCAGCTGTTTAACAGCTGATTTTCGGAGACGAATTTTCCTGGTTCAATTCCTAGTAAACCCACCGGGTTGGTCTAGAGGTAAAGTCGTCGCCAAAATCAGCTGTTTAACAGCTGATTTTCGGAGACGACGGTTCCTGGTTCAAATCCGAGTACAGGTAGTTACTTTTATACGGATTTGAATACTAGACAGTGGGTACCGGTGTACTTTGATGGTTGGGGTTTAATTAACCATACTCTCTCAGGAATGGTCGGCCTGGGTCTGTACGAGACTAAACCTCATTTACACGTCATACACATCATCCTCATCTCATTGGGTCATGGGGTTGCTTATTGTTCTAAATTGAACAGATTGCAACGTACACAAATTAGGAATAAAAAAAAAATAAAAAAAAATAAAAAATCCTAGTAAAGGTAGTTACTTTTATACGGATTTGAATACTAGACAGTGGTTGCCGGTGTACTTTGATGGTTGGGGTTCAATTAACCATACTCTCTCAGGAGTGGTCGACCTGGGTCAGTACGAGTACACCTCATTTACACGTCATACACATCATCCTCATCTCATTGGGTCATGGGGTTGCTTATTGTTCTGAATTGAACAGATTGCAACATACACATATTAGGAATCAAAAAAAAACTTTTAATAACATGTGTACTGATACCAAAGCATAATAGAAGTATAGACCCTCACATAAAAAATACAATAAAGATATACTTAGTTTGTTGGTGTGACCAGCATGTTGTGGATATCTAGAGTTTTATCCACCCTTCAACTACCCTCTGAACCCTGTGAATAGCGAATATGTGAACAGCACACCACCTTAGTTAAAAAAAAAGTGTTAGGCTGTATGTACGTATAAGGATATTGTAACACCTAAGCTTGTTTGAGATCTGGGTGTAATAAATAAAAAACACTCTCTTTAAACTTATAATGATATTATTTATTAACAAAACTAATGATTACAATTAATTATTAAATATAAACTACTGACATATACAATTAGACAACTTCAATTAAAGTAATTACAAAACTTAAAGCTTAACTTACCTGATAATAAAGATATTTTACACTTAACAAATTTTGAATCTTACCTACAACCAATACAATGTGTACACAATGCAGACCTTTTCTTAACGTACAGCGTACACCAAGTATTCACACTAATAGGACTTCGTTTGCCAACTTAAACTGACTAAATTCAACTAACTGACAACAAAAGGAGCTAACTTTTTCATACCCTATTTTTTTTAGAAAGAAATAGAAAGATGAGGTAGTAAACACAAAAAATAAGTAGGCCTACAAAGGGTTTCTTTCGAATTCTGAAAGCAATAATAAACGGGTAGATTGTACGATGTAGAGCAAAATAAAGGGATTCTGAGACTTTTGTAAATAAATCATAAAAAGGTACTATAGACAAATAATACAGAAATTAGAAAACACTAGGAATTGTACAAAACTTTTTGTTAGCGTTTTATTTTGTTATAAGGAACTGTACATAATTGACAATCGCCCAATTTGCTGTTTTGTGCTACATTTTTGACGTGATTAGGCATGAATTTGAACAGGGATTCCAAGTGGAGTTTGTTTATGAACGGATTTCAGCTGGTCACTATTTATGAAGTCGCTGGCCCAACCGGTATTTCTTAACAATAATTAACAACTCTCTGCCAGCTGACTGGCTGGGCTGGCCCTAAGGCTTATACAACTTATACAAAATAATATAAGAAAATGATAATAACACCCGATCATCCTAAGTGATAAAATGTTCAATCAAATTCCAATAGAAGTAGTACAACAATATTCATATCTCGGTACAATGATCAATGAAGATTGGAATATGAATATTATTCCAATCTTGAATTCAAAGTTTTCTTTCTTCAACGTATTTCTTGAATATAGAAAATACGTTGTAGAATTGGAAAAGACAGGAGTGTATTTAGTAAAATGAGGCCAGTTTTTACGGCCTGACTTGACGCTCGGGACCAAATTACGCCTCCTGGAATGTTAGATATGTATGGTTACTTGAGTCACGAGATTGCCTTTGGTATTAACGAGGGGTAAAGGAGAAAAGCATCAGTGCGCATGCGCGACTGCTTTAGTATCAGTTCGCCACCATAACAACGTTAACTATACTTAGAGAACATACAGTACATCGCGGAACATTTTGTACGTTAACTGTACCAAATATAACTGTTTGTTACCTTAAACGGAAATGTCGGGTTCTCGAAAACGCGGTCGAATTGTTCATAGTGCTAAACGAAATTTAATTATGCAATGCAATAAATGATGTGGTGTAGAAGCTAAACAAAAATGCCTTTTAACAAAAGCCGTGAGAGAGCGGCTAACTACTATGATGTTTCTCTTTCCACAATTCGAAATTTGTAAAGAAGGAAGTTAAAGACAGTGAAGTAAATAACTCTTTAACATTTTTTTTTGACACCTGGTAAAAAAGGAAACGATTATATCAATAAAAAAGTGATGCCGACATGTGAAAAGTCATTACCGGTTTTGAAAGAAAGGCAAAATTTTAGTTGGAAACTTTGTAAGTCAGGACAAATTTTAAAGGAAATGGGGTTTAAGTGGAAAAAGTGTCAGTCACAACGAAGTACATTGATTGAAAGGCAACATGTGGTTAACCAACGGTATAATTGCACGGTAGTAAAATATAGTGTCTCACCGTTGAGGTTGGTAGTACTGTCAGATTTCTCTTCCCTTCCTCACAGCCCATCAATACGCAAAAGGCATCCTCGTGACTCACTATATATATATATATTCAGTACTTCTGTATGGGGTGGAAATATGGACCCTCAATGAAACAATTACAAGGAAGATTAAAGCCGTTGAACTGTGGCTCTACCGAAGAATTTTGAAGCTACCGTGGACGAAGAGGTTGACGAACTTGGAAGTGTTGCGAAGAATTAACAGGAACATTGAATTCGTTAAAATAATTAAATGCCGAAAACTGTCATACTTGGGCCGCATTATGAGAAATGAAAAAATATACATCTTGGTTCAGTAAATACTCTAGGGCAAGGTCGCAGCACGGAGAGTACCAGGACGAAGAAGAATATCCTGGTGGCAAACCTTAGGAATTTTTTTAAACAAAAGTTCGTTGGAACTGTTCAGAATTGCAACGAATAAGGTGCAAACAGCGATGATGATCGCTAACATTCGACATCGGATTGGCACCTAAAGAAGAAGATCCTAATTAATACATTTCCACTTTACTTTTCTCAGGCCAGTCATAAAACGATACATCTTTTAATACAATAGAACCATAACCCCTTCCCCTAACCATTTACCATCATGTTTAACCACTTTCGAACAATTCCCAAACATTCAGTGGTTTCTAACCATTTCCAGCCTACTACGAACTGCTAACATTATTAATGTTAGTATGTTAATGGGAGATCAGCGGAATCGCCCTCTCCCACAGTGAATCAATCCTGTCCCGATCTCAGTAGGTAAGATAGGCACACTAATTTCCTGAGCTGGTGATGAAAGAGATGAATGAAAGTGAGAGAGTGAGTGTTGGTCAGTGACAGTGAGAGGGGAATTAGGCTACGGTTCCCTTCCACGCCCCGCTGACAGTATGTAAATTTTTTAACCCGACATTTCTCTTGTAGTATTAAACAGTTTCGAGGGAGGTGGAGGGTTGTTTTCTGATGTCGGATCAAGTTGCCAGGCGGGGGGTTTTTAGTTGGTAAGGCGGTTGCGGACTCCTTTGGGCTGAACGAGGACACCTCAATTGAGTCCAACACTACTACCCCTATCGTGAGAGAGTGAACATGAGTTTTTCTCGCCGCCTCGGATAAAAAAAAACATGATTAATGTCAACACAATATTGTGAATATATTGTTTTACGTTCAACTAATGGCAATGCAGAGACTAATGCAGACGGTGAAGAGATGGAAATGAATGATAAATAATACCTCACCTGACCGGGATCGACTCTAGGACCTTGCTTGGCGTAAAAGTCAGTTGTGCTGATCACTACAAATAGTAGGGTTGCCGTACACCTATAGAAAGAGATTTTCTAGTTAATTACACCGAGTACGTGTCAAAATTACGAATGAAGCTTCTTTATAATTTATGTTAATAATTGTTTAATGTTTTATTTAAATTTTCAGACTGTATGCAAAAAATTTAAAATCCGTGAATTTAGTAAACTTTCTTCTTTTTCGGAGGGGTCATTTTTTATCAAAACATTTATGGAACCATTGGATCCGATAGATAATAGCATTGCAGATCCTACCAGGGTATCGAAATCGGGTCTTTCGATTCAACATCTATTACCTGTCAATTAAATGATTGACGCAATTGTCTTTGGCATGCACGTGAAAGATTTACGCTGTTGGAATAACATCATCCAGAGTAATTTATGGACTACTTTGGTATTGTACAGAAGTAAAAGATAGATTAATTAACAAATATAATACAGAGTAAAGATGATCAGTTCAGTTGACTAACATAAACAGGTATTCTCCCACCACAATAATAAATTCTTTATAGAAGAGAGTTCGTTGCAAGCTCGCTAACTTCTCATACCGTCTCTGTCGTCAGTACTACATTGTTCTTGTTAGCGAGGTGGTGAGGTCCAGTTAGTTGACAAAAAGTTCTTTCATGTTACTTATCCGTCGTACAACAATTGAAAACTGTAATAAGTAACTTTTTCTAAAGTCATCGGTTTCTGACTGTTCCAAAACTTAGTGTAATTAAGAATCTTGTCGATGAAATTTTTTTTAAATTTCGAAACTTTGTGAATAACGGATTACTTTTCCAGCCGGACCGGTACTGAATGATGGCACAACTCCAGGTTTCGACTGATATAAGGTATCTATGTAAGATTATAATTTTCTTAGAGTTTTATTAAATGTCAACTGATTATAGAGCTTTCCCACACGAATTCGCTGTAGTATACCTTTATTGATACTGCCTGATTGATATTCCCTAATGGTAACGCGAAAGTATTTTGTTTATCCTTAATTTTGTAACTAATCTAGAAAGATAACACAGTGTTGTATAATCAATAAATTTATAACTCCGTTATTAGTCGTGGATTAAGGAAAACGGTAGAAATACAATGACTACTATGGTATCTACTACGGTAGAAATACAATGAAAACAAAGGTTCTGGGTCTCATATCCAAGTCTGACAACTGATTCGTTTGAAATTTTTAGGTACACCGGTTTGGTGAAAATCATAAATTCCTTGTCAGGTATGAGGTGACCCGATATGTTAAAGTTCTCTTAAAATTTGGTATGCTTATTCACGTGAATTAAATTATTATGCCTATTATTATTCTTATTCACGTGTATTGCTAAAAATTTTAAGCGTTTTAAAATTCTATTTCTTTTTAGTTTAATTATTTTGGTCTTGTGTAATTATACAATGAAAAATAAAAGGAGAAAAAAAATGACAAGAGTTTTCTGGCCTCAGCTCCCACTAGACTGATTTCGTTCAACCTTTTCTTAAAATGTAACTCTCCACATGTAGATTTGTTATAACCTGTCGTTATTACTTCCAAATTCCTGATTAATGCAGAAAATTAATTCTTTTTTGCTGTATTGTTTGTACGTAGCAATCTGTTCAATTTAGAATAATAAACAACCCCATGACCCAATGAGATGAGATTTTTTTGGTTTAACGTCCGACTGTTCTGCAATTACTGGTAATGCAGACGGTGAAGGATGAAATGATTTTTTTGTAACGTATGAAAATATGCCGTGCCTGAATGGGATTCGATCCCAAGACCGCATGATGAGAGGGGAGCACGTTACCAACTACGCCAATGCGGCCGGCGATGATATGATATGACGATGGCGAGATGAGGATGATATGTATAACGTGTAAATGAGGTATAGTCTTATACAGACTCAGGTCGACTATTCCTGAGAAAGTAATTAATTGAACTTCAGCCATCAATGTACACTGGTAACTACTGTCTAGAATTCAAATGCGTAAAAAAGTAACTACATTTACCAGGATTTGAACCACGGAACCTTCGTTACCGTATATCAGCTGTCAAACAGCTGACTCGCGGCAACGATTTTACTACTAGACCAAGCCGGTGGGTTGAAACCTTCATTAACATGTAATGTGTGTGGTTTTTCAATTCATTGTTTATGGCTTTTGATTTTCTAAATTTTGTTTTCTAATATGTGCTCACCCACCAGTTGGGTTTCTGATATGCATACCTTTGATTACATGTAATATTACTGATTATTTTTTCGACGATTAGTCTTTTTGTTGTCATATTCATGAAATCTATTTTATGACTACAATGTTCTAATTAACCCTTTTGATATTTGCAACCCTCTGATACTGGAAGAAATTAAGCGTGTAGCACAGTTGAAATCGCTAGTTTAATTAAAAAGCTTTATTTTATTTCGGCAATGACAAATTTTTGCGGCCAATCGGCAGTTCAAAATCAGATATCTTATTTCAATGATCAAATCAATATCTAAATTACTATAAGAACGTGGCGGATAACTATGAGAACCAGTTATGAAGACTGGAATCACATTTTATAATCTTATCTCGATTTATTTCATTGTGAATCGAAAAATGAATTGTTAAATCGATTACGTTATTCAGGTTTCCTAAAATGTGGTTATTTTGTTATGGCTATTACGCGTATGATTGGTCTGAACTAGGGAGCGGGGATCCGTATAAAATACACACAAGAACAGTAGGGTACTGTAAATCGAATGGCGGAAGTCGGTACGTTTACTGCGTTAACGGAGAAGATAAACATAAACCTATTTCGGGATAGTTAACCTTTAAAATTTAACTTAACTGTATTATCTATTTATTCTAATCTATTGAATCTATTTTATTTAAATAGTTTATCTACACAATAAGAAAGGTCATTAATAGAGGATTGAAGTAAAAGCAAAGGGTAATTGAACCTTCCCAAAAATTTCAGTTGAGTGATTTAAGAGTAATCAATATTGTTTAAATCGCTGACTAGCGTACATTATTTTCCGTTTTTGTTATAATTGTCACGTTCAACCTCGATTACGACAGTTTCTCAAACTGTACTTCAAGTAATTAGTGCCCTACTAATATTTGCTAATATTTGGGTTGATACATATAACTAATAATACAATAATCTATACTAATATTATAAAGACAAAGTAGATGAAGGGGTTTAATTATGACGAGAGACGTACGCGGGGTAAATAATCAAAACGTCGTTTTGTGTGTGCACTATTGTTGAAGACTTTATACACATCTACGTACGAGGTGTGGCTATTAAATAATGAGACTGACGTTGTAAAAAATTTAATTTTAATTTTATACATAATCACTTATTGCCACCTTCAATATAAACTCCTTCTCTATCCTTACAACGCTTTATGCGAATTTTCCATTGTTGGAAACAGTGCTGGAAGTCATCTTCTGTCAGCTGCTTCAGGACACGTACCGCTTTCTCTTTTACAGCTTCCACAGACTCAAATCTTGTCCCTTTTATTGCAGATTTCACCTTAGGGAACAGGTAGAAGATAAAAAAATACATGTGATTTGAAAAACATGTGATGAAACGTGGTTTTTTACTTATGATCCGGAAATGAAGCGCCAATCCATGCACTGGAAGAGCCGAACTTCACCCAGAGCCAAAAAAACTCGAATGAGCAAGTCAAAATTTAAAGCAATGATGATTGTTTTTTTTATATCCATGGGATTGTGTACCTTCACTGGGTTCCTAAGGTCAAACAATTAATCAATATTACTACCTTGAGGTACTTTCTAAACTACGTCAAAGAGTAAGGAAAAAACGCTCCGAAATGTGGAAGGGCAAATCATGGGTTCTCCACCAAGACAATAGACCAGCTCATTCCGCGTCTTATCTGTCAAGAGGTTCCTAGCTATGGATAGGTACAGCATCTCAGTGTTAGAACATCCACCTTATTCACCAGACCTTGCACGATGTGACTTCTACCTGTTCCCTAAGGTGAAATCTGCATTAAAAGGGACAAGATTTGAGTCTGTGGAAGCTGTAAAACGGAAAGCGGCTCATGTCCTGAAGGAGCTGATAGAAGATGACTTCCGGCACTGTTTCCAACAATGGAAAATTTGCATGGAGTGTTGTAGGGATAGAGAAGGAGTGTATATTGAAGGTGACCATAAGTGATTATGTATAAAATAAAAATATAATTTTTTTACAACGTCAGTCTCGTTATTTAATAGCCACACCTCGTATAAAGAATAGCGATAGACGTTAGCGGGGGAATTTTTCAAAACGTTGCGCGCGCGCGCGTATGTGTGTGCGTGTGCGCGCGTTGGAGTATCCAGTCAAGTAGCAGCTACACAAATTCTGTTACATATTTATTTAAAAAAAATTATTAGGTCTACACATATTTATCGTGTGAAGCCGCGCGGGGGATGCTAGTATAGAATATAATTAACATTTTAATTGGTGGATAAATTTTATAAACCACATTGAATCCAAGGATTCGGCAACGGATGTACGAAATTCACATGGAGCTAATATTTGCATTATGAACCAAGTCAGGCTAAAATATATTTTATTGGAATAATTTTATTCATATCATCTGATATATAAAAGTGGATTTTAACTTTTGAAAATTTCCATACCCTAGCCAGGAATCGAACCCAGGGCCTCTATGTTTTATAGGCCAACGCGCTACCACTACGCTACGGAGTTGGCCTATACAATTATTCTTTATTGTTACAGATGTTCCTAAATGTAGTACTATAGACCTATAATATTTTGTAATTATTACAATTCGTTACGAATAAAAAAATTGCGAGAGATATTAATTTTAAAAGGTATTAATAACGTAGCTGTGTTCGTAACAGTACACTTTATTATAAACTTTTCGATAAGAAAGCGTTATAAATTAAGAAAACAAATACCTAATAAGTTGTGCGACTCGAATGAAGCAATTTGAGAGTCCTACTAGTTTTCTGTTTGCTTAATTTAAAATAAACTTATTATACGGGGATATTTTCAGCATTTATTAGTACATTTAGTTGTTTACACAATATGTACACCAATTTGAAGACTTTAAACAATGAATTGTTTTTGTTAAGTTACAAAATAATATATTTGTAAATGATCTGTGGAAAACCAGTGAAGACTAAAATGAACTCAAATATACTTTTTTAGAAAAATAAATTTATTATAAAAAGAAATTTTAGTTAAATTTTTGCTGTTCTGACCAGAGTTTCCGTGGTTTTCTTTAGTTTTCCAGGAGTAATGGTGTGACAATTCCTCGTGCTTGGTATGAAGTAGCATAAAAGATTCGTGTGTACGAATTTGTGTAATAAATAAATAAAACACTACCAATTTTATTTTGTACTGAAGATTTACTTTAGCTTTAATGAACATGCCATTTCTTTAGAACTGCAGCTCTTTAGAAAAGGAAAGAAATAATATTGTGACACTTATCGCTAAGGTCCGTTTCGGGATCTAGGTAATTAAATAATTAATACACTAAAGTTCACAATTACAAATATTTATTACACTAAAAGATTTACAAAATAAATAATTAAACTAATTATCATGAAGTAATACAATAAATGACTTAATAATTTACTTAAAATAAATAATAAACAATCAATAATTTAATAATTTACTTAGCACTACTTACAATCAATTTTATAGAATACACATACAAAGTGAAAACTGAATTTAATACAAATACACAATAACTTTACACGCTAGGCTACACACACACACACGCGCGCGCGCGCGCGCACACACACACACCCACACACACGCGCGCGCGCACACACGCACAAATACACACACGCACGCACACACGCGCGCGCGCGCACACACACACACACAGTATAACAATACCTCGGAACCGTTAACCTGATATAATGCCCGACAGTCACTCGTCAAAGATCAAACGAATACTCACTCCTGACCGTGCTCGGGGGTCTCTTTATATAGTGAATTAAAAAAGAATCTTCCCGAAAAACACCAAACTTCGATACAAATAATAAAGTACAAAAACCCCTTTATAAATGAGTGCTAGAAAAATCTATTGTAAACAAGTCAACAATAGATCTTATTGTAAATAGAATAAAAGTTGTTACAGGCCGACCTTTTCATAAATAGTTGTACAACAATAGACACAATAGCGCAGTCCTTTCAAACAACTTTCACGAATAGCATAATTGATCTAAGCTAGGCCTTCACATGTTTCATTACGTCGACGATTTTATTCTTTATTTATTATCAATCTATTTTTGTTAACATTGTTTTTGAACTCACATGTTTATTTAACATTTATATTATGCTATGGACAGGTAATAAATATATATTGCATTATTTATATTTATGTACAACAATACGGTAGCTTTCTGACATGCATAAATTGATAAATTTCTCTACTGTATTTGAAACTCAAAAGTATTTTTATTAATTGGTTTGAACAGCACAATGTTAAGGATTGTTAACCAAATTTTTTACCGTTTGGAAAAATGGAAAGATACCTTTCAAACATTCGGATATCAAACATATAATATATTATACGTGTAAAATTATATAGGATATAAAAGTGTAAATTACACTGAAATAGTTCATTTAAAATGAAATAGAAATTTTACTGCTACTGAATATTTCATTCGCATGTACTAACGTTAGTAAATTAACTAATAATTATTATAAATACCCTATTACATTATTATGATTTAATTATATGTATTCCAATGAACCTGTGCTTGAACTATGCTTTATGAAACCTGTATCATTCATGAAAGTTTTTAATTCATTTGAAAAATACTTACTTATTATGTGTAGTACTTTCTTACGAGAAGGAAATGATATTTTCTTTTTTAAATTAGGTTAAAATTTCTAAAATACGAATAATTTTATCTATTAATTTATAATATTGCACGAGAGCTTAAAGGAAATATAATACAATCATCATCATTTATCATCGTCCTCTTTATTCCTCTTTCAAGTTTCTTCGGGTCGTGCCCAACAAAACTCCTTTCCATCTTTCTCTATCGCTTAATCATCTCTTCTCCATCGATCTCTTGGCATCTCATCTTTTTCTCAACTCTTCCACAACTGAACCCATCAATTTTACTCTTACTCTGATCCTTGGTCTTTCTGTCCGTCTCCAAGTCTTTCCTATTAGGCAATCTATCCTCCTCCATCCTAATATTATGACCAAACCTCCGTCTCTCTATCTGTCCAACTCTCCTTCTATGGTTGTTCATCTCCAATTGTTCCCTAATCATTACTCACTCTATCTCTTCTTGCTTTTCACAACTTACTCCTCTTGAACTTCATTCTGCCGCCTGCGTAGTAATCTCTGCCTTTCTTCCTTTTGTTCAGATTTTCCCTGAATAAGCAAACAGTAACATCAAATATGCTTTTTAAGTTACATAATTTTCTTACAATACATATGAACTTCTTCAACCCAAACTAAGCTTCACACACTTTGGAAGAAATCGCTTGCTTTTGCACCCTTTTACGTAACTCCTTTTCTAATTTACCTTCTTACCAGAAAACAGTTTCTAAGAATGTGAATTCCTTAATTCCTCCAGGTCCCTACTATTTAGTATTTCATATTCCTACCTTTCTTCCCCAAATCTCTCCTGCATTAGCATTTTAATTTTTCCTCTGTGAATTCCAAACCATACTCTTAACAATTTCTTCATTCCACAACTACAGTGGCCTTTCCACCACCTCCTTTGTATTTTCCATACAACGAGATCATCGGCAAACCATAATATGGTTTCCTTTACACATAATATGTGTAAAGTAAACACAACTAAACCCATAAAATAAGTTGTAGACAATTTGAAGATGAAAGATGTAGGATTACATAATATGTAGACTAATGTTTAATATTATTAAAAGACCAATCTGAAACCCATAAAGATAATACAACATATAGTAGTGAAAGTCAACTGCATTGCAGCCTGAAGGTCAAGAACAACCAAATTATTTATGGACCTGCTTTTAGGTTGCGCAAAAAGCTAAAACATGAACAAATCAAAATTGATTATCCTGTTTTGAAGAAAAAAGATAACTTTTCAAATACATTAAATCCAAAAAAAAACATAGCGGCTTCATTTTTTAAATATTGAACTTCTAACATAAGTTGCATTTGTTCTTCGCTTGGCTTTAAACTTAGTTTTTTTATTTGACTCCTAAGGACTGAATTTCAGCTCTCTAGGTGATTGGGAAATTAATGATAGTGAATAAGTCAGGGAGGACTTTTGCACTTACTCGAATTTATATAAATAATATTCGAGGCGTTTTTGTAAACCTTATTTCCAGAGTTAAACCTAGTTATTAACTTTTATAAAACCACCGAATTCTCGACAAAATCCAGCAAATTTAGTACAATTTAACGGTTTATAATACTAAATTACGCCCATAACAGGCAGGGGAGTGTTAAATTATTTTCACTCGATCTGCTAGTTCCAAAGCTACAAGTATAGTTCTGTTTCTTATCACATAGCCAGCCAATGATACAACTGAAGCACTTAACAACAGAAGAGATGGAGGTGTAAAATGATGAGGAGTAAACAGATGAGATGGAGGTTCTATTGCCGACAAGGGAAATTTTAACACGTTAAAACTACCATTAAGGTACCAAAACCCACAATAGCTGATAATGACCAAGCTGTCGTGCGACTTTAAATAAACAGAAAAAAATATTTTGAATATTTTTAGTGTTAAAACTATTTCCTTTTTTTATGAACACAACAAAAATTAATTTTTAACTGAAAATTTTATTTTTCTGTAACGTTGAAATTTTGGTCGTCAATGGCAGGCTTACGCCTGCAAGTTTTCGAAATAAGGACTGGCACTTTTGGTACAATCTTATTTAAATTAAATGGCACTTGATCAAACTTTTGAATATTGTTTCGGCACTGAAAGGGTTAATGACGCTCTCTCGGTGCAATCGTCAGTCTATAAATAATTAGTTCTTGATTGAATACGATTATTCCATTAATTATAATTACAAGTTGAACACCGGTAGGCACTTGCTATTGTTTATTCTTGCCACTCATCCATAATCCGCCTGCAATAAAGTAATAATAGTCGGTGAAAGTTTTGTAGTACTAAGGCGCTAGGTACTTAACGTGTACAGAAAGAAATATAGAGAGCGAGAAAGAGCGGAAGAAAGAAAGAATAGACAGGACGGAAAGATCTTTCAGTTAGAAAAATTTATAGAAATAATATTGAATTCTAAGATAATATGCAGTTTGAATTAGCATTTCTTATATCAATCTTCATCAATATCGATTTTCGTAATATCAATAATTGCGCTCGTGCTTTGCAAATGTCATTGGTTGAATCAAAATGACTGTTAGTATTTAAATATATATATCCTGAGTGTTCAAACTGTATCTCAATGAGAAAGCATAGAAATAATATTAATTGTTGTAGGGTAGTTGCCTCCTTTTTACCCTTTAAAACCCCTTACACCGTGCAACTGGCTGTAACTGAGATTCTTCATTAGTAATTAATTAATTATTATTTACTTTATCTTGCCTATATGAATATATAGGAAGGAAAGTAGGTATTGTTTTCATGTCGATTTTCCGAAATCGAGTTTTCACCGGATCTACACCTTTTTAAACTCCCTGAACCCAAAAACATGTTTTTAGCGATTGATGTGAGAGTGTGTGTGTGTGTGTGTGTATGTGAATAGAATATCTCAAAAACGGAACATCGTACGAACTTAAAACTTTAAACTTAAGTTAGATATTACTATCGGACCCGACACGAACATTTTCATCAAAATCGGTCAACCGAAAGTAGTAATAGTTTATTCGTGTCATTTTTCACTATTTTGCGATTTTCTCAAAAACGGCTCCTACGATTTTTTTAAAAGTCGCCTCATTTACTACATGTTATATGTTCTATAAGAAAAATTTCTTTAAAAAATTGTTTTTTAAAGATTGCGGCTTTACTATACATTTTAGCGCAAAAATATATAACTGAAGTTGTAGAGAATTTAAAAATCTACAACTTTTATTCCAAACATTTTTTTGTATAACAATTAGTTTAGCGGAAATTAGCAATTTTCTGTTTTTTTCTCGAGAACGTGTAAAAAAAATGTACAAAAGGATGTAAGTTACAACTTTTATTTTATAGCATTTTTCTCTACAGAGCCTAGTTAAGCGTGAGAGAGTGATTTTCCATATTATTAAGCTAAACTGAGGTTGATTTTCATTTTTCATCATTCACTCATGATTAAAATAAAGTTATGTTTTTTGAGTTTAGTTTTTTGTTTATTTCTAATGTTTTATTGCTGATGTTAGGTTATAGCCTAGTGTTAATATTTGCATTGGCAAGATAAATTCTGTGAGTGTTTCACACCAGATTTTTTAACATAAAATTAGCCTACACATACCGAACTGTAGTTCTTCGGGAAGTTGTAGTAATAATATGTATGACTATTTGGTCATCACCCACCTTTTACCAGCTAGTTGAAGTGGCTAGATGCTTTAATTTTTCCGTTCAACCCCTAAAAACAAATTTCCCGAATTTCAACTCTTTAGATCATCGGGAAGTTAGAGAATCAGCGAAAATCATCGAGAATCGTGAAATTAGAGATGAGTAGGGGTGTTTGTGAGAGTTTTTGTGTTTATATTTCTTCTTTGTTAGATCCCCTCTCCTTCAACAAGACTGGCAATCATCTTGGCAATCATGACTTTGGAATTGGATGTTTCAATTCTAAAAAAACATTGGGAGCTCCATCTGAATCGTTTTAAATTGTACAGCCAAGATACAACTACCCCGACTTTTACTGCCCAAAATTTTCGCCGGAATCATCATATGTAGTAACTTGTACTAAGTACAGGTTACTCATAACTCATAACCTGTACTAAGTACAGGTTACTCATAACATAAAAATAAACAAATTGCAATACTTGGATAATTTTATGAGAGGGGAGAAGTCTTATCCCCTCTCATAAAATTATCCAGGTATTGCAATTTGTTTATTTTTATGTTTCTTACCTCTTTTCCCTATCTGTTATTCTGATTACAATCTCGTTTGTGACACGATCCACCCAGCTCAGCTTTAGAATTCTTCGATACGATAACATTTTGATTGCGTCTAATCTTCAATCTGTATTTATAGCTATTAATTTATAAATTAAAAATTAACATTCTTTCTAGGCCTCCAATTTTAAGTGATCAACTTTAAGAAACTTTTAATTGTTTATTTCCGTGAATCATTCTTAGAAATATGACGAGGTTACCTATAAGAAAATATATTTCTACAGTTTTTGAAAGATCTGTATCTAACAAAAAATTTAATCTACATTTAAATCGCAAAAAAATAGTAACGAATAGTCTCGGTTCTTAAGTTGGTAGTGTACTAGACAGTAAAAGTGAAAGTCTTGAGTTCAATTGGCTGTTAAATTATTTGAATGTTCAATTGACTTATTTTACAATCCAATCTATTAAAAAATGATAAAATAGTGTAAATATTTTTTTCTAAGAAATCAAAAAATTCTTCGCAGAAATTGCAAATTTTATCTTATAAAAACCGTGTCTATTTCATGATTAATAAACAATCTTTCAGAAAAAAACATAAAATGATACTAGATTTGAGTCAAATATAGGTTTATATTTTTTTAGTTTTATAAATATTCGGTTTTTTTAATGATATAGTTGAGATTACATTTTTATCTCTATCTCATTTGGGTTACTTTTTTAATTTATAGCCTATACAACATTGTTCGGAAAATTCCGAGACACCACGTGTGTTTTCACGTAAAAAAGTTGTTTTGTTGCGATTGCGGCTTTAATATACATTTAAGCGCAAAAATGTATAGGCTATAATAAAAGTTATAGAGAATTTAAAATCCTACAACTTTTATTTTAAACATTTTTCCGTATAACGCTTAGTTAAGCGGTAATTGGCAATTTTCTGTTTGTTTTCTCACGAAATAGTGTAAAAAATCGATTTTTTGAGATTTCAGCCTTAGTATGCATTTTACGACAAAAGAGAATAAAATCAAATGTATAGGAAATTAAAAGATCTACAATTTTTTTAAAGCATTTTTCTCTACAGAGCCTATCTTAGCGTGAAAGTGATTTCCCGTATTTTTAAGCGAAACTGAGGTTGATTTTCATTTAGCGTCTTTCACTTATGATATTAAGTTATTATTAAGTTATGTTCATTGAGGTTAGTTGTTTTGTTTAAATCTAATGTTTTATTACTAACGTTAGGCTATATTAATCATAATTTGCATTGGCAAGAGAAAATTGTGTGAGTGTTTCACACCAGATTTTTAAGTTGAGAACTACTGTAAACAACATTTTACGAAGTAAGGTTGGATCTGTTGTGTCTATGCTACATGTAACCGGATGGCTGGCGCCCAATGCCAGCTTTCAATACTATGTATTACTGTAAAACAATCATTCCAATATTGTAGGCTACATTTCAGTAGATGGTGTACTAGCAATCGAAACAGTTTTTGTTTAAATTTATTTATTTATTCTAATCTAATTATTATGGACAATGTTTGTTTGTCCTACCATTCGGTAAGAAAGGAAAAGATTCCTAATCGATCTTCTAAAAAAATTACGATAATTGACTGGTTAAAAAGCAAAGGGGTACAATTCGACAATAGCATGTAGAAAGTTGAACTTTTAAGCAAATTTAAATTAGTTAAACCTAAATTTAATTTGTGTAAAGTAGATGAACTAGCAAAGGCAAGCAACTGTACAGTGCTACGATTGCCGCCGTACCACTGTAACCTGAATCCTATTCTGTAGTGTGGGCTCAGTCAAAAATTACGTGGCTACAAAATAATAAGACATTAAGGATAATATCCAATAATAATATCCAAGAAGAAAGGAAACTTTTTGAAATTGGGATTTCTAAAGTAGGCTTATCAGTGGATAAGTGAAAAACTGTGTAACTCACGTGGAAAGAGAGGAGAAACGCATGTGGGATTTAGATTCTTTGAGCAAAGTTCAGGAAGAAAAACTTGTAATTTTGGAACACAATTCAAGTAGTGACAGCGAGGATGATGGTGTGTAGTCTGATAAAGTTTTACCGGGTGTAGAAGAACTACTCTAAGGTAACCTGTGTAACAGTACTTTTTTTACAATTAACAACTTTAAGCCGAGTTACAATTATATGTTTATAACAATAAAATTATAATGATTATAATAAGAATGTAAATTTATTATTACAAAATTAACAAATTGTAAATTTCCTGTATAACGATCGTAAACGTTTTTGAATGGATCGCGGTACGTAATATTTTTCTTAAAACTGTTTTGACCAGGTCTCAACTTATCTGACATAAAGTATAGCGGGAAATAAGTTAAGCCCATCAAAAAATATTATGTCTTTATAAATTAAGATAATATTACAGAACATAAACAATTTCACGGGGTTTTTCAATAATTTAAGAACAATTTTATAATTGTTTACTATTCAAATAATTCATGTGATGTCATTGAATCTTATTGTAAATAAATTAGAAATATCTTCCTTGACGGATATATTTGCGGCTTATACACACTTTGTAATTGTTAATAAAATTAAATAGCTGTTAAATTTTTGCATGCAACAAACAATATAAATATTCAAGGCTACAATGAGAATTAAATCTTCAAATTCATTTAACCGATGATACTATAACATTAAAATAAGGAGTGTTAATTAAACGTTTGTAATTAGAAATTAACTAGTAATTAACCATTTCTAAGGATTTAAAATTAGGTTTTATTTTGTGTAGAAAGTCTTTTATGTATTTGCATTAAAAGCTATTACAAGCCTTCTTAAAAAAAAAAAAATTACCAATGTAGGTCCCATATTTATTGTTGTTCATTAAAGTAATACAATACCCCAATAGTCTGTCCTTCTTAAGATCGACACTTTCTATGATTCGTCAAATAATGTCATTTAAAACGCTTAGATATTTCTAAAAAAATCTGGTGTGAAACACACGACTTTCTCTTGCCAATGCAGATAATGAAAACTATAACCTAACATTAGTAATAAAAGATTAGAAATAAACAAAAAAACTAACCTCAAAAACATAACCTTTTTAATCATGAGTGAATGATGCAAAATGAAGATCAACCTTATTTGGCTTAATAATACGAAAAATCACTCTTTGACGCTAACTAGAGTCTGTACAGAAAAATGCTCATAATAAAAGTTGTAGATTTTTTAATTCCCTATAAATTTTATCATATAGGTACACTTTTGTCGTAAAATGGCCGAAATTCGTTCGGATACGGCCGAAATCTTAAAATAAAACAAGTTTTTACAGATTTTCATGATAGAGACAGAAAGTCACTAATTACTGCTAAACTAAGCGTTATACAAAGAAATATTTGAAATAAAAGTTTTAGGTTTATAAATTTTCTACAATTTTTATCATAACACTTTTGCCCTTAAATGCATATTTAGCCCATAATCTTAAAAAAAAAACATTTTTATCTACGAGAGAGCAGCCTCCCCGAGAATTTCAGCGGACATGGCATCTACCCTATCTTGTAGAGCTTAGAAAATGTAGTAAATGAAGCGATTTTTAAAAAATCTTAGGAACCATTTTTTAGAAAATCGTAAAAAGTAAAAAATTACACGAATAAACTACTACTTCCGGTTGACCGATTTTGATGAAAATATTCGTATCGGGTCCTCTAGTAGAGTACCTAACTTAAGTTTTACATTTTTCATTTTTGTACGATATTCCGTTCTTGAAATATTTTGTTCACACACAGACCAATTGCTAAAAACTTGTTTTTTGGGTTCAGGGGGTCTGAAAACGTGTAGATCCGGTGAAAACTCGATTACGAAAAATCGACATGAAAACAATACTTTCCTTCCTATATATTCATATATATTCAAAGTGTGTGTGTGTGTGTGTGTGTGTGCGTGCCTGCGCGCGCGCGCGCGTGTGTGTGTGTGTGGGTGCGTGCGCGCGCGCGTGCGCGTGTGTGAGTGGGTGTGTGTGTGTGAACAGAATATCTCAAGAACGGAACATTGTACGAACTTGAAACTTAAGTTACATACCACTACCGGACCCGACACGAACATTTTCATCAAAATCGGTCAACCAGAAGTAGTAGTTTATACGCTTAATTTTTCAATTTTTTGTGATTTTTTAAAAAACTGGTCCTACGATTTTTTTAAAAATCGCCTGGTTTACTAAATTTTTTATTCTCTACAAGATAGGGTAGGCGTCATGTGTGCTGAAATTCTTGGTGAGGGTGTTTTCTCGTAAGAACGTTGTTTTTTTAAGGTTACGGCTTTAATATGCATTTTAGCGCAAAACTTTATATAATAAAAATTGTAGAAAATTTATAATCCTACCACTTTTATTTCAAACATTTTTTTGTATAACGCTTAGTTTAGCGGTAATTTGCGATTTTCTGTTTTTTTCTCACGAAAATGTGTGAAAAATTTATTTTTTTAAGATTTCGGCCTAAGTATGCATTTTACGACAAAAGTGTATATAATTACATTTATAGAAAATTAAAAGATCTACAACTTTTATATAAATCATTTTTCTCTACAGAGCCTAGTTTAGAGAGAAAGAGTGATTTTCCGTATTTTTAAGCCAAACTGAGGTGGATTTTAATTTTGTGTATTTCACTAATGTTTTTTGAGGTTAGTTTGTGTGTTTATTTCTAATGTTTTATTACTAATGTTAGGTTTATTGTTAATTATTTGCACTGGCAAGAGAAAGTTGTGCGAGTGTTTCACACCAGATTTTTAGTTCATAAATAGTAACTTAATTATACAGATGATTGTATTTTGAATTTGTTAGAAGTAAGATATTTAAGTGATGTAAATCAAGTAAAATACATACTAAACTCATTGATATTCGAAACAATTTATGGGATCATGCTTAGAATAATAATGATGCGTATGCATACGTTTCAAATCAAATTTTTCTAACAGTAACATAGCAGTCATTAAAATGTAATATAACAACAAATATTTTATAGAGCATAGAGCAGCAAAAAAAAAACTTGTATTTAATTAAGCACGGATAATGATGATATTTGTAATAAAATGTAATTGAATAGACGGACAGGTATACATTTATTACACTGATAGGGTAATTATAAGGTCAATTTTAATGTAATATCACGTTTCTATTTACTTTTGACATACACATAATAACTCTAAGATTAAAAAAATAATATTTATTAATTAAATACAATGATTACAACAATTTTCTTGTCGTTAATATTTTATATAAAAATCTTAATAATGGTATTGAATCTTCATTACAGCCTAACATATTATTTTATCTGAAATATTATTATTGGATAAAGTAGGGGTCATTAAAATACATAAATTTCTAATTCAACTCTTTCAGTGATGTGATGTATCTATTAAATAAAAATTAGATTACATCTAAGTGACAAGCAAATAAATTAATTGATATATATTTCCAATTTAGATGTATTATCTATAATTTGATTCTCGATAAATAGAAATTGTTCCAGTTTTTCTAATGTTTCATCTGTTGAGTTAATTTATAGGTTTGTTTAATAAGGAAAATTTTTAATAGAAATTTATTAATGTATTCACAATTTTCTAATATTATTATAATTAGACTTTCAATTTATGGCCGTAACAGGCAGGCGGAGTGTTAAATTATTTGCACTTGATCTGCTAGTTTCAAGGCTACAAAAATAGTTCTGTTTCTTGTCACATGGTCTGCCAATTATATGACTGATGCATTTAAGAAGAGAAGAGGTAGACGTATAAAAGTCAATAGTCAAGAGTTATTTTCTCTGAGAGTAATGAATTTCATTATACAGCCAGACCCTGTGGTGAATGAAGTGAAGGTGTCGTTTGGAGGGTGGAAAGTAGATTTTTCAGAGGGCTTGGCATGCTGATAAGCATACTTTTCCACTCAATGGAAAGCCACTGGTAAACCACCTCACTTAGTAAAGTCTCTAGTTAGATGTTCAAACCAGCCTTTCGGCTGATGACCTAAACAACACTTTCAAATTATATTCAAATTTATACTTTAGATAAAATACGAATATTATTTAACAGACACGCTATTGATTCGATTTTGGTAATAAGTTAACAGTTTTCCTTGTGTAGATTTCTCAGATTTCCAAACATTCAAAAAGTCGGATTTGTTAAAGTCGATAATTTTTCATTAATCAACGTAACCAAAACTTCAGCTTAAATTGGCTTGATCGGTGACTAACTTGGAAGTTCCATCTGCGTACAAAATGGTCAACTTAACCGCCGCCATTCTACTACTTAATTAACCCTCGAAAAAATTGAACCTCCGTTTTATAACACAGCTTAAACGATGTTATGCCCCACTTTTGAGACCAATCTGGACTTATGGTGTCCAACTCTTTGGATAGCGGCAGAGAGTAACTTAAAGTCGATCCAGGTCTGCTAGTAAAAGTTCTTAAGACTTGCTTCTGGCGCTTCTTTTTATGTAAGCAGTAAAACCTTCCATAAAATTCCTACAGTAAAGGAACTAACCCGTCCTTCTACAGTAAATTTCGCGAATGACTAGACAAACATCGGAACCCACTAGATCGTGACCTAGCTACAAGGAACTTCCCAATTGTACGACGTTCAAAGCAAAAAAAGAGCAGAGACTTCTTGGTCTGAATAATGGACATCACCCATAGTTCTAAACGGAGAAAGTACCATTGGGAACCTCTTCTCCTGACAATAAAATTCTCCACCGCCCGTTAAATTAAATACTACAGTTAAACCTCTCTAAAGCTACCATCACAATTTTAAGAGTAAATTGGTCTTTTTAAGGGGAGGGGTCGCTTAATAGGGATTTATAGAAAGTGACGGTTTGTTTTTTTAAGTTAGGCCTACGTTATGCGTAATGCGATAAAAGGGCCTTTTTACCTGTTTTTAGCCTCATCCACCACCAAAAAATGCTCAGTGCGTTACCTTCTTCAATTCAACGTTTCGAATTCAAATACAAAGACATTGAAATAAAATTTAGAAAGAGTTCAAAAATACCATCTCCCTAAAAAGGCTTATACCAGTATACGTCTGTTATACATAGATCTCCTCAATTGGTGTCCGTCTACAGTATTGAAAATTCCCTGAACCTTGCGGCTGTAAAAATTATCGTCGCCCGTAAACAAAAATGCCTTTTTACCCGACGGTCGTTGGTTGGAGTGAGGGGTGGTCACTTAACAGGGGTGTAGAATAAATTGGTCTTATGAGTAACAAAATCGGTTCCGATAATATTCAGTCGGAGAGAGGGGTGGTCGTTAAGAAAAGTTTAACTGTATCATGTAAGAGCAGAAATTGTGCAATTTATTGTACAGTACCGTAATAAAAAAGACAAAAAAATTGTATTAAAAAAGACGATTACATTAACACTGAAAATAGTGCATAATGTTGACAAAAAAAGACTTACTTTAAATAAGCCTCATGTAACTGAAGAATATCTATTGTTTGGTTCAAGGTGAAATGCTCATTTTTTATCCAACAAGTTGTAGTGTGCAACTCATTGTACAGTACCGTAATAAAAATTAAATACAAAAAAATTGTATTAAAAAAGACGATTAACTTACATTAACACTAAAATTAGTGCTTAATGTTAACAAAAAAAATTATTTTAAATGAGCCTCATGTAACTGAAGAATATCTATCGTTTGATTCAACGTAAATCCGTAAATCAAAACAGTTTGGAAAGGTAACAATACCATTCGAAAAAGTTACCGGGGAACAACGTATCCTACGGTATGAATGTAACCGTATGAGGATGTTACCTTACCCGGTCCAAGAAGTTATCATACACAAAAACTGTTTTGATATAATTCAACTTAACCCTTTCAGTACCAAAGTCCGGAAAACAGGACGTCTATATTTTTACGTAGGTATAACATCCGGTTTACCGGACGTCGTAAGTTATGCATTAAGTGCCAACGACCGCATGCGGTAAAAGGGCCTTTTTACCTGTTTTTAACCTCATCCACCACCAAAAAAAGCTCAGTAAAAGGTAAAATACGAATCGAACATTTTCAAAAACCTCATCAAAAATTAATGGAATAATGTATTTTGAAACCGCCTCCGTGGCGTAGTCACTAGCGTGCTACCCTACAAAGCGAAAGGTCCCGGGTTCAGTACCCGGGTAGGGTCTGGAAATTTTAACACGTTAAAATCACCGTTAAGGTATCAAAACCCACAGTAGTTGCTAATGATCAAGCTGTCGATACGACTTTAAATAAACTAAAAAAAACTATTTTGAATATTTTTAGTGTTAGAACGATTTCTTTTTTTTTATGAACACCAAAATTAATTTTTAACGAACATTTTTCTTTTTCTGTAACGCTGAAATTTTGTCCGCATTGGCAGGCTTACGCCTCCCAAGTTGTTGAAATAAGGGCTAGCAATTTTTGTACATGATTATTCAAATTAAATGGCACTTTAAATCAAACTTTTAAATACTGTTTCAGCACTGAAAGGGTTAAAAGTAATCAGATCGTAAAAGAAATCATATATTGGTTCTAGTATTTAGATTCTTCGTTCAATAAAGGGACATTTTAAGTATAGCTGCTTGGCCAAAGTAACGATATATTAAAAAAATAAAAAAAAAAAATTAAAAAAAAAAAATTTAAGAAACGCTATTATTTAACAATTAATCAAAAAAAAAATGAACTAAAAAGAAAAAAAAAACTTACAAAAAAAATCACAGACATTACAGTTAAAAATAAAAGCGTGGCGCATTAATATATATAATATTTATTGTAAAATATTCGTTGTAAAATATTATTATATATTAATGCGCCACGCTTTTATTTTTAACTGTAATGTCTGTGATTTTTTTTTATGTAAGTTTTTTTCTTTTTTTTCTTTTTAGTTCATTTTTTTTATTAATTGTTAAATAATAGCGTTTCTTAAAAAAAAAAATTAAAATTTTTTTTTGATTTTTTTGTAATTATTTTTTCTGTGGTTTTTTTATTTTTTTTTGTAAATTTTTTTTATTTTTTTATTTTTAGTTAATTGTTTTAAGTAATTGTTAAATAAAAGCGTTTTTTAAATTAAAAAAAAAAATTTTTTTAAATTTTAAAACTTTTTTTTACAAACACCTCCACAGCGTATTGTCATCGAAGATAAACAAGTGTGCAAAGTTTGATTCATATTGATACGGTAGAAGTATTAAAATTTTAAGTTGCAAGATTTGATGGATCCAAGAGTAAGTTAAATAAAAGCGTTTAATATAACATATTTTTAAATAATATCACTGAATGTAATGGTAATGCGATTACATTCCAGGCTATTGTTGTTGTGCCCACACGCGCTATTCTTTACATTGCAAGAGCTGCACTACCTTTGTAATCATTAGTATTCACATCTGTTCATTATTGTTTAAAACTATTTTTCATTTCTAACAGTAGAAAAAATAATAGAATTATAGACAAGATATATCTGTGTAGTTTTATAACGAAATAGAGAATGATAAAAGTATAGAGTTCGAGTTATTAACCGGTTGTTAATTAGTTCGAATTATTTTATAGTTTATTATACAAGAAATTATAATTTGAATTGTTTGTTTATTTATTAAACAATATTTATTATGTATTATTGATCAAGGTTTTTTAAAGTCTCTCTCGACCATTAATGAATCAGTCACCTTATTGCGTTCTATGCTCACGCAAAACCATTGCCATTCCCTACCCTAAAATATTGGTCGTCATAATAAAAGTTATTATTAGGCGTGACAGTTGTTTTTTTAACTATAATGTGTGTATGTATCTTCACCTCAGTTACACCCCAACTTGTCGCTAATGACCGTTGCAGTTGATGCGACATTAAATAAATAAATTAAAAAAATCTGGTGTGAAACACTCACACAACTTTCTCTTGCCAATGCAAATAATTAACAATATAATTTAACATTAGTAATAAAACATTAGAAATAAACAAAAACTAACCTCTAAAAATATAACCTTATTTTAATAATGACTGGAAGACGCAAAATGAAAATCAACCTCAGTTTGGCTTAAAAATACAGAAAATCACTTTTTTACGCTAAAATAGGCTCTGTAGAGAAAAATGCTTTTAAAAGTTGTAGATCTTTTAATTTTCTATAAATTTGATTGTAAACACTTTTGGCATAAAATGAATTTTTTTTTGTCATCAGTCTCTCGACTGGTTTGATGCAGTTCTCCAACCTGTTCTATCTTGCGCAAGTCGTTTCATATCTACATACCTGTAACACCCTACATCTTTTGTAATTTGCTTTATATATTCTAATCTTTGCCTCCCTCTACAATTTACTCCCTCAATGTTACCCTCCATTATTGATAGCCCAATACCTGGATGTCTTAGGATATGCCCCACTAGCCTATCCCTTCTTTTGGTAAGATGCTTCCATATACTTCTTTTTTCATCCACTCGCCTAAGAACCTCTAAATTACTTATTTTGTCCACCCACCTAATCTTTAACATTTTCCTATAACACCACATTTCAAAAGCTTCTATCCTCTTCCGTTCTACAGCCCCTATCACCCACGTTTCACTTCCGTATAATGCTACACTCCAAACATAATGTTTTAAGAAATTTTTCCTAATCTGTAAATCAATGTTTGTAGTCAGTAAGCTGTTTTTCATTTCAAAGGCTTTTCTAGCTTGAGCAATTCTACTCTTGATATCACTCGTGCTTCTACCATCCTTTGTTATTTTACTCCCTAGATAGCAGAATTCCCCAACTTCCTGTATGTTTTCGTTGCCTACTTTTAAATTTCCCATCTCTTCTAAACCACTCTTGCTGCTGCACAACACTTTCGTTTTGTTCTTATTAATTTTCATGAAGTAATCCTTCCTCAAGATCTCATCCATTCCATTTAAGGCATCCTCTAGTTCATTCTTTGCCTCGGCTAATACTACTATATCATCGGCGAATCTCAACATTTTTATTGTTTCTCCTTGAATTTTTATTCCTACGTCAAATTTCTCCTTCACTTCATTTATAGCCTCTTCTATATACAAGTTAAAAAGTAGTGGTGACAAAGAACAACCTTGTCGTACACCTTTTCTTACAGCAGCCTCTTTTTCGTACCCCTCGATTCTCAAAACAGCCGTTTGATTCTTATACAGACTGTAGATAACTTTCCTTTCTTTGTATTTAATTCCTAGCCTTTTCAAAGTTTTAAACATTTTACTCCAGTCCAGATTGTCAAATGCTTTCTCTAAATCTACAAATGCCATAAAAGTAGTTTTATTTTTCTGTATCCTTTTCTCCATAATCAGTCTCAGAGCCAATATTGCATCTCGAGTTCCCATTCTCCTTCTAAATCCAAATTGGTCATCGTCCAATACTTCTTCTACTCGGTGTTCTATTCTCCTGTATATAATTCTTGTCAGTATCTTAGATGCATGGCATGTTAGGCTGATGGTTCTGTAATGTTCACACTTCTCCGCTCCTGACTTTTTTGGTATTGGAATCATAATATTTTTTTTAAAGTCCGATGGTACCTCTCCACTCTCATACATTCTGCACACAAGTTCGTATATTTTGTTTTGAGCAACTTTGCCACATCGTAATAATAATTCCGATGGTATGTTATCTATTCCTGGTGTCTTATTCATATTCATATCCTTAAGTGCCCGATCGAATTCTTCTCGTAGTATAGGGTCCCCTTTTTGATCTTCTTCAACATCAGTTTCTTGTTCTATAGCATCATATTCTAATTCTTTTCCCATGTAGAGTTGATTTACGTATTCCTTCCATCTTTCAGCTCTCTCTTGGCCATTCAACAATGGTTTACCACCTGCGCTTTGTAAATTAACAGCTTTCATCTTTCGTTCTCCAAAGTTTTCCCTTATTTTTCTATAAGCTGCGTCCACTTTACCAACTGCCATTTTACTTTCAATGTCCGTACATTTCGCTCTGATCCACTCTTCCTTCGCTTTCTTACACCTTTTGTTTATGGTATTTCTCAAGTAGCAATATTGCCTTTTACCTCTCTCGTCCTTTGCGTTTTTATATTTTCTTCGCTCATCCATCAGTTCTAAAATATCATTAGTAATCCACGGTTTCCTACCTTTTCTTTTAGTATGTCCTAACCATTCTTCCGCTGCTTTCACTACCACTTCCTTGAAGTTTATCCACTCCTCCTCTACACTTCCTGTGTCATTACCTCTTTCTTCTATCCCTTTTTGAATACTCTCCTGGAAACCTACCTGGTTGTCTTGTTCTCTTAGTTTGTCTACATCCCACCTAGCATTTCCCTGTCCCTTCTTCAGTTTTTTAAGTTTAAGCCTGCTATCCATTACTACTAAGTTATGATCACTCCCTATGTCTGCACCTGGATAGGCTGCTTTACAGTTCATAATCTGGTTTCTGAATCTTTGTCTAACCATTATGTTATCTATTTGGTATCTTCCCTTGTCACCTGGCATCATCCAAGTGTATAACCTCCTTTTGTGATTCTTAAAAAGTGTATTGCCTATCACTAAATTATATTTGGAGCAGAAATCTACCAGCCGACTCCCTCTGTCATTTCTCTTCCCTAGACCATATACTCCGACTATCTTTCCTTCTTTTCCTTCTCCAACTACTGCATTCCAGTCTCCCATAACTATCAAATTTTCATCACCCTTGACATATTTTATTACTTCATCTAATTCCTCATATACTTGTTCTATTTCTTCCTCTCTGTGTGAAGACGTAGGCATGTAGACCTGCACTATAGTGGTAGACTTTGGTTTCGTATCTACTCTAACCATGATAATCCTATCACTACACTGCTTATAGTAAGTCACTCTTTGTCCAATTTTTTTATTCATTACTAGACCCACTCCGCCCTGCCCTCCGATGGCTTTAGTGTTAATAACCCTATAATCCCCGGACCAAAAGTCTTGTTCATCATCCCAGCGTACCTCACCAATGCCTACAATATCTAACTTCAACCTATCCATTTCCCTTTTTAAATTCTCTAACCTACCAGTTTGTTTTAAACTCCTAACATTCCATGTTCCAACTCGCAGAATTTCAGAAACTTTTATTTTTTTGATGAAGTCCCCTCTGATAGTCCTCGCCCGGAGATCCGAATGGAGGACTAGTTTATCTCCGGAATGTTTTACCAGAGAGGACGCCATCATAAATTTTTCATATTTTGAAGTTCTCGAAGTTCTTGAAGATCTGCATATACTAAGTAAGCCTAACCAGAATCATACATGAAGGAGTTTCCTTACGATAATTTTAGTCAGACAGAAAAAGCTGTAGTTTACTGTTGCTTTCAGCTTTTTGGTTGGCAGACTGAGTGCCCCAAGCCACCGTCTGCCAGGGTGGAATGGGCAGCCCTTCCAGTTCCGTTCACCATGAGCCGGTTATCGTGCTGATGAGCGGTCACATGGTTACTAACAGGCCACACAACGTGAATGTATGGATAGGACACTAGCCTTCTATCCCGGCTGGTTCCCTTAAGCCTTTTGTAAAAGGAATTAAGGGGTCTCCTTCCAGTTGACGACAGAAGCCCTTTATAGCCCATAAAATGAATATTAAGGCCGAAATCTTAAAAAAAAACGATTTTTCACACGTTTTCGTGAGAAAAAACAGAAAATCGCTAATTACCGCTAAACTAAGCGTTATACAAAAAAATGTTTGAAATAAAAGTTGTAGAATTTTAAATTCTCTACATTTTTTATTATATAAAATTTTGTTCTAAATTGCATATTTAAGCCGTAATCTTAAAAAAACTATGTTTTTACGTGAAAACTGCCTCACCCAGAATTTCAGCAAACATGTCGCCTACTCTATCTTGTAGAGAATAAAAAATTGAGTAAACCAGGCGATTTTTAAAAAAAATCGTAGGACTAGTTTTTGAGAAAATCGCAAAAAAGTGAAAAATTATACGAATAAACTACTACTTCCGGTTGACCGATTTTGATGAAAATGTTCGTGTCGGGTCCGGTAGTGGTATGTAACTTAAGTTTTAAGTTTCAAGTTCATACGATGTTCCGTTCTTGAGATATTCTGTTCACACACACACACACACACAGACCAATCGCTATAAACATGTTTTTTGGGTTCAGGGGGTCTGAAAACGTATAGATCCGGTGAAAACTTGATTTTGAAAAATCGACATGAAAACAATACTTTCCTTCCTATATATTCATATAGGCAAGAGAAAGTAAAAAATCAAATTGGGGGTTTTTCAGGAATTACAACCAGACATTCGATGAAATTATAAATTGTGAACAGAAACCATTATACTCGTATTATGAATTTGATTTGAACACAGTAACAAATAACTTCGAAGATCAAGAACTAAATCAAGTATACTTGACTAGTTCTTTTATAGAACGGCATATTTTCATACGTTACAAAAAATAATTTCATCCTCACACAGTTAGGCTACACCCCAACGTTGTCGCTAATGACCGTTGCAGTTGATGCGACGTTAAATAAATAAATTTAATGCCGGCCGCATTGGCGCAGTTGGTAACGTGCTCGCCTCTCATCATGCGGTCCTGGGTTCGAATCCCACTCAGGCACGGCATATTTTCATACGTTACAAAAAATCATTTCATCCTCATCACACACAGTTACACCCCAACGTCGCCGCTAATGACCTTGATGTTGATGCGACGTTAAATAAATAAAAAAAAAGAAAAAAAAATTAAAAAATCAAATTGGAGGTACTGTAACATTATTGTATGTTTATAAGAAGTATTTGTTTTCTTTGTAATATTATTTGTACAAATTCCACGACAATTATACTGTATAATAAAAATAAAGTAATAAACTAGTAGTACCTAGTAGTAGTAATAGTAGTAGTAGTAGTAGTAGTAGTAGTAATAATAATAATAATAATAATAATAATAATAATAATATTAATAATAATAATAATAATAATAATAATAATAATAATAATAATAATAATAATAATAAAAATAGTTATAATAATACGTTACTACATTAGGTAATTAATAATATTGATAGATAATAAGTTCCTGCGCATTAGATAAATTATAAATATTCAATTACACTTAATTATAAAATACTTGTGTTCATTAAAGAAAAAATAACCTAATAGTTTTATATTCAACATAAAATGTTGCTTTTAAGACGATACGGTAATAACCACAATTAAATTTCTTATTTAAATTTAAATAAAATGTAAGGTGAAATTCAAAGGATTTTAAAAGATTTTTATGTATATGGTAAACATGTTGAGGACACAGAAACCTTGGTTAATTGTTTGATCATCATTTACATAAAGTTGTATTGAAACATAATGTAATAGGAATAAAGAGTCATGGTCAAGACTGTAATAAATCTTTCAGATTACAGAAAGTGAACTGGAAAAAAGTATAAAAACAATGCAAAAAAACAATTCACGTTAAATAAATTAAGTAGAAAGAAAATCCGCTTTAAAATAATTTTTGTTAGAATTTATATTATTTTTTTAGAAACTCTTGGGTCGTATATATACACAATCTCGGTCTTGGAAACATTGTTTATTCTCAGGAAGTTAAACATTTTATTTGTGTATCTCGTGATATTTTTGTTTTATTTATTGAGATGCATAATAAGCACTGTTTCTAGTACGTTATTCTTCATGATCTTCAGATGTAGGTGTGCGAACTTTGTAATTTTGTAATGTTGCACAATACCTAATTGCACTTTCAAATATTGAAAGTATGAACTTGAAATTATGCTAAAAAATTAAAGAAATATTGATGTCTCATGTTTAAAAATGGTTTTATTATTATTATTATTATTATTATTATTATTTTTATTAAATTATACTTTTATAAGGTGTTGAATAATAGACAGAGGTTACCGGTATGCTTAGATAGTTGGGGTTCAATTAATCATGCTTTCTCATAAATGGTTGGCCTGAGTCGGTTCAAGACTACACCGCATTTACACATCATACATATATCCTCTTTTTATTGGGCCATGAGGTTGATTATTGTCATACAGATTGTACACACATTTTTTTTTCAGATACACACATTTTTTTCAGATTGTACACACAACGTACACACATTTTTTTTAAAATTCCTAATGTGTGTACGTTGCAATATTTTCAATTCAGAACAATAAGCAACCCCATGACCCAATGAGATGAGAATGTTGTGTATGGCGTGTAAATGAGGTATAGTCTTGTACAGACCTCGGCCAACGATTCCTGAGAATGTATGGTTAATTGAACCCCAATCATCAAAGTACACCGGTAACCACTGTCTAGTATTCAACTTCGTACAAAAGTACCTTTACTAGGATTTAAACCAGGAACCTTCGTCTCCAAAATCAGCTGCTAAACAGCTGATTTTGGCGACGACTTAACTTCTAGAAAAACCCGGTGGGTCGTACACACATTATGGATCAAAAAATAATAATACTCGTGTATACCCTGTTATAGGGGTGCGCGTTATAAATTTTGATTTAGAGAACGACATTTTTCGAAAACAAACACATTGTTGAAAAGCATTTTAAATTTATTCGATGGAAGATAAAAAAATATTGGATATTCAGATCTGATCAAATTTTATGAAGATGGTAGTATAAATTTCTGAAAAATTTTCAATTTTTTCGATGGAAGAAATAACCAGGATAATATTGGATATACAGATCTGATCAAATTTGATGAATATGTTAGTTGAAATTACTTTTCTCAAAGCCCCTAGAATAGAGTTGGTAAGATAAATACAGTTAATTTTACCTTTTGATATGACTTTAGAAAAAGATATTTTTTAAGAGGAAATTATAAATTTATTGTTTTTTTTGTTGTAAATTATGATATATCGTTGGCCCCTATATAGAAAACGGTATTAGTAGCCTACACGAGTTAAAGGTATTTAATAAAGCTCAGAAATTAGAGGTTCAACTTAATGTATAGCTTGTTCTATTTACTGTGTGCAAAACGAACGAAGTTTGCCCCATAAACTTAGTTTCATTTGTCAGTTATAATTACGAATATTACGATTTCAATCGTTAATTTATTGTAACGGTTTGTGACAAATCGATTTCAGTGTCACTGTCATAATTTATAAGACAACAAAATAAGTTGAATAAATTTGTATATTTGAGTTGATTTAGGTAGCTTTAATATATGGCTTTTAAAATACTTGTTAGTAAATAGAAGCGGTATCTTCGTGAGTCAGGAAATTAACTCTAATTAACTATACTAACCTAAAAAATAAAAATTATAATTGTAGTAACAATAATTATGCTGAAAACTAAGAGGTCATTCGATTATTACGACTTGCTGACACAGATATTATTATTTTTTTTAGGTACGTGCCTTTACAAACTGACCACATATTTTTAACTGACACGTTGGCGTAGTAGTCAGCGTAAAGGCTTCTATGTCAAGCGTTCCAGGTTAGATTCCCAGTCCAGTTTGTCATTTGTTAATTGCTTATTTTTATCTATCACCTTATTTCGTCTGGGTTTGGCTGGATACGCATAATAGTCGGGCGTAAAACCGAAAAATTACTGTTATTGTTTCTTTTTTACTTTCTCTTTCATATATAGCTGCACACACACACACACACACACACACACATATATATATATATATATATATATATATATATATATATATATATATATATAGGAAGGAAAGGTTTTCATGTCGGTTTTCCGAAATTGAGTTTTCACCGGATCTACACGTTTTCGGAACCCCTGAACCCAAAAAATACGTTTTTAGCGATTTGTCCGTGTGTCTGTGTGAACAGAATATCTCAAGAACAGAACATCGTACGAACTTGAAACTTAAAACTTAAGTTAGATACTACTACCGGACTCGACACGAACATTTTTATCAAATCGGTCAACTGGAAGTAAAAGTTTGTACTGGAAGTAGTAACAGCCGAAAGGCTGGTTTGAACCTCTAGAGGTTTTACTAAGTAAAAACGAGGAGTGAGGTGGTTTACTATTGCCTTCCTCACTGAATTGAAAGAGTATGCTTATCAGCATGCCAAACCCTTCGAAAAGCACCTTTTTTCCAACCTGACAATGACACCTTCACTTCATTCACCACAGGGTCTGGCTATATAGTGAAATTCATTACTCTCAGAGGAGATAACTCTGAGTAGCGTCTTTTACGCCTCTACTTCTTCTGTTCTTAAATAGTTCAATCATATAATGGGCAGACTATGTGATAAGAAACTGAACTATTTTTTTGTAGCCTTGGAACCAACAGATCAAGTGCAATTAATTTAACAATCCACCTGCCGGTTATGAGCAATCTACTAAGGTATAATTTTGAATCATCATATAAAGTAATTTATAGGATATTGAGGTTTATAATTTTGAATCTCTGTTACATTTTGAAAATATAAAGTTCTCGTATTCCTGTCAAAAAATTTAGCTATTAACGGGTTTTAAACAGTTAAACAATATTTTTGTTTAATTTGTGGCAATTTTTAAAATTGTCATTGATCATTTCGTTTTTTTTGTCTGTCCGCCACATCCAAATGTCAGAAACAACAACAGATAGCAACAAAAAAATGGTTTTCGGATTCGTTATCTACTCAAAAAGTTAGTGGGACTGAATTTGTTTTGAAGTTCCTGTTTTGACTGAAAGTGGCTCAAAACGGGAAGTCAAGAAATCAAAATCGGAATTTGGAAACAGAAATAATGTCATTCGATTCCTTTTAAAGAGTAGGCCTATATACCGAAATCACTAATGGTTTTTCCATAAGTCAATGGTTCTTATAAATACAATGATAATGGTAATGATGTAGCATGAGGATGTAGGTGAAGATTTTTTTTTTTTTTTTTTTTTGGTTTAAGAGTACTCGGAATGCCTATCTCCGCAATGTTAATGTAAGGAACAATTTTTCAAAAACTATTACAGTTATCCTGTAAAATTTTTTTGTGGTTACTTTTTAGGTTATTCTACACCCACAGAATTAGTAGCATCTTTGTATATTGTTAGAAAGACAAGAAAATATTTTTTGGAATTACCACTTTTGAAAAGCACAATGTTTTGCCTATTTAAGTGAAAAAAATAAATATTTAAACATATTTTTTTACTGTAATATTAACTCAGTACTTTGCATTTATGGTATAAAAAGCTGTTCAAAAATTTCAATAAAATCCGTTCACAGTTGGCTAAGAAAATGTTCCTTGTGTTAAAAATTGCTATTTACGGGAAGCAAGAAAAAACTTACAGAGAACACATTTAAGTACTGCAAAATAGTTACCTCTAATGCATTCCAGGATCATAATCTGGATATTTCCACTGTTACATTCACAGCTGTTCTAATGCCAACTTAAAGTTTTAAAACCAAAACAAAACTATGAATTTTTATCGTTTGTCATTCAAAAAATAGATATGTTTACGTAAACTGGTAACGTTTAGAAAATAACGCAAGGGTTTAACATATTTTTAATAATCTTTTTGTTTGGATAAAAACTGCAAAAACCCCAAAAAATTATACATCATTGGATGCAGAAAACTCTGAATTTCAATAATGTGCAAAAAACCGTAAAATTTTTTCAATTTTCCCCGTTCCGGGCAGGGCTGTTGAATAAGGCCGTTGAATCTCTTATTCAACGGTCCTAGTTCCGGGTACCCTTAACGTCTGACTGATTTGCAATTGCTGCTAATGCAGACGAAAAGAGAAGGATGAAAGAGGAAGATGAGTAATGAAAAAATGCCAGACCTGACCGGGAACCGAACCCGGGAAGGTAGGTGAAGAAAACAAATTACCAACACGTCTTAGTAATGTTAATGTTTATAAAATTTATTTATAATCATGATACAAGTTTAAAGAACTTATCTTAATTTGTTGTTGTTGTTTAGGACATCAGCCAAAAAGCTGGTTTGAACCTGTAGAGGTTTTACTAAGTAAAACGAGGAGTGAGGTGGTTTACCATTGCCTTCCTCACTGAGTGGAAAAGTATGCTTATCAGCATGCCGGGCCCTCTGAAAAGGACATATTTTCCACTCTGCAAATGACACCTTCACTTCATTCACCACAGGGTCTGGCTGTATAATGAAATTCATTACTTTCAGAGGAGATAACTCTGATTAGTGTCTTTTACACCTCTACCTCTTTTGTTCTTAAATGGTCCAGTCATTTAATTGGTTGACCATGTGATAAGAAACAGAACTATTTATTTTAGCCCTGCAACGAACAGATTGAGTGTAAATAATTTGACACTCCACCTATCTGTTATGGGCAGTATCTTAATTTAGGATAGTAAATAACAATTTTTTACGTAGGTTTCATGTGATATTTAGTTTACAGTTTTTTATGGTATAATTTTGTGATTTGTACTACGTAGGGTAGCTATATATTTAGATTGCTTTGGTGTATATCGTTCGACAAAATATTTTGGTTTGTGTTTGGATTTTATCGTTCTGTTCGATATAATTGAATGCTAAACCACCTATTTATTCTTTTGACATTAAGTGAAACGAAGCAAAACTAATAATGGTTGGAAAGCTGAGTACCGATAAATAAGTAGAGTTTAACTGGAATACAGTCTTTTATAAATATATGACTTTATATTACATACTGAGCATGATATTTATAAGTAATATCTATAATCCAATTTTATGTCGGTAAATATAACTAACCTTCTATAGAAATGTCATCTGGAAAGCCGGTTGCTTTATTTAATGCAGTATTATTAGCCTGCAGATAGCTGAACGACTTTACTTACTTTTTTTATTCAAGTAGGGCACCTCTTTCAAAGCTTCACATTCACTGCAAAATATATTATACATTGTACCGGACGGAGCTGGATGGTTAACTAACTTTCATTTCCCGAACTGAACTGGTTTCACAGCCCTCAAACTGGACTCTTAGTAACATGACCGTACGTAATAAATTTTAACGGGAGGTAATTTTAACGTCTGGAGTATTAACTTTATTCTATATTAACAAACATAAGTTTAATAGGCGTGTAAGGCAATTACTTTTTAAACTGCACTTACACTCTCTATATAAACTAAAATGTACTCCACGAGGATATAACCTCAAGTTTCATTACAATTATTACGTGTATTACAAAATTCATTCTGTTCATTCTGCAATGAAACTGAAAAAAATTATTATTAATCAAACACAGAAATAGTCAAATTTTGCAATAAAAGAGAACATAAGTTGATTTCTGAATAATTTTACAATAGTTGGTTGAATATTTATTCTCCACCTTCTCTTCCCCCACATCCTCCTCCCGCATAAACTATGCAGCCCGTTCCACCACCCATCTACCCAAAGATCTCTCTTTTTCTTTGACAACCTGGTTTATTGTCCAGCTGGTTTATAAATTTTAGCTGAAAATGGTTCATCCGGCTGTCTTTTTACCAGCTTTACTTGAGCTTTACCAACTTTATACCAGTTGTATAAACATTTTCTGCTGGATGTTTTGCAGTACAGAAGGTTCATTTTTGTTTCCTTCTCACATTGACAAGTCTACATCTTAATTTCTTTTCATTTCCAACGTGGTAGACTGAGCCGGTGCTCTTAATAAAAATCTAATGTATCAGTGTAATACTAAGTAGGCCCTAAGAGTAAAGATTTGTTTATTGAGTGATGATGCCTACATAAGCCTGAGGATTGAGCGTAGGTAATGATATGAGGTGATTTACAGATGAAAAAATGATTTAATATTTAAAATCCTTATGTACGGAGACAAAGGTTCCGTGATTAAAATCCTAGTAAAGTAGTTACTTTTATACGGATTTGCATACTTGACAGGTGTCAAGTGTACTTGAAGGTTCAAGCGAACAAATGAGGTGTGCTTTGAAGGTTGGAGTTTAATTAACTATACTTTCTCAGGAATGGTCGGCCTGAGTTTACACAGTGTACAAGACTGCACCTCATTTACAAGTCATACTCGTTGGGTCATCCTCACCTCGTTGGGTCATAGGGGTTGCTTATTGTTCTTTGATTGAACAGATTTCAAATTAGACAAATATGGTTAAAAAAATAAACTATTGTGACGAACCCTCTGCTCCAAATTTGATAGAAAAAGACTTATTAAAACAACTGAAAAATATAAATTATTATAGATAAAGATATAAACTTATATAAGGATATAAAATGCTGATGAAAATTCTGGCACTTTATCTATTCCGCCAACTTCAATATCTTGACAGTAGAACTACCGTCAAAACCTTTAGATAAAGTGCGCGCCTCCACGTGGTTCGGCTGAATAGCTGGGAGGGTTTGGCAACTTTCTAGTGAACTAAAACGGAATCCTCTGGTCTTTAACTCCCAGTTGTATCTTGGTGAAACCCTCGGGTTGCGCCCATGTTTTAGTAAATTCTCTTGTTAAAACAGGTACTACTTAAAACTAGAGACAGATGGCTAAAGGAAATATAAGAGGACTTAATAACACTGGAAATCTCAGGCGACGACATTATGAATGGAGACATATTTAGAAACAAAATCAAAATTTTTGGGAATTTCCAGTCTGCTGAGTCCAAAATTAGAATCTGGACCGAAGAAGAAAAACAAGTGGTGAGTAAAAGAATGAAAGAATACCACGCCAAGAGGAGATAGCTCAAGAAACAACTTAAAAGAGAAACTGACGTTACCGACATAACTAGTGCGTTCTTAATAGGACTAAATATATATATGTATATAAAATGGTTCAATGGATCATGATCTCTTAGAAAAATAATAATTAATAGTTCAAAAATGAAATTCAGTTAGGCGTTTCCCGGGTGGTTTGATAAATGTTAAATTAGGCTTTTTAAATAAATATTATCTTCTCTAAGACAAAGATCAATATTAAAGTAATAATTGATATCGATAAAAACTATAAAATAAAATGATTGCACTTTTATTGTATTTAAAGGAACTTCGTAAACTATTTCAAGTAATAAACTGATAAAATTTAATAAATTTTTATAACTTTACAAAAAACCACTGAATTGGTATTGTGATAATTCAATGCTATGCAATTAAAAATATTTATTGTAATGAAAAATACTATACGAGATAGTACATATCAAATAAAGCAACAATTTTAAATTAGCAAACCAATTAAACAGCATAATATAAAGAATGAACTAGGTATGTAAATAAAATAAAATAACTAAATAAACTAACTAAATAAATAGTAAATAAACTATAAACATTAAAATAAAATAAGTGCATACAAAACAAAAAAAGAACATTAAATTCTCACATGGGTGACAAGGCCGTTAACGTTTAGAATAATATGTATTACGAGCAAAGAAAAAAGTGTTTCGAATTGAAAGACCATTATTTTCGATTTATTCCACTTAGAACTTTGATAATCCTGCATGTGTTACTCCTCTGACCATGTTACTATTTAGAGCTTGAAATTTTTCTTACTTTTTTCATCATTTATTACAATAATGTTTTTCATCGCTCCACTTTGGTTTGTAATTTTTCTTGGCTTCTTCCTTTTTAAAACCCTTATGTTCTTCAATTGTTTTTCTGAATTTATTTCTGTATTTTATTATATCTTTATCTGTTGCATACTATCTTTATATTTATCTTATCTGTTTAGTGTCATTAGATCTTTTTCTGTTTCTTTGGACTATGTTGGTTTGTTTTTGTAGTATTCTTTTAGCTTTTAAAAATATTATTTTGTAAGTTTCTCTTGGTTTTTCAAACGAGATACCCGTAGAATCTCATTTTTCTCTTTTCTATTTCATCCGGTATGTATTGTTTCGGATTTTTTTATACTGTATCTATTTGGGCGATTGCCCAATCCTAGCCCAATATTTTTCATCTTTTTTACAAATTCAATTATTGATTTTTTTCCTGTTAATAAATAAATAATTACAATAAATTAAAATAATTAAATAATTATAATAATAATACATGATTGTCCGGCTGTTTTGCAGTTACTGCTAATGCAGACGATGGGCGATAGATAAAATGAATAATGAAAAATTGCTAGATCTAACCGGGAATCGACCTGGCGTAGTAGCCAGTTACGCTGACCACTACACCACGCGCCAGTCAAATTAATTATTGGATCTATTATTCTTATTCCACTTATTCATTCTGTTTTTTCTAACTCTTCTCTTACACCTTTAATGCTCAGAAATGTAGTTCATATCTGAACATCGGTCGCATTTTTAATACTTCTGGCTTATTGTAATTCTATAACACATAAACGGGTTATGCTTACAGGAAAAAACAGGGAAGAAAAGCTGAGATTCTTAGTAATCTACTACTTCTACTTAGTAATCTACTACATGAATCTACTCTATTTTACAAACATTTTCCTTTCGGAATATTTTCCAGATGATTGCGACACTTTTTATTTGCACTTATTTTTGTCCAAATTAAGAATTATATTATACTATTATAAAAATTTAATTCAAGGCCTTATCCAATTGAAGTAAGATGTATTGCATAATCACAACCTGTTATACTTAAGAACAAATTGTTTACGGATAGATTAACTTAGTACATGGCAAATTAAAAGATTAAGACGTAAAAGATTTTTGGCAAAAAAACAAAGGCTTGTAAAAAAAATGTACGCCTAACAACCGTTCGCGAATTTATCTAATTTAAGAACCAGGCTAATATTGTGCGTGATAACCTAATATTATAGTACAATTTTATGGTTTTTTTTATTCGACACATATATTTAAAATTTTAAATGGAATTATTTTTAAGACTGGATTATTTTAAATATAAGAAAATATTGTTTTGTAGCTTCGCAATTTCTTCTAGTGTATTTTGCATCTAAAAGGCAGCCTAAATACGTAATTAAATTATTATGTACAGCTTATAATATTATCTACAAAAGATATTAAATACGTAATAATAATTTTTATTCTAAGATTTACTTAATTTTTTTATAATCATGAGTAGGTTATTTTAGATCTTAATTATTACAGCTTAGCGAAATTTATATTTTCTTCTCCAATAGAGTATCCATTCAAAATAAAATTTATTAAGTTGGCACATTAAAAAAATAATTATATAACAATCAAGACTGAAGTCTTAAGAAAATCTATGATCAAAATTTTATAGCGTTTCTTTGTGAAATGAAAATCAGAAGCTTATAGGCCTATTCATGAACTGAAAATATTTTTTCTTACGTTTAAGATAGCTAACTGTTTTCCTGAAACATTGATAAGGCCCCCACAAACTTTTACTTTCTCTTTCCTATATGAATATTATAGGAAGGGAAAATATTGTTTTCATGTCGATTTTCAAAATCGAGTTTTTTAGCGATTGGTGTGTGTGTGCGTGTGCGTGCGCGCGCGCGCGTGTGTGGTGTGAGTGGTGTCTGTGTGTGAAAAGAATATCTCAAGAACGGAACATCGTACAAAGTTGAAATGTAAAATTAAGTTAGATACCACTAGAGAATCCGATACGGCTCTTACGATTTTTTTTAAACTGTCTCATTTACTAATTTTTTTACATTCTACAAGATAGGGTAGGCGCAATTACTGCTAAAATTCTTGGGAAGGCTGTTTTCTCGTAAAAAAATTGTTTTTTTTAAGATTTCGGTCTTAATATGGATTTTAGCGCAAAAATGTAGCTACATAATAAAAGTTGTAGACAATTAAAAATCCTACAACTTTTATTTCATATTCTTTTGTATAACGCTTAGTTTAGCGGTAATTGGCGATTTTCTGTTTTTTCACGAAAATGTGCAAAAAAATTGTTTTTTTAAGATTTCAGCCTTAAAGTGCGGTTTCGTTTGTGCGATCGTCGCATGCGATTACTAACTTACATGCAGACGCTGCATGCGTCACTGCCATTACTCATCAAATGGATTTCTTAAGAAGTGGTTCCGTTTATCCGTCCCACGCAAGCGATAGCATGCGTCGGCTGCATCGACTGCTTTGGCAACCAAACACCTGCAGCAGTCGCAAGCGTCTGGAAGTTAAAAATGAGTTTTTCCAAAGTCGATGACGCAAAACTCATTGAGTTAGCTGCAGAAAAACTACAACTATTTGATCCTTCAAACTTGCTTTCATCGTCTAATAGATACAGTAAACTCCCGCTAATCCGAAATAATTGGGATGAGCCGATTTCGGATAATCCGGGTTTTTTAATTAATCGCATGCGACGATCGCACAATTGTCAAATATTTTCCGTACATTTTAATTCTTTTTTTGAAAGGTTAGAAATTTCTTTTGGTTTTTATTTTCCATTCGTTTTCTTACCGAAATGTCCCGCCAACGTGTAACTAAAAGTACATTAGCGGGCGTTGCGTTGATGGATTTGACCACACGTTTACGTTTACATGACATTGTTAAATATCATTTCACTTCCACTACCAGTATGTAACTAATTTTGTGGCTAATCAGCCACAAAACGAAATGAAAACTACACTAAGGCCAAGACACTACCGTAGCCTACCCATTCAACCACAATACATTACTAATTGACTGTTTGCTGCAAAGGTGATTGATGTAGCCAAAATAAACAGTAGGCTATCGCTCCAAGGAAAATACTCATGTTATCGGTAAAAATCCTGTCTGCAGTGCTGAATGTCATGTAGGCATACTTTACGTGCTATAATGTACAGTTCAGTTTGCTTAAACAGTATTTTGGTACAGAAATACAATTTACAGTATTTATTGTTTTTATTACAGTTATTTGCAAAAAAGTTACATTTAAAATTACTGCATGCAGTAATCGCACAAACGAAACCGCACCTTTAGTATGCATTTTACGACAAAAGTGTATAATCAAATTTATCGAAAATTAAAAGATCTACAACTTTTATTTAAGCATTATTCTCTGCAGAGCCTAGTTTAGCGTGAAAAAGTGATTTTCTGTATTTTTAAGCCAAACTGAGGTTAGTTTTCATTTTGCGTCTTACACTCATGATTAAAATTAGGTTATGTTTGCTCAGGTTAGTTTTTTGTTTGTTTCTAATGTTTTATTACTAATGTTAAGTTATATTGTTAATTATTTGCATTGGCAAGAAAAAGTTGTGTGAGTGTTTCACACCAGATTTTTACCAAAGTTAAGCGTACATTCTTAACGTTAAGCGCAATTTTAAAAAAACAAGTTTTTACGAGAAAATAGCCTTACCAAGAATTTCAGCAGACATAGCGCCTATCCTATCTTGTAGAGCATAAAAATGTTGTAAATATGGCGATTTAAAAAAAAATCGTAGTAGCCGTTTTTGAGAAACTCGCAAAAAAGTGAAAAATGACACGAATAAACTACTACTTTCGGTTGACCGATTTTGATAAAAGTATTCGTGTCGGGTCCAGTAGTTGTATCTAACTTAAGTTTCAAGTTTCAAGTTCGTATGATGTTCTTGAGATATTCTGTTCACACACACACACACACACACACACACACACACACACACACACACACGCACACAGATACATACATAGACCAATCGCTAAAAACGTTTTTTGGGTTCAGGGAGTCTGAAAACGTGTAAATCCGGTAAAAACTCGATTTCGAAAAATCGACATAAAAACAATACTTTCCTTCCTATAAATTCATATAGGCAAGAGCAAGTAAAAAGATCCTCATAACTAGCTCCTTGGTAATAAAACAAAAGGAATAAATCAGAAAGAATTATACTATATTTAGTAAAGGGGCGTGATACTATCCCGCGTTACAATCAGTTTTTTACATAATTTAGTCAAAATACATGAGTTTTTATTTATGAAAACGACTTTATAGTATCTAATAAACTGAACGGTACTAGGAGGTGAAAACAAATGCGGATTTACATTGTTAAACAAATACTCCGTACATAGACAAAAAATTTTCATAAATAACTACGTATAATTTATATTTAATTTAAAATCTTAGTAGTGAATCTAAAGTTCTGTTTTCAAAAGAATTCCTGTGGTTGGTCAATTTTTTGTGATATTATATAATCGTTGATCTCAATATTTTAGTTCCAGGGCTGCAAAAAATAGTTCTGTTTCTTATCACATGATCAGCCAATTAAATGACTGAATTATTTAAAAACAGAAGAGGTAGATGTTTAAAAGACACAAGTCAGAGGTGACAACTCTGACTAGTTTTATAATATTATTAAAATTATACTTTCAATTTATGTCCGTAACAGGCAGGTGGAGTTTTAAACTATTTGCACTCGATCTGCTGGTTCCAGGGATACAAAAAATACAAGATTTAATGAAAATGAAGACAAAAAAGTTAAATTTGATGAGAAAAGTAAAAATGAAAATTAAATATTTGTTCTAAAAAATGAAAAATTGAACGTAAATGATAAATTAGTTAATTTATAATTTTTAGTAATGATATGGCTTCGGAATTATTGAAAGGAGTTAATTAATATGGTACCTCAACACGATTTTCAATATGGTACCTAACCACATTTTTTCCCAGTTAGTGTTATAATAATGTTGCTGTAAGTTAGGTTAATTATTGTGTAATAAAATTATTTTAATTGGAAAATGTATTGTGTGTGGATAAGCAATTAACTTATTTTATTGTTTCAAAAACCAATGTAAATTTGTAACTTGGAAATTATGTGTATAATAATAATAAAAAAAATTACCTAGCTGAAAGTGTTTATGATAAATTGAGTTCTTGTCTTATTAGTGATAGTTATGTTTCTTGTCACATGATCAGCCAATTATATGATTGATGCATTTAAGAATAGAAGAGGTAGAGGTGTAAAAGATACTAGTCAAGAGTTATCGTTTCCAAAAGTAATGAATTTCATTATACAGCCAGATCCTGTGGTTAATGAAGTGAAGGTGTAATTTGCAGGATGTAAAGTAGGTGCTTTTCGGAGGATCTGGAATGCTGATAAGCATATTTTTCCACTCATTGAGGAAGCCAATGGTAAATTATATCACTTCTCGTTTTACTTAATAAAACCTCTAGAGGTTCAAACCAGCCTTTCGGCTGATGACCTAAACAACATAATCGGTGAATATGATAATCTTCTGTATTCATTGTAAAAGCGTAATGAAAGGGTAGGCCTTGGTGTACGCAATGATGATGATACATAAAATATCATTGACATTTATCATTAAAGGATTTTTACTGGGGTTTAAATGGACAAAATATTTAAATGGATTCTTTATATATGGACAAAGGACAATTTTCATGGCCTGTGTTCATTAAAATTATTCTATCAGCCTCCTACAAGAGATGGTAATTTATTGTGACTGCGATTGCATTTTACTTTCATGTTAATGTAAGATTAAAATAAAATGAAGATATTATTTTTGTATCTTATTAAAAACCATGTAAATGGGTTAAATGATAGAAGATGTTCTTTCGTTCAAGGAAATTTTAATGTCACGAATGTTCGTGATTAAATACGATTCATATCCTTTTATGATTCCAAGAACAGTTGCATCAGATAGTACCGGTAATGTTTAGACAGAAATTATTTATATTTTTTATTAATGATTTATATTATACTATATTACATATTTTATCAAATGCATTTTTAAATTCAATAATGCAATAAATCTAATGTAGCGTAAATAATAATCAACATCAGTTCATTAATGCAGTAAAAGGCCCGTGCGATCTAATGTGATTAGCATTAATCTACTTGAGATGTGAATTGAAAAATGTATAATTTATTTTTAATTCGTAGGCTTACTGGAAAAAAATGACATTGAAATATTATCGAGTCAACAATTATACTCATGAAGACACAAAATGACATCCATCAAAGAAAATATTATGTAGGCTATCCAATTGAATCGTGTATTTCAGAAACTTGTTCACTTTTATGAATTTTCAAGATGGAAAATTGTTTAAAAATGTTCTCTTAACAATAATAATTTTTTTTTTTTTGATGGCCTCCACTCACCCCTTACAGCCATCCCAACCTCCATGAAGATAACTAACAGGGAAGCGAGGACGACCTACATGAGTAGAGCAAGTACAGCAACAGATAGAAATCCTTGAACGCTGCACTTACCCATCGGGACGTAAAAACATGGGACGTCAAAAGAAAACACTAACTCATATGTCTAAACTCACATGTCTAACACTCATAATAATAATAATAATAATAATAATAATAATAATAATAATAATAATAATAATAATAATAATAATGTAGTAACACCTAATCTTAAGTTTTGTAATTCATTTATTTTATGCTATTTAACAGTATACCTTAGGACGTAGGCTAAATTAAATTATTAATTTAATGATGAACCTAATCTTAGGTTCGTTCGGGATCTGGATTTATACATAAATAATAAACAATATACATATTAGTGTTATTTATTGACAAAATAGCTAATAAATACAATTAATGATTTAATTTAGCCTACGTACTAAGAAATACTGTTAAATAGCATAAAATAAATGAATTACAAAACTTAAGTTTAAACCATCTTGACTAAAAATAGATTACTATTTTGATAAAGCTAAAACGTTCTACGTTAACCTGTTCACAAACACTTCCTACTTCGCGGACGTACAATTAACATAACTCAGAACTGGTCCCGTAAAGATACTATTTCGAACGACCGGGCACACACTTTTCATTCACAAATTCAGATATTAACTAACCCGTTACAAAAATGCTAACTGTTTTTGTAGCCTACCTGTGGTTTGATAGACCCTTCGATCAATTACGAGATCTTTCTAAAAAAAAATTTTCTAACAAAACTAACTTTTATACTTTTTCGATTTTTTAGAATTCGTTTTTAAAAACCATCTCATTCATCGCAATTCACTATATTTGTTCAGCACACTCCGCCCCATACAATACACAATTTCTTAAAAACGAAGGCAACTTATACAAAAACAAACAGCGCAAACGGGCGCCTCCGTAGCATAGTGGTTAGCGCACTGGCCTTCCATGCAGAGGTCGCGGGTTCGATTACTGGTCAGGGTCTGGAAATTTTCACGTGAAAAATCACACAGTTACATAATCCTCCGTAGTCGCTAATGACCGAGCAGTTGATGCGACTTTAAATAAATAAACTAAAAAAATGTAATAAAAAATACACTACCTATTCAAAATAATATTTAAAAAATAACTTCTTACATCAACCGTTTCGGCAATAATGTTACAACAATTATATTGTAATGATTTAAATACAAGAAAATAATGTAAAATTATAACAAATATAGCATACAAACCCAAAAAATAAAAAAGTATGTAGGATGGAGTACAGCTTCAGTAGGCTACTTAACATAAAATTATTATTTTATGTTTGATAATTTTATGAAATTAGTACATAATTAATAAATAAAAAGTAATTTACTAAAACTTAATTAATATACTAAAACTAAGAAAAGCAAAAATAAAGAACTAAAGAAGTTAATAACTAAAACTTTACAATAATTGTCAATAATATTTTTTAATATCTTGTATACCAAAATTCAATATAAAATTCGTTTAATAGAGCTATAGAATGTATTATATTACATTGCATTTATTTTTAGTAGACATAAGAGACCTACATAAATTATTACTCCGGAGTTTAGATTTCGTGACTGTAATAGAAAACATAAAAATAAAAGTACGCAAGGAGATACAAAGATAGGAACTGAGAACATTTCCGCTACGTTAAGGTGCTACACATATTATTAATGTCAGAAACTGACAGCAACCAGTTTTTTAGTGGGATATTTAAAATTAAGAATTGTATTACTTTTGCAGACTCTTGGTTGGTTTTAGCTCAAGATGTTCTGTCACTTATTAGCTGTCATGAAAATTGTGAACTAAAATGTTTAATAATGAAAGTAGGTGACTGAAGTACCTTTCTGCTTTTAACAAATTTTTCATCATTCTTCATTTTACTCCAACATTGAAAAGCTGTATCATTTTCCCGCTCTAATAGTAGCAGAGGGTCCCTTTCTATTCTGTAACGTGTTAGGCTGCTTTTAAAGGACTATAAACGTGCCTTTACCAGATAAACACAAAAAGGTGAATGGAATCCCTTTCTGAAAATAAAATAAGTTAATAAAATATACGATTCAATTTTTAAATGAATTGAATTAAATATTCTCTCTCATAAATTCGTTAAAAGTTTAATTGTAGGCCTATATATTTAAGCAGAAAAACATTCAAACATATATTCTCTAAGAATTTACATTTTTTTTTAAACTCTAGAACAATATAAATTCCTAAAAAAGTCCCAGTAGATATGTAGAAGTGGGCTAATTCAAAGAAAAGCATAGCTAAATTTCTTGGTACCCTATTTGGAAACTTCGAGCCAAACGGAATACCTGCAGGGCCACTGAAAAGCATTTACTTTCCACCCTGCAAATGACACCTTTACTTTATTCACCACAGGGTCTGGCTGTATAATGAAATTCATTTCTTTTAGAAAAGATAACTCTGACTAGTATCTTTTATACTTTTACTTCTTCTGTTCTTAAATGATTCAGTCATTTAATTAGCTGACCATGTGTTAAGAAACAGAACTATTTTTTGTAGCCCTGGAATAAAAGTAATAGTCATGCAGTAATTTACTTTCTAGAGTAATCCTATATAATGAAAATTGCGATAAGTTAACCAGTGAAATAAAATTGCATTATTTACAAATAAATTAATTAAGGTCAGGATTTTCAACAATAAACTTGTAGTATTAATTTCTAAATTAAATTAATGAAAAGTTTATGTAACTTATGAAAAATTATATATTAATAATTAAGAGTAAATTATTTACTCATATAGTTTTTTAAAGTTGCTAGACCTCATGACCACAATGTTCGAATTTAAAACAAAAATGATTTGACTAATATTTCAATTGGAAAATTATTCTGTTGAAGAAATAACGTGATATTAAAATTTTCTAAATATATGTAAAAAAAATTAAAATTTTGTCTCAATTTTTTTAATTACAAAACCATTCAGTATTCAGATGAACTGTACACAAACTTTCATCAACTTTAATTTCACTATAAAATTACAAAATTTCTTATGAAAGACGTGGTACGTAGGATAGTGATTTTGCTAACATCAAAGTAACTGGAAGTCTAAATAAAATAGTGGTTGGCGTTGCGGTTTAACTTAATAAGAGCTTTATAAAGTGAACAACCCGCCAACTCACGTACAACCACTTTATTACTACACCAGGAAGTGCATACAATACAATACACAATATTCTTTTGTCATCAGTTTTGTACTATTTTTGGTACGGTTTTACTAAAGCAATCCAACAATGAATAAGAATTTAATCTGAACCATTTTAATAATATCAAATATAAAGTAGCATGTCTGCTGTGTTTTAAATTTTTTTAAATAAGTATACACATTTTATTTTGTTTTGCTTGTATGCGTTCCGCATGTGAAGATTTAGCAAATCCCAGAATTCTGAGCTCCTTATGTACAGAAAGTGCTCACTTATCGCCTTGTAAGTGTTAGTTAACTTGGAAAGTTTATTTAGCAAGAATATGAGTTTTCTATCTTCGTGTAAAATTTACGTACGATAATTCAATACCTAAAAAATAGTAATACTATACTGAGACTTACAAATATCATAAATATATTAAAGCAAACGCGAAACATTTGTACGAGTACAAGACGATGCACGATAAATTAGAATCACATGCGAATCCCTTTACACAAAACATGTAGCTACACTAGAACGTTACCGGGTATACTGTGGTCAATTCGAACTGGCACAACTCTTGCTTCATGTGTACACACAGTTCCTCATAAAGTATATCCATAACCTATTCTTTCAACAAGGTCTATAAATTTTAATGTACGCAAATGCCTACAACCTTATTTCAATGTACAAACATACAAATAATTATTTAATTTTATAATATGTATTTAATTTGTCCAGTAAAAATTTAAATTATAAATTACAAGAACTAAACTGCAAAAACTCACTAAACCTATACAGTAGAGTACCGATTTTCCGTGGATCGTTTAACCGGGGTTTGGATTAACCGTGCGATCACTAGAAATTTTTTTTTTGGTTTAACGTCCGACTGTTTTGCAAATTCAGACGGTGAAGGATGAAATGAATTTTTTGTAACGTATGAAAAAATGCCATGCCCGAGTGGGATTCGAACCCAAGACCGCGTGATGAGAGGCGAGCACGTTACCAACATCGCCAACGCGGCCGGCAAGAAAAATTAAAATCACTAGAAAAGTTAATTATGTAAGTTATTATGTATGTAATTATGTATGTATTATTATGTATGTTAATTATGTATGAGTAGGTACATTAATATAGACATAAACTAATTTCGTATCGTAGTACAATTTTACATATTCGTGGTTATACGAGTATAAGAAAAATAAAAGAAAAAATATTGCGGCATAAAATGAAACAAAGTAGGCCCTAAAATAACAGATTTTTTTGTTACGTAGTTTAAGGTAAGATTTATATAAATTTATGTAGTAAATATTTTTTATTTCAATACAATTTGTTTATTTATTTCCGATATCCGATAGTATTAACATGTATTAATCAGTAGAATAAAACATACGCATAACTGGTGGTTTTGTTTATGACGTAGGTGGTCTCGACCGAATTGGGTCGTATTATCCGTGTTTTCCGGTTATCCGGTATAGTTATCCCCCCAATTACCACGGATAATCGGTATTATACTGTACTCTATAGACGCACGTAACTAACTAAACAAATTGATCTGATATAATGAACAGAAAATCATATATGAAAACGAATTAGTCGCATAATTATATCTAACAGATTATTAATTACAACAGTGAAAACAAAGCGTAGTGACCGTGCGTGAGTCGCACATTACAGTAGCGATTGTATACTTTTGTGACTGTACCGTCTTGCATGGGGGGGGGGGTGAAGAGTGGAGTAGATAAACACCGAAGCTGCTTGTGCCAATCCAAATTGTCCAAGGTATACTTAGAAAAGACATTTAAAATGCATCTGGCCAAGGGATCTTTATGGAGAGAGCCATTTATAACACTACAGATATGACTATACTTCGAAAAAAATCAAGTTTTGCGAATACGACTCAAATTATCAATTCTTAAAAACATATTGTCATATTATAAATTAGTAGTTACAAATAGACTTTAAAACAGAGAATTACAGGAAAATATACTGGTTCAATCTTCTTCTTTTTTGAGTTCCGGCCACATCAATGAAGACTGGCTATAATACAACGCTGATAAATCGCTCTCCTCGGTGAACTACTGTAGGTGATCCACTTACCCTGTTTTCGTATAGGTGATTTACTGTAGGAGTTCCTTGTTTTTTTTTTTGTTAATTTATGTATTTGAAGTCGCTTCAAGTGCTTGGTCATTAGCGACTACAATTTCCAGACCTTAGCCGGGAATCGAACCCGGGACCTGTTTCTTGGTTTATTTTAAAATTTTGAGTCTTATAAAAGGAAAGTGATACATTTTATTTCAATTGTGAACTAAAACGTGTTATTTTTCCTTTCAAGAACAAATCATTTATGTAAGATTACTCGTTTCTGTAATTTTTATTACTACAGTGGAATAAAAGAAACTATAATCTTGTTAACTTAGCTGATACCAATAAATATATTTTTAATACAGCCTATGTTGTAACGAGACCTTTATTTTCTTTCACATTATTTTGAGTGAACTGTCCATCCTGCTTTTACTCGTGGGAACATCAAGGCCTAAATTGTAACTGTTTTTCCTGAATTCTTATGTTTTACTTCTTACCCTGAGAATTTATAAAAATAATTAAGGTATAATTATTACTTTTCTTTTCTAGATTTTTCTCGAATACAGTGAATCCAATAGACAATTTTCGATCCTAAATGGGCAGCTCCCCCCAGTATCGGAACCTCCCCTCTCTCTTTGTTCGTTGAGTGTTGGATAACATTTTTCAGTTTTTTCCAATAGGTAGCCATAATTTGTGTTGTTAAGCATTATTTATGACTGCACTGGTTCGTTAAATTAGATAAGGAAAATAGTCTGTGGTGTACTTAAATATTTAATCAGGTTTACATCTAAATAAAAATATAAAAACAAAAACCAGTAATGAGGCGTAAAAGAAAAAAGTGATTAAATTTAATGTAATTTCTTTAGTGAATAGTTTTATTTATGCCACTGTAGTGTACGGATAATTATAGTTAACGATGGTTTAAATTAAATTAGGGAAAAAGTTGTACAATTAAAAGAAATAGTCAATTTTTAGTTGGTTATTTTTTAGTACATAAACTTTATCTTTTTTTACAAGTGATAATAACGGGAACAATTAAATTTTTTTAAACAAATAAATAAAATGTATAAATATTTGTTAATATTTTTTAGTTATTATTTAAATTTTATAAAATATTGTTTTTTTTTACATATAATAGTAACAACGGCAACCATTATTTTTCTTTTGTAAACAAATAAATAAAAAGCAAATTATTTAATTCCATTAAATAAAAAAAATCAACACAACTGTTAATTAATATGTTATAATTAAGCTATTCCTTTGTAACATTAAAATCGATTTAGTTAACCTCAATTCTTTGGTCTCATGAATTATTTAAAAACCGTCTAATGTTTATAGCCAAGTTAGCTGTAATTTAGTTTAATAGCGACTTTACAAATAATTAGCCGTCATAAAATTTATGTTGCTACTATGAAACTTATCCCTCCAGTGATTTAAATTTGATGTTTCTATGGAGATGAAAGTTCAAATGTAGTGTGGCTCGCAACACGTCCAGTGGTGTTCTATAATGAGTCTTATGTTATTGTTGTTAAGGTCATCAGCCGAAAGGCTGGTTTGAACCTCCAGAGTCTTTCCTAAGTAAAACGAGGACTGAGGTGGTTTATTATGGCCTTGCTCACTGAGTGGAAAGGCTTATCAGTACCTCAGTCCCTCCGAAAATCATCTACTTTCCATCCTGCAAATGATACTTTCACTTCATTCACCACAGGGTCTGGCTGTATAATGCAATTCATTACTGTCAAAGTAGATAACTGTGACTTGTATTTTACATCTAACTCTTCTGTTTTTAAAAGCTTCAGTCATATAATTGGATGACCATGTGATAAGAAACAGGACTATTTTTTGTAGCCCTGGAACTAGCAGATCGAGTGCAATTTGACACTCCATCTGCCTATTATAATGAGGTATAATAAGTTATCGTTTATAAGTACAATAAGTTAGTACACCCCAAGGTGTACTAAATCTTTTGGTCGGTGTTGCTTTGAAATCGACTAAATGTGATATTGTAGAGTCATTTGTTTTTTCAAGCTGAAGTTTTGATAGGTAGGCCTATATTATTTTTCTTCTTCTTCAGGTGACTTCTCCATTACGAAGGTTGGCTATCATCATGGTCAGTCGTACCTTGTCCACTGCTGCTCTAAAAGGTCATGCGACGAGCAGTTAAACGCTTCCCTCAGGTTTCTTAACCAGAATATTCGCCTACGATATTATTCTTGATAATGGATAATTCCATTGGATACGAATTACGTGAACTAAAAACCTTTGTAACATTATTTGCAATCTCACAAGCGATAGTATTGATTACATCTGAATTATTTTGAAAAGATAACTTTCTGGTTGAAAATTATTAACCGCCCTTAATAATGCTAAGTATCTTTTGTAGTTAGGTGTAGTTTTTCAGAGGGTTTCTAGATATACCCCAAAAAATACTATTGGTTGAGGCTGATCAATTGTGCTGTTCTGATTGTTTCTGGAAAATGGGTGGGACTAAGTGTTTAGTAGGATGAAGGAATACGAGGGATTTTCAGAAGTGTCAGAATATCAAAAGCAATCGTCTATAATATTTTTGAATTTCATGTTACAATATGTTGAAACCGTTTTGGTTAGTAGGGGTCACCTTCTCAAGGGTGTATTTTCAATTGCAAGTTATTAGTAGGCCTACTGTTACAGTACATAGTAGGTATTTGTAAGTTTTACTTCAGGATTTTTTTTAAATGCATGATGGAGAACTTTCAGAGGTCGAATCACAATATCACATAATATTATTTTACTTTCTCTTCCCTATATGAATATATTGAAAGGAAAGTGTTGTTTTCATGTTAATTTTTCGAAATCGAGTTTTCACCGAATCTACACGTTTCCCCTGAACCCAAAAAACATGTTTTTAGCGTTTGGTGTGTGTGTATGAACAGAATATCTCAAGAACGGACCACCGTACGAATTTGAAACTTAAGTTAGATACTACTACTGGACCCGACACAAACATTTTCATCAAAATCAGTCAACCGGAAGTAGTAGTTTATTCGTGTCATCTTTCACTTTTTTGCAATTTTCTCAAAAAACGGCTTCTACGCTTTTTTTTTAAATCGCCTAATTTACTACATTTTTATGCTCTACAAGATAGGGTAGGCGCCATGTCTGCTGAAATTCTTAAAAGGGGTGTTTCTCATAAAAAATCTTTTTTTTTAAGATTTCAGCTTTAATATACATTTAAGCGCAAAAATGTACATAATAAAAGTTATAGAGAATTTAAAATCCTACAACTTATATTTCAAACATTTTTTGTACAATGCTTAGTTTAGCGGTAATTAGTGATTTTCTATTTTTTCTCACGAGAACGTGTAAAAAATGTACTTTTTAAAGATTTCAGCCTTAGTATCCATTTTACGACAAAAGTGTATACAATAAAATTTATAGGGATTTAAGAAATCTACAACTTTTATTTAGAGAATGTTTTTCTACAGAGCCTAGTTTAGCGTGAAAGAGTGATTTTCCGTATTTTTAAGCCAAACTGAGGTTGATTTTCAATTTGCGTCTTTCACTCATGATTAAAATAAGGTTACGTTTATTGAAGTTAATTTTTTGTTTTTTTTTTAATATTTTATTACTAATGTTAGGTTTATTGTTAATTATTTGCATTGGCTAGAGAAAGTTGTGTGAGTGTTTCACACCAGATTTTTTTAAAATGCATGATGGAGAACTCTCAGAGGTCGAATAAATATCACACAATAATATTTTTATCTTACAACCACCCTCAAAAGAGTGCGCGGACTCATGTTTTTCCAGTCTAATATTTTTCAACCGTTTATTTCGTCCAGGTCTGCGCCTACCTCAACACGATATTGTGTAATATTGTATTGTATTGTTTGATTACAATATCTTATTTTGAAATAAATTTCAATTCTGCTACATTCATGCTCAATAGCTACTACCTTAAACGAGCAGATTATATTTATCCATATTATAATACATAGGTTTAATAACCTTCCAGAACCAACGAATCAGCCTTCTTATGTTTCTTTTTTTGCCAAAATATTCTACAAGTATATTTTTTATTTTATTTGCTTCAGTGTGGACTTGAGTATTAGTTTTATATTGATTCATATTACTAGTCATATTTTATGTACTGGAAAATAAATAAAAATAATTATCGATTCATTCTTTTAATAACAAAAAGGTTAGTGACTTTTTTATTTCTTATGAGGAGGAGCGAAAAATTGTAATTGCTTACAATTCAATTTAATCACATCTGCTTACATCTCATAAATTCAATTTGCTTTTAACTTTTTAATTTGCTTACATCTTCGATTACATAGCGCAAAATAGTCTCCTTCTTGAATTCTGTTTTGTAGAGACTATGAAAACAGTTAAAATTAATCATTACTAATTACTATTAAATTACCAGATACATAAAATTAATCGGTCTAATACTTATAAAGAACTAGCGCATCCCTCATTTTAAGAATTCGATTGTTCCTATATTAACGCGTGATTTACACTTGGGTAGTACTACAATTTACAGAAATTATTTTATGGTATAGAAAATCAATTTAAATCTGTGTACTGGTTTTGTTTATATGTAAGGATTGGTGAATTATTTTACATTGACTATATTCGTTTCAGGAGAACAGATAAATCAGAAGAAGCAGTTAAAACAAACGGGACCTTAAACGATGATGGAACTCTACCAAGAACCAATCCGTATAGGCAAGCACTTCCACAGGTAAGCTCTAGTATTTAAAGTACATTTTAATATATAATGAAAAAATTAGGCCTATTTATAAATTGAATACCTGAAAAGTTGTAAAATTGTCAGACTGGACGTAGCTCTCGTCGGTGGAGGTAAGACCGCCCGGAGCGGCAGGGCATCCGGCGGCGTAGTTGAGTTTGAGAAAGGGGGAAACCTTCGCTGCTGCCTTGGAGAGGAGCGGCCGCTGGTGGAGCGAGGGGAGGGGAAGGGGCCAGTGTGGAGAGCAAAGAGTGATCTCAATGTTGAGGGTTTCAATCTATCTCCGTCTCAACCTTCTCTTGAAGAAGATTGATACTGACGAACATCTGCCTTCAACTAGCCATGTCCCGCAGTATGTGTTACCCACTGTAGTCGTACAAGCGCTGTGAGAAGTTTGCTGTCTGCGCTATCTCGCGGTAGCAAAAGCAACCACCTCACAACGTTCGCAGCGGCCAGAAACTCACGACAGACTGGCGTAGAAATAGTATGGTATCAAAATATTCAGCCCAAAATTATTGCTACAACAAAAAAACCCTTGATTCCATTCCAGTTTTGGATGACTCAATACTCATACATTTTGCTTTTCTTCTCTTCAAGCGCGCAATGAGTTCTCTTTTGCAACAGTCTTTTTGTCTTTTTCTCAGTCCAACTGATCTAAAGCAGAAATAGCTAAATTTTGATAGTAAGTATCTTTTACACTTTAATGGCATCTTCTCATACAGCGTAGATTTTTGTTTGTGAAGTAGTACTACAGAAATCAAATTTTGGTTGAAGTTACTGTTTCAAGTACATTAATGCGCAACAGTTGGACTTACCGGATAAAAAACCTATTAAACGCTCTTGCCGTTTTCAGCTTGTATCAATTTTAAACTCATCAACAAGTAGATATTTCATTATATAATAAAACACAACCTTTTAGACACTCTAGAATTTTTTGTTTCTTAATTTTTTTCAGAAAAAGATGATCTGGAGAACTAATTTACAATAGGTCCATTATACAATTAATTGTAATTTTTTCAAAATTAATGTAAAAGATTGTTTGAAATAAAATTTAAGTATAAAATCTTCTTATATTTTTCCCACGAAATACTACTGAATTCAATTCAAGTAAAACGTAAATGTTGTGCTTAACTTTAGTATAGGGCTACAAACATTGTAGCACGTGTTAATATACATAAACACATGTAAACACAAGTACAGGTGTGCTCACATAAAAGATATGAGCACACTTGTGCAATCAAGTTTGTTGTAGGCCTATTAAACAATTAACAATTTTTTTACAGTAATGGAAGCTCGTAAATAAGCGGAATCATTATGGTGTTGTATATAAAGGAAATGGATTCTTAGTGAATTTGTACATACATTCAAACTTCTAAAACTCGAATCCTCAATGGATGGGAAAAAAATTCGAGTTAAATAAATTTTGAGTTATGGAAAAATAACAACAAAGCAGTTATTCAAAAATAACAATAACAGAATATTCCACATACTCGTAGACTAATACAGTAGCCTACAATATGTTAAATAAGTAGGCCTGCACATGCGTAATTTTGTAATCAGTACTGTACGTATTTTTTATCCGAGGCGGCGAGAAAAACTCTTGTTCACTCCCTCACGATAGAGAAAGTAGTGTTGGACTCAATTGAGGTGTCTTCGTCTAGCCCCAAGGAGGCCGCAACCGCCTACCAACCAAAAACCCGCCGCCTGGCCACTTGATCCGACATCAGCAAACAACTCTCCACCTCCCTCGGAACTGTTTATTTTGTAATACTACAAGGGAAATGTCGGGTTAAAAAATTTACATACTGTCAGCGGGGCGTGGAAGGGAACCGTAGTCTAATTCCCCTCTTGCTGTCACCGACCAACACTCTCTCACTTTCTCACTTCCATTCATCTCTTTCATCACCAGCTCAGGAAATTAGTGAGCCTACCTTACCTTCTGAGATCGGGACAGGATTAATTTACTGTGGGAGAGGGCGATCCTGCTGATCTCCAGATGTCTCCTCCCTCCACAGTCTCCCGATCACCCTCTCCGCAAACTGAGCGACCAACTTCCAGCTCTCCTCATCCCGCAGCATCGCTGCCCCTTCTCTCTCTGGGATACACTGTGCAACGCTTATCTTCTCAGATGTCTCCATTCTGTCGAGGCCAAATTAGCGACATCTTTCAAAAATATGCGCAATGGACTCCTCCTCTTTACTGTTTCACAGTCGACATTTCGGTACTTCATGAAGTTTTAACCTCGACAAATATGCCCCAAAGCAACTATGCCTTGTTAGCAACTGCGTCAGTTCGTGGGTGGTATCATCAAGTGTCCTCCTTATCCACACTTCGGCATTCGGAATGAACCTCCTTGTCCACTCCCCGACCCTTGCTTCGCTCCATCTATTCTGCCACCTGCTGAGTAATCGACTCCAAACATTCCTCTTTATCAGCACCAGCTCGCTGCTCTTCCCTCCGGCACGCCACTAGATTCTATGGAGGCATCCTCAAAATTACCAGGGCTGCATTTACAATTACCAGTAGGGTACTGTACGTTGCTTTTAGCTTTGCTACTGGTTACAGTGTTAAGTACCGTACTTTATTGTATACAGTTCCAAAATTATGCTATTTTAAGTACGCAGTACATGCTGAATATGGTACATTGTACCGACAGAGTTCGGTTCGATTGTTACGTGGTCGACCAAAAAGATTCGTCAATTCGAAGAAATTAATTGTTTTGGTTTCCGCCTGTTAGGCCTATACAAAGGCAACCAGATGACTTCGAGGGTCTGTCCCTTTAATGGTCGAATATTTCCTATTAAAATGAAAGTAGCAGCACTGTAACTAAATTTTTCAAAAGACCAAAAACGCTATTTTGAGAACTATGTACATAAATTTTTGTCAAAAAGAACGAAATAAATAATTCGACTTGGAGAAATGGCGGAATTCGAGTTGTAGATGGATTTTTACATGGGTAAACGCATGGAAGGTTGTAGGGAACAGAAATTCAGTTCGAGTTATAGAAGTTCAACTGTATTTAAAATAATGCCGTATTCTTTTTATTTTACATTTTCACGGATAATTTTCATTTGACATTGGAAACGAAAATTATGTTATTTACACTCAACACAAAAACGTGACATACATACATAGGTATTCCTATCCATTAATCATTCAGTTGAAAAGAGTGTAAGTTCTTGTCAAGACACTAACTTTAAACAATTATTTTTAATTATAATTACCAAAAAAAGAAAGAATAACAGACAATAATATCATAATGTATCGCAGTTTATTCTAAATACAGTTACTTCCTATGTCTAACCTTGTAAATAGTTGGAGGTTTTGCAGATGATTGCTTCTTTAAAGTCTTTCATACTATAAGATAGAACATAACTTACCACAGACTTTTAAAGTTAACTATAATCTATAAACTATAAATAAGAAGGAAAGATAGCAGGAAAGCGCCGGCCGGGCAGGAGGAAAGCGTCCTGGCTGAAGAATTTGAGAGATTGGTTTGGTCTCAACTCCACGTCACTGTTCCGAGCAGCTGTTTCGAAAGTTAGAATAGCAATGATGATCGCCAACCTCCGACGCGGAGACGGCACTTGAAGAAGAAGATAATCTATACCAACATAATAAAAATAAGCCTAATTCAAAGCGTACGAAGAATGCATTAGTTTTTAATTGATTGATTAAAGCTATGAAAGTTATTAAATTGTACAATAAGAACTTTATGGCGTAACAATCATACGTTAAAATTAGAGGAAGAGGCGGCAAAAGAAGGGACAAAGTGATGGCATTGAAATATGGAGTTAATCTACCCTGAACGACCCCCTACACGGATTAAACTATTGATAAATTAATAATAATTATTATTTATTCTCGTTCAAATTGCATGAGGGAGGTCGCAAATTAATATTTTTCTCATTTAATAATAAGTGCATGGGTCGTTCTTGATGACTAATTAATATTTTCACTCCGTTTGAAAGGGACAGCTTATATTCATTGGTCGGTCTGTCACATTCTCTCTCTTTGTCTTATTTTATTACTTTATCTTCTATTTATAATAGGTAACACATCATTGCATTTCCTTTCAACTTAAGCGCCAGTAGGCATGCATGTTATACGCTTCGATGTTGTTGTCTCTTTCGCCGGAATTTATGTAGGTACCTACAAATTACTGAAAAGTTCATTGACATCGCTTCTGTCTATAATTTTATTTTTACTTTCTCTTGCCTATATGAATATAATATAGGAAGGAAAGTATTGTTTTCATGTCGATTTTTCGAAATCGAGTTTTCACCGGATCTATACGTTTTCAGACCCCCTGAACCCAAAAAACATGTTTTTAGCGATTGGTCTGTGTGTGTGTGTGTGTGTGTGTGTGTGTGTGTGTGTGTCTGTGTGTGAACAGAATATCTCAAGAACGGAACATCGTACGAACTTGAAACTTGAAACTTAAGTTACATACCACTACCGGACCCGACACGAACATTTTCATCAAAATCGGTCAACCGGAAGTAGTAGTTTATTCGTGTAATTTTTCAATTTTTTGCGATTTTCTCAAAAACTGGTCCTACGATTTTTTTTAAAATCGCCTGGTTTACTCAATTTTTTATTCTCTACAAGATAGGGTAGGCGTCATGTTTGCTGAAATTCTGGGTGAGGCTGTTTTTACGTAAAAACATAGTTTTTTTTGAGATTACGGCTTTAATATGCAATTTAGAGCAAAAATGTATATAATAAAAGTTGTAGAGAATTTAAAAACCTACAACTTTTATTTCAAACATTTTTATGTATAACGCTTAGTTTAGCAGTAATTAGCGATTTTCTGTTTTTTTCTCACGAAAACGTGAGAAAAATCGATTTTTTTAAGATTTCGGCCTTAGTATGCATTTTATAATAAAAGTGTATATAATCAAAATTATAGAAAATTAAAAGATCTGCAAATTTTATTTAAAACATTTTTCTCTACAGAGCCTAGTTTAGCGTGAAAGTGATTTTCCGTATTTTAAAGCCAAACTGAGGTCGATTTTAATTTTGTGTATTTCACTAACGTTTTTTGAGGTTAGTTTGTGTGTTTATTTCTAATGTTTTATAACTAATGTTAGGTTTATTGTTAATTATTTGCATTGGCAAGAGAAAGTTGTGTGAGTGTTTCACACCAGATTTTTATTTATATAAGATTAGAATTAATGTTAGCCGAATAATAACGATACGCAGCCCAAATAATACGTTGTATACATTGTATTAGTTCAGACAATATAATGAATGTTCCCCTATCGTTAAAACATCGTCTCTAGATACGCACAATTACAAGCCTATCATATCTTATTATATTTTAAAGAAGGAAGGTAGTTGAATTCAGTGTTATTTTTCTTTCAATGAAAAACAATGGCCTTGATAAACGTTTATTGTAAACATGTTATTATAAAATAACATTTTATAATAAACTCTCGAAAGCGCTACAGCTAACCAAAAATATATTCAACAAGGGATGATTTTTGATTGCTGCAAAATTGAAACATTATGTAAGAGTTATACACAGCCAGTAATCATATATGCCACCGAAACAAAATTTAACGTAAAACACAGTGAAGAAACTAATAAAATTTCAAATTGAGAGAAAACGATAATCAGAATATCCGTAAATAAGAAAATATAAGAAAACGGGTAGTAGAAAATTGATTCAAACGAAATATTTTACAAAGAAATAGAACCAATATTAAGCACGATGAAGAAAAAGTAACGTAGGCTTATTTTCGGAAGGCGAAAATACGAAATTGATGTAAAGTTGATGGAACCAGGGAGAACAAAATGATTTAATATTAATTGCTTACTTGACGGACTTTTTTTTCTTTGTAACAATTTTTATTTAAACCGTCTGAAATTTTCTTAATGTGTCCTGGACATTTTGATCTTCAGATATATCGATAAAAGTGAAATTATTATATCAACGGGGTCACGAACACTGGAAAGACTAGGGTTTTTGTATCTTCCTCTTCTTTTACTGCATCATCTTCACAATCATCCCGCAAAAAGACTCAATTATTTCGACATTCATAATTTTGTACTCAGGTTCGCTATCATAATCTTTCAACCACTTCCGCAAGTATTTGTCGGTGATTTTAGTCTCCTCTCCTTCTCATGCGGTCTTGGGTTCGAATCTCATTCAGGCACGGCATATTTTCATACGTTACAAAAAAATCATTTCATCCTTCACCGTCTGCATTAGCAGTAATTGCAGAACAGTCGGACGTTAAACCAAAAAACGAAAAAAAACGAAAAAATCCTCTCCTTCTAAAAACTTTATTTAAGTTTAATTAAGTTGAATTAAGCAAATTAAGCAAAAGTTGAATTAAGTTTATAATGCAAATCACAAATGATGTAGGGTGTTACAGGTATGTTGATATGAAACGACTTGCGCAAGATAGAACAGCTTGGAGAACTGCACCAAACCAGTCGAGAGACTTATGACAAAAAAAAGTTGGATTTTTTTATGTTGAGTGGATCGGGCCAAATTAGCAGCGGGACGGAAACACTCATGTAGTCTTTTCGTCATGAACTGTATTTGACGGCTGGCACACGTTACTACGGTTATCGACATGACAGTATGGTAACCCGAGCACCAAACTGTGAATCCGTTATATCGAAAGTCCATTGTAGCAAGCCCCTACTGGATATTGTTTTAGCTGAAAATTTTCTGTATGATTAGAATTAAATAATTAAAAATTATAATGCATGTAAGGAAAATGAAAATAATGTAGAAAAGTATATTGCATGTAAAATTTATTGACTAATAAAAATTCATTTATTATGTTGACAGGTATTGGCAACGATGGCAAAAAATATTTTATTATTAGGCTATGGAATGACATTGGGTTTTCCAACAATAGTTATACCAAACCTAATGGCGCATAACAGCAACAATACATCTTTATCTAATGTGACAAATGGAAATATATCAACAAGTTCAATATTAACAAACAACTCTTCTGATCCATATAATCTTGTGTTAACACGAGATCAAATCTCTTGGTTCAGTAAGTGTTTCAGTACTTCAAATAAATAATACTAAAAACTTTTTCCCATAACGGGCAAATGGAGTGTTTAGATATTACCGTATATCCTCGATTCTAAGACGCCCTCGAACCTAAGACGCATCTTACTTTGGCTTTACAAATTTTAGAAAAAATGATATCTAGAAATCATCAAAATCTTATTTCAAATGTAAAGTGAAATTTTATTACCTAAAATGGGCGATGAAACAGAATTAAATGTAACACGATATTGATAGAAATAATAACATTCTTGAATTCACTTTTTTGATTCGGTATCAAATAAGGAGGAGGTTTGTTTCCATCAGCTGTTATGCATAACATAACTGTTATTCCCAGTTTCTTGTACCCAGTAGTTTTTTATTGTATTTTTTGGCCCCTTTCACTTCGACGATGTAGTTTCTAGGAATATTGAAATAGACTGGAGTTTCGTCTGTACTACCTATCTGATCAAGAGTGCAGGTATTTTCAGTTCATAAGTTAATAACATGGCACTGGAAATTCACAAGCTGCGTTTTAAAATCAAATATTGCATTTTTGAGCGTGTTGCTTCTACGAATTCTGATAATTATTTATAAAATTTTATTTTATTTTAATTTTGGAAGATAATTTATTTCATCTTATAATGCTTAGTAGATGTCTCGTACGTAGTTTAGAGTGCTAATATACCGGTACAAAGATAATAAGTGAATGTGACTGCAAGACACCCTCAAATGTAAGACGCACCTCGCTTTTCGAGGTATCAAATTGTGAAAAAAGGTGCGTCTTAGAATCGAGGAATTATGGTATATGACTGAAATATATAAGAAAAGAAGAGGTAGAGGTATATAAATTACACTAGTCAGAGTTATCTCCTCTGAGAGTAGTGCATTTTATTATACAGCCGGACCCTGTGGTGAATGAAGTGAAGATGTCATTTTCAGGGTGGAAAGTAGATACTCTTTGGAGGGCCTGGCATCATGATAAGTGTACTTTACCACTCAGTGAGGAAAGCAATAGTAAACCACCTCATTCCTCATTTTTACTTAGTAAAATCTCTAGAGGTTCAAACCAGCCTTTCAGCTGTTGACCTAAACGACTAAAAATTTGACAGAATAATTTTCTGTTTAAGTAAAAACTGGTTTGATTCCTTGAAATAGAATTGTTTATTTACCCATTTGGTTGATAAGTGAGATGATGTACAAGTGCCTATGCCAAGCATCCTTAAAACATTTACTTTCCATGAGGAGATGACATTAACCTTTTCTGTTCTTTAATACTTCAGTCATTTTATTGACAAATTGTGTAAGAATAAATATAACTTCTAAATTGCTGTGAAAAGTGAAAGTAATTTAACACGTCATTTGTCTGTGATGGACATAACTGGACATGCAACATTAATTGTAAGATAAATGGTTAAACACATTGAAAAGATGGTCAGAATGTTAAGTAACATTGATTGTGCAAGTGACTTAGTATTTTGACCATTAGACAGCACATACACTACTGGGCACCACTGTTCAAATTTAACCCAAAATAAAAACCAAGAAAATAGCTGCAATCAAACTTCTCTTCTGTAAAAAAACTAATTATTGATAGAAAAACAAAAAATTAAAAAAAGAAAAATAGATTTTTAACATTTATTCAAATAGATAATCAATACTGTTGTTATTATAATTTTATGCAAAAGTAAAACAGTTAACAGTTTATATGACAGTGTTTATAATGTATAATCTTGTTGCATGTACTGTTACCATACTACTGTAGTCGTTTGACTAGTTAGAACTAAAACATTTTAAAATTATTTACTCACCGATCAATAAATTTAAAAAGTAAATATATGAAACTTTAAACAAATTTAGTGTTCATTTAAGTGTCAAAAAATTTTAAATTGTGGTTGGTGTCAATTTGCACCACTACACAAAATATTTTTTTCTTTCTCTTGCCTATATGAATATGTAGGAAGGAAAGTATTGTTTTCATGTCAATTTTTCACCGGATATACATGTTTTCAGACCCCCTGAACCCAAAAAACATGTTTTTAACGATTGGTCTGTGTGTGTGTGTGTAAACAAAATACGAGTATCTCAAGAACGAAACATCGTATCAAGTTGAGACTTGAAACTTAACTTAGGTATTACTAGAGAACCGACACAAATATTTTCATCAAAATTGGTCAACCGGAAGTAGGTAGTAGTTTATTTGAGTCATCTATCAGTTTTTGTGATTTCCTCAAAAATGGCTCCTAATTTTTTTAAATTGCCAAAATTACAGCCTCAAAGTGCATTATAGGTACCACATGTAATAAAAAGTAAAGAAAAAATATGCTACCATTTTTGTAATAATATTTATCTGTCTAGCAATTAAGAAAAAAATTTTCATTTTGTTTTAAGACTGTGTCGAAACTGGTTGAAGAATTCAATATCGCACCCGTCAACTAAAATTACTTGGTTTAGTCCATCAATAATAATAGTAATTTTATTTCCAAAAATTTTCATAAATGATTAGCTTTTATTAAACTTACATTAATCGAATTCACATATGCATTTATTTCTATCTTTAAATTTATACACAATATGGGAATTAATTTATTGAACTATGGTTTCCATGTCCTAGGTTAAGTCGGTTTAATACTACTTCAAACATTAGGTTTCCCAGAATCAAAATATCAGTTAGTGAGCTCACAGAATTAAAGGTGTAATCATTTTTTTCATGCTCTGCCTACTGACACTAAAGAGCCATTTCTCTAAAACTCTCCTGTAGACTTTTATAACTTTGGGAAAAAGCAGGTTGTACAATTTTAGGGTCGGGTGACAAAAATAACTTAGAAATAGAGTTTTTGTAGCTGTGTGTAAAGGAATGAAATGCTTGTTTCTTATATTTTAGTTGTAGATTTGTTTCATGAAGTTTTCTGGGTTTCATGTGCCTGTGTATAGATTAAGTAATAATTTGAACTCACGAACACTACATGACTGAAATAAATTCTGTAATTTAGTAATAACTAATATTTATGAATGATGTCATTAAAATATTATTTTAACGACTGAATTCAACTACCTCTTTAAATCATAAAGTGCCGAAATCCTATTAATCAACAGTTTTTTCTGCAAAAAATTATTCATTTAAAATTTTATGTATTGTTAGTTGTTTATTCCACTGGTTGTAAACATTTTTTGCATTTGTAAATTTAAATAAATGAATTAATAAAATATAATGTAACTTATAAACATGTAATTAGTTTTTAGATAAATATTAAATTGTTTTTGTTGACTACATGCTAGTAGAGCGTGTTTAATTACAAAAAGAATGTTGCTCGACTACAATTTAACATTAACAAATTATACACGTACATTCATTTCAGATCTTATCCAGTTACTACGAATACTAATAAGAAACAAGATAAAACGAATAACAAACTGAAGTTTTATTCTGTTATCGGGAACTTTTTTGATAAACAACCACCCAATTGATCACTTCGTTTTGGTGTTATATCTCTGCTGGTGTGAATTTGAACAGTAACATCCAGTGGTATTAATTCATGTATGGCTGTCAGCTGGTCATTATACAAAGCACTTGCTTAACTACTGTTACTTAACAATACAAAGCGACTTTTAACAAACTGATAGACTTTTTTTATAACTGCATCCAGGAGACTCCGAAAAGAAGTACAGTATACGACACGTCAAGATAATTATGATAAGCCTATATATTTAACAAAGTGTTAAATTCATTATTTACCAATTCATTTATTACCACTATTTTACTAACTTACTTCAATAAACGTGTCATTCAACCATTTTTATCAAATAATACACAATACCTCAAGAGTTTAAGTTAAAATTTATATATTTTTCAACCAACAACTATTTAGAAAGGAATTCTAATACACTGTAAAATGTTTCATAAATTAACTATTTTGTTTAGATTTTCATAAAAAAATTTTGATTACGACAACTTTTTAAAACTTGTGGTAATTTATTGATGTATTTTCTACCTTTTTTTTTTCTTGCGCCCTGGAGACTCCAGGAGGAGTATAGGACATGTGGACATGTCGTCAGATGTAACACCTGAAACACATATAAGAAACACACTATGTATCACTACTATCAAGAAAGAAATTCTTGTACACTATAAAAAGTTTCACCGATCAAGTCATTTTTTAAATTTTTTTTAAAGGAATTCAAATCCTCACAACACTTTAAAGATTGGGGTAATTTATTTATGAATTTTCTCCCTGCATAAGTAGGTTTTTGTTCAAACAATTTTGTGGAGTGATTAGCCGCCACATAATAATCATTCCTGTTTCTCGTGTTATGATTGTGAACATTGAAATTCTGCATAAAATTATTTTGCCTAACATACATAATCACCTCAAAAATGTAGAGACAGGGAACTGTAAGCAATTTAAGCTCCTTAAATAGTGGCCTGCATGAGGTTAGCTGGTTAGCTCCCACCATACACCTAATAGCTTTCTTTTGAATTTTAAAAACCCTATTCATATTACCCATGCTAGAATTACCCCATACTAAAATACCATACCGGAGATGAGACAGAATGAGGCCATGATAAGCTGCCATTAGTAATTTTTTATCATTTAATCTGGCGATTTGTTTTAGTGCAAATACCCCAGATGATATTTTACTACAAACTTGATTGATATAGAAGTCCCAAGACAAAGATCTATCTAGAGATACGCCCAGGAACTTCACTGTTTCTACATGCTCTAAACTATTATTATGAATAAATACATCCACTTCTCTACTTTCTTTAACGTTATGTTTATTTTTGAACTGCAAGTACTGACACTTTTTCCCATTAACTGTTAATAACATTTGATTCAAGAACTATACTACAGACTCTATGTTAACATGTGTATTTACTTCAAGAGCATCTACCAGTGAACTGTTACTGATTACTGAAGTATCATCAGCAAACAACAAAGCTCTGCCATTAGGTATGACTTCTGGTAACCTATTAATGTACAATAGAAACAGAATTGGACCTAAAACTGACCCCTGTGGAACGCCTGCTTTGACTTCAAGCTTTCCAGATACAACTTTTGTAAGTTTCCCTCTAACAACCCTAGTTAACTCCACACACTGTAATCTATTAATAAGGTAAGATTGAAACCATTTCAACTCTACATCCCTAACGCCTAATGACTCTAGTGTTTTCAATAAAATTTCATGATCAACACAATCGAAAGCTTTACTCAGATCCAGAAACACTGCCAATGCTTTCTCCCCAGCGTCCAATATATCAACTACTTGCTCCACAAGTGAAACAATTGCAGTTTTAGTTGATCTACCTTTTTGGAAACCATGCTGATCCTCTGAGATGATTAGGTTTTCAGTCAAGAAACTGATTAACCTAATAAATACTACCTTTTCAAAAATTTTACTGATTGTGTTTAAAATACTTATGGGTCTATAATTTTCAACTAACTGGCTATCTCCATTCTTAAATATAGGCAATATTTTTGCCTCCTTCAGTTTGTTTGGAAATACCTGCACATGTAGGTTTCTGTTCAAAAATTTCAGCTTCATGATTAGCAACATAGTAATCAATTCTGTTTCTTGTGTTGGCCATGAAGCTAAGAGTGAAATTTAAGGTCTCTTTTACTAAATTACAAAATTTATAAAATTAAATTAATATTTTAAATTATAATTAACATAATTATTTTATAATGAAAAATCTTGATGCAAGTGATGAGCAAGATAGGCCCAAGAAATATGTAGCTAAAATATTTATGATTTCTAATAATTTTTTATTAAACATCCTATGTAGGATTATCAACAGCTGTTTTATTTAAAATTGAAATTTATATTTCTAAATCACCAGAATATGGTAACAGTAAACACTTACCAATGCTTAGAACACTTCCATGTATGTTGACACACATCTTCAGTAATTTTAAAATTTCCTGCTCCTACCATGGCAGATAAGGAATCATTCCTCATCTTCCATAGCAGGAGTAGGAAGTTTTAGAATTTTTTATAATAACTGAAGTTGTTAGATCGTACAAATTATGTGACTGGATGTAAGTGAAGTTACTCCCAAAGTGGTTTAAACTAGATTTCGGAACAGAAATAAATGAATGCATCCCAGAAATTTATGGTGTTTCACAACTCATATGTTACAACATTGACTGTGTTACAATGGATTTTAACCACATACAGAATATAAAATTGGGGAAAAATTCTAATTCTAATTAATATTTAATGGTTACATGTGTATTGATAACTCATTCATATTTTACAGGTAGCATAAATTTAATCTGCGTTCCTCTTGGCTGTTTACTGTCTGGTGTTCTGACTCAACCATTTGGACGAAAACCGAGTATGATGGCAATAAATGTGCCGTTTATATTCGCTTGGCTCATCTACCATTACTCTAGCACAGTTGGAATGTTGTATACAGCTGTTGCACTAACTGGATTCAGTGGAGGCCTCCTCGAAGCTCCTGTAAGACTGTCATTTAGGTACCAACTTAAAATTATACATTATACTTATTTTTTCAGTTAATTTTTTTTATATTGTAAAAAACTTTGTACATTGCAAATATGTTTAATTATACTGTAGCAGTGTCACAAATAAACAAGCTTCAATGTTGTGAGTAATTTTTACAATGTTGTCGCATTCAATTTTAATTAATTCTTTATGAGCACAAAAAATGGAAATATTACTTCCAACTTCTCTGTTCATATCGTCCCTCCAATGGTAAACTTGCGAATGTGCAAATTTTGTGAATATGAGTTTGTTAGTGCATGCTGATGTATACAACCCAACACATGTTGTTGCGAATATGTATCCTGTTCGGTTAGGGAGATACTGTCTTTGTAAAGTTACGAAAATACACGAAGTGTGTTAAAGAAGAAAGAAAGCATTAAATTTGTTTTTTGCTTTCCTGTAAAACTGAGAATTTCCACATTCCCGAGTTTACCATTGGAGGGACAATATATTACAGTTTAAGAAGTAAATTAAAATTAATAACAGCATTATAATTATAGTAAATTCTACTTGTCTTTGGAACTGTTGTAAACAATTGCTCTGCTATTGGCTGGATGCGTAATGGTAGTTACAGAAAATGCGCAGGCCATCCCAATGATGAGAGAAAAATCATATATTTTGAAATCATATTTTTTTTTGTTTTTTAATTCCTAATGTGTGTACGTTGCAATCTGTTCAATTCAGAACAATAAGCAACCCCATGACCCAATGAAATGAGGATGATATGTATGACGTGTAAATGAGGTGTAGTCTTGTACAGACTCAGGCTGACCATTCCTGAGAGAGTATGGTTAATTGAACCCCAACCATCAAAGTACACCAGTAACCACTGTCTAGCACTCAAATTTGTATAAAAGTAACTACCTTTACTAGGATTTGAACCATGAACCTTCGTCTCCGAAAATCAGCTGTTAAACAGCTGATTTTAGCGACGACTTTACCTCTAGACCAACCCGGTGGGTTGAAATCATATTTAACTATAATTTTTATGATGAAGAACTGAACTACACACACGAAGTGAGATAGCCTATTGCTGTGCCAAAAACAGATATAAACATACATACATTGATAACATGTGATTCATCACTAGTGTCTGGCTGTCCGACACATAGAAACTTACATTAGTCTCATTCTTCCAACTGTACGTTCAGTCGTCCATCCAATGGTAAACTCGCGAAAGTGCAAATGTTGCGAATATGAGTTTGTTAGTGCATGCTGATGTATACAACCCAACGCATGTTGTAGTAAACTCGCGAATATGTATCTTGTTCGGTTAGGGAGATACAGCCTTTGTAAAGTTACGAACATACACGAAGTGTGTTTAAAAAGAAAGCATTGAATTTGTTTTTTTGCTCTCCTGTAAAACTGAGAATTTGCACATTCGCGAGTTTACCATTGGATGGACGATATGATTTGTTAAAATTTTTTTTTAGTTTATTTAAAGTCGAATTGACTGCTTGGTCATTAGTGACTACTGTGGGTTTTAACGTGTCAAAAATTCCAGATGCTAGCCACGAATCAAACCCAGGACTTTACGTTTTGTAGGCTAGCTCGCCAGTCACTATGCCACGGAGGCGGTTGATTTGTTTATATTAGTTCCAAAGTTAAGTGGAATAAGGTATAATTTAATATTTTAATGTGTATTCATTACTGTATTTTTATTTAAAGGTTTTAACCTACGTTGCTGAAATAACAACACCGCAATTACGAGGAATGTTATCTGCTACTGCATCAATGGTTGTGATATTGGGCGTGTTTGTTCAGTTCATATTTGGCAGCTTTATTCATTGGCGAACAATTGCAATTATAAATGTTATATTTCCAATAATTGCTATTTGTGCTCTTTGTGGTGTACCAGAGAGCCCACACTGGTTAATAGGTATATTATTTTAATAATACTTCAATTTAACGTCAATTTTTACTAGAGCTGTATCACTGTATAAATACACACAAAGTAGTAATTAAATTGTAAACAAAAGATAAAAATTTTACTTGTACTTTTTACATATATGTATATCGGATGTTAATAAAGTATTTCATTTAAATAAATCTCATCTCTCCAATATGAAGAAATTAAATTTAGGATAAGCCCAAACATAAAAATTACCTGTCTTTCTGTGTAAAATAAGACCACTACAGGCGATATCACAATTTTTAATTGAATAAATTAGGGTTGTGACCCTACAATTTATTTAACTAGGTACTTCATTTAAAGAACACAAAACAGAAATTTTGCTATCAAAAATTTTGAGCAAGTGCAAACATGTCTAATTTAGCAACAGTTTGTATATTTTTAAGAATTTTCTCTGTGATAAATAAAATCACCCACCAAACTAGATGTATGTATCATGTTAAATTTGTAAATCTATGGTTTCCCTGCAGATTTTTTTCTAAAACAAACCAAAATGGGAAATACCTGTACTGGATAAATTTTTCTGAATTATGGAATGTACAACTAAAATACAGTATAAATACATAGTCTACATATTTCAGACAGATTTATGAATATTTAGTGCTTCATGGCGTTATGTTTTTTCTCATTATAATTTAGTTCTCATAGATGCTAATATGCACTGTTGTTGTTTAGGTCAACAGACGAAAGGCTGGTTTGAACCTCTAGAGGTTTTACTAAGTAAAACGAGGAGTGAGGTGGTTTACCATTGCCTTCCTCACTGAATGGAAAAGTATGCTTATCAGCATGCCGGGCCCTCTGAAAAGCACATATTTTCCACTCTGTAAATGACACCTTCACTTCATTCACCACAGGGTCTGGCTGTACAATGAAATTCATTACTTTCAGAGGAGATAACTCTGATTAGTGTCTTTTACACCTCTACCTCTTCTGTTCTTAAATGATTCAGTCATTTAATTGGCTGACCATATGATAAGAAACAGAACTATTTATTTTAGCCCTGCAACTAACAGATTGAGTGTAAATAATTTGACACTCCACCTGTCTGTTATGGGCAGCTATATATGCACTATTAGATAAATGCATATAATGCATAAATGCTATAATATGCACTATTAGATAAATATATATTTTTTTGTTTAACGTCCGACTGTTCTGCAATTACTGCTAATGCAGACGGTGAAGGATGAAATGATTTTTTTTTGTAAAATATGAGAATATGTTGTGCCTGAATAGATATATTAATATCTACATATATGATATATAATGAACAGCCAAAACAAAAGTAATTAAATTATAACACTCACCTCAGAGGATTACGTTTGTTCAATGAATGTAATACTATATATCACATGCATATATATGAATGTAATATAAATCATGTAGTATGACAATGTAGTGGTCCAAACAAAGGAAAAATAATGTTTAATAAAATATTAATATCTATATATATTAAATAGATATATATAATATTGTAACTATTAGATATAAGTCAGTAAATTTTCTGTTCCAAGAAAGTTATAAGAAAGATATGAATTATGCATATAATTTTTTCTGTAACCTTCTGAATAGTATTTTACATGAATTAAAAAAAAATTGATTTCAATGAATCTACCAAGGCAGCTACAAAAAATGTATCTATATATTTTTGGAGAACTTCTAAGGAATAGGGGTTTATACATTTCATGAGCATTTTAAAAAGATATGATATTTTGTTTAATTTTAGGCAAAGGAAGACTAGAAGATGCAGAAAAATCATTACAGTGGTTAAGAGGATGGGTTGAACCATCAGCTGTTGAAATAGAATTGTCCCATTTAATAAAAGCAATTCAGTCAAGTACTGCTACTAACAGTGAAGAAAAGAAAGAAAGGGCATCATGGGAGGAATTTACAAAACGTACCTTCATTCGCCCGTATGTGTTAGTTTCCATGGCATTTTTAGTGGGTCACTTTTGTGGGATGACTACGTTACAAACTTTCGCTGTAAGTATAGTACTAATATGGTATTAGTTTTATTTATTTATTTAAAATTTTAATTCATACAAAACTCAAAAAGAGTATAGGATAAATCAGTATCAAAAGATTTCATCTCCTAAAAAGCATTAAAAAGAAACATCACATAAAACAAATTGTTAACATCAGTCACATATAAAAAATAAACAATATAAAAACAATTATACAATATAAAACACAAATTTAGACTCCATCGTTTATAAATTCCTGGATTGTATAATATGACTTATCAATCAGATAAGACTTTAACTCTTTCTTAAATATTTTCTCACACTCAATCAAAAACAACCTTTGTGGAAGATGGGACATCGTTTTGATCCATTATATGATAGTTCTTTTTAATAGAGAGACAACCTATGAAACTGAGCAAAATCAGAATGGTGCCTTCTAGTGTGATAGCCATGAGGCTTTACTAACAAACCATCATGTTCTATTGACTAAGCCCACAGAACAGATTCCATAATAAATAAGCAAGGTACAAAAAGACTTTATTTTGCTCAAAGTAGTCTCTACAAGACTTTGTATTACTGTTTGTTTCATTACAGAGCAATACAATATAAACAAACTAGCAACCCTAGTTTGCTTCACATTCAAAAATATCTTATTTAATGATCTTACAATATTGTGTATTGAAAAGAAATAAGTTATGATGGGCTTCTTGGTAACGCATTGACTTCCCTCTTTCCCATACTTCTTAACCAGATTTACCTTCTTTGATTTTCTTTTCTTTCAAACAAGCCTTCATTTTATTGGATTTACTTTTTCTAGCTTCTTTCAAAAGTCCTACCTTTTCTTAATCTCCTTTCATCTTCTAGAAGCAGCTGCTTTTCTTTGGTAATCTTCTTAATCTCTTCCCCGGTAATAACCAATCCTAACAATTTGTAGTCTGAACTCTGTTCAAGTGAAACATTCAGTTTCATAAGATCTTAGTGGTTCCATCTCCAATTTGTAGTTAAATTTGTTATTGTTTTTGTCATTGGAAGTATTGGAAATTTTCTTATTTAGGCTTTTTCAATACATGTCCAAGAAATCTTTCTTTATTTTTTAAAATCTCACTGTCATTATTTAGTTAGTTTCACCTTTATACAGTTTCTGTAATGTTCACACCATAAATCTTATAAAGGATTTTTCTTTCCATTCTGAAGAGAATTACTGGTAAAAAACTGTAAAAAAAATTTTACTGTCAAATTTTGATGTTTTGTAAAGTATTTTTCGTATTATAATGATCTTTGAAGTTAAAAAGTTGGTCCATTTTCCTAATCCTTCCTTACATTGCAGATTACATTTGTATTAATATATAATTTTTAATGTTCAGTAAAATACTAGAAACTACAAAATTCTTAACTCTACATTTTCCTTACAAAATTCTTAAAGTTCTTTTCCAACGGTACTAGTACTAGTTGCTAGCAAAATTATGTAATGGGAACAAACAACTGTAGTCATTTGCACGTTCAGTTGACACAATGGATCTTATGGGAAACGTCACTGCTATTAGCGCAACTAAAAACATCAATTAAAGGCATCTGGATGGGTGTATAAATACATTTTTTAAACCTCTATAGAACACGTATTTTTTAAAGTAGAACTACAATTCAAGTTTTGCTTAACAGAAAAAAAATTATGTATTATGTAGAATGTTTAATGAGTTGTAAACAGTCAAAAAACTGTAAATTTTTTTTCTTCTATTAGGGGGAGGGGATTAAAATGAATATCTTATCTATTTTACTACAGACCTACTAATGCCTTCTCCACATTCCCTCGCCAAACTTTTTAAACACTGCGTGATAAATATAAGCAAATGATGCAATCAGTTTTTAAAAATCTAAAAAATCTTTCCCAGTACAGATATCAAAAAAAAAATTTTCACATTTAGAATCCGCATATGAAGTTACGTACACACTTAGGGTTAATTATTAATTAATAGTCATACAGACTATAGTACATTTGTTTTTGGAAGAAGCTTGTAAGGGGAGGGCGAGTAGGTAGAGTAGGGATAGTTTCAAGGGGCAAGTGTTGTCTCCTTCTCACTTAATGATCATTCCCTCTCTTTCTAACTGTATACTACTGTTACAACTACGAGGTGCTTCCCCCACCACTAAACAGAACAGCTCAGCGGCACAGAGCGTTGGAGGGAAAGCTTCTAGCTAGAACAAATGACCTGTACTCTACATTATAAAGGTTTGTTATCGTTTAAGCGCAGAGGAGGGGAATGTTAATGGTTATGATCTACAAAGCCGATGTTTTTGTATGTGCTAGTAGTAGTCAGAGCTCCATAAGAAATACATTGTCCTATACTGCTCCATTGTGTCAACTGAACGTGCAAACGACTATAGCAGCTAGTTTAGTTAAAGTGCTAGTATTCACTAGCATGCTAATAAATTTAAACATGTTTGATTTTACTAGTGCTAGTAGGGAGAAAAGATCACGTGATTGAATAGCGCTATAGAATAATACTTACTATAATACTATACTATACTTACAATAATACTATACTATACTTACTATAATACTATAATAATACTTACTATAGCGAATAGTAAACTAGGTCAATGTGTTGCTAGTGAGCTGTACTTTGTAACACAATACACAACACTACTATGTATGTCTTTAGAGCACTGGCACTAATTAACAAGCTCCGTGGGAACAATCACCTACACGCTAGTAGGTACTGCTAGTAGTAGCAGCTAGTAAACTAGCATAGCGAAAATATGCCTTAAGTATACGATACGCACGGCAAATATTAACCAATGAGTGTTTTTAATGCAGTATTTAAAAATTTGACAAATTTCTGCTAAACTGTATATCAGACAGTAAATTATTAAAAGATAATAAATGAGCACTTTTATCACTTCCTTCTGGTTTAAGCATTTTTTTTTACACTTTAGACTGTAATTTTGAAGAAAACAATAATTTTAAACACAAGTTTTTCTGGATAAAATCATAAATTGCTGCCACAAAAAGCGCTGGATAAAAAATATTAAAAATAAAACTTGTAGCATTCGAATAAATGTGTTTAATATGAATATTAAATTCTTAATTTAATATTTAATTAATTTAATATTAAATTCTTAATTTAATATTCATAAGAATAAATTCATGCGTAATATAAAAATAAAGGTAATGAATGACTAATAAGAACTAAAGTGAATGAGTACACAAAGTAATCTGTCAAACCAACACACACTGCGTATTTTAGCAGAAACCAAAATTTGACGTATTTATTTTGCAAAACCTACAAATTCTAAATCTAGACAATTCCGTGGACAGGCTGAAAAAACCCAGGATTGTCCAGAAAACATAATCCACACGGTAACCCTATTATATGTTATATTTTCATTGAACAATTTAGGTATATAAGTATATAAACTTACAGTTTTAAGAGTTATAATTTATTACTTTATTGTAATAACGTATAACTGTTATTTTCAGGTTAACATTTTTGCAGATCTGGGAACACCAATAGATAAATATATAGCAACATTGATTCTTGGTTTGGTTCAACTTCTTGGAGCTCTGTTTTGTGTTGTGCTAGTGCACTACACAGGAAAACGTCCCTTAGCACTTATCTCTATGGTTGGATGTGGTGTTTGCTTTGCTGTTGTTGCATTTTATGCAAATCAACATAAAGAAAGTACCAGTGAAACTCACTCATGGACTCCTGTAGGATTTTTGGTTTTATCAGCATTTATGACTCACATGGGTATTCGATTGCTTCCTTGGATTTTAATTGGAGAGGTAAGAATATAAAGCTATAAATTATGAATTAAAGACATCTGTTGTTGTTGTTGTTGTTTAGGTCAACAGCCGAAAGGCTGGTTTGAACCTGCAGAGGTTTTACTAAGTAAAATGAGGAGTGATGTGGTTTACCATTGCCTTCCTCACTGAGTGGAAAAGTACGCTTATCAGCATGCCGGGCCCTCTGAAAAACACATATTCTCCACTCTGCAAATGACACCTTCACTTCATTCACCACAGGGTCTGGCTGTACAATGAAATTCATTACTTTCAGAGGAGATAACTCTGATTAGTGTCTTTTACACCTCTACCTCTTCTGTCCTTAAATGATTCAGTCATTTAATTGGCTGACCATGTGATAAGAAACAGAACTATTTATTTTAGCCCTGCATTGAACAGATTGGGTGTAAATAATTTGACACTCCAACTGTCTGCTCTGGGCAGAAAGACATCTAATTTTGTATTTAAAATCTTTGTCATCAGTCACTCGACTGGTTTGATGCAGTTCTCCCAGCTGTTCTATCTTGTGCAAGTCATTTCATTTCTACATATCTGTAACACTGTACATCTTTTGTAATTTGCTTTATATATTCTAACCTTTGCCTCCCCTAGAATTCACTCCCTCAATATTACCCTCCATAACTGATAGGCTAATACCTGGATGTCTTAAGATATGTCCCACTAGCCTATCCCTTCTTCTGGTAAGATGCTTCAATATACTTCTTTTTTCATCCACTTGCTAAGAACCTCTAAATTACTTATTTTGTCCACCCACCTAATCTTTAACATTTTCCTACAACAACACATTTCAAAAGCTTCTATCCTCTTCCTTTCTACAGCCCCTATCACCCACGTTTCACTCCCGTATAATGCTACTCTCCAAATATAGTGTTTTAACGATTTTCACGTTTTTACGATTTTCTCAAAAACTGGTCCTACGATTTTTTTAAAAATTGCCTCATTTACTTAATTTATTATGCTCTACAAGATAAGGTAGGCGTCATGTTTGCTGAAATTCTTGGTAAGGCTGTTTTCACGTAAAAAAATTGTTTTTTTAAGATTGCGGCTTTATTATGCATTTTATTGCAAAAATGTATATAATTAAAGTTGTAGAGAATTTAAAATCCTACATTTTTTATTTCAAACATTTTTTTGTATAACGCTTAGTTTAGCGGTAATTAGCGATTTTTTGTATTTTTCTCATTAAAACGTGAGAAAAATTGATTTTTTAAGATTTCGGCCTAGTATGCACTTAACGACAAAAGTGTATACAATCAAATTTATAGGAAATTGTAAGATCTACAACTTTTATTTAAAGCATATTTCTCTACAGAGCCTAATTTAGCGTGAAAGAGTGATTTTCTGTATTTTTAAACCCAACTGAGGTTGATTTTCCTTTTGTGTCTTTCACTCATGATTAAAATAAGGTTATTTTTTTGAGGTTAGTTTTTTGTTTATTTCTAATGTTTTATTACTAATGTTGGATTATTGTTTATTATTTGCATTGGCAAGAGAAAGCTGTGTGAGTGTTTCAGACCAGATTTTTTTTATTAATTTATTTAGTCACATCAACTGTTTGGTCATTAGCAACTACAGTGGCTTATGTAACATTAACTATGGGATTTGACACATGAAAATTTTCAGACCCTGGCTGGGAAATGAACCTGGGACCTCTGCGTGACAGGCCAATGCGCTAACCACTATGCTACAGAGGCAGTCAGATTAATTGAATGTACACTATGTAGGATAAATTATGTTTAGGCTAAACAAATTAGGGATTTAAGATACAATCAAATCTATTTAAAATGCTCATGGCTAATATGATTTCCCGCTTAATACGCATCTTATCAAGCCCTTAAAGAAGTATGGAAAAATAATTTAGATATTCCTTCCTAATATACGCTGAATTCCGCATAATACGCTATGTTTATGTCCAAGAAACAAAAATTTTAACAAATAATAATGTAATACTGTAGTTTATTATTTAAAAATAAGAAAAAAGGTGACTGCATTTGGCTTGACAAAAAAAGAGAGCCTACTCTACCTTCCACCCCTAAAGAGGAAACCCGTAGATACCATCATCTAGGATAATCGACTCTTACAACCCCGTGGTAGTTGTGACAATGTTACAATTCCGTTGCCACATGGTGCGAGTTATGCGCTTATTTTAACTGAAACCCACTCGAAATTGCAAAAGAACTGCAAGTTACTGGCTTCACTGGTTTCAAAGAACCAACAAAACAAAAACCAGGTTTCAGGGTTTTGGATTTATGTATTAATAATTAAAAACGTCATGGAATTGTTTACCATCAGATATGCGTAGAAGCGTTCAATGAAGATAACGCTTATTAAGTAAGAAAATTTTTAAATCAGTTGTAAAAGGATTACCAAGGGACATCTTTAATCCAGATGAGTTCGGTATATATTTTTTAAATTGATACCAAATAACACACTAGTTTATAAAAATTAAAAGTATAAAGTTGGCAGAAAAACCAAACACTTGGCATTAATTTATAAACCCCTCCTTACATATATGATCAGTAAACCAAAGTCTAGTGGTAGAGATCATTCCTCATTAGAGGTTGGCCCACTCTACTTGTTTCCTGGCTAAGACGCTTTTCCGTCTAATCCAGCTAACATGGAGTAGTCCCTTAAAAATTGTATTAAGCGGATTTTACTATATTTGCTTCAAAATACTATTCGTGCAGCTACATTCCAAGCAAAGTTTTATCAAATACCTGTACTCTTTCAATAATGCTGTATTATAAAAGACAAGAATATATAAACTGCCAGTCACTTTGTGAATGTGAAGCAGTATTTGGAAAATTGTTAAAGGTAACATTTTTTTAAGTTGTCTTTTATTTCAGCATTATGAAGAAATAAAACAAAATGTTAGAGAGATAACAGTACTGAGTTTTTATTCAATATAATAAGAATGGTACTAAACAATATAAATTTTGAAAATACAGTTTGCCTACAACAATTTTACACATATAAGATTTTTAGCTTATTTGAGAATTATATTTAAGTAGCAAGTTGTCATTCATACTATGATGTTGTCTATACTTTGAAACTACATAATGCACAAGTAAACAAGTAACAAGTAAACAAGCAAACTTAAAATTCTATGGATTGTAGTGTTTAATTACAAATATAATATTATACTTACTCTTCATTCAATATTAAATAGTTTCAGACAATTTTACCAAAAAAGTTTAAATAGTATTAAAAAAAAAGATATGCGGATGTTGGTGACAAATAATTTAGATGATATACAACAACTGCTGGAAAAAGTAAATAATGGATGTATAAAATATGGATTAAAAATAAATTTTAGAAAAATGGCATGGATTTTGATCACAAAATCTGCACAAACCCTATTTAATCTAATTGTTTCAAACACTGATACAAAGAGTTAATACCTATAAATATCTGGGAACATGGATAGAGCGACACGAAAGCAAACGAATGAAGTAAGATCAAAGATAGAAATTGCAAGATCGTCATTTGTGTCGCTAAAGAAATTGCTAAAGAAATTGTAGTCGGGATCTTGGCATTGAGCTCAGAATGAGAATGTTGCGATGTTATGCCTTCACGTTCTTTTGTACGGGTTGGAGGCGTGGACACTCAAACGATCCATTTAGAGAAGATACAGGACTTTGAGATGTGGTGCTACCGTAGGATGAGGCAAATTCTGTGTACAGACAGAATAACAAATAGAAATGGGCTTGATAAAATGGGTAAAGAATGTGAGTTGGTTGACACATTGAAGAAGAAAAATCTTCAATATCTTGGGACATGTGATCAAGAGGTCCTAAATATCACATCTTACAATTAATCATGCAGAGGAAGATAAAAGGCAAGTGGAATATTGGCAGATGTAGGGCATCCGGTTAAAGAACCTGAGGGACTGGTTTGGCTGCAGTAATACGAAACTGTTCTGTCCAGCAGCGAATAAGGTTTGCATATTGATGGTGATTTCCAACCTTCAATAGGAAAGGAACTTTAAGAAGACGATAGTCTTCAAAAAAATATGATGCATCTTTTGACTTACTAAACCCAATGTTAACTGTAATTTAATGTATATATTAACTTGTTTTAGGTATATCCACCAGATGTGAGAGCTACGGCAAGTGGTGCGTCCGGATCGATTGGTTATATTTTCGGGTTTATAGCAAATAAATCCTTTTTTACAATTGTAGACACACTCAATTTAAGTGGAACATTCTGTTTAAATGCAGCTGTCAGCTTCTTGGGAGCCTTTTATATATACCACCAACTTCCAGAGACAGAAGGTAAAACTTTACTCGAGATTCAAGAACACTTTGCTGGAACACGAATACTTAATAATGAAAAAGGTAGACACAAAGAGAATTGGGCAGCAGATAATCCTGCATTAGAAAATACTGAAACAAATTTATGAAGCGCATATAAACTTGTGTTCCTTTTAAAAACTGTAGAAAAAACTAGAAATTCAATTTTTTGAAATGGTTCTATATAAATGCTCTTTTAGGTTGGCATAGCTTTATATACAAAACTTTAATATTTTTTAAATGACAATAACATGTGCCATAATATTTATTATTTATTTACTTAATAATTTAAAATTAAAGAATATGTATGTGCTTCCAGACAATTCATTCTTACAAAGAAATACTCTTAATAATTTTAAACAAAGAACTATTTTTATATTACAAAAGTTTGTTACTTACTGTTACCTAATAAATCATATTTTTATAATGTTTTAAATGTTTTGTTTCTTTCTAAAAACACTGAAACCTCACTTACATGACCATACCTGTTTCAGATAAACAAAATTTGCAGTTTTTCACCATAACTGTATCAGAGTATGAAACTGTTCTTGAGTTTTTAAAAGAAAACAAACAGACAACTATAATGCTTTATACTGTATCATCCACAAAAAAAAATACTCAAAACTTGTTTCAGAAAACTGGTATTTTGAATTAACAAGAATGTAGTGTGATGAAAAGTTACCATACCCTGTTTTATAGTTTCTAAAACTCTTTATTTTCATTTTTATATGTTTTTTAGAGTCAGCAAGGTTAACTTGCTATAAAAAGATGTAGTTTTAAATTAAATGCAATTGAAATATTAGTTTCAGAGGTAAAAAATCATTTCCTTTCACAATACCTACAAATTTATCATATTTAAAGAACACATTAACAGAGGTGTACACAAAAACTGTGGTGATTGATGCAAAGATATCATTTGCAAGGTGGAAAGTAAGTGCTCTTTAAAAGACTTGGCATACAGATAAAATTTGTAATATTGGACCCAGTAAGGAAATAAAATGTCTCAATCCTTGTTTTACTTATAATAGGCCTGGCAGCAATGCAAGCGTCAAGGTCATTTCATTGTTGCCAACGCGACTTTATTCAATGTTAGAAGTACACACTCGCTCACGCGCAGTGTCTGGTTCTATACATAATATTATGTTCATGTTTTGATTTTGGGTGTATTTTATTGAATTTATTTTTCAGTTTGATTATTGTTTTTTATTATTTATTGGGTAATTTAACAGTGAATTTACAATATATTTATTATTTACAACATTTACATTTCCACCTTTTTTTTATAGTAGGACACTACTCTGAGCCCGGATCTGTCACACTTTCATCAGAACTTTCCTGATTAATTGTTATTACAATGGGCTCAATAGCCAGCTCTCGTTGACATTCCATTTTAAAATCTTGTTCCTGCAGATTCTCTGCATGCCGTACGCATTTCTTCCAATCTTCAGTCGAAACCTTATCAACTGCTTCATGCATTAGCTTCTCAATGTCTGCTATTTTAAATGTAGTGTTTCGAGTTGCAACCTCTTTCTTTACTTGCGCCCATACCAACTCAATGGGATTGTAGTGAGCATGATACAGAGGAAGACGTATAACCTCGTGACCGCTCTGTAAAGCTATGTTATCAATATCATAAACTTTTGGAGCACGTTTTATTTCTTCCTTATTTAATAATTCAACTTTAGTTTCATCCACTGAAAATTGTACGTTTTTCTTTTGAAGCCATTCTTGTATTTCATGTTTCCTCCAGTTGGATCGAGGTACTCTCTCGGCAAGTACAGAATGGTAGCTCGCGTTATCTAATACAATTACTGAACTTTCTTCAAGTAAATTAATAAAGTTTATAAACCACTCCTTGAAAACATTTGAATTCATTTCGCAATGGTAATCTAAATGTAAGGCTGTTTTTTGGGATCTAACAATTAACTTGCTTTCTTTAACGAAACCCGTCTTTTCCGATCCTCCGTGAACAACAATTAGCCTACCACCTTTTCCCACTGGAACCTTGAACCCTCCTTTTTGTTCTGCGTCTTGCCAAATCAGAGATCTACAGTGGTTTTGATTCACCCATGTCTCATCAATGTAAAATATGGGTCTATTTAATTTGTCGTTTCTGACTTGGTGCATTTTCCGTAAAAAAACGGCTCGGGCAAATGCGATATCACTTCTTTCCATTAGGAACCTTCTACCATCATTATATTTTCTGTATTTGAAGCCGATATCTTTTAAAATTTGCCTTACAGATGTGTTACTGCCGGTAAAATTAATATTTTCTTCCAAGTGTTGTCGTACCTTCTCCGTTGTTGGGTATTCTCCTTTATCGTAAAATTGCAATACGCATCTCCTCACTACATCTTTGTTAAATGTATCTAAATTTGTTACGGCGCATTTCTTTTTAAAACTTTTCCGAGGCGTGTCAAATTTCGGGTCACTTCCTTCAACACTGTCAACCGTCTTCTTGACACTGCACAGTACTTCTACTCACACCGCACGCTTCAGCAGTAAGTTCTTGGACTTTTCTGAAGTTCATATTCTTCACTTTGTCGGGGTCGTCTGACAAATTTTGAAAAAACTGTACACATTTTTAATTATGCACTTAGCTTGCTTTCCAATGTCCTTCTTTCCGTATCTGGCTCCCCTATTTAACGGTGGTGGAGTAGAAGGACTCTCGATAACCTCAACATCACTGTCGCGCATTTTGATAATATAAATATTACATATGGTAATAGTCAAGTAAAATTAAAATTATAAGTAAAATATTAAAAAAAATAAATGTAAAAATATAAAATGTAACGAATAAGTAATAATTAATATAAAATTATTAGAAAACGAACAAATCAGTTATAAGTAAAACATAATATACAATTAAATAAAACTTAAATAAATAAATAAAATAAATAAATAAATTAATTAAATAAATAGTACGTTATAAAAGCGATGCGCACTGCTCAATATCCAACCTACCAACTCGATGAACTATCGTGGACTGGCGTAGATGGAACATGCAGAGAAACAGACTGACTATTCGACAACACTGGTAGGTGAGGGTTGTGGAGCGGTACTGAATGTCATTTGACCTTGAAGCTTGCTTTGCTGCCGTGCCTATTATAGTAAAGTTTCTACTAAGGTTTCTAATCATTTATTTAGGCACATCAACTGCTTGGTCATCAGCAACTCCAGAGGGCTTCGAAACGTTTTACGAATCTGACATGATAGGAAGATTTTTTAGATTTTGTCAACGATTAAACCCCAAAACCAGTTTTAATTGGTTAAATTGATAAAACCAGGTTTAATTGGCCCGTGGTGTAGTGGTCAGCGCAACTGGCTACTATGCCGGGGTCCCGGGTTCGATTCCTGGTCAGGTCTGGCACTTTTTCATCTGTAAATCACCACATATCATTACCTACGCACAAGCCCAAGGCTTATGTAGGCATCATCACTCAATTAAAAAAAAAAAAAAATTGCATCAAATCAAAATGATCAGTTATTATGGGATATTTTACTGTTTTTTTAATCCCCTAAACATATACAAAAAATTATAAGCTGGCGACTAATCTGTCAGTACAAAAATGTAAAGTTCAAGTAATCAGTAGAATTAATATTAAACAGAATACAATAAAATTTTTGAGATTTTAAGTAAAATAACGAAGTATTACTAAGTTATAGTTTAGTGTGTACAACTGTGTCTGTTGCAGTCATATGTGACCACATGAAAGATTCAAATTTACAGTTAAGATGGATAGGAATTTAGGAACTTTTTTTTTATAATCCCTAATGTGTGTACGTTGCAATCTGTTCAATTCAGAACAATAAGCAACCCCATGACCCAATGAGATGAGGATGATATGTATGAAGTGTAAATGAGGTGTAGTCTTGTACAAACTCAGGTCGACCATTCCTGAGAGAGTATTGTTAATTAAACCCCAACCATCAAAGTACACAGGTAACCGCCATCTAGCATTCGAATCTGTATAAAAGTAACTACCTTTACTAGGATTTGAACCAGGGACCTTCGTCGCTGAAAATCAGCTGTTAAACAGCTGATTTTGGCGACGACTTTACCTCTAGACCAACCCGGTGGGTCAATTATTTAGGAATAAATAAAAATTGTTTAATGTTTTATAACAAGGACAGCTGAGCTGCCTGATGTATATGAATTATATATGAGTACACAAAAAAAATGTTTTAACACTAAAAGTTTCTAGGTTGTTTATCCTGATCGAGTAATGCATTTGATGCTTAGTTTCCAAATTTTACAGAATTTTCTTGTAATATTCTATTGGAACTTATTATGTACCCATTAACAAAATAATATAGACTAAGTATTAAAAACACAATAAGTTTTCAGAAAAAACACAATTATTGTATTTAACATAAATAGATTTCAAAATTACAATAAACCATTTTCTTTTTAAGTATGGCACAAGGTAAACAAAACAGTAAACCAATATTTGCAGATATATTAACAACTATACACATAAAATAATTAATATTAAATAAAATACAATAAAAGAACTGATTTCAAATGTAATATAACACTCAAAAAGTTGATAAAACTTTTCAAAAAAATTATACAAAAAAACCAACTTAGTTTATTTTCATGGTTAGTTGTTTTTGATGAAATCTGTATTCTTAACGCTGCAAATGCTAAAGAATATTATTTATATGTGTGTATGCATACATGCCAAATCATGGTATGTAGTGTACATGTATCACATGTAGATACTCATCAAATGGTTACCATCAGTATCACCTGTGGATGGACCAACAATAATAAATTATTACCATTTTTGATCATCTAAAAATAAACAAATGGATGTTTTGAAATCAAAACATTATTCTGAAAAATGCGTTGATTGAATGAAGTCCACAGGTTCTAGAATAATGAAATGTGGAAGAAGAATACATTAATTCAGAGGTTATGTAGGCTGATATTTACTATTAAACACAAAAATAACCGAGCACCATCAGAATTTATTTGATAATGTTGGTAAGCAGACTACCAAATAAATACCATCGCATATTCAAGGAGGTGCCAGAAATGTTAAAGACAAACAGATGAGGGATGATCAAATAAGAAGTCACAGCAGATTCTGGATCCAACAGTTGAAGTAGTATATTGTTTTTTAGAATAATTACAATGAAGATTTATGACCAGAAACTACATACAGGAGATGACAACCGAAGCCACAAAACAAAAAAATACTATGCTATGCCTGTGTTACATAAAACTGGTATGGTTATAGTTTTAATTTTTCGTTTCACCGATGATCTTGTTGTGTATACTTGTGAATGTTTTATAATTTGTGTGTTTTTATGTAATGTGGTCACTAATAACCTAGCAGTCGGTGCGACCTTAAAGAAATAAATAAAATAAAACTGGTATGGATTTGAACTGAACTAAAAATTATTAAGTTATTAATATAAGAGGACACTTCACAAATTGCATTATTATACAAATTTCATTTGAGTCCACTATTAAATAGGATTTTACGAGGTGTGTTCAGAAAGTAAGTACCGTTTCATTCTACTGCCGCCGTAGCGCTGCAATCGGTGTTCCATGCATGCGCACTAGTCGTCCTTGTTCACTGGCTATCGACCCACGCAATTGTAGTTGTTCTACGTTGTGTTTTCAGTTTTCTTTGAACGTTCAAACTGTTTAAGACAATTAGTAATCCTGCCGATTGTGAGATTCATTCTGTAATTAGATTTTTGAACGCAAGGAATGTGAAACCGGCCGAAATTGATCGTCAACTTCGAGATGTTTACGGGGAAGACGTGATGAGTGAAGGAATGGTGAGAAAGTGGGTTAGGAACGTTCAATGGCGATCGAACAAATGTGCATGATGAGAATCGGAGCGGTCGGCCTTCTCTCGTCACCGATGATCTGGTAAGGGTAGTTGACGAAAAAATCCAAGAGAACAGATGTTTCACTATGACAACGCTATCTGACAATTTCCAACAAATTTCACTACCACTTGTTTCTGCACATGAAGCGCGAGCTAGGCGGCCAACGCTTTGAAACCGACAATGTAGTGAAAACTGCCGTGGAGTCGTGGCTACATTCATTGGTGGGAACCTTCTACGAAGAAGGTATAGACAAATTGATCACCCGCTATGACAAGTGTTTGAACATCGGTGGAAACTATGTCGAAAAGGTTTGGGCTTTCATGTAGAAATATAATTGTGTCGAAAAAAAATTGTTTTACTTGTTTTTTTTAAAAACGGTACTTACTTTCTGAACACTCCTCGTATATAAATGTATAATATTTATAACATACAGTTCTTCAATAACTTTTATACAAACACTATCAAAAAGTATACTAATTTAAATTTTTAACATAACATAAACATTTATCACAACATTGGTTATTACATAACCGCAAAATTAGTGCGGACAGTTACTTAAATTACTTGACCGTTGCTACTCGACCCATGTAAACTAGGCTTTATATAAATAATAAGTTGTACTTTTCCTAATCCTTTATTAAAAGAGAAAAGTTCAAAAACTCTACTTATGTGGTAACTTTAACATCTTAACAAGTAATAAATAAAACACTGCAACTCAATTTATGTAGTACTTCATTTTACACAACTTCAAATTTACAACAATTAAAAAATTTGTTAAGTATACACAGAAACAAATATAATGGACTTAGGTATTAACTATGCAGAAATAATTAATGTCTGAAATGATTTACATTTAGTATCTACTGACTTAAGTAAATTGGGAATAAACTAAGTCTATAATTTTCAGTATAATGTTTAATACGAGTATATTCATTCTCATGAACAATAGTAGTAGTGAGTATAAAACTTAAGTAACATCATAATTACTTGAAATACGTTATTATTATTTATTCATTAATTTAAGGAAATATTACATATGATTTACATTATGATATACCACACAGATTAAATAGAAAGAGGTTTAAAATTAAACATTGTAATACTCCTGATTATTATAGAATGGTTATTCTGCTTCTCTTTACAATATTGGTAGCCAAATGTGAAATAGTACAATTGAACATGTGATTTAATATTGTGACGTTATAAAGGCAGAGGGGTTTCAGCACTGTGAATAGAGTTACAGAAAAGGAAAAGACTCTTGGTCTAAAAATTAGCCCACTGAAAACTAAGGTGATGGTCAGTGAGGTTTCTCACTCTCAATGCGACTTAATTGTTAAAAATCAACAAATTAAGCAAGTTAAGAAATTTAAGTACAGTCAAACTTCGCTATAACGAAATCAAAAATCTGGTGTGAAACACTCACACAACTTTCTCTTGCCAATGCAAATAATAAACAATAATCCTAACATTAGTAATAAAACATTAGAAATAAACAAAAAACTAACGTCAATAAACATAACCTAATTTTAAACATGAGTGAAAGACCCAAAATGAAAATTGATCTCAGTTTGACTTAAAAATACGAAAAATCACTCTTTCTCACTAAACTAGGCTCCGTGGAGAAAAATGCTCTCAATAAAAGTTGTAGATCTTTTAATTTTCTATAAATTTAATTATATACACTTTTGTCGTAAAATGCATACTAAGACCAAAATCTTAAAAAAATCAATTTTTCACACTTTTTCTTAAGAAAAAAACAGAAAATCGCAAATTACCGGTAAACTAACCGTTATAAAAAAAATTGTTTGAAATAAAAGTTGTAGGATTTTAAATTCTCTACAATTTTTATTATAAAAATTGTTGCGCTAAAATACATATTAAAGCTGTAATCTTAAAAAAACAACGTTTTTACGAGAAAACACCCTCACCAAGAATTTCAGCAAACGTGGCGCCTACCCTATCTTGTAGAGAATAAAAAATTGAGTAAACCAGGCGATTTTAAAAAAAATCATAGGACCAGTTTTTAAGAAAATTGCAAAAAAGTGAAAAATGACTTGAATAAACTACTACTTCCGGTTGACCGATTTTGATGAAAATGTTCGTGTTGGGTCCGGTAGTGGTATGTAACTTAGGTTTCAAGTTTCAAGTTCGTACGATGTTCCGTTCTCGAGATATTCTGTTCACACACACACACACACACACAGACCAATCGCTAAAAACATGTTTTTTGGGTTCGGGGGTCTGAAAATGTATAGATCCGGTGAAAACTCAATTTCTTAAAATCGACATGAAAACAATACTTTCCTTCCTAATATTCATATAGGCAAGAGAAAGTAAAAATTTGTTAAATCGAAGTAATAACAAGAATTTCCTAGCTAATTTTTATTAATGAATTTTTTTTATGTTGTATGATGAATTAAATACAGTTAATTTTCTTAATATACATGTCTTAACTAGCAAATTAATTTTTTTATGGATCATGTTTTACGTAATTACAATTCCAAATACAGATACAGTAGTTTTAGGCCTCTGCGTTAGTAAATGAATTTCTGGGAAATATAACTACTTCATTTTGTAAAGGCTGATAGGGACAGTACCTGTTGAACATCTCTTTTAATCTTTTCTGTTCTTATTGGTTATAAAGAAATTTGGGTTACCACATTAAGGAATTGAATAAAAATAACCTTTCATTCTTGCATTTAGTTAAGAATGCATTGTGCTTGTAAACAGGTACAATGTAGGTACGGAAATTAAAAGAATCTACCTTAAAACTCACAGAGAAATCATAACACAGCGTGTCACTTCGTACTTATTGCATAACACTATTTCGTTATATCAAGGTACTTATTCGTTATATCGAGGTAAATTTACATATAGTTTATTTATAATGTCATGGTGCAGTAAAAAAATTTGTATAATCAAGGTTTTTGTTATATCGAAGTTCGACTGTATTTAGGAAGTTGGATTACAGCAGATCTGGAGCCAACAGTAGAAGTGGTAGATTGCACTGAAATGGCTCGGCTGGCCTTTCTAAACATGAAGCATCTACTTGTTAATAATACAATTTCACTTCCAGTAAGATATAGGTTTGTAAAGAAATACATCTACTCTGTCCTGCTATACAGTAAGGAAACATGGAATTTAACTATGTAATCCATGCATTGTTTGGATAACAATCCAAACATGCATAGGAGAACAATCTTTTGAGGGTGGTTCATGAGAGTGATTTGCCAAAGTTGTAGCCAAACTTCAGTAATGTTGCTGGCACTTAAGAAGAGATTAATGGTTTACAGTACAATGTTGTGTAACAAAGGACTTCAGTTTTCTGTGTCTCTTAAAACCACAATAAATGTGTGTGTCTTTGAGACATTAAGACAGAAACACAGTTAACTAATTTAAGTGAGTCACTGCCTCTCAAGACATTTATTTTTACTTCTTTTCTAAGAAGTACGTAACAACGTTCTATATTAACCTCAGTTGCATCTAAAGAATCATCAAAAATATTTTTGAAATTTTTTAACCCTAGCCTATATAGTTGTATAACAACCTGTTTATAATACACTTTTTTACACCACGGATAGTGACACATCTCCCTATTATGTAATTTCTTTCTAACTTTTCAATTCATGAACCACTGGCATAATATTAGAGCCTAAATAATTTCAGTTATTGTTAATTGGTAACACCACACAGTTTCTGAAATTGTTAACACCATTATTAGTTGCATTATCACCATATAAACTAACAAAACCAAACAATTTTAACAAAACACTAATAATAATTAATATACTAAGAAGGAACTTTTTTTAACTTATTTAAAGAAAGTGCATCCAATTCATTTTTAAATATAGGATTTTTCATACGTTAAGGCACTACTAATGTTTATGAAAGAATGTACTAACAAAAATACGTATAATGTTTCTCACTCAGTCTTTTTAACATTTTGTTTCATGTTTATGATCAGTACACTAAAAGATTTATCAGTATTGAAAAATTTATAAATTATCAATAAATTTTGTGTACACTGTACAGTGCTGCATAATAATATTAAATTTAAAAAAAAATGTTTTAAATGAAAATTAAGATTAAATTTCCTAGACATATGCATTGATCGTTGCAGTTTCCAGAGAAAAATTAATAACTTTTGAACAAGTTGTTTTTTTTTTCAAAAACTCTGAACTTTAATCAAGAAATTTTATACTCTTTGTGAACAATAACTTTAAATATAATATACATAAGAAACATATTTAAAAATCCTTTGCTTATAATTATTTTTTAAGTAATAGTCCCAAACAACCTGATCATAAGCAAATAAGTTTTTTATAAAGTTTCTCTTAAAAAAATTGTATACATTCAAATTAGTTGGAGTAATGTTACAAAAACTTAACAAATGAGAGCTCACCACTAGTAAAATAATTGCATAGGTAAGTAAACTGATTCGAAATAAAACTGGGAAGATAGCCATTTTGATAGAAAAATTTCTGTTTGTAATTACTGGCATAGGAAAATAGGAGAACAATTTTTTTTTCTTTTGGTTGGAGGAACAAACAGTGGAGCCATACCAATGCATGCGCTTCTACATAAGCAAAAATACAAAATCTCCACGTTTTTTGTGCCAGCCAACATTCAAGTATACTCAAGAAAATAGAAAATTTTAACATTTTTACAAAAAAATATTTTTCTATAAGCTGGAAGCTGATGTCAATATTGACATACAGGAAAATTTGTACTCGCATGTAAATATAGTCAATACTATCAGGTGGCAAGTGTTATCATGCAAATATTGGGTGGAAAACCCAAAATTTTGCAATGTATAAAAACAAATATAGAAATTAATATAGATAATATACAAATTGAATGAAATAAATATATTTTGCAAGTCTTGAACAATAAAAGAAAAAAACATGGGTACTAAAATTTAATGCATCTTTCAACAAATAAATTATTTATTTATCACATACAATTACAATATAAATCAATAAAAGTAGTTATATTTAAACAAACAACTTAATTAAAATTTTTAGAAATAAACCATATTTTATGTATATATATAACTAGCAGTATAATATTATTCAAATATAATACAAACACAATTAGTGTAAAAACCACGTTAAAAAAGCCAACTTGTAAGAGTCACATAGTTATATATGTAAGTTTTTTCTTCTTTAAAAACAAAGAAAACAGATTGCCATATAATTTTAATTATTTCAGCTTGGCCAAACTCTTTCATATATTAGCTAACTACAGATGCCATTATGAGAGAGGAATTTTTGTTTGCTGTTTGTCTGTGAAAGTTAGAAACACATTTTAAGGCAATGGAGAGACCTACCGACTGTCTTTATAGCTTAGGGTCTCTTCACAGGTAGCAACATATTTAAAAGAGGTCATTCAAAAGTTGGTTCCACATCACAACAAATTGCTCTACGAGGTGTGTCCAGAAAGTAAGTTCCATTTCTATTTATATCCACTGCAGCTCTGCAATCGCAGTTCTGCGCATGCCCAGCAGACGCTCTGTTTCAAGAAGAAGAAACCTGCGCCATTTTGAGATCACTGTTAGCCGCCTATGCTTTGTTGTGCTTGTTTACAATGTCAGTGTTGATTGAAAATCCCACCGCTTGTGAAATCAGATCTGTGATTCGTTTTCTGAATACTAAAAAAGTGAAACCAATCGAAATTTATCGGCAAATTTGCGAAGTTTATGGACAAAATGCGATAAGTGATTCAATGGTGAGAAGATGGGTCCGATAGTTCAATGAAGGACGCAGTCAAGTGCACGATGAAGAACGAAATGGGCGTCCATCTTTGTGTACAGAAGAACTGGTTCACGCGGTTGATGAGAAGATCAGGGAAAACCGTAAGTTTACAATAGAGCTCTCGTTATTGAATTTCCACAAATCTCAAAATCACTAATTCATGAAATTGTTACTGAAAAACTGAAATTTCGTAAACTTTGCTCACGTTGGGTACCAAAAATTCTTACTGAGCAACACAAAACCAAACGGATGGGCAGTGCACTTCATTTTTTGACCCGTTATGATGAAGGCAGCGAAGATTTTCTGTCACAGATAGTCACAGGAGATGAAACTTGGGTTTCTTATGACACCCCTGAAAGTAAGCGGCAATCAATGGAATGGAGGCACACTTCATCCTCAGCCAGGGTTAAGCCGAAACAAATGTTGACACCTCGAAAAATCATGTGCACAGTCTTTTGGGACAGCAAAGGCATCTTACTGATTGATTTCTTACAGCGAGGTCAAACAATCAATGCAGATGTTTACTGCGAGACACTTGGGAAATTGCGCCGCGCAATACAGAATAAGCGCCGAGGATTTCTGTCAAAAGGTGTTGTTTTTCTTCACGACAATACTTGACCACACACTGCAAATGCAACGAAAAACCTCCTACAGGGATTTGGCTGGAACGTGTTTGATCATCCTCCATACAGCCCTGACCTTGCTCCTAGCGATTTTCATCTGTTCTTACATATCAAGTCTTTCCTTGGCGGTCGACACTTCAATAATGACGAAGAGCTGAAAGAAACTGTTTCCAACTGGTTGAAGACACAGGCGGCAACCTTCTATGAAGAAGACATAGGAAGACTAGAAAACTTGTACCACGCTATGACAAATGCCTGTAAAAATTCGGCAGTTATGTGGAAAAGTAGTTTAAGAGTTGTACATTTTTGTGCAAAAAATGTTTTTTCTGTATCTGTACACAATTTTTTTTTATTACCAAACGGAACATACTTTCTGGACATACCGAGTATATTGATAGAAACTGTATTTTGAAAAGTAGTTTAAGATACTATCTTTCTTGAAAATAACTTCACTTGAAAATAAATTCCTTTTGCTTTCTAACAGCCAAACAAAACTCCTTTTTCATATATTTGGAACAAATAGTAAAAAGTAAATAAAGATCACAGTTAAAAATAAAATATTTAATAAACCTAATAATAATCATCCAAATTATCTGAATATTTTTTGCGATATAAAAAACTTTTGAAGAGTAATTTTTATAATAATCAAGCAAAAGAAAGACTAATTTTTGGCAATCAAATATAAAACAGTGAAATGTTATTCAAACTTCAGTTACATACTAAGTGTACATTAGTAGAATATATCTCACACTAACAATTAGAAACTTTAATCACAGTTTGAGTGGTTAGTAAACAAACTGTTTATTATAACAACACAAAATGATCTCAATTAAACTAGATTTGAAAATACTAAATTAGGTAATCATTCATTTGTAACAGAGTATAAAGATCACAGAAAAAGATCTGAAATTAAAATCCACAGACAGTCAAATCTCTTGCAATGCCATGTTTGAATTTCCCACTACTTCATTTAACCGGCTGTTTACCAATAAAATTGTTTACGTAATGAAAATTCTATAAAATACAAGAATTAGTGATGACTCCAGAAAAATTCTTGGAGAGCTGTGCTTCTAAACAATACATAATTTTCTTTAAAAACCTGTAAGATAGATTAGATAAAGTTGGTAAGCAACACATCATTTCATTACAGAGACCTTAACAGATCATTGTTACAACTTTATCCCTAGTAACGATCAATTTTTATGAAGTCACAGCTGATCAGTAATACCATACGGCCAGTCCCTAGTGTAATGGTTAGTGCAACTGACTTCTATGCTGGGGTACCGGGTTCAATTCCTGATCAGGTCTGGTGTTTATTGTCTGAATGTCAATGCATATTAAGCACAACTCAATGCTTATGTACGAAACTTAAATAAAAAAAAGAAACATCTTTTCAGGGAAACATTGTCTCTTGCTTTTACAATTACACAGAATGTGTTTAGCATCTTTCAACCTACCTAAGAAATGGTGACACTTAGGCCTCACATGGGGCAGACGTAAGCAGCAGTCATATGCTAGCGACAGTAATTCCATTAATTTAGTATTACCCTGTTCACATGGTCACACAAGAGAATCAAGAGAGGCAGACGTCTGCCACCTCGTTCTCTCCCCAACAACTGAATTCAACTTGCCAGGCTTGTCAACGCTAGTAGTTACACGTAATCTGTTCACATGAGCACATGTCTGCTTCTTTGCAATAGAAAAAGTAATCAGCACTTTTGATACCGGGGCCTTTCATTGATGAAATTCGCCAACGTCCGGCTATGTGGTATTTCTTACCTTAAAGTAACTGCCAACTTTTCAACTGGTGGAATGCAGTTCCTCATATTGGTGTTCTGTTTTCTTATATAATTTTCTAATACACCCCGCAGTTCATCGAAAGAAGAAGTCGACATTTGAAAATATAAAAAACTTATTGTCATTTCTCCGTTCCTGATATAAAACAGCAAAACTACCTGTTATAAGTCTGTCGATTATTAATGGGTGAACCTAAAATTTCCTATTTCTCAGTTGCTTCCTTTTATTTTCAATTAATGCTATAGCCACCAGTATAGCAACAGCTTCTTAGGGTTCAATCACAATTAACATAAATTAATTAAAATTTTTTAAAAGAAAAAGCTACAAAAAAATAACAGTTTTTTCGCTACTTCTGGCCTTCACCAACACTAGTGAAGGCCAGGGACGATAGCTGAGTATCGATACATATGCGCATGCATCTACCTCATGTGGACTTGGATGTCGACTTCAAGTGGATGTCTGCCTCATGTGAAAGAGGCCTTACTTGCCCTAATTATGTCCATCATGGACAATTAATACCTAAAACAGGACAGGGACCAACATGAAGTTCCAAAACAAGTCACACCTAGGATAACCAAACTAAATTTCACCAATCTAGCTCAATAAAAATTTAAGCAAACTAACAAAAATTTATGTTGAGAGCTAAGCCACTACTGGAGTCTTGCCAATTCTGGTCAAAATCTTGTAACATTTAAACTCTAACTATGCAAATAAAAGATAAAATTACGTAGGAGGGTTCTGCGTTTAGTATAAAATATTTATAAATTAATATACATACGTATTTATAGGCAGTACCGTTGTTCTGACTAGTTAGACAGCAAATAACTATGCTTATTAACTATTTAAAAAAAAATTAACTACTTAAAATCAAACAGTTAATCATGCCATAAAAATTTGTATTCACAAACGAATTTCTATCATATCATATTTACCACAATACAGATATAAATATTTCAGCAGAAGTTGAACTATTTTAATTCTCCTGCAAGATTAAAATTTTAAAGTGAAGAAATAGATTTTTACAAACAAAAAGAAGAAAGATCTTACTTTATTTTTAAATTTTTACAATTTAGAGTGTAAACTACAAATATATTTAAAAATATAAAGAGGAAATTGTAAGCATATTATTGAGTGACTACAATAATAATATAAAATAAAATAATAAGAATAATACATTTCAAAAATTATTTGAACTTTTATAAATTTTTTAAGCGATAAACAATGACCTTAAAAGAACAAAATCTTAAAAAGAAATTATAATAGAATATGATTTTAAAATATCAGATGCACATTTTATAGTTTATATGAACATAAAGCACTATGTTAGATACACAACTAAAAATAAAACAATAGTTTTAAGGATACAAAACTTACGTAACATTTCAACTGTCATGTTTTGTAAAGTTACAATAAATAAATAAACAAAAAAACAACAATTCTAGAGAATCTAAAACTAGATTGACTAGAATAAAAACACAACAAAACTATTAATAAGATCAATAAAAGAATGATTACACTAACAAATAAATGATTACCTTTACAAAGTAACATACATACACATAACAGTATACTTGTTACAAACATAAATCAATAAACAATTACAACAAAAATACAATTCATTTGAATATAGATGAAGATCACTACATAGATATTTTAATTAAAGATCTGGGTTTGTATCTGAATATCTTTTTAACTCTTGCATTTCTGAATGATAAAAATAAATTTGTAAAAACACTGCCATTTTATGGCAAAACTCATTTTAGAAACAGCCGTAACTAAAAAAAATTGTGTGCTTAATCAAATCAACATTATGATCAGATGAAAAAAAAACAATAAATGCCACCACATATTGAGCAGACTTCATACCTGAAATACACAAATAAATTAGTTTAGTAATTAATTCTGAATCCACTGAAATTACAAATACACTCAAAACCCCGTTAATCCGAACTTATTGGGATGAAACCTTGTTCGGATTACAATATTTTCGAATTAACCGAAATACAGTGCAATCATACAAACAAATTTTCATTAAAAGAATTCAATTCATTTAAATGCGCCTTGTGTGGTGCTACTCCCACAGACGTCATGTTCATGCAGCGGTGGTGGAACATTGCATCTTCCAGCAGGTTCACCTCATTACGCCAAAAGATAATAACGGAGTTTACAATTTCTGAGTGAGGTATGTACAGTCAGTAATTTAACTTTCTACAGTATTCACAAGTTTAGTTTGACAACTTTCAAAATGTAATTCGATTTTTTGTTTTTCATGTAGAGTACAGTACAATAGTGTAAATATTTTTCTTTAGCTGTACAATTTACATAGTAACATGTAGTTCAATTTTGTCACCAAAATTTTTGTCATGTAAAACATTGTTTATTTTCGTCCTATTAAAATGAAAGAGTCCAGAACATGTTCGGATTAACTGAATTTTCAGATTAGAGGTGTTAATGTGTACATCATAATGTCAAGACTGATTTCAGCATGAGATTAACTATCTAACAGTATTTCACCATGTTTAAAATTTTCAGATGTTTCAAATTTTCTAGACAATCTAAACAATGAAACAATGTTGTTGTTTAGGTCATCAGCCAAAAAGCTGGTTTGAACCTGTAGAGGTTTACTAAGTAAATCGAGGAGTGAGGTGGTTTACCATTGCCTTCCTCACTGAGCGGGAAAATACACTTATCAGCATGCCAGGCCCTCTGAAAAGCATATATTTTCCACTCTGCAAATGACACTTTCACTTCATTCACCACAGGGTCTGGCTGTATAATGAAATCCATTACTTTCAGACGAGATAACTCTGGTTAGTGTCTTTTACACCTCTACCACTTCTGTTCTTAAATGATTCAGTCATTTAATTGGCTGACCATGTGATAAGAAACAGAACTATTTATTTTAGCCCTGGACAACTAACAGATTGAGTGTAAATAATTTGACACTCTACCTGTCTGTTATGGGCAGACAGTACAGTACAATAGTGTAAATATATTTCTTTAGCTGTACAATTTACATAGTAACATGTATTTCAATTTTTTCACCAAAATTAAAAAAAAATATTCTTTTCATGTAAAACATTGTTTATTTTCGTCCTATTAAAATGAAAGAGTCCAGAACATGTTCGGATTAACTGAATTTTCAGATTAGAGGTGTTAATGTGTACATCATAATGTCATTAAAAATCAAACAACCTGAAGACTGATTTCAGCATGAGAGATTAACTATCTAACAGTATTTCACCATGTTTAAAATTTTCAGATGTTTCAAATTTTCTAGACAATCTAAACAATGAAACAATAAAAATTTTAATTATTTCTGATAAACTATAACTTTGAGCTTATGAGCTGAACTTCTGTTTCTATGCAATCTAGTGTTGAATAACATGCACTGATGACATAGAAACCACTACATATTGGGTAAATTAATTTTTCATCGCCTCATTAAATTGTACAATAGTGTAAGATATGTAAATATTTTGGGAAACTAATACTTAGATTATTTATTTGTCTGGAAAACCAAAAAAAATTAGGTAAAATGTTGTGGTCACAACAGTAAGCTAAATATTACAGTAACACACCAACTTTTTTAAAAAGAGGTTTTTGAATTGTTTTACCTTTTACTTAAATGTATTATTCTAAATAAATTAAAAATTTATAACTTGGAGCACTGATGTTCCCTTCTAAAATGTACCTATAATTTAAATAATCCAAGAACTGTTTTTGAAAATAAAAAAAATACTATTCATATACTATGTTCAGAAAAAAACGAGAAAGTAATTTATTTTTATTTTTAAAAGTACTTATACATAAAATTAATAAATTCACTAAAAGTAGAAAAAAAATTAACATAAAACAGAGCAGGTTTGTACCTCTACTGATTCAAGAAGGCTGACATCTTAAGAAAACCATATAAAATACAGTGACCAAAGTGTTCATAGTTGATTCTTTCAAATAATTTGTTATTTTTTTCCGATAATCAAATGCCCATGAAAAAACTGATAGTGACTAAAACTGTTTCATACACAGTAAAATTTGGTTACAGCGAAGTCGGTTTTAACAAAAATCCGGTTATAACATAAGCTATGGAAATATAAAATTTAATTTGTTTTACATGTAATTAACACACCGTCTGACATAAGAAAAATGGAATCCGGTTGTAGTAACCAATGAATCACCATCCTTGAAAATAATATCTTGATAATAATAATTTTGGAATAATAATAATTATTATTATAACGTATCGTTTAGCGAGTTTAAAGCCTTTTAACTCATATATTGGTGTGTTTTACTGGTAATGGTGAATTGTTTGTACGTATCCACACTATAAAAAGTTTCCTGCAATTAATAACAGTAATGTCGAGTTTGAAAAGAAAAATTATTTTTGTAAATGAAAAAATAAAAATTACTTTAAATTATACATTTATTTTATTTCTTTTGAATATATTTTAATATAAACAGAGCGTCTAACTCTGCTGTTAGTAACACTCATGGATTCAGCTTCCACTGAATCGACGATTTTGAAGATCGTGATAAGTTGAGGATAGGTTTGAAAAAATAAACCTCAGGTGATCAGATGTAGAAGATAAAGCTGTGTGAGAGAGCTGATTTAGAAAAAGCTCCAATAACAAGGTTCAAAGTAAAAATGAGTGAAACCATTCCTGTTCCCATAAATGGACCAATATTGAAAGTTTAGGCTGGAAAGTTTTCTGAACAGCTGGGTTATAAAGATTTGGTTTACAGCAACTGATGGCTTAATCGATTTAAAACCAAACCAGATCCAAACCCGAATCATTGTTGGAAAAGTTAGTGGGGGAAAAGGTAGTGTAGATAATTCCAGTGCAAGTGATTGGCTGAAAAATAAGTGTGAACTCAATCACCTCATCACAGATTTTTGGTCAGTACTGTGATCTAGTACTGACCATTTATTAGGTTAATCAGTTTCTTGACTGAAAACCTAATCATCTCAGAGGATCAGCATGGTTTCCAAAAAGGTAGACCAACTAAAACTGCAATAGTTTCACTTGTGGAGCAAGTAGCTGATATATTGGATGCCGGAGAGAAAGCATTGGCAGTGTTTCTCGATATCAGTAAAGCTTTCGATGGTGTTGATCATGAAATTTTTTTGAAAACATTAGAGTCATTAGGCGTTAGGGATATAGAATTAAAATGATTTCAATCTTACCTTATTAATAGATTACAGTGTGTGGAGTTAACTAGAGTTGTTAGGGAGAAACTTACAAAGGTTGTATCTGGAAAGCTTGAAGTCAAAGCAGGCATTCCACAAGGGTCAGTTTTGGGTCCAATTTTGTTTCTATCGTACATTAATAGGCTACCAGAAGTCATACCTAATGGCAGAGCTTTGTTATTTGCTGATGATACTTCAGTAATCAGTAACAGTTTACTGGTAGATGCTCTTGAAGTAAATACACATGTTAACATAGAGTCTGTAGTATAGTTCTTGAATCAAATGTTATAACAGTTAATGGGGAAAAGTGTCAGTACTTGCAGTTCAAAAACAAACATAAGGTTAAAGAAAGTAGAGAAGTGGATGTATTTATTCATAATACTAGTTTAGAGCATGTAGAAACAGTGAAGTTCCTAGGAGTATCTCTGGATATATTTTTGTCTTGGGACTTCTATACCAATCAAGTTCGTAGTAAAATATCATCTGGGGTATTTGCACTAAAACAAATTGCCAGATTTATCAGCTTATCATGGCCTCATTCTGTATTATATCTGTTATGGTATCTTAGTATGTGGTAATCCTAGCATGGGTAATATGAATAGGGTTTTTAAAATTCAAAAGAAAGCTATTAGTTGTATGGTGGTCCGCTAACTAGCTAACCTCATGCAGGCCACTATTTAAGGAGCTTATTGCTTACAGTTCCCTCTCTCTACATCTTTGAGGTGATTATGTATGTAAGGCAAAATAATTTTATACAGAATTTCAATGTTCACAATCATAACATGAGAAAAAGAAATGACTATTATGTGGCTAATCACTCCACAAAATTGTTTGAGCAAAAACCTACTTATGCAGGGAGAAAATTCATGAATAAATTACCCCAATTTTTAAAATGTTGTGATAATTTGCATTCCTTTAAAAAAAATCTGAAAAATTAGTTGATCGGTGAAACTTTTTATAGCGTACAAGAATTTCTTTCTTGATAGTAGTGATACATTGTGTGACTCTTATATGTATTTCAGGTGTTATATAACTGACATGTCCTATACTCCTCTTGGAGATAATACTGACCTCTTGAATTTTGTTATAACACCAAATTTTACTGTACTTTTAAATTTTAGTAACCTTACCTGATAGAAGTCATCAATTATAAAAAAATTATCTATGATGTTGAATTTTCCCTCATTCCGGCACTGTGTTGTGGTTTCCCAGCCATCTCTAGTATTTTACGAGCTGTAGGATCTTTCTCCAAAATTCCTGGTCTTTCACCCTGAAATATAAATAAAGGAATTACAGTGTAAAGTTATAAACGAATAAATAAACAAACATAAAAGATAAGTAATTTCAATTATTTCTAAGGAAATAACAAGTTTAAATTCTATCTCACTGTACTATTTTAAACAGATGATTCTCAAACAAACTTTAGCCAACATTGAACAAAAGGTACATAAAAAAACTTCTAGCAGGTATATCTAAGCAGTTATTATTTTCTAAACTAGTATTACAATAGTAGTCTATACAAAATTATATTATTTAGTATAAAATATTCATTTAAAATTAATTCTGACTGCCTTCGCATTGTAATGTTTCAGGCACCATTTACAAAGCAGAAGGTCCTGATTTTAGTTCTCAGATAGCGTCTAGAAATTATGAGGGCAGTCCAGAAAGTCTGTCACGTTTTCCGTTGTAGCCGCTAGGGGCGGAGCTATCGTGGCCATTTTGGTGCCACGGTGTTTCTCCGTTCAGTGGCTATCCAGCCGTGCTAGCGAGAGGTCTGTGTCGCTTTTCGTTGTTTTTCAACAATTTAAAATGTGCCGCAATTCAAAATCCCGCCAGTTGTGAAGTACGGTCGGTAATACGGTTGGAAGGAAGATGGTGACTCACTACTCGATCGAATCGTTACAGGAGATGAGACTTGGGTGAAGCATGTCAATTGTGAAACCAAAGTGCAGTCTATGGATTGGGGTCACACAAACTCGCCCAAAAAGCCAAGAAAATGCCTTCAAACATTGTCTGCAAGGAAGATTATGGCGACTGTTTTTTGGGACAGGAAAGGAGTTCTTCTTATCGATTTCTTGGAACGTGGCACAACAATAACCACTGCGAGGTATTGTGAAACACTTGAAAAGTTAAGAAGAGCGATCCAAAACAAGCGCCGAGGAAAGTTGACTGGAAAAATTCTCTTTTTGCATGACAAGGCCCGACCACACACGGCAAATCGAACACGAGAAGTCCTGGATGCTTTCAAATGGGAGGTTTTCCCACATCCACCGTACAGTCTGGACCTTGCGCCCAGCGATTATCACTTGTTCCCGACAATGAAGACATGGTTTGCGACACAGCGCTTTGACGACGAAGTGGAGCTGCAGGAGGGTGTGACTAACTGCTTAAAACCACAGGCGGTAGACTTTTATGACGCCGGCATTTCAAAATTAGTTCACCGTTATGATAAGTGTCTTAATTTGTTTGGTGATTATGTAGAAAAATAGCATTTTAGTTGCACTTTCAAATGTATATAATAAAATTTTTTCTTGTACTTAGTTTTTTTTTATATCAAAACGTGACAGGCTTTCTGGACTGCCCTCGTATTATAGATGAAAACAAACCATTTTATAACACACAGTAGTTGTTAAAAATCGAAATGTTGATGTCTTTAAAAAAAACCTATTAATTTATAATGCTTTAACTTAACACTTTTAAAGTCACAAGATGATTTAATGGCTCAAAAAACTAAAATAGAAGCGAGCCAATTTTTTGTTTCCTTGAATTTTATTGCTATACAGCCATGAGCCAAAATTATGGCACTAAAATTTTTAACTAATTCAACTGTAATGTTACTATAATGCTATGAAATCCAGTGGGCTTATAGCTAATCAGCAGAGAGACTTGCAATTTAAACATAAATATTCATTTGTTGGATTTTATGTTTATTATTTAGGGTAATAACAGACGGACGGCACGTTGACCTGTCATTACCGCGCAGCCAACTATGAGCGGTAGTACACATGGGCGACGGTGCATAGTACCAACTGTTGAAAAATCCAACATCGGCCGACACATTACTGTTCTATCATCTGTCCTTCAACATCTAACTCATGTATGTAACTCACCGCCCAATGGTAACATGCCATCCATCTGTACCTGGCCCTATAATTAGTTACAAATATAATCAAGTAATTATCAATTAAAAAAATAAACATAACAGCTCTATATAAATTACAAAAATGTTGTATCTGTTCAACCCAGTTTACAAGTATTATAAAGGGAACAACAAAATGGTTTACAGAACATTTTTAAGTTGACCTAAAATTTATTTTTGAAAATAACTAATACATTTTCAAGATTTATATAAAAAATAAAACAAGAAAAACTTGATAGAGGCTGTGAAAAATTTGTATTAATATTTTTTAACTACTTATTGAAATTATACCAATAGGAAATCTAATATGCTTTTCGCGGTTGATGAGCTCTGCTGTTCCACACGTTTAGACCAATCAGAACGTTTGCCAGCGTTGTCAGATTGTACTTGACAAACATTACGAGCGCATGCGTATAAGAGCTGCAATAGTTCACTCTCATCTTTCATCTCGTACTGAACACATTGATTACAGAGCTCGGTAACATGCAATACTTTATAACATAATCAGCTGATTGTATGTTTATAGGTTATAATTGTTATTGAAAGACCAAGAAAATTGCTGATGAAATATTTACAGAGCTACAAGAGCAAGAACTGGCAAGTCATTGGCTAGCTATTAAGTGGGTAGGGAGCAATGCATACGCTCAGAGCTCACCAGCCTTGAAAAATAGTATAATGTTTGAGCAAGATACGACAAAAAATTGCATCAAAGTGACATTTTCAGCCCAACTTTTTTCATCCAAGACTGCTATTAAAACAAACTGATTGAGAACAGGCAAATGTTTATTGTTTGGTCTTAAAATGGTTATTAATATACTAGGATATTGGCAAGATAAATTGGGCACTGACAGTGGGAATACAAGTGCAGCTTATTACAAGTATAGTCACTTCTTGTTACAAAAGTATGCCCTCACTACTGTACGATCAGGCCTACATTTGTTGGCCTAATATGTGCATATTGTTGTACTTGATCACAACACAACCTCATCGTTTTATAAACAAATCTTTATTTGAAATGGCTAATTACAGTGGATTCCGGTTATTTGGACCAGGACCAGCCGTTTATTAGGACCGTTGTTGTTTAGGTCATCAGCCGAAAGGCTGGTTTGAACCTGTAGAGGTTTTACTAAGTAAATCGAGGAGTGAGGTGGTTTACCATTGCCTTCCTCACTGAGTGGAAAAGTACGCTTATCAGCATACCGGGCCCTCTGAAAAGCTCTTAATTTCCACTCTGCAAATGACACCTTCACTTCATTCACCACAGGGTCTGGCTGTATAGTGAAATTCATTACTTTCAGAGGAGATAACTCTGACTAGTGTCTTATACACCTCTACCTCTTCTGTTCTTAAATGATTCAGTCATTTAATTGGCTGACCATGTGATAAGAAACAGAACTATTTATTTTAGCCCTGCAACTAACAGATTGAGTGTAAATAATTTGACACTCCACCTGTCTGTTATGGGCAATTATTAGGACCAATAATTACAAAACACAATCAAATAGGTGTTACACACGTAAAATTACGTCGGTTAATTGGTCCAAAAAGTCAATTAATTGGTCCAGTAGTTATTATCTTTTTATTCGTATTTGTTTAAAAATACGCTACATTTTTTTCGAATTCGATAACCAAACAGAATTACTATTGAATTCTTTCCACCCAATACGACTGCTTTGGTACAGCCATTGGACATGGGGATAATAAGAACCTGAAATCAATTTATCTAAGTAAATTAGTGTGTCACATTCTTTAAGAAATGGAAAAAAATTGTCTGACCTCGATTTCCACAGCTAAAGAAGTAAGCGCAAAAGTTAACCTTTTGAAGGCAATTCAGTTTGTAGCTGATAGTTGGAGGGAAGTGAATGCAACCACAATTAGAAATTGTTTTGCCTGCTGCGGGTTTAACAATAAAGTTGACAAAAACGTACCAGAAGAAATGGAAGTTAAAGATGAAAGCCTGCAGTTTTCTCAAATAAGTGGAAAATTATGAAAAGTTTGTCCAGGCTGATGAAAATATTAAATGTTTCGATAACAACGAAAATAGAGATGATGCGATAGTAGAAAAATATGCCGCAAATACAGATAGTACCAATAACGATGATGATGACGAAGGTAACCCGGAGGTTGAACTTGTTACTTCAACAGACGCGTAAAAATTTATTGTTGGACTGCAGCGATTTTTTATGCAAGAAGGTAGTGAAGGTAGCCTGATAGGGGAATTACAAGTGTGTGCCCAGTTTGTTGAAGGGCAAGTAATCAAAAGAAAACGGCAGAGCAAATTGGACGATTTTTTTATGAAGAACTAAAAAAATCTTTTTCACAAAACAAGTAAGTGTTTTTACTTTCTCTTGCCTATATGAATATATAGGAAGAAAAGTATTGTTTTCATGTCGATTTTTCGAAATCGAGTTTTCACCGGATCTATACGTTTTCAGACCCCCTGAACCCAAAAAACATGTTTTTAGCGATTGGTCTGTGTGTGTGTCTGTGTGTCCGTGTGTGTATGTGTGTATACAAAATATCTCAAGAACGGAACATCGTACGAACTTGAAACTTAAGTTACATACCACTACCGGACCCGACACGAACATTTTCATCAAAATCAGTCAACCGGAAGTAGTAGTTTATTCGTGTAATTTTTCACTTTTTTGCGATTTTCTCAAAAACTGGTCCTACGATTTTCTTTAAAATCGCCTGGTTTACTCATTATTTTATTCTCTACAAGATAGGGTAGGCGTCATGTTTGCTGAAATTCTTGGTGAGGCTGTTTTCACGTAAAAACATAGTTTTTTTAAGATTATGGCTTTAATATGCAATTTAGCGCAAAAATTTATATAATAAAAGTTGTAGAGAATTTAAAATTCTACAACTTTTATTTCAAACATTTTTTTGTATAACGCTTAGTTTAGCAGTAATTAGCGATTTTCTGATTTTTTTCTCACGAAAACGTGTGAAAAATCAATTTTTTTAAGATTTCGGCCTTAGAATGCGTTTTACGACAAAAGTGTATATAATAAATCTTATAGTAAATAAAAAGATCTACAACTTTTGTTTAGCATTTTTCACTACAGAGCCTAGTTTAGCGCGAAAGAGTGATTTTCCGTATTTTTAAGCCAAACTGAGTTCGATTTTCATACTGCGTCTTTCACTCATGATTAAAATTAGGTTATGTTTTTTGAGGTTAGTTTTTTGTTTATTTCTAATGTTTTATGACGAATGTTACGTTATATTGTTAATTATTTGCATTGGCAAGAGAAAGTTGTGTGAGTGTTTCACACCAGATTTTTTATTTGTGTTGTATTCACTATACCTGTATATGATGTATATGAACAATTGTATTCTATAAGCTTAACTTAAAGGATTTTTGTTATAATAAATATATTTTATAACGGCCCCATAGTGACTGGCATAGATGCTGGTCCCATAGTGGTCCAATTATCCGGAATCCACTGTAATTGTTTCTAAACTTTATTTATTTAATCAATCGTGCATTTCCTTTAATTTATTATTTAGAATTGTTCCTACATTGTACACTAGAAACAACAAATACAAACTAGACAAGTATGGCAACTGTGTATAATGCGAAACTTTTGATTTATTGTTTGATATACTCACTGTACTATACAGGAGGTGCGGGAAATGTGTGCATGTGTGAACCAGCGATCAAATTATCTGGCCAGTATTCTAGCTACATATTGTGTTTGTTTAAAATTTTATTTATTTATACAGAGTGATTTTTTAAGAACGAAAACTACTTTGTATTGCATAACTGAGACATACTTGGTGAAAGAAGCTTATGCAAATCTGTGCAGTTTTAAAAATCCAACTTTTTGGTGTTTTTGAAATTTTCGTCCGCCATCTTGGATTCAACTTTATATTTTAAATGGGATGGTGATCATATGACATGACATTTCAATGTGAAATTTCAAGAAAACAACAATAGCACACACAGTTTTGCGATAGAGGCCTTCGTTTTTGAGTTATAAGCTTTTTATTGTCAACATAATTTTTCCAACTTTAAACGCAACTTTGAATGCTTATGACTCAAACACGAAGGTGTTTATCGAAAAATGCTTTGCGCCATTGTTTTTTCTAAAAATTTCTAATTGAAATAACAAGTCACTTGACACCATCCCATTTAAAAATGTAAAGTTGAATCCAATATGGTGGGTCCATGATGGTGGACAAAAATTTCAAAACCACCAGAAAGTTGGATTTTTAAAACTACACAGATTCGCATAAGCTTCTTCCGCCAAATACATCTCAGTTAAGCAATATGAAGCCATTTCCATACTTAAAAATCACCCAGTGGATTTAAAGAAAGAAAATAAATGTTACAGACTGACTAACAACTTTTATATTCAACATTTGTTGCTCTGACTGATAATTAAGCATTTGCTTTAAAAACTGCATCAAAATCGTTTCATTAATTTATAAAATGTTTTTCTTTGATTCACAACATAAAATTATAATATTGTGATAAACTGCCTACTATGCCGGGGGTACCGGGTTCGATTCCCGGTCAGGTCTGGCATTTTTTACATCTGTAAATCACCACATATCGTTACCTACACACAAGCCCAAGGCTTATGTAGGCATCACTCAATTAAAAAAAAAAAATTGCTTTTGTACTTTATCAAAATTAAATTGTTCAAATTCAGTTTACAATTTTTGTTATGGATATCAAAGTTTTGTTGCATTTTAATTACAATATTATTTATTGTATTTAATAAATAGTATTTACCTTTTCTTCAGCTGTAAGTGGTGCTGGGCCAACACCCCAAATCTCTAGGTGTCTTACATTAAAGGTTTTTTTTGCAGACAACAATTTGTACTTGCGGAATGTTGTGCACACATCAGAACATTTACCAACACCGAATTCAGCATCTAACCAAAATCCGAAGTAGTCAAACTGGCCACCCATACCCTGGAAAATACAAAAAATTAACAACTAAAATCTCTATTAGGTAAATTTGTAAAATACAAGTGAGATCACTAAAATAAACAATATGAAAGGGTTATCTGTCATTAACTCTGTTCCGTACTCTGGTTGTTCCATACTGTTCCGCTTCTAATACATAATGGCCGTATTACATTCCTTTCCCATGATGTCACACAGACATATAGTTAGAATTTACTTGTAAAAACCCATTTGTAAAGCATAATTTTAACTACACACACACGTATATTTCACAATTCTGTAGGTTGCGTTTTTCTTACCATCCATGGCAACATAAAATAGGAATATTCTATAATTTAATCCACAGAGCATTCATGTATAATAGTAATAAAAAAATTTTCATATTGAAATTGAACATTTAAAAGCACTGGCAGTAAATAATGATTATGACATTGAAATATTCAGCAGCGTCCTTAAAAAATACAAAAATAAAAACACCCGTAAACAGCTAACCCAGTTAATTAACATAAACTCCACCAGGAAAAGGTCTTTTGGTTCACAAAAATATATGAATAACATGACTGATATAATGTCCAACACTTTCCGTAATACAGATGTCCAAATCGCTTATAAACCTTTTAATAAAATATCCAGGTATCTACCAACATTATACAATAACAAATCATATGGCAAATATAATTGTCAGGGCATATATAAAATCAATTGTAGTGACTGCAATTTTTGTTACATCGGAAAAACTAATAGATCGTTTAAAAAACGATTTTCTGAGCATTATTGCTGCTTAATTAAAAAAGGAATGTAAAAATTCTAACGTGACAGAACATCTGCTAACGAAGGGGCATAAAATAAGCAGTCACGAAAATAATTTAAAAATTTTAGAAATATGTTTCGATAGTAACAAATTATGACAGCTGGAAAAATATTATAGTATTTATAAATTTAAAAATAAAAAGATAAATTTAATGAACAGCCAGACAGACTTTGATAACGACAAATTATTTCAAATTGTTACAAAGTCGCGATAAGAAATAAAACTAGGAGCAAATGATTATACCTCATCATTCGGCCGAATAACCGCGCGTGGCATGGTTAGTGAAATAGGAAATAATTGACGTGGTCTTTGATCATAATTGTTTTAATTTTATATGTGTTTAGTATGTAGTATATAATTCCTGATGATGTCTCCGAGAGAGATGAAAGATCTTGAATAAATGTAATACTCTGAGGTGAGTGTTATATTTAATTTGTTTTGTTTTTGGCTGTTCATTATATATCATATATATTATATATATATATATATATATATATTATTATTATTATAAATATCAGATGGGTCATAAGGTAGCACTGACCAAGATTATCGACAGACTGACATAAATTTTGTATCATCTAAACACCAATCTTTTGTCTGAGGAGGGATCATAAATTACAAAACCACAAAAATCTACAGTTGCATTTTTTTGTATAATATAAATTTTCCTATAAATACGAGGGCTATTCAGAAAGTAGGGAACGTTTTGTAAATAAACAAAAACTATGTAAAAGAAAAATTTTTTATTATATACATCTGAAAGAGTGACTAAAATACTACTTTTCTACATAGTCACCAAGCAAATTGAGGCACTTGTCATAGTGGTGGACAAGCTTCAAAATTCCTTTGTCATAGAAATCCGCCGCCTGCGACCGCAGCCACTCAGTGATGCGCGCCCGGAGTTCCTCGTCGTTGGCGAAGCGCTGTGTTGCTAGCCAGTTCTTCATTCTTGGAAACAAGTGAAAATCACTCCGTGCAAGATCAGGACTATAGGGTGGATGAGGGAAAACCTCCCATTTGAATGAATCAAGGAGTTCTTTTGTGCGGTTTGCCGTGTGAGGTCGGGCATTGTCATGAAGAAACAAAATTTTTGACGACAACTTTCCTCGGCGCTTGTTTTGAACTGCTCTCCTAAGGTTGCGCAATGTTTGGCAGTACCGATCAGAGTTTATTGTTGCACCACGCTCGAGAAAGTCAATGAGCAGCACACCTTGCCTGTCCCAAAACACAGTAGCCATAATCTTCCTTGCTGATAAGGTTTGCAGACATTTTCTTGGTTTTTTAGGAGAATGTGTGTGCCCCCACTCCATGGACTGCAATTTTGTCTCGGAATTGACATGTTTAACCCAAGTCTCGTCACCCGTTATGATGCGATCCAGCAATGCATCACTATCCGTGTGGTAGGCCTCGAGAAATGTTAAGGCTGCCCCCATTCGCTGACGCTTATGGTTGCCAGTAAGCATTTTTGGCACCCATCTTGCACAAAATTTGTGGTAGCCTAGCTTTTTAGTGACAATTTCACACAACAAAGTGCGTGAAATTTGTGGGAAGGAAAGTGAAAGCTCCGTTATCGTGAATCGTCGGTTTTCACGAATTTTTTCATCGACTTTGGCGACTAAATCGTCAGTCACAATGCTCGGGCGACCGCTCTTCTCTTCATCATGGACGTTGGTACTGCCATTTTTAAACCGAATACACCATTTTCGCACTGAACTTTCATTCATCACGTTGTCACCGTATACTTCACACAGTTGCTGATGAATTTCTATCGGTTTTAGGTTTTTGGCCGACAAAAACTGTATGACAGACCGCACTTCACAACTGGCGGGATTTTCAATTGCAGCGCACACTTCAAATTGGAATATCGAGAAAACAGGCAGCGCAGCGACGTTCCCGTTGCAACGGCTGGACGCCGACTGAAGAGCCGAACATGCACATACAAAGACATACATGGTTGCCGCGCGTTCAGCGGCGTCAAATGGAAACGTTCCCTACTTTCTGAATAGCCCTCGTACAACTCAAAATTACATAGTATTGATAAAAATAAAAAATAACAATTTCAAAACCTGCATCCCAAAAATATAATATTTTTCTCTAATACTCTTTTATTTGAAGTAAAGTTGTAAATTATTTTACATCATAAAAAATATCACCTCTTAAACAGATTTTAATGTAAGAGATTAAAATTAAGTAATATAAAGCTACCAGAGGTATTATTCAACTTACTAAACCATTCGGCATACTCTGCTGATGATAATTTAAGTACATGTAATGGTCATTATATCCAGTTGGATGAAAAATGCGTACTTCAGGTAAAAGGGAGAACAAGAAACACTTTTCATCCCCTGTAACAGACAACAAAGAACACAAACTGTATGAAACGTTACTCTTAACTGAATCAGCAAATTAAAGAAGGTAATAAATACAGTTCATTCAAACTTCAGGAAACTAAAAATAAAATAAAATTATGTTTACTGTTAATTATTTCACAAAACTAATGTATCATACAAATAAACTAGACAGATTTTTGTAATCTAAGATTAATAAATTCCAAATATTTTCACCAATTTTTTATTTTTGAGCAAATAAACTTACTAGATTTATTTCCTTCTTCAAATTGACTAGCTTCATAAAAAGAACATATTTTTAACTATAGCTTCACAGATTTATTATCATATAATCTAAACACCTTACAAGTAAACAGTTTTGTCATAATTATTAGCTATATCTTCTTTTTAAATTGCATGTGTTTTACTTTAAAAAAGTTGATTATTTGTAAAGATTTGCGATACATGAAACAAAAATGGAAATAATATGTTCAAAGAATTGAAAAACACAAAAACAGAAAAAATTTGACTTCATAAAATTTATTCATCAAAAATCCACTTAAAATGGTTCACAGATGATTAGAACTAACATTTTTTAGAAGGGAATACTATATCCAAAAACTTCCCTTCTCAAAACTGGCAAAATTTTGTAAACATGTGAATCTCGTCTGATAGTATGATACAATATTTGTTTTACCAACTGTTATATAGATGAACATTTCAAATGAGATATTTTATTAACTTCAATTTTGAACAATCTGCTGGCTATTTCCTTCTTCAAAACTTGCTTAGTTCCGCAAGCACATATGGATAAAATTTACAATCAAATGTTTAACTTTCAAAATGTACAATAGTCAGTGAAAACAGTTAAATCATCAAACAATAGTGCTAATATTGTTTAGAATACATCATGTTGATGAACACTGACAGGTTGAGGAAACATGGAGTGATCAAATTATAAAAATCCAACCATGATGACCATAAGGTCTATTCCACCATTTATGATAACTATCAGATTTAAGCAAAACAGTTATTGTCATACATTTTAGTCTAATGTTCTATCACTGTACCATGGCCATTAGCACAGCAAAGTAGTAAATATTAAAGGTAATGCAAAGATCTTACATTAACTTTCTTGTTAGGGGCTGAATACCAACACATTAAAACCTGAAGTAACAAATCTATAATCCATTGTAGTCACAAAAAACAAACTGTAAGAATAACTTAAATAAACCAAAATTTAAAAAATAAACAAAAATAAAATTTTTTTAAATAAGTCAATTTCAAATATGAATAAACATTTTTAAAATAATAGTGGAAAGTACAAAAATTCACATTGTTTTTTTTTGTTTAACATCCAACTGTTCTGCAATTACTGCTAATTTAACATCCAACTGTTCTGCAATTACTGCTAATGCAGACGGTGAAGGATGAAAATATGCCGTGCCTGAATGGGATTCGAGAAAGTAAAAATACCTAAATGTCTTTCTTCAGAAATAAAAGACTCATTTGTTTTACTTCAGTTTTGGTTATAAAATTTCTCTGAATTTCTTTATAGAGAAATCTATACTTATAAAAGAAGAAGTCCTGACTGACTGATTCATAATCAACGCACAGCCGAAACTATAATAGTTACAGACTTGAAATTTGGAAGTTAGCTTTCTTATGTTGTGTAAGCGCGCACTAAGAAAGGATTTTGCAAAATTTTGATTTTAAAGGGCAGAAATAGCAAAAATCCCCCCCCCACAACTGATGCGAGGATAAGGAATCAACGCGAAGCGCTACGCTTACGGCTGGTTCTCCAACACACATTTACCCCTTCCATAGGCATATTCCATAGCTCACCAGTACTTGTCGTTGCACACTTTCAGACGGTAGGCCTATTTGACAGTCACTGTGATAGCGTCAAAAAAACCGTTTTATTTAAAACCGTTTTATTTAAAACCGTTCTTCTTAGAACAAACTATCGTACTACTGTGCTTTAGTCGTTACCCACCGTTCTTCTAAGAACGAATTTTGTTAACTTAAATCAATTATTTGATGAAAGTGATTTGAAATCCAAGAACACATTTTCAGTAACTAAATATTACTGTTATTATATTGAATGTGGATCTAGGGCGCAGACCCGAAAAAAAGCAGACGGTATTTGACAGCCACCAAAACAAAAAATTACAAATTTACGCTACATATTCAGAATTAAATGATTTGAACGGTCTCTTTATAAAAATTTTCAATTATTTCAGTTTTATTGATTAAATAAATTTGATTGCAAATCTATTATGTAAAATCCTAATAAAGGATTTTGCAAAATTTTGATTTTAAAGTGTAGAAATCGCAAAAATTTCGTCCCATAAGAAATACACATAGGTAGCCTCTCTCTCTCTCTCTCTCTCTCTCTAGTTAACAGCCATAAGGCTGGTTGGCAGCTGCTCTCCATGCTCCTCGGTCATCTGCTTTCCGCTTCAACTCGCAATATGAAGCACATCCCATGTCCTCTAGTAACTGCTTCATGTACTCCAATCTGGGTCTTCCCCGCAAATTTCTCCCCTCCACAACTCCTTCGATTATTCTTTTCAACATACTGTCATGTCGGAGTATGTGGCCTATCAGCTGGGCTCTTCTCTGTCTGATCCATTTTAGGAAGCTCCTTCCCTCCCCCGTTCTACCGAAAACTTGTTCGTTCGTCATCATTTCTCTCCAGCTGACCCTCAACATCCTTCTATAGCACCAGGCTTCAAATGCAGCTAATCTTCTCTCTTCCCTCACACCAAGTGTCCAAGCTTCACTCCCGTAAGCTGCAATACTCCACACATATGTCTTCAGCATGCGTTTCCTTACATCAAGACTAACATTCCTAGAAGTGAATAAGCTCTTCTTCTTATTAAAAGCATTGTTAGCCTGGGTAATCCTGCTTGCGACATCCCTGTAACTCCTTCCATCATTTGTGATCTTACTGCCCAGGTAATTAAACTCATTCACTTCCTTTATCACCCCATTTCTCAATGTTATCGCTGTGCTGTTTTCTCTGTTTCTGCAACATACCAGAATTTTTGTTTTGTGGGTGTTTATTTGCATGCTAAATTCCTCATCCATTACTGCATCCATCCTATTCAGTATTCTTTGTAGGTCCTCCTCACTTTCTGCCATCACCGCTATGTCATCCGCAAACCTGAGCTATAGGTAGCTATAGGTAGCCTATACTTATATATATGATTCGTTTAAAACAGTAACAGTCGGCCTACAGTGGATGTTAAAACTCGCATTTTATTCTTAATCGCATTTATAATCTATAGCTATTTTCCCAGAAGTTGAATTGACGTTAACAACGATTTTAATCTATGTTTTACTTTTGTCACTCCGGATGTTGTACTGTACGTAGTGTTTAATTTTTTGACCTAAACTGGATTAATATTTTAATCAGAAATAATTCCAGAATTGTTGTAATTAGCATATAATACTTATAAAAGAAGAAGTCCTGACTGACTGACTGATTCATAATCAACGCACAGCCGAAACTATAATAGGTACAGACTTGAAATTTGCAGGGAACCTTTGTTATGTTATGTAGGGGAGCACTAAGAAAGGGTTTCCTAAAATTTTGATTTTAACGGGAGAAATCGCAAAAAAACGACGTCTCCCATAAGAAATACACAGAGATTATATCGGATCTATAGATAAGTTGAATATAATAGAAAAAAAGCCAGAAAATAAAAACAGATGTTTGACAGGTATTCAACAGGTTTGAACATGTTTGACAGGTTTTGTTCAACGCACTGCGGGAGGTTGGACTGTAATTCGTGCATGCTATTGATGAAGATATGGGATTATAATATTTTTTCTACTGTATATAAGTCATGAGATAAAAGACAATAACTCGAGTTTTATACTATTGTTAAACATGAAATTTTTCTTGAAATAACAGTCAAAATTGAAAACCTAAATTAAAAGCCTCTTATACTATTTTTAACATAAGATATTTTGTAACCAATAACCTTTGCACGGGTGAAGCCGCGACGGGGGACGCTAGTGAATTTATAAACAAACAAATGTAAATAACATCTTATGTGAATAATTCCAAAAATTGTTTTTTATAGAAAAATACTAATTAAATAGGTTTAATATACCTTGAAACTTAGGACTAAGTGTCCAACTCTGAGAAGCAAAGCCACCAAACACATGATTAAACTCATCAGAAATAACAATTACAGTTGGGCCCTTTTCCATAATTTTACCAAGGAGCATAGAAAAACTCTCTCCATGTGTACTTGTTGAAAAAAGAAACCTGAAAAAAAGAAGTTTGTTTTTAAATTTTTTTATAACTGAAAACCACGACGACAAAAAATAATTATTATTTCTTTTTTCATTTTATTTTCTTCTGAAATTTTTTTAGAAAAAAATGAAATTTGTAAGACAACAGTGAAAATCTACATTAGTTGTTGGCTTAATGCCAAACTAATAATAGTTTTGACAATAATTTTTTTGTTTCAGTTAGTGAACTGTAAACATTTTAGTAACACATATACCAATAACAAAAGAGACATATATGTATAATAATTTTGCCTCTTTTGTTATTGGTATATGTGTTACTAAAATGTTTAAAAATGTTTATAAAATATCTAAAATATAATAAACAAATTATAATAATGCCGGCCGCATTGGCGCAGTTGGTACGTGCTCGCCTCTCATCATGCGGTCCTGGGTTTGAATCCCACTCAGGCAGGGCATATTTTCATACGTTACAAAAAATCATTTCATCCTCATTACACACAGTTACACCCCAACGTCGTCGCTAATGACCTTTGATGTTGATGCGACGTTAAAAAAAAAAAAAAAAATTATAATAATATACATTTCTTTGTAATTTTGTCATTACCATTATTGAGGAACTTAACATGAATTAGAAGTCTTTGCCCACTATAGTCTATCTACTGTAAGAGTACTCCGCGTGAGGCAAGCGCCTATATGTTGTAAACGAAAGTTTTACACTAGTTAGCGCGCATCTCTCTCCACTAGACAATTATCTTGCACTACGTTCCATCATAAAAATATCTACATCCAGCTAAAATAAACATTATCCTTTAAGAGTTTTCAATTATACCATTCAGATTACTTGTAATTATTGTAGTTTCAGAAAGAGACTTCTTAATTAATTATTTTAACCATTAAATTTAACAAAACAATTTTTGTCTAATTTTTAATGTTTACCGTTTTATATTTCAAAAACTCAACACTTTCACTATCACGAATGTTAACAAAACACAGCTTACAAAACTGATTAACTTCAGTCTATGAAGAAAATCGAAACGAACCGATACAATACCAAAAGATAACTGATGACACTAAAAATGAGTTAAACACGGGCAAGTGGAAACAGTTGTATTAAACTAGTCACAGACATTAATTTTAATGATACGAAATAAACAATCTGAAATGATAAACAACGAATGACTGGAATTGTTTACTCTCCTGTTATAATTCAAGCGCATTTGTCTTATATTACTTCTGACCAAAAATATAACTGAGTATAATAAAAACCCACTAATCATAAATATTAATGTAATAATAAAGAATGTAACAAAAAATAACAATGTAAGAATAACAATAGTAAAAGTTTTAGTCGTTAATGGTAAACTAATATTCGATTTATAAAACATTTTCTAACAAATGAATTGAACGTGTTTTTATTATATTAAGCTTAGAGCGAATAATTAGTGTTGTATGGAATTTATTTTTACTTTCTCTTGCCTATATGAATATATAGGAAGGAAAGTATTGTTTTCATGTCGATTTTTCGAAATCGAGTTTTCACCGGATCTATACGTTTTCAGACCCCCTGAACCCAAAAAACATGTTTTTAGCGATTGGTCTGTGTGTGTGTGTGTGCGTGTGTGTGTGAACAGAATATCTCAAGAACGGAACATCGTACGAACTTGAAACTTGAAACTTAAGTTACGTACCACTACCGGACCCGACACGAACATTTTCATCAAAATCGGTCAACCGGAAGAGGTAGTTTATTCGTGTAATTTTTCACTTTTTTGCGATTTTCTCAAAAACTGGCCCTACGATTTTTTTAAAAATCACCTGGTTTACTCAATTTTTTATTCTCTACAAGATAGGGTAGGCGTCATGTTTGCTGAAATTCTGGGTGAGGCTGTTTTCACGTAAAAACGTTGTTTTTTTAAGATTACAGCTTTAATATGCATTTTAGCGCAAAACTTTATATGATAAAAGTTGTAGAGAATTAAAAATTCTACAACTTTTATTTCAAACAATTTTTTGTATAATGCTTAGTTTAGCGGTAATTTGCGATTTTCTGTTTTTTTTCTCACGAAAATGTGTGAAAAATTGATTTTTTTAAGATTTCGGCCTTAGTATGCATTTTACGACAAAAGTGTATATAATTTAATTTATAGAAAATTAAAAGATCTACAACTTTTATTTAAAGCATTTTTCTCTACAGAGCCTAGTTTAGAGAGAAAGAGTGATTTTCCGTATTTCTAAGCCAAACTGAGGTTGATTTTCATTTTGCATCATTCACTCATGATTAAAATAAGGTTATGTTTTTGAGGTTAGTTTTTGTTTATTTCTAATATTTTATTAATAATGTTAGGGTTATTGTTAATTATTTGCATTGGCAAGAGAAAGTTGTGTGAGTGTTTCACACCAGATTTTTTGATCATGCAGTACATATTTTTAATTAATGTCCATGCTCACTTGTATAGCTGGTTGGCTACGTTGGAGTACTCTTAGTGTAGACAGACTCTAGAACGTATCATATATTAGGATTGTAACCGTGCCAACACATGCAAATAATATTCTTTGTATAGATTAGCATCGTAGAACACCCATTAGTTCTGTCACCAGCCAATCAACAATTTGCTGGCCAGAATATTTTTTAGGTGACGGCACACTCTGTGCTTGATACGTATCATTGCCAAACCGCATATGCTCCACATTGCTACCCCGTTCTGACACAAGACTACATAGTTCTTTGCTTGCCGATATTAAACGACTGATCGACTATCAAACAATTATGGTACGGTTATCACATGCAATATATACGGCCTAAAAATAATAATAATGAAAGACATTTGCAATAAAAAAAATCTTGTGTGAAACACTCACACAACTTTCTCTTGGCAATGCAAATAATTAACAATATAACCTAACATTAGTAATAAACAAACAAATATGGAAAATCACTTTCATGCTTGACTAGGCTCTGTAGAGAAAATGCTATAAATAAAAGTTGTTGATCTTTTAATTTTCTATAAATTAGATTATATACACTTTTGTCGTAAAATGCATACTAAGGCTGAAATCTTAAAAAATCGATTTTTTTACACGTTTTCATAAGAAAAAAACAGAAAATCGCGAATTACGCTTAACTAAGCGTTATACAAAATTATGTTTGAAATAAAAGTAGTAGGATTTTAAATTCTCTACAACTTTGATTATATACATTTTTGCGCTAAAATGCATATTAAAGTCACAATCTTAAAAAAAATATTTGTTTTACGTGAAAACAGCCTCTCCAAGAATTTCAGCAGACATGGCGCCTACCCTATCTTGTAGAGTATAAAAAATTTAGTAAACCAGGCGATTTTTAAAAAAATTGTAGGACCCGCTTTTGAGAAAATTGCAAAAAAGTGAAAAATTACACGAATAAACTACTACTTCCGGTTGACCGATTTTGATGAAAATGTTCGTTTCGGGTCCGGTAGTGGTATGTAACTAAAATTTCAAGTTTCAAGTTTGTACGATGTTCCATTCTTGAGATATTTTGTTCACATACACACAGACCAATCGCTAAAAGCATGTTTTTTGGGTTCAGGGGGTTTGAAAACATGTAGATCCGGTGAAAACTCAATTTCGAACAATTGACATGAATACAATACTTTCCTTCCCTGTATATTCATATAGGCAAGAGAAAGTAAAAACCATAATTAAAAAGGTGTTTTCAGATAGAAAAAGAAGAAAGATTGGTGTCAGAATGAAAAACTACTGGCTGAAAAAATTAGAAAGTTCTTTTTGTAATTTAACTACAAGGATCCCAAGTCAGCCATGAAAGTATAAAAAAAGATGTAGTTTTAGTATAAAATCAAGAATTACAATAACTGAAATACTAGTACCAAATTCAGAAATTCACTACTGTAATACAGGTTAAACGTAACGCTGTCGGAAAAAGGATGGTTTAAATTTTAAAGTTGTATATTATGGCTAACAAAATGTAATATAAACTACGAAAGATTTGAAGAATACACTGTTTTTAAGTTCTATCAATTGATTAAAAATAACATTTTAAACTTTTACAACACTAAAAAGTTTAAACACCAAACAGATCTGCACAAACAACTAATTTTATAAAAGATAAAAATAAAATACGATAATAAATCTAATAGGACACTGAAAATCTTAGTATATTTTATGAATTCACTTTAAAATAACTTTGTAAACACACACATGCGCGCACGCACACGCGCGCGCGCACACACACACGCACACAGATGATAGTTCTTATTTAAAATATTTATTTATTTATAAGACAACTTTAATAACACTTTCATTTATTTTTGGTGGCAATTTAAAAAATTGTCATCAACAATTTTCCTTTGTCTGGCCATCACACCCAGATGTTGGAAACTACAGATAGCAAAAAATAGTTTTCAGATTCATAATCTACATAAAATGTTAGTGGGCCTAAATTGGGTTTGAAGTTCCGGTTTTGACCGGAAGTGGCCCAAAACTGGAAGTCAAAGAATCAAAGTCAAAATCTACAAGATATAGCAACAAATGGTTTTTGGATTCGTAATCTACATAAAATGTTAGTGGGCCTAAATTGAGTTTGAAGTTACGGTTTTGACCGGAAGTGGCCCAAAACTGGAAGTCAAAGAATCAAAGTCAAAATCTACAAGAGATAGCAACAAATGGTTTTTGGATTCGTAATCTACATAAAATGTTAGTGGGCCTAAATTGGGTTTGAAGTTCTAGTTTTGACCGGAAGAGGCCCAAAACTGGAAGTCAAAGAATCAAAGTCAAAATAGAGATAGCAACAAATGGTTTTTGGATTCGTAATCTACCCAAAAAGTTAGTGGACCTACATCAAGTTTTAAGTTTCGGTTTCAACCGGAAGTGACCCAAAACCAGACGTCAATACATCAAAGTTGAAATTTAGAAATAAAAATTGAATGACATAAGGGTCATTCGATTCCTCTTACAGAGTAGATACAGAAATCACTACTAGTTTTTGCCAAAGGTAAACTTTTTCAAAATAGCCACCAGCTATGAGACACGTTGTCTCATGAAAGGGATTTTTTATAATTTGATATACATTTTGAAAAGAAAGATTAAACCAATATAGAGTAAAATAAAATTTAGTTCTTAAAACCCTAACTGGTATACATGTAATAATATTAAAATGAAGTGCAACTAAAACATTTGTCCGTTAATAAACAGGAAATGTTTATCAAAGATATAAAGTTACACTAATACAAAAATGTTTGACCACCAAGTTGGTACAATAGCAAAGTCTGATTGCAAAACTGAAGGTCCTGGGTTTGATTCAAAGGTCTGCACACTTTTTTAATAGTTCAAAGCTACTTTTACCATTCAAAACACACTGTGGTCTCTAAAACTTAGAAATAATAAAAACGTTTATTTAGGAAATATTAAACAATACAATATTTTAATTCTACTTGCCTCCATTCTTGTTGGTAATCAGTAGGCAGTAAGAAATTTAAATAGAGTATGTGAACTGGATCTAATATAGACTTATTGGCTCCAACTGCTTCAGGATTCATCAATAATGGTAGCATACCAATATCTTCCTCATCAGGTTCTAAACCAAATAACACAGCTAATTTTTCACGATGTATTGTAGCCAAAACTCCACAACTGCTCAACCACCGTTCAAAACTGTCCATAGATACCTGACAAAAAATTAGAAATAATATTATAAAACTAGAAACTTGCTATCACATAACTTACTTTAAATTAAAGTCAACTTAAGTTTTGAAAAGTACGTTATTACGTAATCCACTTATTACAATGTATTTTAACATATAAGTTTGGTAATATAGTAACAAAAGTACAGTACGATCGCATAAATTGGTGGATAGAAAATTTCTGATAATTACTGATGGTTATTATAGAAAAAATTAAGTTTGGTGAGAAAAGTTTAAAAAAGAATTCAGTTTATTTTATCTAAATTTTTGTAAAGCCAGTTTACAAATTTGTTTCCAATAATAATGATAAAGATTACCCAATGTTTATTGCACTTTATAACTATTTTATATTTACTACTACCATTTATTACACTTTATATTTATTGATTTTCACAGTTGATGAGCTCTGCTGTTCCACGCATTTAGACCAATCAGAGCGTTTGCCAGTATTGTCTGATTGTACGAATGTTTCAGGTTGACAAACATTACGCGTGCATGCACACAAGAGCCGCAGTAGTTTACTCGGGTCTTGCATCTCATACTGAACACATCGATTATAGAGCACGTTAACATGCAATACTTGATAATATAGTCAGCTGATTGTATGTTTATAGGTTATAATTGTTATTGAAAGACCAACAAAATGGCTGACGAAATATATAACAGGGCTACGAGAGCAAGTGTTGGCAACGTTGTGAGCAAGTCATTGGCTAGCTATGAAGTGGGTAGGGGGCAATGCATATGTTCAGAGCTCATCAGCCCAGATAAATAGTATAATTCGTTACACAGTTCACATAATTAAAATACAAGTCTTAATACTTTCCATTATGGACAAGTATTGCTGGATTATTGGTGACAATTTTCGAAATTGTCATTATCATTTTATTTTGTCCGCCCGTTCATCACACTCAAATGTCAGAAACTACAAGAGATAGCAACTAATCGTTTTCGGATTTGTAATCTACACAAAAAGTTAGTGAGCATAAATTGGATTTGAAGTTCAGGTTTTGACCGGATGTGGCTCAAAACTGGAAGTCAAGAAATCAAAATCGGAATTTTCAAATAAAAATAGTGTCATTCGATTTCTCTTCACGAGTAGATACGAGTAGATGAGTAGAGTTCTGGTCAAAACCATAAGTCAAGAAATTCAAACTTGGAATTTGGAAACAAAAAGTGTCATTCAATTTTTCTTAAAGAGTAGATACAGAAATCACTAATGGTTTATACCATAAGTCAAAGGTAAGCCTTTTTAAAAATTGCCACCAGCCATGATTTTTTTTTTTGTTTAATGTCCGACTGTTCTGCAATTACTGCTAATGCAGATGGTGAAGGATGAAATGATTTTTTGTAACGTATGAAAATATGCCATGCCTGAATGGGATTTAAACCCCAGACCACACGATGAGAGGCAAGCACGTTACCAACTACGCCAATGCGCCCGGCACACCAGCCATGAGATGAATAGTCTCGTAAAAGGGATTTTTCAGTTTTATTTTCTTATTCTTTTAGCCATGAGATGAATAGTCTCGTAAAAGGGATTTTTCAGTTTTATTTTCTTATTCTTTTATAGTTTTTTCCTACTAAGGACCATATTAAATGACTTTTTCGCATGTCTGATGTTTTGTCTTTTTCACTACTATTTTTCATATAATTTTTTTATTTTAATCTTCAGCTAGTTGTTTTAAGTACCTATATCCATATTGAGATGAAAAAATCATAAAAATGATTGTAGCAATTTTTTTAAAAATCGTAGGAACCGTTTTTGAGAAAATCGCAAAGAAGTGAAAAATTACACGAATAAACTACTACTTCCGATTGACCAATTTTGATGAAAATGTTCGGATCGTGTCTTCTAGTATAGTACTTAAAGAGTATAGTAAAATACAAATAAGAGTATAGTATATAGAGTAGTATAGTAAAATTCAAGTTTCAACTTCGTACTATGTTCCGTTGAGATATTTTTTTCACACACAAACCAATCGCTAAAAACATGTTTTTTAGGTTCAGGGGGCCTGAAAACATGTATATCCAGTGAAAATTTGAATATTCAAAAAATCTACATAAAACAATACTTCCCTTTCCAATATTGTATATTCATATGGAACAAGAAAGTAAAAAATACTATTTAATTAACTAACTTAATTACGATAAATATTTAATAGAGGTACAGTGCTCCATGATAACATGAATTTGAGAGGAGACATAAAGCCTCCAACAACTGGGTCTGTACTGTAGTTGATAACAATCTTTAACTTACTGGTACAGAATTCAGAATGAACTAAAGTCCCCTAGCCGTGGAAGTGAGAGAATGCATAATGTTCTCACTCGCACAAGCCATACGTGCCATTCCAATAACATTGTATAAATTTTACTCATTGTTGTGAGCAAGTGTTTATGCACGCAGTAAACTAACAAGCAAGATAACGACTGTAGTATGTTTTCAGATCTGGATTATAACGGTAAAGACCTTTGGGTGCATGTGTAGTTATGCCACATATCTCCCTCTCACTCGCTCGGCTATGGGACATTAATTCATCTGGTACCTGTAAATTACAGATTTTATTTTTTGCACAAACCATGTGTAAAGAGATTTTTTGATAGGCTTGTTTATCCTTTCAGACCTGATAACTAATTTACAGTAGAAAAAAACTTGAATTTTTCTTTTCTGGCATCAAACATCAAAATAGCTGGTTCAAGAAATTGCAAAACTTCTAATTTTAGATACATTTTTAAAACTCAAAGATTTATAAAATTTAAAATGTGAAAAATGTATTGCATGAGTCCCAGCTCCGTGTAGTTGAAAGGAATGCAGTGCGTTGTTATAGTAGTGGGAGAATGAATGAGTTAGTGTTTCACAGCTGATGCATTTTCATAGTGGAAGCGTGTACTAACTAGACCCAAAAATATTCTTATCATCCGGCGCATCAACAAATACCTACCAGGTTATTAACTTGGTCGGATTCATAATATTTAACTTACCAATTTATATCAAAATATGTAAATAAATAAATGTAAAAATACAAACAAATATGTTAAATACAGAAAGTTTGAAAACGAATGTTTTGTATCAGAGTAATACAACAAACGTTCTTTCAGCATGCGTCACTCATTCATTACACCTCACCCGTACCCTTTAACCCGCAACTACACAGAGCTTGGAACCACACAATATTTTATACTTCAAAAGTACTTTTTACATACTTATATTAATTTAATGCATTAGCAAAAAAAGTCAATAAGACTGAAATCTGCAAAATATATTTTTCTATGACTAAAGGATACTAGAACTACTGCACAAACAAGTAACGGACTTCTGAAACTGCCTAGGCAATAATTTTGAGGTAGAGACAGTTCAGTAACCAATATTGTTCATCCGAGTTTCATTGTAACAAGAGTGGTAGCATTAGCACAATGTTACGACAGCATATTATGACAAATAATCCACAAAACTTTCTTACTGTAATAATTATTACAGTATCTATAATAACAAACATGTATTTATAAATCTATAATAATAATCTATAATCTATAATATCTATAATAATAAACATGTATAATAACAACATGTATGTACAATGTCAGAGATACTTACCACAAAGAATACAAAAAAAAACCGTAACAATGTGTGTTGTTAATATATGTATTTGAAGAAAAATTTTTAAATTTACTTATTAATTTGGGTATTTTTTTGTAAAGAGTGTAATGATTTTAAAAATGTCTTAAAAGAGAAAGGAGACATGACACTACCAGTTGAACCGGTTTGAATTTATAATAAAAAGGTAATAGATACTGAGTCACAAGATTGCCTTTTGCATATGGATGGGCTGTGAGGAAGGGCAGTGAAAATTTGACAGTGCTACCAACCTCAACAGTCAGACACTACCCGTACATTTCACCACCATGCAGTTTCTACGTACACTTGTAACCTGTGGTTTATTCAGAGAAAATGTTTTCTTCGTAAACCTTATAAGAACTAAATGTGACCTGTAATATTGCCTATAGCTATTCCATTAGAATAACATTTTCTATGAATGAATCGCCTTCTTTACTATCGCTGTCACCGAAGTCTTCACTATCAGTATCACTAGTATCTACCTAACTGTTGCCTTTTTTTTACCAGGTGTCAACAAAACTGTTAAAGATTCTTCATATCTTTAATTTCTTTCTTTATTTTTTGAATTGTGGAAAGAGAAACATCACTGTAGTTAGCCACTCGCTCATGGCTTTTGTTAAGAGGCAGGGAAAGGCATTTTTGTCAAGCTTCAACTTCACAGCATTTTAATACACTGCATATTAGATTTCGTTCAGCACTGTGAATAGTCTGCCCACATTTTCGAGAAACTAACATATCTGTTTCTGGTAACAAACAGTTATATTTGTACAGTTAACCTACAAAAGGTTTCACGATATACTATATAATTGCTCTGTATATAGCATAAGTTGCTGCGTTTGTTGTACTGAAATTAAAGCAGTCGGGCGTACGCACTGATGCTTTTCAGCCCTTACCCCTCCTCGTTACAAACAAAGGCAAACTTGTGACTCAAGTAACAATAACACAGAGCATTGTACTTAACAAATTAATTACCAACCTGATTTTCTTCATCTACTTGTAAATTATGACACCACCATTTTGCTACAAGTAACAAATTTTCTTCTTTAATGCCATTGGTTCGTAAATGCCAACTGAGAATCTCTCTTGTTTTCCTTTTTTCAATACCAAGTAAATATGATTCAGTAAGGTCTGTCACATACTAAAAATAAGAGCAGTTCAAATTATATTACATTCGAAGAAGGACAAAATACAACAAAATAGCTTCAACATTATCTTTAAAAAGAGTAAATTCCAACAGAAAAAATTTCAAGAAACCAGTTATAATACTTTAAATACAATAGCTAGGAAGAGAATCTAAAAAAAATCTGGTGTGAAACACTCACACGACTTTCTCTTGCCAATACAAATAATGAACAATATAATCTAACATTAGAAATAAACAAAAAAATTAACCTCAAAAAACCAATACCTAATTTATAAAAATAATACCAAAAAACATGAGTGAATGATGCAAAATGAAAACCAACCTAAGTTTGGCTTAATAATATGAAAAATCACTCTTTTACGCAAAATTAGGATAAATGGATGGGCAGTGAGGAAGGGCAGTGAAAATTTGACAGTGCTACCAACCTCAACAGTCAGACACTACTCGTACCAAAAAAGGTACATTTCATGAGACTGTAAAAAAATTTTAGAAATAAAAGATGTAGATGTTTTAATTTCCAATAAATTTGTATATATACACTTTTGTGGTAAAATGCCTACTAGTGGCGAAATCTTAAAAATCACTTTTCTTACAAATTTTCATGAAAAAGATAGAAAGTCACTAATTATTGCTAAACTAAACGCTATACAAAGAAATGTTTAAAATAAAAGTTGTAGGTTTTTAAATTTTCGACAACTTTGATTATATACACTTTTGCCTTAACATGCACATTAAGGCCGCAATCTTAAAAAACCATTTTTTTTTTATGAGAGCACAGCGTCCCCAAAAATTTCAGCAGACAAGGGGCCTACCCTACTTTGTAGAGTATAGAAAATGTAGTAAATGAGGCAATTTTAAAAAACATCATAGGAACCATATTTGAGAAAATCGCAAAAAAGTGAAACATTACACGAATAAACTATTACTTCTGGTAGACCCATTTTGATGAAAATGTTCGTGTCGGGTCCTCTAGTGGTACCTAACTCAAGTTCCAAGTTTGAACTTTTTACAATGTTCCGTCTTGAGATATTTTGTACACACATACACACACAGAGACCAATCGCTAAAAACATGTTTTTTGGGTTCAGGGGGTCTGAAAATGTGTATCTGGTAAAAACTTGATTTTGAAAAAATCGACATGTAAACAATACTTTCTTTTCTAGGCAAGGGAAAGTAAAAATAGAGTAAAAGGAAAGAAAGTCTCTTATGAAAATCATGGGACCCAAAAAAAGAAAATAAATGAGCTAACACACCACTTCAGACTGAAGCAAAAATTATATGAAAATTTTGAGAAGATTGACAGTAATGAAGAATAGGAGAATGAATTTCTACAGATACAACTGGTGAATAAAATCAAAAAAGTTATAAAAAACGTTTATGATCTTCCAGGAAAGGAAAACGGCACACATTTCATGAGTAGAAAATTTCAGAGATGAAGGGTATGTCTAAAGAAAAACAGAAAACAACTTAGACAAATGTCATGAAAAAATAAAAATTTAGCCAGAGCAAGAGAGAATACTGACAAAATAGAAAAACATGAGAATCTGCAGGTAGTTGTGTAAACATAATCCAATACTTAACCACTGATCTGCTCAGTTCATAAGGACGACCTTTTTTCCTAATAGGAGGATGGCATGTAGTGAAGCAGCACCTTAAGTACAGCAGTGGCAATTACAAGATGTCATGAAAATTGTAACATACAGAGGTTCCCAGTTATAACACCGTCAGTTATACCATGCTTTCAGTTATAACGTGAGTTGAATTATGTCCTGCATAATTTTTCCATTTTTTTACAGAATTAAAAATACTACGATACTATGATTTTATAAAATAATGTTGATGCGTAAAACAACAAAAACTCAATGACTCTTTTTAAAAATTAGTGTGCTTTAGTATTGTGCATTATTTGCAAACAAATTATTTTATTTTACATTATGTACTGTAATAAAGTGTTGTCTTTGTTTATTTGAGTATATACTGTAATGAGTCATGAAAAATACATAAAAGTTGGGTATAGAGTACAGCATACTCTATAGAGTAAGAAAGGGGAGTTATGCAATTTAAAATGGCAAACAAAAGAAATCCTAATTCCATTAAACACAGATCTGCTTTAATTAAAAAATTAATACAGTAATTTTAATATAAATAACACTAAATAATAGCACCTTAATTTACCATAGTTTTTAAGTTTTACACAATACATAGTTTTAGAGTTTTCTAATTATAATTTGATATTGGCTACTGTACCACTCATAGGCACAACATAAATTTTGTAGTAATAAATATGAGAATTTGTGACTTCGTTTCTACTGCGGTAGGTGATATAACATAGGTCAGAGAATGACTCTGTACATCCATGTTATAACTGGGGGTCACTGAACTAGGACCATTAGAGTAAAGGTCATTCACAATTAATGGTCTTTCTACAACTCCTATACTATTATTTTATCAAACATTGTATGTAGGATTTTTAAACAGCCATATTATTTAAAATTGAAATTTCTAACAACCAGAATATGGTAACAAAAAACACTTACCAATGTTTATAGCGCTTTCGTGTATCTTTTACACATCTTCAGTAAATTAAAATTTATTTTACGTCAAAATTTAAAACTTCCTGCTCCTACCATGGTAGATAAGGATTCCTCATAGGAGCAGGAAGTTTTAAATTTTGACGTAAAATAAATTTTTATTTACTGAAGATGTGTACAAGATACACGAAAGCGCTATAAACATTGTTAAGTGTTTTATGTTACCGTATTCTGGTGGTTAGAAATATATATTTCAACTCCTATACTATATCCAACAGTCATTTGAGACTGTGGGAAAGATAGGCAATTCCAATTTAACATAGGTTGTATAGAGCAATACGCTCTCCGCTACTATCTGTCCTACTAACATACGTAGTATTTAATTAATAACTTATACATTTTAGTTCTAATTGTAATTTAAACTAACGTTAAAATGATAAATGACTATTATTTTAAAGAATAATGTTCGGCCCCCAATATTCGATTAAAAGACGCAGTATTTGCTACATTGAATACCTAAAATTAAAAAGAAATGAAATACAGTAAAACCACAAACGACCACATATTCTAAGCGACCAACTCTCTAACCAATCAGTTTTTTCAGGAACCAAAATATTAACTATTCTTCCCCATAAAACTTTACCTCTTCTAAACGACCACTCTCTAATCCGACCGTGACTGGTAAAAACAAGCAAAAGCGACCATGTTAATTTAATAATATAATAGAAATGAAATTAAACTTGGACAACAAACGAATCTTGAAGTCGTAGTTCACTGTGAAGAAGCCATCCCAAAATGTGATGAAAATGACGAGTGGGAAAATGATTTGTTTATAACTGTTACTGAACAGTGCCAAAACGACAGCATTGTGGAAGGTAGTAGCACGAACGAGAGTGACTTCGAGGGCAAGAAAGAAGTAGGGTGAATTGAAAATGTTTCTGTAATGCTAATAGGAAAAAGTTCAGAAGCTCTCAGTGGTTTAAAAAACTTGGCCCGAGAACAAAAAGTGCCGCAACTGCTAGATTTGCTGGAAGAAGCTGAGGCCATTAAAGAAAAAACAAAAAACAAATAAAGAAAAAAAGTTACATCAGTTGCTGTATTGACTGGTAAGAAGTGATATTTTTACTACAATTTATTTTGTTAAAATTTTATGTAAACAATATTTTTGGAGTAAATAATCATACACTTTTCATAATAATGAAGTTATTTTAATTAGAATATTGTCCTGACCTCCACTTCTCCAAAACGACCACCTCTCAAACCGACCACTTATTAAGTTCATCGTACATGGTCGTTTTGAGGAGGTTTTACTGTATATACTTTAAAATAAATGTAAATAGTTACAGACAACTGAATATCTCAATATTTTAGTTTTTTCTTTCAGGACAACAATGACAATTACACATTTAACTGGTAACCAACTTTACCTGCATTTAAAAAATATTCATTAACTTTCAATTATTTATTACCTTAAAATAAAAAATTATGTTTAATTTAATTTCACCTTTTCATAATATTTTATGATTTTACACACAAAATGCTGTACATTACACTACACATAGTTATATTCACTTACAAATATAATAACAATTCTGTCACATAATATATATTATAGATAATAACGTAAATATTTTTAATCGTAAACATAATTTGATTCAGTATGATAAGTATAATGTAGCCTACTGCCCATAACAGACAGGAGGAGTGTCAAATTATTTACACTCAATCTGTTCAATGCAGGGCTAAAATAAATAGTTCTGTTTCTTATCACATGGTCAGCCAATTAAATGACTGAATCATTTAAGAACAGAAGAGGTAGAGGTGTAAAAGACACTAATCAGAGTTATCTCCTCTGAAAGTAATGAATTTCATTATACAGCCAGACCCTGTGATGAATGAAGTGAAGGTGTCATTTGCAGAGTGGAAAATTTGTGCTTTTCAGAGGGCCCGGCATGCTGATAAGCGTACTTTTCCACTCAGTGAGGAAGGCAATTGTAAACCACCTCACTCCTTGTTTTACTTAATAAAACCTCTACAGGTTCAAACCAGCCTTTCGGCTAAACAACAATGTAGCCTACAATAAGATAAACATTTATTTTCATAGCGTGTAATGTTTTTAACACAGTATGTAACAGAGATCTAGCCATATAAGCAATGGTATCTTCCAACTGTTCGACAAAATATAATAATCAATGACGACCACACAACTGAAGTGCATGATTTAATATTTTTTAATTGACAATAAAAAATTAGTATAAAAAGAAACTGACTATAATCTCTACATGACACATAGAAAGAGCTCTTTAAGTTACAATTCATGACTTCATGCCAATTCTGAACAGTATTTTCTACTCTTACATGCACCCGCCATTTGGTATTGAAACCACAACTTAATAATTTATAATAACATTTCTGTATAATAACAATCTTAACATTTATGGTATTATACAACATAAGACCACATTAAATGTAAAAACATATAACATACACCCGACATTGTTAACCTAAACTCCCATGAATAATTTCAAAGAACTATGAATAACAAATATCTTTGTTATTTCATACGATAAAATACTTTTTTATAAGTGACAAGTCATTAACTTGTAAGAAAGAAAGGGGAATTATGCTATTTAATGGCAAACAAAAGAAATCCTAATTTCATTACTCACAGATTCGCTTTAATTAAAATTAATACAGTAACTTTAGTATAAATAACACTAAATAAATTTAAGTTAAATACTTCAAGGTATGTAATTCAAGTTCACAAATAAAATTTTATAGTCTACCGTAAAACACAGTTAAAAATACAAAATCAAGCAAACATGCATTTGAAAAAGATTGTTCTGACAGCAACATTGCTGCAGAGACTTGGCACTCACCCATACTAATTAAAAACATACTTTCTACCACGCAGGCATAGATTAATAAAAACATATTTTTAGACTATTATACATAACATATTGTAACAATTTAACAGTGAAATTCTAGAAATAGTTAAGGAACGAATTGTTTATTGTAAAAAAATTTGTATTCTGTGAGCTGGAGTGTATTGAACAAGGGTAATGGATAGCGATGAATGAAATCTATTGAATAGGAATTCTCAGAAATCAAAACTACTAGTAACATTTTTTGGTGGCAGTTTTTAAAATTTTCATCTCATTTTTATTAGTCCATTAGTCCATCACACCCCAATGTCAGAAACTGCAAAAGATAGCAACAAACGGTTTCTGGATTCGTAATCTACACAAAAAGTTAGTGGACCTTGGGTATGAAGTTCCGGTTTCGATTGGAAGTCAATAAGTAAAAGTTGGAATTTGGAAACAAAAATAGTGTCATTCGATTCGTCTTAAAGAGCAGTTAGAAAATTCATGGGATTTAAGTTTCGGTTTTGACTGTAAGTGGCCCAAAACCGGAAGTCAAGAAATCAAAGTTAGAGTTTGGAAACAAAAAAAATCTAGTTTGAAACACCCACACAACTTTCTCTTGCCAATGCAAATAATTAACATTATTATCTAACATTAGAAATAAACAAAAAAGTAACCTCAATAAACATGACCTAATTTTAATCATGAGTGAAAGACGCAAAATGAAAATCAACCTCGGTTTGGCTTAAAAATACGGAAAATCACTCTTTCACGCTTAACTAGGCTCTGTAGAAAAAAATGCTATAAATAAAAGTTGTAGATCTTTTAATTTCCTATAAATTTGATTATATACACTTTTGTCGTTAAATGTATACTAAGGCCGAAATCTTAAAAAATCAATTTTTCATACGTTTTCATGAGAAAAAAATATAAAATCGCTAATTACCGCTAAACTAAGCGTTTTACAAAAAAAATGTTTGGAATAAAGGTTGTAGGATTTTAAATTCTCTACAACTTTTATTATATAAATTTTTGCACTAAAATTCATATTAACGTCGCAATCTTAAAAAAACAATTTTTTTACGTGAAAACAGCCTCACCAAGAATTTCAGCAAAAATGGCGCCTACCCTATCTAGTAGAGCATAAAAAATTTAGTAAACCAGGCGATTTTTAACAAAATCGTAGCACCCGTTTTTGGGAAAACCGTAAAAAATGAAAAATTACACGAAAACTACTATTTCCGATTGAACAATTTTGATGAAAATGTTGTGTCGGGTCCGGTAGTGGTGTCTAACTTAAGTTTCAAGTTCGTACGATGTTCTGTTCTTGAGATATTCTATTCACACACACACAGACCAACCACTAAAAACATGTTCTTTGGGTTCAGGGGGTCTTAAAACGTGTAGATCCGGTGAAAACTCAATTTCAAAAAATCGACATGAAAACCTATGTATTCCTATGTATTCATATAGGCAAGAGAAAGTAAAAGTGTCATTCGATTCCTCTTAAAGAGTAGATATAGAAATCACTAATGGTTTTTGCCATAAGTCAAAGGTAAGCCTTTTTAAAAATTGCCATCATCCATGAGACCAGTCTCATAAAAGGGACTTTTTTTGATTCCTTTTATCACGTTCTAGTAAAACGAAGAGTGTTAAAAAGAGTTACAGTTCTGATCAGCACATCCATTTTCTAAGTGAATACCTATGAATAGTAAAGTACAGTAAAATCTCTCTATTACGGAACTCTATATAGCGGAAATCTCTCTTTAGCGGCATTATTTACCGACCCCGACCCTTTCGTATACTACGAAATGTATTTAACTCTCGTTATAGCGGCACAAAAATCTCTCTTTAGCGGGAAAACACTATCTTCAGGATATGGATTTAGACGCCTATGTAGGGGCAGACAATGACTTAGCCTCTTCAGCAGATGTTGGCGATGATGCAATAATCGAAAATGTCTTAGCCCAAAACAACGAGGAAGAAAGTGAAGCTGACGATGAAATGAAAACAGAAATGTTGTCCCTTCAAGTAAACAGGCACTAGACGCTATTCTTGTTGTTTCCACGTACTGTCATTGCCAATATGTAAATGAAAATTTACAAGTTTTAAACATTGAAAATGAGATTAAAGACATGTTTTATGAATTGAAAACGAAACAAAATTTACAACTTATTTTACGAAATGAAATGTACTTCACAATCATTGTTTGAAGGCCTACTGTTTTTTTGTGTTTGTGTAGCTTATGTTTTAGGAAATTTTAATTGTATGTATCCTATGTTTATTACTGTTCAGTAAAAACCGAGTTTCAGTGCTAATTAATTTTAGGCTATATATTACGGTATGTACTGTATGAATGATTATTGAAAAAAGTTCAATATGAAAAGTGAAATTCTATTGTTAAACATTAGTAACACAACATCTAATAAAACCAGTTTGTATCCAAATTTCTTGTTAAGTTAATAACCTACACTTTATGTAGGTAATTAATTTAAATATCTCACTGTATTGAAGTAATCTACTGTATTAAACATTCGTCATAAAGTTATCTATTCAGTAGTTTTTCAAAAATTTATTCCATGCACCATTTACATACGTATATAAGTTATTTTGTACAAAAAAATTAGTACTCCAACTTCCCTCCCACCGTTAATTACTCGCTCTCTCTATAACGGAACTCTCTTTATAGCGGCGGTATCTCATGGTCCCTTCAATTCGGCTATAGAGAGATTTTACTGTATATGAATTTCAATCGTACCCTAAAGCTACAAATATTGATTCTACACCTTCCTAAAAAACCACAGTTCTGAATATCAATGAGCAAGTGATACCCAGAAAAATTAAAATAACACCATGGTAACAAGAAAAAGCAGTAAGCCAATTTATTTTATAGAGTCCTCAGAGGTTTCATTAACTAAATTAAAATGAATACGAGTTATGACTCAATTAGCCAATATTTATTTTCTATAAGTAGTAGAACTAGTCAGTGGCTATTTTTTTAGGAACAACATTAAAATACATGGACAATAAATTGCAGCATCTTATTTAATTACAATGGTAGAAAATATCAGAAAAACACATTAAAGTAAAAATAAAATGCTAAACTATTGTGAAAACAGTTTTTGTCAACATGTCAATTTTTTATTTATGATCATCCATTCACTCATGGAAATTTAAAGTTTTAATTAGACCACAACAAACCTTGAGAAAAATTCTTTAATACTTTTAAACACCATTTATCTAAAATAAATCATTAAGATGCGAATACTATTTTAAAATTTATTCCAGAAAACAAAGTAGACAGCTAAGTAAAGATTAAACTATTTAAATAGTATTACCACTTGAGAGAGCTTTTTCACCGAATTATATTTTTAAACTGTTTATTAGAGCTTTACGAAGAACTTTAATTGCATATGGAGATTCAGAATGATTGATTTTATAACACATGAACAAAATTTAGAACTGGCATCCTGCCAATAAATCAGTATTTAATACACTAACTGTTTAACAGAATTAAATTCATACAAGTCATGTGTTATAATAATCAGTATATTGTCAAAACTCATAAATTATAACAACTTCCTGAATTAATACACGAAATCTCTAAAGCAGTATTTTTTATGAGACTAGCCTAACTTCTAAAACATTGAGTCAATACACCGTTATTTAGTAGTTTATTGTAAAATACAACTGTACTAGTTAAAATAATTAATGTTTAATAGTTGTGGCTCATTTAAACTTTACAAAATATACTGTCAAACCTAATTACCTTTAGACTAATAATTACCTATTACACCAATTTTTCAACTATAAAAAAATTTAAAACAATCTAAATACATATATATCACTTTTAAATTTTTTAATTCCTTTCTAGAGGTTTGACATTTTGCAGGTTCAATTTTATCACGACATTTAACTTTTCTTAAAAATTTTAAGTAATATCAAAAAATTTCAATAATCCTAGTTGTAGAACTTTTATGTACTTTAATTTATATACATATAAATTAAAAAGATAAGAGTTTTTTTGTCGATTTGGTCTCAGCTCCCACTGGACTGATTCCAGCAACCTATTTTTTTAAAAATGTAGCTCTCCACATATAGATTTTCCATCAGCTGTCATTATTATTTCCAAATTCCTGATTAATTCAGGAAATAGAAAATTAAGGTTTACTTGTAACATGAAAATTTACCACACAGGTGCCTTACTTAATCAATTTGAATATCATAGGCGCAGTGTTGCATGTGTTTTATTTGTTTTCGGTGAAATTATGCCGTTCTAGAAAATCTGGAGATCGTCAGCTGTTGGCCAATTTTTTTTTAAGATTTCAGGTTTTTAAAAATTTTAAGACATTGAAAATGAAAATGTTATCGCCGAGCCTGAGAGTCTCCAGTCTTTACCCTAACAAATGCGATCCAAAAATTTTAAATTGCCGTGCAGATACAGCGGTACCCTCTATCAGTTTGGCGACCTCATTTTCAAAAACTGTGTCAAAAAGTAATTGATCAAAGAGAACTTTTTTTGTACAGTTTGACTGATCCTGCTATTTTTTAAGTTTTGGAACCTAAATTAACATGCATTTTTTATGAATTTTCTTCCCATCCATCAACAGTTATGGTCTTTAATAATTTTTTATATTATTTATTTTCTAATAAATGCTTAGCCACCATTTGGGTTCTTGACTTATGTCCTTTTGATAATATATTTTTTAAAATTCTAATGTGTATACATTGCAATCTATTCAATTTAGAACAATAAGCAACCCCATGGCCCAATGAGATGAGGATGATGTGTATGACGTGTATATGAGGTGTAGTCTTGCACAGACTCAGGTCGACCATTCCTGAGAGAGTATGGTTAATTGAACCCCAACCATCAAAGTACACCGGTAACCACTGTCTAGCATTCAAATCCGTATAAAAGTAACTAGGATTTGAACCAGGAATCTTCGTCTCCGAAAATCAGCTGTTAAACAGCTGATTTTGGCGATGACTTTACCTCTAGACCAACCCGGTGGGTTACTAGTAACCTGATTTTTATATACTATACTGTATGAAAACCATTGTAGCGTTTCTGGCAAGACTACTCATCATTTGAATAGCAGTCAACCTGATAAATAAGAAAGTATGGTTAATTAAGCCCAAACCATCAAAGAACAACATGCGTATTTATCTATCCATTTCTGGACACCCCTCGACCAGCTACGCCCATTCCGAAGGAATTTAAGCAGCCTAGTGGCTCTGAAACGCTACCTAGGAACCCACAACCCCTGAGAGGCCAACCCAAATGAGTGGGTGCGGTCATGTCCGCAGGGCACCCCACTCCCCTCAGTACTCGTGTAAACGTTGGACGAGTCACCGTCGAGCTCGTTACGCAGCTAATGCTTTGCACGTGGCTCTACCACACATGGATGTTCTGCGCACAACCATGTACTACGAATAGTACACGGAGGTGCTACAGCCAGCGCCCGTTACCTCAAATCAGGTAAGGATTGGGTAGCTAAACTGCAGTTCTATGGGCACGCTCTGTGTGGTCTGGGGCGTGCCCCCCCATCAAAGAACAACAGTAATCACTGTCTAATATTCAAATTTGTATAAAAGTAACTACCTTTACTAGGATTTGAACCACAGAACCTTTGTCTCTACACATCACCTGTCAAACAGCTGGCTCGCGGCGACAAATTTACCACTAGACCAACCTGGTGGGTTACATGTAATAATCAAGATTATTTTTTTGTAGATTAGTTGTTTCTAATCAACTATTAAATATTTTTAACCCTAAATTTAGTGCAACCGCTCTGACATTAGCAATAAGCCGCACTGAAGTATTAAATCATTGGTCAAGACAATAAAACAGTATTCTATTTTACATAATAAATTTATACAATAAATTTCATTAACCTTTTTAAAACTGCCTTAACTTTTATTTTTACATACACGTGTTTCGGTGGATCCACCATCATCAGAGTATATAACTGTATTACTTTTGTATAAAACTTTTATACAAATGACTGAAGACATAACATCTTCTACAAATTTAAAAAAAAAAAAATAATTTCAATGATATTATATACTCTGATGATGGTGGATCCACTGAAACACGTGTAAGTGAAAATAAAAGTTAAGGCAGCTTAAAAGTTAGTGAAATTTATTATATAAAATAGAATTAATTTCAAGCTGCATTACGCATTATAAGGATTTATTTTTGAATAAAACAGTAGTTCCCAGACAGTGGTTCACAAGAGCAATTTAAGTAGTACGCGAACAAGTAGACAAAACCCTTATTTAAAAAAAAATTAATCTCTCACTTCATTAAATTGAAATTTTGAAATTAATATGATAGTGAGAGAACGTATTAAAAAGATTAACATTTGTACAAGGTAAAAGTGGGTTCACAGTAGATTGGTTAATTTATTTTAGAAAAATAAATACTTTTTTGAAATATCAAAAATAAGTGGTCATTTTCTGTGCGGAATAGGCACTCTAGAGTGTAGCAAGATCGTACACCCCTCCCTCCCTTCCACCCTGCCTCATCCGTGTATATATATATGAGATCCCTAACATAATCTATCTTGGGTTAAGGCAATGGTACGCCAAGATTTCTGAAAATTTTAAGGACTACTCAGGGACAAATAGATTGGGAACCCGTGCAATAAAGCATTAACTGCTTATTATAGATTTCTGTAATTACTAATATTACTAATATTAATAGGGTCTGCCCATAACAGACAGGTGGTGTCAAAATTATTAACGCTCAATCAGTTTGTTGCAGGCTAAAATAAATAGTTCTGTTTCTTATCACATGTTCAGCCAATTAAATTTTCTAAAGTTTAAATGAGCCACAACTATTAAACATTAATTATTTTAACTAGTACAGTTGTATTTTTCAATAAACTACTAAATAAAGGTGCGTTGACTCAATGTTTTAGAAGTTAGGCTACTCTCATAAAAAATACTGCATTAGAGATTTTGTTCAATGTAATCATTTAAGAACAGAAGAGGTAGAGGTGTAAAAGACACTAATCAGAGTTGTCTCCTCTGAAAGTAATGAATTTCATTATACAGCCAGATCCTGTGGTGAATGAAGTGAAGGTGTCATTTGCAGAGAGGAAAATGTGTGCTTTTCAGAAGGCCCGGCATGCTGATAAGCGTACTTTTCCAATCAGTGAGGAAGGCAATGGTAAACCACCTCACTCCTCGTTTTACTTAGTAAAACCTCTAGAGGTTCAAACCAGCCTTTTGGCTGTTGACCTAAACAACAATTACTAATGTTAATACCCCACAACCAAAATTATATAATCAATACTTAATATTATTATTAATATTATTATTACTACTACTATGAGGAGAATTTATTTGCAAAATGCACCTTAAGTCAAAATATCAAAAAACCTATTTTTTAGAGATCATTGTGAACAAGACAAATTTCACTACACAACAACAGGATTTTAATTCCCGAACAAAATGTTTAAAGTATACTGAATCTTCTTTCTAACAGACAATATGACCAGAATTCTTTTTTTTAGTTTATTTATCAATTCTTGGACATTTCACTACAATTGTATATGATACAGCTCACTGGCTTTTAATGTTTTAATTTTCCAGATCTTAATTAGGGATCAAACCACATACCTTACGCTTGGTGGATCAACTGGGGTAAAAAAATCTTGATTACATCAGGAAATATTCATTATTTTAACAATATTATCAAGTTCCTGATATCACAAAACAAACACAAAATTCGCTTTTCCATTCCTTCAATATTAACATAAGAGCATTGTCAACAGCCTAAATGTGCCTTTGGAAAAAAGTCGGTTAAAATAGAAATTTGATATTATATTATAATGGTAATAGATTTCATTGAAAAAGAAACAATTTTATTTTTAAAAAAATGTAAAATAAATAATGGTAATGTAAAACCACTGCTTAACAAAAATACATGTCATAAATATATCCCTTTAAAATTACTTTATAATCTTACACAATTAGGTGTTCACTTTTCTTTATTAGTCATGACTAAGAAATAACAATAAATTAAGTCCATGACACATTTCTTTCTTAGTCATAAATTTAAAAAAAATAAGTTTATAAGTTCAATGTAAACATTTATAACTTTAAAATTCCGTTGATAACCACAAGATATATAAAAATAATACAGTTAAGCAAATAAAAAATATATTTAATTATTTCCACTATTTTTAGAACAATAAAAAATATCTACATCAAAACAAGAAAAAATATGACGATATTAAAGTAAGGATAAATTTTGGTAAAATGCCAAATATTTTCATTGGCACTCTTTCTGGACTGTCTCAGTTGATTATCTCATACACGTTAACGACCAAATCTTTAAACACATCATTATTATCTCAATTTAAGAATTAACACCACCAATTAAATGGTTAATCTGTTTTAAAAAAATACTACAATTAATAAAAGTAGTAAATACTTTGTTGCAAAGTATCTCAATGTCCTTTCTGAGAGATGAATGAAATCTAATTTGGGGAATCATGATACGTGCGTCACACAGACCGTATTAGTTGATACTTTGCCACAATTACACCCACTTAAGTGTAATGCAGTTAAAGTCCTGAATAAAATTCATATATTTATGCAGAAGTAATGAGTAATCAGTGTTCTTAAAATACTCGAGTTTTTAACGGATCTTTTACTACCTTCAGAAACATCGTGAGCCCGTAAAGGCATAACAACAATAACAATTTCCATTCATAAATAAATCTTTAAAAGATAAAATGCCTCCTGTAATTTTTAATTGGTTAAAATGACAATATACAGTAAGAAGTCGATTATCCGAACATCTATCAACCGGATGACCGGTTATCCGGATGCCCTTCAGGAAAAATTTGTAAAATACTGTACGTATGTACTATGTGCATTTATGTTATCTTTATTTATTATTTTATCAAACATCCGATATAGGATTTTTAAACAGCCGTATTATTTAAAATTGAAATATAAATTTCTAACCACCAGAATACGGTAACATAAAACACTTACCAACCACCAGAATACGGTAACATAAAACACTTACCAATGTTTATAGCGCTTTCGTGTATCTTGTACACATCTTCAGTAAATTAAAATTTATATTATAATTATACACGAAAGCACATTTATGTATGTAGGCCTACTAATTTATTTTTGAATTTCGTAGACATACAAATTTAAAATACCGTATCGTATTAAAACATCATATGTGATAATGTATAAATGCTTAGTTTAATACGCAGAAAATGGAATGAAATGGCTGGAATCGCAACGAGAATGTGACACCGCTACAGGTTTAATTTTAAAACGACTTTGAGTTTGGCTGCTAGCAAGACAGTTGCTTCCCTTAAACAAAGGAATATTTCAGATTTTTTTTAAAAACTAATTTTGTGTAACATATTTATACTGTACATAATTATGATTTTCAGTGTTTTTAACTTATAGTAGTACTACATGTTCATTTATTTTGTAAAGTACGATATAGTGAAATGTATGAGTACATAACATTGTGTTTTTAAATTTGTGTTTAATAAAAATCAAGTTACAAGTACAATAGTGTCGTGTACGTATTATAGCACAGTTTTCAGTTCTAGCTTCTATAACGTAAAATAAGTTCGGAAAATCTGTTATCCGGACAAATCAATTTACCGGACGATCAAATCCCCAATTGGTCCGGATAATCGACTTCACACTGTACTGTAAGTTTTTACCAACCTAGATTTTTCTTAATGTTGACTTTTTATTAGCACTTACATGTTTTGGTGGATCCACTATCATCAAAGTTTACAACATAATTTAAATTGAAACTAATAAATTTGTTGAAAATTTTTCAGAAGACGTTTCTTCAGTAATTTGCATACTACTTCCCTTATTTTCTACCATTATCTTCAACTATTTAGATTTGTCCGGAAAATCTGTTATCCGGACAAATCAATTTACCGGACGATCAAATCCCCGATTGGTCCGGATAATCGACTTCACACTGTACTATAAGTTTTTACCAACCTAGATTTTTCTTAATGTTGACTTTTTATTAGCACTTGCATGTTTTGGTGGATCCACCATCATCAAAGTTTTCAATATAATTTAAACTGAAACTAATAAATTTGTTGAAAATTTTTCAGAAGACATTTCTTCAGTAATTTGCATACTACTTCCCTTATTTTCTACCATTATCTTCAACTATTTAAATTTTACACAAATTTGGCCATTTTTTAGTCATTTCATATAACTGGCCTCATAAAATTATATCTGCTGCAGTAAACCACTTCAACTAAAGAAGAAATTTTGTTTAGACTTCATTTTGTAGTATGTATTATTGATATGTACATATTTTATTAAAACATATACATTTTTTATTAACATACTTTAATCAAACAAAAACATGACGTGGATGCAGAACAAAAATTGGTTAATAAATGAGAGAAAATTACTGCTACTTGAACATAATGGAAGAATTATTGCAGTTTTCTGTAATATTTATTTCTGTTTTATGAGTTCATTAACATAATTAATTTATATATTTGAAATCAACATATAATTTTTAATGATATTGAATTTAAGTATTACCTAGTGACATGTATAGATTAAATCTTGTTTTCTCAATTTAATTACCAGTTTACAAAACAACAGAGCTTTTACAACGTTATAAAATACTATGTAATCTGCACAATAAAGACTGTGTTGATTTAAACAATGTACGGAAAATATTGTGACATACAATGGGCTGATAGCTATTGTGATTGTCATGTTTTGTATAACAGGTAGCATTAATTTTCTTACTAGAAATTTATTTAAAGTTTCTATTGTTTGGTCCTTTAGTATGGTTATTGTTGTTATTAGTGTTAAGATAAATATTAATATAAATTAGTTTCAAATTTTTAATTTGAATTTGATGCAATTTAAAACAAAAAAAAACAGAAATTAAAAAAACAAAACACATAAATATCAAAGAATTTCAGTCAAAGAGGAAAATACAAAAAACACCCTATTAGCTACCAGATGCTTTAGTTTTTTTTTCACTTGATGATTTTTCTAATGTAGACTGGAATGTTTTGGTAAGATCTGATGTGTTCTGACAAGTTCTATTGTTTTTTATTTATCTAGATGTTTTTCATCCTTATGGACGAAATCCTTCCTTATGGAAGGATTTACTTAAGGAACAGCGCAAGTCCTTATGGACTATGACTCCTTTCATGTAAAGCCAGTAAGCTTTTTGTGAATCAGTTATAAACAAATTTTAAAGTAAGTCAGTTATGTTATCTTGAACGATGTCAAGTGAAACAGTTGAAACAGATTTTATTTATAAACTATTATAGGTTAATTTGGCAACAGGCAAATGGTACTATTGTTGTGATTGTGCACAATGCTACAGTACATAAGAAATTAATTACTTATTTTATAGTAAATAGCCATATTTTATTTTTGGCAAAGTTTATTTTAAGAGCCTTTTCGCACGGCATGGCCATGACCACGTTGCAAAAAAAAGTAAGTGACAAGTCGCACGACAGCTACCTGGTCTGGGTAGTTCCTTTGTAGATATTGATTGGAATGAATGTTAAAGAAGCTATTTTGTTGCGGTGGTATCATAAGAAACGGCAGATGCACAGAACAATTTGGGTAAGACCTCTTTTAAGTGTTTCGACTGGTCTGGAAATTCACCAGACTTGAACCCAATTGAAAATTTGTGGGCATTTGTGAATAAAAGATTAAGAAAATATACAGCACTACCAAAAAAATTTATTTCAGGGGGTTAGTTACATGTTTTTTGGGTTCAGGGGGTCTGAAAAAGTGTATATCCGGTGAACACTTGATTTCGAAAAATCGATTTGAAAACAATACTTTCCTTCCTATATATTCATACAGGTAAGAGAAAGTAAAAAAGTAGGCCTATATTGTTTTGAATAACAAATCTGCTTTAAATTAAGTACAGTAATCACATAAAAAAAATACATTGAGTTAATGAATTAGAATAAAATTAAAAGAACCAGAATGCCTTAGATAATGCAAATCAATAGTAACTTATTATAACAGATACATATTTTATTAACAAACCTTAATTAATTTGTCATAATCTACAGAACTGTCTTCTTCTTTACCAAGTATCAGTGCAATTGTTTCGGCCCTTTCTGCATAATCACCTCTGGTAAGTTGCACGTACAATTGAGCGAATTCTTCTACACTACATTTTGAATTTGCATTAGGAAATAAGAACTTTGAATACTGTTGTAATAGACTTGGTACTAACTCATATTTCCATAAAGTCTGAAACAAATATGATAAAACAAGCAATAAGAGTAAAGTTCACACAATACAATTAGTTAACTCAATTGATACAGAATTAAAAATAATAAATTTCAGCAAAAGTAAACCCAATAATTCATTATAGTGAATTTGAAGGGTTAATAGATAATTAATTCAATTAATTTTACTTAAGACATAAAAGATCTTTAAAAAGATTACAAAAAACTACTACCTTTAACTGTCCCCCTTCCCAAAAGAAGTAAGTAGTATATGTACATGTTAAATACTTTCATATTCACTAAAAGAATTTTAACAAAATCAGCACTCTTTTTGGACCAAATAGGGTGTAATGTTGATTACAATCCATACACTTGAAATTACCTTGAAGTAAACAAGTATCAATGTCCGAGCTATTCCGTTCTTTAATTTTAACTACAGTGGGTTTAAAAATAGATTGATAGCAAAGCAGAACAAAACGGACAAGCAGATTTGGATTATTTTAAATATTTTTCACGAGCAGCAAGAATTATACAACCTATCGTCCAATTTACCACATTTTTTTAATAAGGATTAAATCTGTCAAGATAATTTAATAAAATTAAATTCTTATCTGCATTTACTTCTACAATTTAACTCGCAATGACGTCGATGCTTCGCGCAGGCTTAATGTTCGCCTCAAAAAAGATTTACTCTAGGACGTTCAATTAAGGTTACCAGAAAATTTCGTCCGAATCTGGAGGTGAGAATTGCTCTGGAGATCGATGATTCGGGTCTCGGGATACATCAGCTGATATTCTGCGAGGTAATTCGAAAATAATGCATAAAATCGTCCATATTAGGCGATTTCAGTCGATGAAAAAATGTTCAGGCTGTAAAAATGAATTTGCTAATAATATTTTGCGAAAATTGTACAGCTAAGAAAATGGGTAAATGAATAGCTCTCGGAATCGTGGTCGCTTGGTAACTCAGAAAAAATTCTCGACCTCTACATTCAGTTGTACAAAAACTTTGTAAAGATCCGTGGGATCAAAGCGGCCGTCGAGTCGGATCGAAAAATCGACAATTTTCCCAATACCCCGATTGTAATCGGGGAAAAACCTGATGCTCGGCCATTTCGAGCGTTTCGCTCAGTTGGCTGTGAATTTTTGATTAGGAAAAGTCGTTTATCCACGCGATAACTGTCGCCGCGATATTTATTTTTTTACTTTACCGCTTCCTCTCGAAACACATAGACAGGGTATCAGTTCTGCTATACGAAATCAGTATGTTTTAAAATAATCACATTGTGACAAATACTAGGACAAACTGAAAGCAGGGCAAAGTTGGTATTCCGCCCTTAGGTTGGTATACCAGCTAGTGACACGCTGTCGTCGCGTGAATAAAACAGACCCATCAACTGTTCGTTTATAACTTGATGGCCTCCGGCAGAGAGGAGCAATATGCGGATTGTAAAACCAATTTACAAAACACGTTCGGTTCAAGAAAATTAAAAAAAAATTGAACGAACATTTATCAAGGAAAATAAATTTATCTTTTTGCAATTGTAGCTGGTTTCTATACAAACTTATCATGCTTATTAAGGAGTTCGCGTAGGCATGGCCTACGCATCTAGTGAATACCAATGTGACATCCATGATGCTTACTTAACAAGATTATAAACATTAATTAAATCTGGTCAACGAAATCTAACTGTTACCTACTTACATTACTCGTATTATTATTACACAGGGTTTCTTTAGTATGCATTGTTTTTAAAATACAACAAAGATGATGAGATTTTTTAAGTTTGAAGAATATAGGTAATGTATAATAGAAATTTGAAACGCCGGAGTACCTAGGTACTTACTGTAACGTTTTCTCATAGGTAAACATTTTAAACAACTATATATGCAATAATTGTTTTAAACAGTGTAATTCAGAGAAATGTACACAGATGCAGTAAAATAATAAAGAACATTAACATGTAGGTGAAGGAGAGCAAGGTTTTACAGAAACAAACACAGAATTGACTGAACAGAATCACAAAAGCTTAACACAGCTAACATGGAATTCCAACGTAAAGAAAATTGTTAGGAATAGGATCGATAAGAAAAATGTTAACAATTTTTGAAATGCAAAAAAGTGAAGATAAATCTTTTTGTCAGGTTTTAGCCAAAACATAATGCCCCGTTATTTTAATGTTCCATAACCGCATTCATGGCCCGGAAACCCCTGATCTGGGTTACCCCATTCAGTGAAAAATTTCTTAATGCCAATTTTTACCCGTTTAATAAAAAAAAGAAGTTATTCATTTATTCCCTAAACTAAAGTAACTAAATTAACAAATACTATGCTATCCACTAAGCCTACGAGTATATCAGCAAATTAATATGATATGTTAAATTTTTGTAATCATTAAACTTACACTATTTTTTAATGAATTCAAGTCAATTAAATACAACCTAAAATTAATTCAATTTAAAATAAATAAATATACTATCATGGATTAAAATTTTATTTTTTTCCTGTCTCTTTGATTAGAGCCTACCTACATTTTTTATTACTGACCATTCTCGCAATTTTCTCTCTACCTGTTTTGGCTATCCATTTTTGTTTGTACTTCTTTATTAAATGTTAAATCTGTTAGATTTTTAAATGGTTCGGAAGCAGGTTATATATTTTTAACAATTAAAACGGCCTTAGAGAGCAAAAAAAATTATGAAAGAATTATTTTTTATTATTAATGAAAACAAATATTCTTACATTACCATGGTAATGATCCCCCCCCCCCCAACGATACACTGTGATCCACCTACCCACTTGAGGCGAGGAATAGAGCCGTCGCGAAGCGCCGGCGAAATTGCGAGTAATACCTCATATGTACGCCTAAAAATAAATTTCAGTTGCACTGTACAGGCATACGTACAATTCAGAACAGTAGCATAGTTTGGACACCAACTGCTTGAATAGGATTTTAATAAATGACCATATAACAATCACAACTATTGTAAAAATCTGGTATGAAACACTCGCACGACTTTCTCTTGCCAATGGAAATAATGGAATAATAACAACAATAATAATACTGTTTACACACACACACAGACCAATCGCTAAAAACATGATTTTGGGTTCAGGGGGTCTGAAAACATGTATATCCGGTGAAAACTCGATTTCGAAAAATCGAAATGAAAACAATACTTTCCTTCCTATATATTCATATTGACAAGAGAAAGTAAAAACTAATCCGTACATTTTTACTTTCTACCCACCGGGTTGGACTAGAAGTAAAGTCGTCGCCGCGAGTCTGCTGTTTAACAGCTGATTTTCGGAGACGAAGGTTCCTGGTTCAAATCCTAGTAAAGGTAATTACTTTTATACGGATTTGAGCACTAGACAGTGGTTACCGGTGTACTTGGATGGTTGGGTTTTCAATTAGCCATACTCTCTCAGGAATGGTCGGCCCGGGTCTGTACAAGACTACACCTCATTTACACATCATCCTCATCTCATTGGGCCATGGAGTTGCTTATTGTTCTGAATTGAACAGATTGCAACGTACATACTAATAATAATAAATGATAATAAAAAAATGTTTACTTTATCTTGCCTATATGAATGTGTAGGAAGAAAAGTATTGTTTTCATGTCAATTTTTCAAAATCGAGTTTACACCGGATATACACGTTTTTAGACCCCTGAACCCCACAAAATCATGTTTTTAGCGTTTGGTGTGTGTGTGTGTGTGTGTGTGTGTGTGTGTGTGTGTGTGTGTGTGTGTGTGTGTGTCAGTGACTGCGTGCGTGCGTGCGCGTTTGGGTGTGTATAAAATATCTCAAGAACGGAACATCATATGTTGAAACTTGAAAATTAAGTTAGGTATTATTAGAGAACCCGACACGAACATTTTTATCAAAATCCGAACCGGAAGTAGTAATTAAACATGTAATTTTTAACTTTTTGCGATTTTCTCAAAAACGGCTCCTACGATTTTTTTAAAAATCGCCTCATATACTACATTTTTTACGCTCTACAAGATAGGGTAGGCGCCATGTCTGCTGAAATTCATGGGGAGGCAGTGCTCCCGTAGAAAAAAGGTTTTTTAAGATTGCTTCCTTAATATGCATTTTAGGGCAAAAATCTGAACAATCAAAATAGTTGAAAATATAAAAACCTACAACTTTTCTTTGTATAACGCTTACTTTAGCGGTAATTAGTGATTTCCTGTTTTTTTTTTCATGAAAATCTGTAAAACAAAAATTAATTTTTTATAATTTCGGACTTTGTATGGATTTTACGACAAAAGTGTATATAATCAAATTTATAGGAAATTAAAAAACCTACAACTTTTATTTTAAGCATTTTTCTCTACAGGGCCTAGTTTAGTGTCAAAGCTTGATTTTCCGTGACATTAAGCCATTTTGCATCATTCACTCGTGATTAAAATTAGGTTATGTGTTTTGTAGTTAGTTTTTTGTTTATTTTTATTTGTTTGTTTATTTTTATTACTAACGTTAGCTTATATATATATTTTAACTATTTGCATTGGCAAGAGAAAGTCATGTGAGTGTTTCAAACCAGATTTTTTTAAAATGAGTTACCAGTATTTTTGGGAAACATAATATATCATAAGAAAAATTTTGTACAAACAGGTCATCAAGGACCACAACCATCGGCTTACGGCACAGAAAAGATAGTATAAGAAGAGGGAATTTTCAGAAGCAGCCAAACAGACGTGTGCTCAGAACATAAGAGAATACCACGCCAAAAAGAGACTGAAAGCTCTTCCAAATTGACTAAAGTGGCCCATTGTGGCTAAAAAAACAATAAAGAAAAAAAAGAAGAGTTCAATTTATATACTGTAAATAATAAATAATAAACCCACTCTCTTACTATACTGTTATAGCCTCTTAAAACTATATTTTAATATAAATTTTAAGTTTTAGGGTTGGTAAACCTTTCGCTTTAAAATATACATGTTAATTTGGATTTTAACCCACCAGGTTAGTCTAAAGGTAAAGTCGCTGCTGTGAATCAGCTGTTTTTCAGAGATGAAGATCCCTGGTTCAAATTCTAGAAAAGGTATTTACTTCTAAATGGATTTGAATACTAGACAGTGGTTACTGTTGTACTTTGATGGTTGGGGTTCAATTAACTCTCTCTGGAATGGTTGGCCTGAGTCTATACAAGACTACACCTCATTTACAAGTCATATATATCATCCTCATCTCATAGGGTGGCTTATCGTTTTTAAATTGAATAGACTGCATCATACACACATTAAGGATAAAAAAATTATTCATGGAGTTTTGAGTTAACCACTATTGCATTTTTCTAGAGGAAGCTTGCAATATATCATAACACAACAGTTGATTGGAACAACTATTTGTGGGTAGTAAGCAAAAATTTCTTAATTTTAAAATTCAACAGTTTAAAAGTGAATTTTAAGTTAAAGCCATAAATGAAGCACTTTTGTTTGACTACAACAATATACAAAAAATAAGAAGCTGAATGTTCTCCCACTGGATTTACTTTGAGAGAAAAATTGTAAAGTTAAAAATAATCAAGTAAAATAGGATTCCTATTTATTGACCATATGTAACAAACTCATACTAAATCACTAATAAACACTAGAAAAGAATTTAAATGTTACTTAACCACTATTTATTCTTCTTTTTGTGTTGTTAAGTTCATTAATGAGCTATCAATAACCATAAAACAAACTAACTTTCTACCGATCTTGTTTACTCTTGTAGTAAAATTCAAGCAAACAATGCTTAACATTTGTACTGTCTGTTTAACAAGTCAGTCTACGGTGTTTACATAAAAAAAGAGTTAAACATGTATTCCAAGAAGGTTGATTCAGTTAAACATTAACTAGTAATAATAAACTAAAATTACCCCAACAAAATTTAAACATCAACATTCATGTGGTCCTGTCAATCCAGTCTATTTATATATTGAGAAACACTTTCTGTAGTACTGATTGTGTATTAATGCACTTAATTATATAAATTACATTACAAAATTACATTATAATAATTTTATATTATAAAATTATTACTGATACCTCCGTGGCATAGTGACTAGCCTACAAAGCGAAAGGTCTCGGCTTCGATTTCCTGCTAGGATCTGGAAATTTTAACACTTTCGGGTCTGGGTCCTGAAAGAAATGAGTTTACACTCGGGATGACGACGTAGCAAGGCTTCTTTGTCATTCGGGGAATTGGATGAAAGTAACTATTTTTGAGATTTTTTTTTGTTTGGGAATACTGATGAATGATTCAGGGAAAGATGGGCTCGGAGTCGAGTTAACAGAGAGAACATTGTCGAGGAAAGAGAAGCTTTTTCTAGTCGGGAAGGGTATAATGTGTTATTATATTTTATTGGGAGAATTGTAAATATTTGAGGAGATTTTGGTATTGATGAGAAGGAATAGTGAATTTACAGGAAGAATTATTAGCAGGTGATGGAGTATAGTATCAAATTTAAATTTTGAGAAATGGTTTTATCCCAGTAGGAATTATTTTTTATAGGGATGTTTGTAGATTAAACACATTAAAAACCACCGTTACAATTCCAAAACCCACAGTTGTCGCTAATGACCACGCTGTCGAGGCAACTTTAACACTAGCAATTATCAATGCACCCAAACCTAATTCCAGAGGGGAGCATTAAATAAAATGTTTCACTGTTTCATCTGGTTTCACTTCATGCGTTACTTTTTCTAATAATCATTTTCAGAATATCTACTAATTATGATTTCCGGGAATACACCTCTTAGGGACGGTACAGAAATAAAATATATTCCTTTAGGTTAGATAAATCCTTTCTACTCCTTACCACAAAATTATCAAAATTCAAATATTTTTTTCAAGTATCACTTGGATCTTCCAGGCCAAAAAAAAAAATCATTTTCAACCTGACGAAGATTGTTATGAAAAGTTAGGGAAGGATGTGTGTTTAGGTCAACAGCCAAAAGGCTAGTTTGAACCTATAGAGGTTTTACGACGTAAAAACGAGGAGTGAGGTGGTTTACTATTGCCTTCCTCACTGAGTTGAAAGAGTATGCTTATCAGCATGCCAGGCCTTCCAAAAAGCACCTACTTTCTACCCTGCAAATGATACCTTCACTTCATTCACCACAGGGTCTGGCTGTATAAAGAAATTCATTACTCTCTCAAAGGAGATAACTCTAACTAGTGTCTTTTACACCTCTATATCTTCTGTCTTAAATAGTTCAGTCATATAATTGGCTCACCATGTGATAAGAAACAGAACTATTTTTTGTAGCCATGGAACCAGCAGATCAAGTGCAATTAATTTAGCACTCCACCTGCCTGTTATGGGCAATTTCCAAGAACCGTAACACAATAATATAAATTTGTAACAATTTTTTTACTTCAGTTTTTGAGAAGTAATTAATTTTCAAAGTTAGGAAAAAAATTTGTCCAATGGTTGTTCTGAAAAATCAATAATAACAGCTCTAAAAGACCTAATGTTTTGATACCTATTAATGGTCAGAACTGGCATTTTTTTATCTATATGTCTGTATCAACCTTGTAGTATATAACAGTAGGATGTTAACATATAGCGTCAAGATACAGTAATTGAATCAATAACCAATTAAAAAATTTTCCCAATTAAATACATAAGAATATGATATTTAAAATGTTAAAGGGTATTTTCTAAGGTAATAAGAAATGTTTTATTTTAATTTTGCAATAAAAATATACAGTTAATTACTCGTATTATTCAAATTGTTTTTTAGGTCATCAGCCGAAAGGCTGGTTTGAACCCGTAGAGGTTTTACTAAGTAAAACGAGGAGTAAGGTGGTTTACCATTGCCTTCCTCACTGAGTGGAAAAGTACACTTATCAGTATGCCAGGCCCTCTGAAAAGCACAAATTTTCCACTCTGCAAATGATACTTTCACTTCACTCACCACAGGGTCTGGCTGTATAATGAAATTCATTACTTTCAGAGGAGATAACTCTGATTAGTGTCTTTTACACCTCTACCTCTTCTGTTCTTAAATGATTCAGTCATTTAATTGGCTGACCATGTGATAAGAAACAGAACTATTTATTTTAGCCCTGCAAAGAACGGATTGAGTGTAAATAATTTGACACGCCATCTATCTGTTATGGGCAGATTATTCAAATTATATGCCATTAAGATTTTAAATATAATCTTTTTTAAGAGGATATCATTCTCTGGTCCTAGTTTAGAACCAATTCTGTACTCATAGGCAGGGCCATTGAATAGAGACCGTTATTCAACGGCCCTGACTCGTAGGTAGAGTATAGTTGAAGAGTTATCTTTACGATGGTGATGGCGCTTTGGAGTTTTCTTAATGTTAACACAAAAACTCCAAGTCAGGATGAATTATTTTTCTGAAAATTCTCCGGAAAAGTTTTGTCTGAAAATTTGCGTCTGAATTTTCTGACAAAGTTTCCAACAAGAAAAAGCTTCGACAAGAAAAGAATTTTTGAAATTGGTTGGGTAGTTTTCGAGATTACCTCATAGAAATAAACAAATGTATAATATCTTTAAACTGAATTGGCGCATCAATTCAAATAGCTATACAAGTACAGAGTGTTTTCTAAGACCACAGACCATTTAAACATTTTATCCTTTTAATAGAGAAAAATAAATAAATGATTCACTAATTTCCTGTCATGTAGTTTTTGAGTTATCTTGTACATAAAGGCGAGAGACAAAGAGAGGTATGATTGCAACTCTATAACTACATGCGCCAATTCAGATTAGACAAACTAAACCTTCTTTAAAATATTCATTGAATTTCATGGAAGTATAGAGTTTGTTCAATTTTTTTATTGCCCAGTCTACAAATGAACCAAGTTTTTAACTTTCTAAAATAGTTAAATGTTACCATGTTTGATTTAATAACTCCAATTATTTAGCAAGCAATTTGCAGGTGTACAATAAAAAAAAAAATAGCGATTGTAATATTCAAATAGGTACAAGAGTTTTAAATTATTTAAATTCTAATAGTGAAAAAACTGTTGTACAGGTCAAATATTGTCATTTTCTAACATATAATTGAAAAACAATCAATAACTATTACATGTACAGGCTCTAATAAACAGGAGATATAATCAGTTGGTAGTAAATAATAGATATGTCAACCTCAGAAACAAGGAAAAATAAGAATAAAAGCATGCAACTTATGCGTAGTAATGGGCTATGTTTTCTTCGTGTATAAATTAACCAATAAAATAAATAGGTAGAAACCTTAAAATTTTATACTTTTTATTAGGAGAAATTTTAATTTTGGAAAACTTTTGACAGTCAAATACTTAAAAATCGTAGATGAATTTATATCGATAACTGTACTAGAACACATTACAAAGATTTAAAAAAAAATTATTTAAGTCAATTTTCGATCGTTATTGATTATTGTCAGCCCATAACAGACAGGTAGAGTGTCAAATTATTTACGCTCAATTTGTTCGTTGCAGGTCTAAAATAAATAGTTCTGTTTCTTGTCACATGGTCAGCCAATTAAATGACTGAATCATTTAAGAACAGAAGAGGTAGAGGTGTAAAAGACACTAATCAGAGTTATCTCCTCTGAAAGTAATGAATTTCATTGTACAGCCAGACCCTGTGGTGAAAGAAGTGAAGGTGTCATTTATAGAGTGGAAAATATGTGCTTTTCAGAGGGCCCGGCATGCTGATAAGCGTACTTTTCCACTCAGTGAGGAAGGCAATGGTAAACCACCTCACTCCTCGTTTTACTTAGTAAAACCTCTAGAGGTTCAAACCAGCCTTTTGGCTGTTGACCTAAACAATAACAAGTGATTATTGTAGAATATGGAACAATGGGTAAGAAAAAGTAATCATTTCCACATCTTAACTAGGAATCAAACCTGGAATTTTCAGCTTTTTGGTCTAGCTTGGTAACTACTGTGCTATAGAAGTGGTCAAAAGTAGTTATTTAAATATATTTTTAATTTATTTTTAGTTTTAATTTTTTATTGGGAAATTGACAACTTAATTTGATCACTTCTTTCACCAAATTTTTTTGATTTAAAATGGAAAAAATTTAACAATAACTCCCAGTAGAGTTTGTTCATGTTGAATGGTAATCATACAAAGTAGCCAGCCTAACTGATGCCACTTAATACGAGATGTATTAATCGTAATTAAAATAAACTTTCTACCAGATGACTACTGGGCTGGCCTGAAGGCCATAATTTATTTAAAAGAAGTTAACATTAAATATAGTAACATTTCTTAATACCCACACACAGCTCTGCAATAGTTTGCTGTAGATAACTTTTTTAAGATTTACTGTATTAATTGGTTTATGTAGTTTATTTTATACCACATTACCAGTTTTGTCATTAATGACTACAGTGGCAATAAATACATTACAACTTCCAGGAACAAGCCAGAAACCAAACCCAGGACCTTCAGTTTTGTTGTATAAAATTCCAACTAAACCGCTGAGACAACCATGCATCAAATTTACCTTATTTATTGATTTTTACTTAGAAAGAACATGCAAGAACTTGCTTTTAACATTTTGTTCCTGTAGATTTACGAATACTTTTTGTCAAATAAAAATAATAAAGACTGTTTAAGACTGATGCTGGAAAGAAGAACCTGCATTGAAAAACGAGTGTTCAGGGATGGTAGAGAATTAAAAATCCTACAACTTTTATTTCAAACATTTTTTTGTATAACTTTTTTAGCGGTAATTAGCGATTTTCTGTTTTTTTCCTCACGAAAATGTATAAAAATCTTTTTTTTAAGATTTCAGCCTCAGCATGTAATTTACAACAAAAGTGTATATAATCAAATTTATAGAAAATTAAAAGATCTACAACTTTTATTTAAAACAATTTTCTCTACAGAGCCTAGTTCAGCGTGAAAAAGTGATTTTCCATATTTTTAAGCCAAACTGAGTTTGATTTTCATTTTGCGTCTTTCACTTATGATTAAAATTAGGTTATATTTTATTGAGGTTAGTTTTTTGTTTATTTCTAATGTTTTATTACTAATGTTAAATAATTATATTGTTCATTATTTGCATTCATTGGCAAGAGAAAATTCTGTGAGTGTTTCACACCAGATTTTTTAATATTCTGCATCTTTAATTATTATTTAATTAAAGTTTATTTCATACATTTTTCATCAATGCATAGTCATACAGATTACAATTCTTTATTTAATGTTTTTTAACAAATTCAGTACAACAGAAGTTTTTACAGTCTCCATTACTAATTCAATAAACCACAGTCATAACGACTTATTAAAATGAGTTATTCAAAAAATCTGTAGTTGTAAAAATACAGAACTGAGGGGAAATCTAATAAATTGTCATGCAAGAAAAGTTTTTTTGGACTAATGGATTTTTGACATTCTCTCTTAATATTTTCTAGGAAATATTTAAATAGCATTTAACAATTACCTAATATACTGTATAAAGATATGCATTATTGATCTGAAGAATTCATATTAACCCTTTATTTAGAAAAAATATATCAATTTTTATGAGTACTAATATTTTTTACATAGATTGCTTTTAAAGTTTTATCTTAAACTCTTTGTAGAATGTGATTCATGCAAGATAAATATTCAATATTTATAAAAAGCGTCAGTTTTATGGCATATGTGCTAAATTAATTAACATCTATAATTTTTTTAACTTCAAGGTCTTCAAATATTGCAATTTCTATACAAATGTTCCACTTTTTGAGTGGATATAAATTAATTTTCAAGTTTACATTAAAAAAAAGTTAATAATTAAAAAAAAGTTTTAAAAAAAATTAATATGCATACACAAGTGGCAATACAGAATTCCAGGAAATATATGTGTTTTAACTTTAACAGTCATAAATATTTTAAGCAGAAAACATGCTTATTACATGATAATTTACATCAATATTTAACTTACAATTCACAATACTGTTCAGTATTGAACTGAAATGATTGGATTAATTTTTGAAAGGCAACTAATAATTTTTTTTGTTTAACGTCTGACTGTTTTGCAACAAATGCAGAACATGCAATTTTCAACTACAGAAGATGGATACAGGAGAGGGAGGTTATAGGAAGCTTAGGTCGCAAATTTCTCCCAAAATTCTCGGAGAGTTCATGATTTCAGAAGAGGAAAGCTGGAAGGCCATCAAAGAGTTCCTCCAGAAGGTGATAATGAGCAGAGAAGCCCAGCTGCGTTGGTCTCGAACGAAGTCACTCAAAAAAAGGGGGAAATGGGTGGAAAGAAGAGGAATTAGCTGAGATAACGTTATCCAGCTGATAAAGAACCACCGGCTTGTTGTGAAGTTATGCCTAATGGTGATCCTGCAGCAAGTTGGGTTGGTATAGAAAGGCGCTGATTAGTTTTGGCGGATGGTTCCCATTGGCAGAGCTTTGTATAACCCATGTGAAGGTTCACCTACCTGGGTACTGGTAAAGTCGGTTTCCTCTCATTAGAAAAAAGAAAATACAGACAATGAAAATAGTGATGAAAAAATACTAGACCTGACCGGGAGTCGAACCCGGGACCGTGGGGTTATATAGGCTGCTAGTTTTAAATGTCCTTTTTAGCTGTATTGAAAATACAGCCAAATAGTCACTAAAAAAACACTAGTTTTTACATAATGGACAATTTAATGATTCAAATATTGGAAGAACAAAATAGGTATAAATGTTATGCAACATGAGTAATAGTTAGTTTAAAAAATATACAAAACACATAAATTTTATACATACAAAATTAAAGAAAAAAATTGACCAGTTAAACTTTCAAACTGCATACAACAAATATTGGCATGAAACACTCACATGACTTTCTCTTGCCAACGTAAAAAATGAAAACAGACAACTTATGTTTAAACATTAGTAAACAATGTAAAATAAAAAACACAATCTAATTTTAATAATGAGTGAATGATGGAAAAATGAAAATCAACCTCTGTCCAACTTAAAAATACAGAAAATCACTAATTACTAATCACTAATCGCTTAACTAGGCTCTGCAGAAAAAAATGCTGAAAATAAAAGTTGAAGATATTTTAACTTACTGTAACTTTGATTATATACAACTTTAACATTAAATGAATGATAAGACCGCAATCTTGAAAACTTTATTTTCTTTACTTATTTTGATGAGCAAAATACAGGAAATCACAAATTGGCGCTAAACGAAGCTTTGTAAAAATAAATGTTTATAATAAAAGTGGTAGGCTTTGTAATTTTTTACTACTTTAATTATAAATGTTTTTGCTCTAAATTGCATATTAAGGCTGCAATCTAAAAAAAAATTTTTTTTACCAGGACAGCACAGTCTCTGCAAGAATTTTAACAGATATAGCGCTAACTCTATCTAGTAGAGAATAAAATATCAAGTAAATGAGGTGATTTAAAAAAAAAATGTAAGAGCCATTTTAGTGAAAATTGCACGAATAAAGTACTACTTCTGGTTGACAGATTTTGATGAAAATGTTTGTGTCGGGTCCCCAAGTGGTACCTAACTTAAGTTTGGAGTTTCAACTTTTTACAATATTCTGTTCTTGAGATATTTTGTTCACACAGAGACCAATGCTAAAAACATGTTGTTTTGGGTTCAGGCCTGAAATCGAGTACCTTCGATTAAAACTCGATTTTGGAAAATTGATAAAAAACAACAATTTCCTTCCTATATATACGTATATAGGGCAAGAAAAAGTAAAAATTCTGCGAACAGTGCATATACACAGTTCTGATTCGGAATTCTCTAAAAATAGAATAAAAATCAGTAACTACAAAAAGTGAAATAAAATATTAAGTTAGTCTACTATTTTTTGATGATGTTTTAAAAAATATATAACCAATATTCAGTATTAATGTACTTTATCAATACATCGGGGTATAATGCATTTATTTCTAACCCTTTTCTCTGTACTGGTGAATGTATTAGTATACAGTTGTTTAATCGTATATAAATATTACAGTAGAAAGTTATTATTAATATAGAAAGACCACTGCGTACCACCCTAATAAAATATTAATCTTTATAGGTGAAGTTCACGATGAGGGTGAGCCCACAGATAATTTATAATCAATCAATAACATTAGGCCTACAACAGGTACCACTGTTATGATAACAACTCTACCTCAAAGTAATAAACACTAACTACAGGAACATAACAGTTTGAATAGCCCAGCTTACTCATATCAGTTTTAATATTAAAATATTGATCGGTACTCTATAAGAATTCTATTATAATTTTAATGAAATATATATTCAGTATATAGTTACTTGAGTCACAAGTTTGCCTTTGGGTTTACAAGGGGTTAAAGGGGGAGGGGGAAGCATCAGTCCTCATGTTTAACTGCTTTGGTATCAGTTCACCAACACAAGGTAAACTACAGTGTCTGTCAAATGTTTAAGGATGCCATGAAAAAAAAAAAAATTTACCACATCACAGTGGTATTCACTGTCTTGTGGCCCATTATTAGATTTTCAAGTTAAGAAATCTAAAACTCGCTATTAGTAAATTTAACAGCATAAATGACAAGTAGCGGGAATCATTTGTTTGTCAATGCTACCAGCTCCTCAGATCCCGATTGAATGGCAATAACTGTTTGAAATTAACACGGTGACAATTACGAACATAGAAAAGTTAGAAAAACAGGTCTTTTTTTATCTGCAGAGTTAAAAAATTGATGCATTCAACCCTGTGACCAAGATGAAATGTGTGTGTTTTTTTTTAAAAAAAGGAGACTGGCCCAAAGTGTCTTTCCTGCAAGTCCCAATTTGTTAGTCTGAGTGTAGCCATTCGAAAGTTATAAAATTTTTGAATTAAAATTTGACGTACATTAGACTTTTTTTGAAACAGGAAAATAAATACAATAATTAGTTCTATAAAAGATAGAGAAGTCGAATATGTGCTGAAATACTACTAATTTTAAGGGCTATTAAGCTAATATTTTACAATTATATAGTTTAGCAAATGTGTAAGGACAAAACCCAATAATGTGAAAAGTAGGGGTGTTTTTAAACTTTTGACAGACACTGTATACATAGTGAACATACAGTATATCGCGGAAAATTTTATATGTTAACTATACAAATACAACTGTATGTTACCCAAAACGGAAATATCAATTTCTCGAAAATGTGATCGAATTGTTCACAGTGCTGAACGAAATTTAATATGCAATGTAAGAAAATGCTGTGAAGTTGAAGCTACGCAAAAATACCTTTCTGTGCCTCTTAACAAAAGCCGTGAGCGAGCGGCTAACTACTGTGATGTTTCTCTTTCCACAATTCAAAATATAAAGAAGAAAGTTAAAGGCAGTGAAGAAGATAATTCTTCATCAACAATTTTATTGACACCTGGTAAAAAAAGAAAAAAGTTATATCGATCAGAAAATGACGCCGAAATATGAAACGTTATTATCGGTTTTGAAATAAAGGCTAAATATTCGTTGGAAACTTTGTACGTTAAGAAAATTTTTAAAGCAAATGGAGTTTTAGTGGAAAAAGTATCAGTCACAATGAAGTATATTAATTAAACAGCTAAGAAACCTTAACAGCAGTTAAGAAACCTGAGAGAAGCGTTTAACTGCTCGTCGCATGACCTTTTCAGAGCAGCAGTGGACAAGATACAACTGACCATGATGATAGCGAACCTTCGTAATGGAGAAGGCACCTGAAGAAGAAGAATTAAACAGAAACATGTGGTTAACGAACGGTGCAATTGAACGGTAGTAAAATATAGTGTCTCACTGTTGAGGTTGGCAGCACTATCAGATTTCTCTTCCCTTTCTCACAGTCCATCCATATGCAAAAAGCATTCTCATGACTCACGAAAAGAAGAAAATTTTTAAAGAAAATGGAGTTTAAGTGGAAAAATTATCAATCACAACGAAGTATATTAATTGAACAGCAACATGAGGTTAAATAACGGTGTAATTGCATGGTAGTAAACTATAATGTCTCACTGATGAGGTTGGCAGCACTGTCAGATTTCTCTTCCCTTCCTAACAGTCCATCCATACTCAAAAGGCATTCTCGTGAATCACTATCTAAACCATGCTTTTTTATTGCCAATTGCGAAAACACTTGATATTAACCAAACAAATGATGTTCAACAAAAACCTAATCAACGTGTTATCAATTTTGTCAACAAACTTGAACTATAAATTAAAAATACTTTAACACATAACACATCAAATATTTGTAACCATCAACTATAAAGGTTTTACTAACAATATAAAACTTTCTCGTGCCGGCCGCATTGGCGCAGTTGGTAACATGCTCGCCTCTCATCATGCGGTCCTGGGTTCGAATCCCACTCAGGCATGGCATATTTTCATACGTTACAAAAAATCATTTCATCCTCATTACACACAATTACAACCCAACGTCGTCGCTAATGACCTTGCAGTTGATGCGACGTTAAAAAAAAAAAAAAACTTTCTCGTGTAACTATTGCTCTCCTTTTATTGGCAGTTAAAAAACATCCTAACTAAAATTTAAAAAATATCTTTTTGATTACCTACATAGCATAGTGGTAGCGCACTAGCTTATAACACAGAAATCCCAGATTTGATTCCCAGTTAGGGTCTGGAAATTTTCCAGATTATTTTTGATTATTATTATAGATGTAGGGTCTGACTATTTTTTATTTTATTTGAACAAAGAAGGTGTTATTCTTTTCACCAAACAATGCATAAAGTTTTTTGTTATAAACGTAAAATCAATAAACAGCATCGTTGCTGAGATATTTTGATTTAAAAATTTGAACGTCCACCATTTTGAAATTTACCGTATTAAAGCAATTAGATAAATTTCATCTTTGCAATTTAAGTACTTCTATATGCATACCAAATTTGAGTAAAATATCTTCAACCGTTCTTAAGAAAATAATTTTTCTTTAAAAACACACAAGGCAGACACCCTGTATATGAAGCGAGTTAAGAGGTTAGTGCTTATAAAACTTTATTTTACTTTATTTTAAAACTTTATTAGTTTATTTTAAGGTACTGAATCATCTCCAAAAGTTTCGCACCCTACTTAGTGAACACCTTGTGTACATTGTTGCCCTAAAATGCATATTAAGGCCACAATCTTCAAAAAAAAAAAACACTTTTTTTCAACAAGAGCATAGCCTCCCCAAGAATTTCAACAGACATGGCACCTGCCATACCTTGTAGAGCATGAAAAATGTAGTTAATGAGGCAATTTTTTTAAAAATTGTAGAAGCCGTTTTAGAAAAAATTGCAAAAAAGTGAAAAATTACTTTTTTTTTTGTTTAACGTCCGACTGTTCTGCAATTACTGCTAATGCAGACGGTGAAGGATGAAATTATTTTTTTTTGTAACGTATGAAAATATGCCATGCCTGAATGGGATTCGAAACCAAGACCGCATGGTGAGAGGTATGTTACCAACTACGCCAATGCGACCGGCGAAAAATTTCATATGAATAAACTACTACTTCTGATTTTGATGAACTGGTTGACCGTTTTTTATGAAAATGTTTGCGTACCTAAATTAAGTTTCAACTTCATACGATGTTCCGTTCTCAAGATATTTTGTTCACACACACAGACCAATCACTAAAAACATGTTTTTTTTGTGTTCAAAGGGTCTGAAAACGTGTACATCCAGTGAAAACTCGATTTTGAAAAATTGACATGAAAACAATACTTAAGAGAAAAACAATATAGGCAAGAGAAAGTTAAAATAAATTTATGCGAACACTAAAATAATTATTAGAAGATTAACAAACAAATGAAAGTATATGACAAATACTAAACTGTCAATGTTAGTCAGCTACTTAAATTGACTATTATTTTTTCCACCAATGCATGTCATTAGTAAGTCATACCAATTTCACTAAAAACCTTACAAGAAAATAGGTGGGAAAATCATAGATGCTCCACCATAGGAACAATTAAGTTAGTTAGTTACGCATTAATGCGTTACGGCTACTAATTTCACAGCAAATTTACTTAAAAGATTTACTTACTATGGCCACAATACCTTATACTATTTAAAAAGTTATTTATAGACATAGATTAAGAACTAACAAAATAGAAACTACGAGGGTCATTTGAAAAGTCTGTGCAAAAATAAAAACTACTCAATTGTTTGGGGTAAACATTTTTTATTTTTCGACATAGTCTCCTTTTAGGCTTATACACTTCATCCAACGCTGCTCTAGTTTGTTGATCCCTTCCGAATAATAGGATTTGTCCAAGTCTGAAAAATAGCCATTCGTTCCTGCAATCACCTCCTCGTTTGAATAAAATCTTTTTCCCGCTAGCCATTTCTTCAAATTGGGAAACAATAGTAGTCCGAGGGAGCCAAGTCTGGAGAATAGGGGGGATGTGAAACGAGTTGGAACCCTATTTCCATTAATTTTGCGACCACAACTGCTGAGGCGTGATCTGGTGCGTTGTCGTGATGGAAAAGGACTTTTTTGTGGGGCAATCGAGGGCGTTTTTTTTGCAGCTCGGTTTTCAAACGGTCCAATAATGATGAATAATATGCACCTGTAATAGTTTTACCCTTTTCCAGATAATCGATGAAGATTATTCCTTGTGAATCCCAAAAGACAGTCGCCATAATCTTTCCAGCCGAAAGAACTGTCTTCGCCTTTTTTGGCGCAGATTCCCCCTTCATAACCCATTGTTTAGATTGTTCTTTGGTCTCAGGAGTGTAGTGATGTATCCATGTTTCATCCACAGTGACGAAACGACGCTTAAAGTCCTGCAAATTCTTCTGGAACAGCTGCAAACCGTCCTTGCAACACTTCACACGAAATTCTTTTCATCCATTTTTTGAAAAATCACTCGACTTCCTCAATTAAAACGAATGTCAAACACAAAGAAATAGACCGATCTGGCTGAAATTACACATGTGTTTTTCCAACAGATGCTACTAACTAAACACAGGCTCGTTATGCGCCAGTAGTGCCATATAGCTGACTTTGCACGAACTTTTCAAACGACACTCATACAATTGCACGGTCTCATATCTGACGTCATAAAATGCCCTGCAATACATACTTGGTATGAATACAAAATTTATGTTTAGTATATAAATTGAGAATTCTATCCATGTAACACGCAAGTAATCAATCTTAAAAGGTAGAAAATGAGTAAATTGCACGTAAACCACAGTATGACAAAAGCAGGGTAATTAGTCACCGTTACACTAGGTAATCTTGTGTGTCACTCCTTAATGGCATGTCAACACCATGTTACATAATTAACAATATTTTTCACTCTAAATTTTAGATGTTTGCTAAAAAAAGTTAGTTCAAAACAAACGTCATGAAAGATGTGTGTCAAGGCACTAGGCAATCATAACCATGATATTCAATGAATTACATTACGAAATTTTATCTCACGTTCAAAACCGCATTCGTGTAATTATAACATAATGTTAGATTCAATAAAACGAATTATTTTATCCACAGTCTGACAAAATGAATCGTACCTGAATAATTTCTGCATTAAGGCCATTGGAGACATCTGTATTGGATAACCCATCTAATGCTTCATTAATTCTTGTTAATTCGTATGTACTTAATCTTCCCAATCGAGAGCGTTTTTTTGCCACGCTATTCCCCATTTAATATGTTAATTTACGCTTTACGATCAGTACACAAAAATAACACACTGTCACTATCAGCTACTCACAGCTATCACAACTGCCAAACTCATGCACTGCACAGATATAAAAATAAGTCAAAGAGCGGGGAACAGCTGTTGCTGTTATGATCCTGAAGGTTATTGCCAACATAACGAATATAAACTATTCATACAAATTTACTACAAAAAAATAATAATTTATACCTGTCTCACAGGTTATTTAATGAAAATATTTTTTATATTTTTACTTAATTCTCTCTAGCTATTTTTTCCTGTATAATCAACTGCAGCAGGATAATATTTCTCTCCACTCATAATATTTCCAGAACACTTCAGTTTTCACTTCTTTATAGTTTTAATTACAACAGTATAACATAGTAAAAAATTTCCTTTGCACATGGAAACTGAAAACTGGGAAACAGTTTTCCTTCTAACTACTCCTTTGTGATAGGTTGAGTTGTGTCCAGGAATGATTTTTTTTTTTTATTCTTTATTTTGAATCTTTAACTGTACTATACAGAACAACCAAAAGATGAGAAAACATCGATATTAAATTACAGACAAGAACAGACAGGAAATAAAATTCAACATTCAGCAATGTTAAATTTGGAATAACAATAAACATAAATAATATACAAAAGTATGAAAAGAAAAAACAAAAAAGTTCATTTTGTCACGGAATAGTTATTATCAAGAGTAATAAAACATTTAAAACAAAACGAAAATTATAAATATTTCACATTATTATTATTTTTTTTTCTACATAAACATGCAGAAAGAATTAAAGAAGATCTCTGCTCCATCTTCTTTTTAACCTTCTAATGAAGCCTGGTGGATTTGCTATATCACTGATAAGTGGATTATTATGGATTGGTAATTTTGAGTAGAATTTAGTATAACTATTTTTGACGATGTCGCAAATGAATGGTGTTTTTAAATCGTTGTGAAGTGTGTAATTTGAGACATAGTATGGTGAACCGGTAATTGTACGGAGAAAATTAGACTGGAATGCTTGAATAGTTTTTAAATTACTCAGCTTTGCGCAACCAAAAATTTGAATACCGTACATCCAGATAGGTTTTAAGAGAGAATTGTAGAGTAATAATTTCTGTTTGAGACGTATGGGTGATTTAGTGTGAACAAACCTGTACAGTTGTTTCAAACGTAAGTTTAGTTGAAGTCGTTTTGTCTTAATGTGGTGTTTCCAGGTCATGCGTTGATCGAAATGAAGTCCAAGATAGCGAACAGTAGAATTTTTTGGGATAGGTGCATTATTTAAGAACAGCGACGGCACCGGTCAGGAATGATTAACAGCTGAATTGACAGTCGGAATAGTATTCACAGGAGTGGGAGAGGTGAAAACAGTAGAAGCAGATGACAGTTATTTTTCTATAGTCAGGGCCGCCGAGAGGGGGGGGGGGCGGGCAAATTGGGCAGATTGCCCCGGGCCACAGAAGAAAAGGGGCCACATCCTAAGATGTTTACGTGCACGATAAATACAAAAAAGTTTAGCGCGCGTAATTTAACTGTGGAGCAGTAAGCGTTATCGTGATTCCGTGGGTTATCGTGATAATGGGTGCGTTGGTGCGTTATCGTGCACGTGTGCAGTCGAGACGAGACGTCGCGTCGCGACAGAGGCACAGAGCACCACTCGCGAAGATCATCAGTACTATTTTGGACCAGTCAAAGGACAAAGCTGTTATGATAAAGGTTTTTTATACGAGTTGGGCCTCACATCCAAACTCTGCCCCGGGCCACAAAAAGGCTGTCGGCGGCCCTGTCTATAGTAAAACCATAATTCTAGCTCTTTATCAATCAAAATATAGGAGGTTCAACATGGACTCATGATAACTCGTTATTTTATCTTCCCCTCCCCATCCCTTTGCATTCCGTGAATGTAAATGTACTATAGGTAATACACACATGTGCCTATTGATAAGACAAGAAGCATCCTTCTAATGAGGATTGACCTCCTCATTAGTTCTTTTCTTCTTCAATGATATCCTTAATATACATAGATATATCCATAATTTAAAAGTTTGGATTTTGTTTATTTTTTCTTAAGAATTCAAGAATCCATTCCAAAAAAAAACAGATAAGGTGTTGCATCCTGCAAATCTTAATCGGATTTGTATAATACTTTGATCCCTGTTACATAACAGGAAGTATATCATCATCTTTATGAAGGCCACCTCCACGATTCCTGATAATGCTACTATTTCTGGGGTTTGTTAGTTATTCACAATTATTATTGACCCCAAGTAACTGAATCTCTTGACTCTTTGAAAATGAATGTTATCTCAGCAATTTAAAGTAAGAGACTATTTATTTTGTTTCTGAGCGTTAATTACCTAGTTGTAAAATAATGTAGATTGTAGAAGATTGTAGTTCTAGAAAGCCCATTATTTTCATAATCCCAATCCTCCTTATTCATTCAGCAAAGAGACCCCTCTCTTGTTTAAGTTTTAAAGAACTATTTACAAAGTCTTTCTTTGGAAGATTATCCAAACATTGAACAACCCCTATCAGTTAATACTTTGGATTCAAAGAAAATATGGAAGGCTTATTCCCCACTCCACACATTCTATCACTGAAGATCTCCATGTTCTAATGTATATGTGATACTTCATAAGGTAACAGTGCTCTGTTAGCAGCCTCACTGCCACCCTAAACTGCTTCTTGTCCAGATGAAATACTTTACAAGAAAGAGTATGGGAGGGGATGTAATGGCCATCATTCTATTACTTTACTCTTAGTTATTTGGATCAATGATTCACTTGCATCAAAACTAAATATCTCTCCTGTCACTGTCAGCTATCATTCTGAACCAGCATTTATACCAAAGCAACCATGATGAGTCCAGCCAGTCCACAGAAGGATTTACAGGAATTCTAGAAATTCTTTTAGATCAATTGCCAACTTTGAGATCAGTGCTGTCAGTATCATTTCTACACTACAGCAATAACTAATAGTTTATGTGTAGAGACCTTTTTCTCTACTTTAATTGGACAAAATTGTTAAAAAAACCCCTTTTCACTTGACTATGATACGTAATGATTCAAACAGTTCTTTTTTATTGAGTTTACAGATAAAACCAGAATATAGGTTTTACTTGAGCTCTTCTATACTAAATTTCATCTGTTTGTGAATCTCCTATCATTTAGCTCAAATTTAGCTACGTTAAAGTTTAAGGTAGAATTATGTTTAATATTTTTACCTCTATAAATAATTTTTGTAAAACAAAAAAAATTTCTTTTGACTTTTGGCCCTGTTTTTACTCTATCTGCATAAGTATTATACTTTTGTGTAGTAACTTTTTCCTTTCATTTTAGTTGAGTTGCAAAAATCTAATGTAGTAGAGTATTCTGAACAAAATTAAATTCAACATATTAGTAAATTTAATCTGCAAATAATACTCACCCACTGATTGCGGTTGTATTTTATTTGATGGAGCGACAGTGGACTGTAGTGCGGTAACATAAATTAATTATAATATATGCGAAGTAAAATTTAATGAAATCTTGACTTACCCCTTTTTCCAAGACAAGGAAAATAAATAAAAGGAATACCACCTGCGCAGGGATAAGGTACAAGGTTTCCAAATTGCGGTGTTCCGAACTCCCGTGTTATAAAAACAGCGGTCATATGCGGTTAACGAGGCAGCGGTAACAAAAGGCGACGCGCACTGTACGATGGTCACTCAACGACTGTGTCGAGTTATCTGCTACCTATATTTACTACCGATAGCGGCGATAACAAAAATAATTTAATTATCGGGCCTAAACATCCTCCCCGCCCCTGAAACGACAGTTTCTGAACCCCAAAAAAATGAATAAGGAAAAAGAAAGGAGACATCTTCACTTCAGCGGGGGCTGTCACTGAAGACTTGCGAAGGCGAGGTGGCCCACGGAAGAAAGGGAAAAAGAAAGGATAATTAAGAAAAATAGCGTAAAAAATATATGGAAAAAAGTAAAATAGAAAAATCTAAAGGCGTAGTTTCCGTGTAAAAACCTCTACACACAGATTATTTACAAACGCAATAAAAAATAAATAAAAATTACAGAAAAGATATCGAAATCATATTGCGAAAATAGAATAGAATAAACTAAAATAAAAGATACCTTGAATAAATAATTAAAAGAGAATCGAAATATTACTGGGTCGGCAACGGACAAATTTTAGTCACCGACCGCGTAAGTACTCCTGTTCGAGTGCGAACTTTCACGACTCGAATAATTCCGTCCGGACCAGGAATAACTTCTTGAATTACTCCAAGTGGCCACTGAAGAGGCGGACAATTATCAGTTTTAATGATGACGATTAAACCGGCCTCCACAGATTTAGCGGGAGAGTTCCATTTTTGTCTTACTTGCAGGTTGTGAAGATACTCCACGTTCCATCTCTTCCAGAATTCTTGGATCAACCGGTCTAAAAGCTGATATCTAGTAAGATGATTCAGTGGTTCATCCAGTAGGTTGCAAGTAGGCATTCCTTGTAGAGGTTGTTGCACTAAAAAATGAGCTGGAGTAAGAGCTGAAGGGTCGCTTGGATCCGAGCTTAAGCAATAAAGCGGGCGAGAATTGAGAATCGCTTCTATTTGTGAAAAAACGGTGGAAAGCTCTTCAAACGTTAAAATTTGTTGACCAATTACTCTATAAAGATGGCTCTTCACAGACTTTACATTGGACTCCCACAAACCGCCAAAATGCGGAGCATAAGGTGGGTTAAGCTTCCATTCAATTTGGTTCTCGGCTAGCTCTGACCCCAATGCATGGACGTAAGCGTCTGATTTTATTAATTCGTATACTTCTTTCAACTGAGTTCTGGCTCCAATGAAGTTTGTTCCACAGTCAGAATAAAGCGTCTTGCATGGCCCACGGCGAGATATAAACTTTTTAAAGGCAGAAAGGAACGTCTGAGTTGACAAATCAGATGCTAATTCTAAATGTACTGCTTTGACAGTTAAGCAGATGAATAAGCACAAGTAAGCCTTTTGAGGGCGAGCGCTCCTGCGTCTTGTCCAGGACACCCAGAATGGTCCAGCGTAGTCCACACCGGTGTGCAAAAATGCCTTACTTGGCTTCACTCTTGCAGAGGGTAGGCTTCCCATAAGAGGAAATACGGGTTTTGGTCGAAGTTTAAAGCAAATATTGCAAGAACGGATCAAGTTTCGAATTATACTTCTTCCACCTAAGATCCAATATTTCTGGCGTAGTAGCGATAACACGAGCGTCGGCCCTGTATGGAAATGCCTTTGATGGCAATGATTTATGATGAGATTCGTGAAGTTATCTCGTTTTGGAAGAAGTATAGGATGTTTTTGCTCGTAGCTTATTTCCGAGTTAATTAACCGTCCACCAACACGTAGAACACCTTCTGAAAAGAACGGATTGAGCTTCCTAATTTCCGAAGAGCAGCCCTTTCCTTCAATAAGCGATTGTATTTCCGAAGCAAAATGTTCCTTTTGTACTTCTCTGACTATAAGTAATTCGGCGGCGGCTAAATCAGATGCGGATATGAGACCATCAACGCAAGGAAGTCGTTTTAAGAACCGTAAAACGTAAACAGTGGCTCTGAGCAATTTATTGTAGGACGAGCATTTGTCTATTAAGTCTCGAAGCGGGTAATCTGCTGACTCCGTAGCAATCAAAACACGTTGTTCATCGACGAATTCTTTTGACGAACTGATCGGATACTTAGGCCAGAGTGAATAATCTTCTTCTAGCCAGCTTGGGCCTCGAAACCATAGCTGATGGTCAACCAAATTATTTGGCAGTAGGCCGCGAGAGAGACAATCGGCCGGATTTTGCTCTCCAGTTATGTGAAACCAAGCTGAAGATTGTAGATTTTCTTGTATATATGATACGCGGTTAGCGACAAAGGTTTTCCACCTCGATGCAGGGCTATTGATCCATTGAAGCACTATCATTGAATCCGAGAATGCGAATATATTCTTGAACTTAAATTGAATTTCACATGCTTTGGACACAAATGAAATCAATCGAGCAAGCATAACTGCTGAGCATAGCTCTAGCCGCGGAATTGTATTTATTTTCATAGGTGCAACACGAGATTTTGCACATAAGAGATTAATTTTGAATGTATTATCTGGTTGCTGAGCTCTAATGTAAACTACAGCACCATAGCCCTTTTCAGACGCGTCGCAGAAACCGATAAGATCTGCTGTGTGTCCTTCAGAAATAGCGACATGGCGAGAAATTTTTAATTTTAATAGTACTGGCAGTTGCGATTGAAAGTTGGTCCAAGTCTCCACGATTTGTTTTGGAGGGCTTTCATCCCAGTCTATTTTTAATGACCATAATGTTTTTATTAAACATTTTGCTAGCAGCGTTGCAGGAGCTAGAAATCCCAAAGGATCAAATATCCTAGCTATTGACGACAAAATGTTGCGTTTTGTACAACTTTTATTCTCAGAGCATATCTTGAAACTAAAACAATCCGATGATGCGATCCACTGCAAACCCAAAATTTTTCTTGTGTCATCATTTTGGAAATTTTTAGAATTCAGAAGTTGATCTTCAATTGGAATTACAGAAACTAAATCAGAGGAATTGCTTGACCATTTGACCATTTCGAACCCACCAGCCTTAAACAATTTTCGTAAGTGATGGTATAGCGTCCGAGCCTCTTGGAGGTTCTTTATACTGGTGACCAAATCATCCATATAGATGGAATTATTTATTGCGGCAACAGCTTCAGGATATTTGGTTGCTTCATCTACGCTTAATTGCCGAGTGACTCGAATCGCGAGAAATGGAGCTGGCTTGACACCAAAAGTCACAGTATTTAGTGTCCACGCGCGCACTTCTTCATCTGGGGAAAATCTCCATAAAATCTTCTGAAATTTTCGATGTTCGGAATTGACTTCAATCTGCCGATACATCTGTTTCACGTCTGCAGTAACTGCAATCGGATATAAGCGGAATCTAACAAGAATTTCTATTAAGTCACAATGTAATTTAGGTCCTGTATAAAGAAGATCATTAAGCGAACGATTATTTGAAGCCTTAGCGCTTGCATCGAAAACTACTCGAAGACGTGTGGTTGCACTGTCCGGTTTTATTACGCAATGATGTGGCAGATAATAACTGTCGTTAGTAAAAGTTGACAGAGACATGTGACCTTGTTCGATGTAGTCTTTCATGAAGGCATGATATTCTATCTTCATATCTTGATTGGCTTTAAGTCGTCTTTCTAAAGATGAGAAGCGTTTTTCGCAGACAGGTAGTGAATCTCCGAGAGTGGAAGGATCTTCTTTAAACGGCAGCGAAACAGAATAGCGACCAGTCGGTAGTCTCTGGTGGGTGTCGATGAAATGTTTTTCACATATCTCGTCTCCTTTGTCCAAAAAAGTGGGTTGCGGGATTTCTTCTAGACTCCAAAATTTCTTCATTAAATCATCCAGTGAAGTCTCAGTAGTAGACATGTAGACTTGATTTTCAGAACGATTACTGTGCGAATGATCCGATACAGTTCTTCCCATAAGAATGTAACCGAAAAGCGTATCTAAAGCGACTGGAGTCCCGGGAGGTCCCGTTATTTTATGTGATTTTATTATACGCGAAAATATTTCCGATCCCAACAGAATGTCTATCTGACTGGGAATATTACACGTATCATCAGCGAGCTGAATATTTTTTAAGTGCGATAATGACTCCAATGAAAAACATCGGCTGGGTAAACTATCAGTTATTTTATCTATAACAAAAGCGTCTAATTTAAGTACCCTTTGCGTATCAAAGCGGGAGGCGATAGAAAGTGATGCGTTAAATTTAAGAGGACGAGTGCTAAGTCCAATTCCCTGAACCGCTGAATTTACTCGTGATACCTTTAACCCCAGCTTGCGTTGAAATTCGGCAGTAATAAAATTTGATTGGCTGGCGTTGTCAAGAAGCACACGAGCTTCATGAGCGCGGTTCATCGTATCAAAAATGAGAATTTTTGCAGTTGATAATAGAACTATCGATTCTGGCGGAGTATTTTGAGAAGTCATGCTAACTGACGATGTTGAGCAGTGCGCGAGCGAAGAATCAAATGAGGTAACTTGTTTCGAAGTGTCAACAGAAGGAGTCTGAGTATCCGATTTACTTGCGTTCAGTTCCTCAGTTTTCGTCACAGAAGGTTGACTGTCACGATGCAAGGTAGAGTGGTGTCGTTTGTTGCAGAAAATGCAGGTCTTAAAACTCTTACAGTTCTTAGTAGTATGCTGAGATGACAAACAATTCACGCACAAATGTTTTGTTTTTACAGCCGAAAATCGGTCAGCGGATGATAACCGTTTAAATTCAGGACATTTAAAAACTTGATGCAATTCATTGCAAATTGCACATTTTGGGGGTTGATAATTATTATTCTTACTCGTCAAAAAAGTATGAGTAGGTTTACTTTTGTTAATTTTATCTTTAATTTGAGAATTCTCGAGTTTATTAAATTTTGAATTACGAAAAAGAATTTTTTCGTTTTCTTTTGTAAAAGTTAAAAGTTGATCGAACGTAGGGATATCATCCTTCCTACAATGCATTTCAAAATAGCGCACAGTTTCTGGATCTAACTTTGAGAGGGCTATTTGCAAAATAATAAAATCGGCTAAGTTACCGACATTAATAGCCTTAAGAGCATCAACGGATGCTACAAAAGAATGCAAAAAGTTTTCTAATCCTTGAGCAGATTGACAAGTAAGAGGTTTAAACTCTAAAATTTTATTTAAATAAAAAGACGCTAAATTTCTTTTATCTTGATATTTATCTACAAGATTTTTCCATAAAATAGCACAATTTTCAGCGGTAGGCGGAATTCTGGAAGTTACTGCTAATGCTTTTTTACTTAGTTTACCTACAAGGTATCTAACCTTATCGGAATCGGATAAGTTAATATTTTCGTGAATATTACTTTTAAAACTTTCAAAAAATATAGGCCATTCCGAAAGTTCGCCCGAAAATCCGGGTAGTTCTAAAATCGGCAACTTAATTTTAGGCTTAATTTCAGTAACTTGTTTACTTTTTTGTTCACTGTTGTTAATTTCTAATTTAAGCGAATTTTCTGCGGTTATAATAGCACAATATAAATCTTCTAAAGCATCAACTGCTTGAAAACTAGGTTCAGTGTTATCATCTATTTTTAATGACAATTCATTTATTTCATCCATAATTAAACGAAATTCATTTCGGGTTTCTTTAATAGTTAAACATTTTTTTATGAATAAATCTTTACAAGCGGGTATATCCAGCTTTAGGCTGGCATCATACGTTTGCTGAACTCTTTGGTAGAGATGGTTTTTCTTAGCTTCTAATACCCTTAACCTTTTTTGATCGGTTGCCATATTTTTTATTTTTTTTTTAAATATAAGAAATGAACCAAATAACAGGGTTATAAATGCAAACAAGTAGCACGGAAATCGCGTAACTTAATTAAAGAATAATTTCTTTAAATTAAGTTATAATAATTAAAAATAATTTAAGGATTAAAGAATTTATTCATGAAGATAATCAAATTGAAATAATAAAATTATAATTATTGTGTTTATCGAAATTTAAATTTAAATGTTAAGTTTGTAGATAAGCCGATAACGAAATAACAAAATTTGTAGGAATAGGTAGCAGATAACCTAAAGCGAATAACAAGTTTTATGCAGGTTAAAACTCGACACAGCATACAAGAATTGTAATGCGTATTATGCTAACAATATATATAATTGAAAACGTAATTAAAGTTTTCCGACTTCTTAAAAAAATGAACAGTTATGAATTTTATGCAAAGCGCAAATTTAACAAATATGCGTATAGCGTGCAATAGCGAATAGCGTATTTTAAACAAATTAATGTTATTTACATTAACATAGCGATTTAACGTGAATTCAGTTGACATCAAATAAAACACAATGTAAAGGTATATCCTCGCGAAGGAAAACCAATGGTCTTTTCGAAGCTACCCGCCCGAAAGTTAATAATGTGCTTCTGGAAGATATCCGGCCCGGAGGACCAATGATTGCGGTTGTATTTTATTTGATGGAGCGACAGTGGACTGTAGTGCGGTAACATAAATTAATTATAATATATGCGAAGTAAAATTTAATGAAATCTTGACTTACCCCTTTTTCCAAGACAAGGAAAATAAATAAAAGGAATACCACCTGCGCAGGGATAAGGTACAAGGTTTCCAAATTGCGGTGTTCCGAACTCCCGTGTTATAAAAACAGCGGTCATATGCGGTTAACGAGGCAGCGGTAACAAAAGGCGACGCGCACTGTACGATGGTCACTCAACGACTGTGTCGAGTTATCTGCTACCTATATTTACTACCGATAGCGGCGATAACAAAAATAATTTAATTATCGGGCCTAAACACCCACTGGCATGTGTTTAGTATATTAATCCTAAAATCTCTAAATTGAAATTTTCTCTATTTATTGGTGACAATTTTTAAAAATGTCATCTATCATTTTCCTATGCCTGTCCATCTGTCACATCTAGATGTTAGAAACAAGAGGTAGCAACGAAAGATTTTTGGATTTTTAATCTAAACAAGTTCGTGGGCCTGGGTTTTGACCAAAAGTGGCCCAAAACTGGAAGTCAAGAAATCAAAGCCAGAATACTTTACCAACAAAAATTGTGTTGTTCGATTCGTCTTAACCTTTTGAGGACTATGCACGTATGTTTCATGGTTTTAGTCCAAAAAACTACAAACGCACTGGTACATTTGCTTCATTTTTAATACTAATACATGTAAATACAAGTTGTAATAAAGGTATTATTATATAGGCTTTGTTTTACTGGATGGAAAAAGTATGTGTATTAACCTTGCTAATGTGTTCTGAAAATCAGTATTATTGTGTTAGCTTCTTGCTACCATTTGTTTACTAATATAGAATATTTCTTTCCCTGGGAAAATAAATGTTTTACAATAATATAAATCTTGTATTGTGTATATATTTATTTTATTTTAAACATTTCGTTTAATTGTTTATTTTGTGAAAATACGAGTGGAAATGGTTGGCTTTAGTGGCAAGCGTCTCTGGTATGAAGAAATATTACAGTAGCTCTACGAAACATATTTAGTTCCAGGGATAGAGAGTTGAGAAAAAATAGGTGAATAATAAATACGGGAAGAAGAAGTAAATGAAAAATCTAAAAAGAACTCAAATTGTGGGCTAAGTTCTAGGTTGAAAAACATAGTCCTCAAAAGGTAAAAGAATAGACACAGAAATCACTAATGGTTTGTTCCACAGGTCAAAGATAGGTAAGCCTTTTTTAAAATTTCCACCAGCTGTGAGATCATGAAAGACCTCAAAGACCATGAGACCAGTCGAAAGGGATTTTTCATGCATCCATTACAGCCCAACTTAGGAGCTACAAGCTTAGTATTGTATTGAAAGTAAAATTTAACTACTTCAGTTTTTCTTGATGTCACTTATAGAATATACATGCTGGTTTTTAAATTGTAGCCCTGAGGAAAATAGTAAGTATTTCTTTAGAGATTTCTTCCCTGTTGTACCCCTAATATAATATTATTATGTTACTATAGTATTCTCAGAACATGGTTTTCGAAGACATCCACCGAACTATTCCGTGCGGCAGTAGATAGAGTAGTCATAGCCAGGGTGATAGCCAACGTCCGGAACGGACTGGCACGATAAGAAGAGACTATAGTATTAACTTATTGTAATCATAAATTTTTAATATTTGTTATAGAAAATAATACATTTAAAAAAAAATCCTTAAAAAAAAACACCTCTGTAATTGAGATGTAAAAAATGTAACACAGGGTGAGTTTCACCTGAAGGTTCGCCAGAATTGTATTTCCTTTTGATCTGAGGTGGCACAGATGACAACCGGCGTCACGTTTGAATTTTGTTTCCTACAAAATTTAGTTTTTAGTAACATATTTTTGTACATTGTAAAAACATTTTTTCAGTTTTCTTTACTTGCTTAAATGTAATCGAGAAGCTATATATTATATTTTGACGTAAGTATGGGTACCGAAAGATCAATTTAAAAAACTTTTGCCATAGCAGCCCAAAACAGACAGGTGGAGTGTCAAATTATGTACACTGAATCTGTTCGTTGCAGGGCTAAAATAAATAGTTCTGTTTCTTATCACATGGTCAGCCAATTAAATGACTGAATCATTTAAGAACAGAAGAGGTAGAGGTGTACAAGACACTAATCAGAGTTATCTCCTCTGAAATAAAAGTAATGAATTTCATTATACAGCCTGACCCTGTGGTTAATGAAGTGAAAGTGTCATTTGTAGAGTGGAAAATATGCGCTTTTCAGAGGGCTCGGCATGCTGATTAGTGTACTTTTCCATTCAGTGAGGAAGGCATGGTAAACCACCACACTCCTCGTTTTACTTAGTAAAACCTCTACAGGTTCAAACCAGCCTTTCGGCTGATGACCTAAACAACAACACATTGCCATAGATTGTTTTGTTTTATTGAAATTGTTTTTTTTTTTATTAGAAAAGTTCATCTTTTGGCAATTTTCAATGCAGTGTTGGCGCTGCAGCATTTCCCCTCTTCGTGGAAGGTTTCCAAAATCATTACTATTCTGAAGCCCCACAAACCTACGACTGATCCCGAAAGTTATAGGCCAATTTCCCTTTTACCGATCCTGTCCAAATTATTCGAAAGGCTTCTTCTCCCGCGCCTGCGTCCTGTTGTTGATTCTGTTCTTCCTCCTGAGCAATTTGGTTTTCGTCAAGGAAACTCCACAACTACCCAACTCCTCCGCATCGTCACGGCACTTGTGGATGCCAGAAATTCCCACTGCGACACGACGGCTGTGCTGCTCGATTTTAGGGCTGCATTTGACCGCGTCTGGCATGTGGGCCTCCTTTACAAGCTGGCACAATTTTCCCCCCCCTCAACTGTACACTTACTTCATTCCTACCTTATTGGGAGACAATTCCAAGTCTCTGTCACTATTCCTCAGTTCCACATGGTCATGTCCCCACTCACCCCTTCGTCCGCGGGTGTACCTCAGGGCTCGGTCCTTGGGCCCATCCTCTATCTTATGTACACCTTCGATTTCCCTGTCCGTGATTCAATCCAATTCGGACTGTTTGCCGATGACGCTATTCTGTACCGTCACGGCAGATGCCTCCGCCTCAATTGCCGCGCGCTTCAAACTCAACTTTTAGACGTCACGAGCTGGTGTCGTGTCTGGAGACTGTCACTTAACCCCACCAAATGCGAAGCAATCCATTTTACATTAAAACGCAACGTTCCTCCGCCTCTACGATTGGAAGGGGAACTCCTCCCATGGCAGAACAGCGTCAGATATCTAGGGGTTAACCTAGATAAACGACTGACACTTCGGCAGCACATTGACAACAAGCTTAGCAAGGGTAGGGCCCTGTTCGCTTTACTCGTCCCTTTGTTCATTTCTACTGCATACTCCTCAAAACTGAAACTTCTGATGTACTCCTCCATTCTACGTCCTTTCCTTTTGTACGGGTCGCCGGTATGGTGGCCCTTTCTCTCCAAGACCAACAAAAAACGTACTTCAGCATACCAGAACAAAGTCCTCCGTTGCATCACAAAGTTTCACTATATTATCTCCAATCGCATCGTACACGAACACCTTCTCTTCCCCTCTATGGAGGACTTTATTTACAATACCTCGAAACGGCTCCACGACGCCGGGAAAACTGACGGACCCCAGATCATTCAGGACTTGTACCGACGCCCACATCCGCCCGAAGTCTTTATGCCATTACCATTCCACGACTTTATCTAAATTCCAGTATGACCCACTTATCAAAATTTTGAGTTGCCACATTTTTATTCCGCCCTGTATTCCTCTTATATACCCATGCCCCTTCATCTACTTGTATGACTCACGCCCCCCAGTTGGTAGTAGTCCCCATGTTCCTATGCATAATCACTCCACTACGGTGAAAAGAGCCGCCATTTTAAATTATTAAACACTTAGAAAATAAAAGGCCGGTGATTATGCCAAACTCTACCCTTTCCGTCTCCCCTAAAATCATAAACTAACCCCTACCTAAAGTTGTACCATTTGTCCATGTTAAGTACGGTGCGTGCCTTCCCCTCCTCAAGACAATAAAACTCCCACATAACTGAAAAAGGCCACTGAAAAACAAAAAAAAGAAAAGAGCCGCTCTTAAACCCACTTGTCCCTTAATATAAATTTTCATCCACGAGTAACTTCTTAAAATACATTACCTCCTTTGAAGTCCCAGTCCCAATCCCGCAAGAGCCAGAATCCTATTTCCTAATTTTAAACTATAAAATTCCCCCTAAATTTCATGAGGTTGCAATTATTCGGTAAAATTGTTCCCCGAGCGACCAGGTGTTCCTTAACACGATGTCGCCATCATAGGGCTTCTCAGCCCTCTCAACCAGGATTCAGGATTCAGAAGAGCATCAAAATCCTTTTGCAATCAACCTCCTCGACAACAGCGAAGATACTCACAAACTGAAACGTTTTAGACCACTGGGCTTACCTTTATGATTTGTTAGTAATTTAACTTATTTAATTTTTACTTTCTCATGCCTGTATAATACTTTTTTTAGTATGAATATATAGGAAGGAAAGTATTGTTTTCATGTCAATTTTTTGAAATCGAGTTTTCGCCGGTTATACTCAGACCCCCTGAACCTAAAAAACATGCTTGTGTGTGCGCATGCGTGCGTGCGTGCGGGTGGATGTGTGAATGAAAACATCTCAAGAACGGAACAACGTATGGATTTGAAACTTGAAACTTAAGTTAGGTAGACCATTAGAGGATCCAATACAAATATTTTCATCAAAATTGGTCAACTAGAAGTAGTAGTTTATTCGTGTCATTTTTCAGTTTTTTTGCGAATTTATAAAAAACGGCTTCTACGATTTTTAAAAAAATCTCATTTACTACATTTTTTATGCTCTACAAGATAAAGTAGGCGCTATATCTGCTGAAATTCTTGGGGAGGCTGTGCAGAAAAAAAACTGTTTTTGTTTTTAAGTTTGCAGCCTTAATATGCATTTTAGGGCAAAAGTGTACCTATATAATAAAAGTTGTAGAAAATTAAAATATCTACAACTTTCAATTTCTTTGTATATGTAACGCTTATTTTAGCGGTAAATTTTGATTTTCTGTTCTTTTCATGAAAATCTTTAAAAAAATGGATTTTTAAAGATTTCGACCTTAGCATTTTATGACAAAAGGGTCTGAGCCGGAAAACTGAAAAAATAGTTTAAATTTTATATTTTTTGAAATGTGCGCTTTCCAGTAGTTCCAAAATCGTGATATTATGTAACTAGAAATTTTGTTTTTAGTTGAAAAAAGCTATGTGATTCTGTTGTTCAAATTTTTTATTTTTATTTTGTTTTACGTCTGACTGTTTTGCAATTGCCGCTAATGCAGACGGTGAGAAGAATGATAAATGAAGATGAATAATGAAAAAATGCCAGACCTGACCAGGAATTGAACTAGGGATCCCGGCTTAGAAGCCAGTTGCGCTAACCACTAAGCCAATGGACCATGGTAATGTTCCAATTGGTATTGGCTTGTTTTTTGAAAATTGTTGTTTTTATGTCAGATTTCTCAAAACTGATAAAGGGTATGGAATTAATTTTACGGTTTGTTCAACATTTAAATTTCTAGTTTTTTACGCCGTGTAAAATTGAAATATATACGCTACTTTTCGGAAAAAGATTTTTAATAATAATTCCAGCAGATTTCAGATACATGGATGGTACACTTGTGAATTTTTTAAAAAACAATTTATTCCAATTAATAAATGCCTCTGTTAGGAGCTAAAAACCAGACTAATCTAAAACAAAATGGAAAATTAAAGTCCAATATTTTTCATATCTTGAGAAATTAACAAAAATTTACCATTGAGTTATATAAAAATTTTAGTCCCTTTAATGTCATTGATCACAATTAAACCTTCAACAGATTGTCTTAGGATAAGAGGAAAACCCTGAGGGTTAGGGTCTGGCCTTGGAAATTTCTATTACTTATTAGTGGAACATATATCGTGCTTCCCAATAAATCTGACATATAGGGAAATTAAAGTTGGACAATGTACTGTCAACATTAATCTAATTACAAGGGTGTAATCTTACTTTTTACTCCTTTCGTTAGGAAATTGAGTATAAATGAGTCTACAAAAGATTTTAATAGCTAATAATTTAATTATTAATAAATAAAAGAAACAATGTCATTCAATTTCGATGTAGTGCAGTACTTTCATAAGAAAAAATTTCACTTCCATCGTTGTCTGAACGTTAGCCGGGCGTGTAAAGTGGTCACTTTAATTTCATTTTTACTTTCTCTTGCCTATATGAAATATAGGAAGGAAAGTATTGTTTTCATGTCGATTTTTCGAAATCGAGTTTTCACCGGATCTATACGTTTTCAGACCCCCTGAACCCAAAAAACATGTTTTTAGCGATTGGTCTGTGTGTGTGTGTCTGTGTGTGTACAAAATATCTCAAGAACGGAACATCGTACGGACTTGAAACTTGAAACCGGACCCGACACGAACATTTTCATCAAAATCGGTCAACCGGAAGTAGTAGTTTATTCGTGTAATTTTTCACTTTTTTGCGATTTTCTCAAAAACTGGTCCTACGATTTTCTTTAAAATCGCCTGGTTTACTCATTATTTTATTCTCTACAAGATAGGGTAGGCGTCATGTTTGCTGAAATTCTTGGTGAGGCTGTTTTCACGTAAAAACATTTTATTTTTAAGATTGCGGCTTTAATATGCATTTTAGCGCAAAACGTTATATAATAAAAGTTGTAGAGAATATAAAATTCTACAACTTTTATTTCAAACATTTTTTTGTAAAGCGCTTAGTTTAGCGGTAATTAGCGATTTTCTGTTTTTTTCTCACGAAAACGTGTGAAAATCGATTTTTTTAACATTTCGGCCTTAGTATGCATTTTACGACAAAAGTGTATATAATTAAATTTATAGAAAATTAAAAGATCTACAACTTTTATTTAGAGCATTTTTCTCTACAGAGCCAAGTTTAGAGAGAAAGAGTGATTTTCCGTATTACTAAGCCAAACTGAGTACGATTTTCATTTTGCGTCTTTCACTCATGATTAAAATTAGGTTATGTTTATTGAGGTTAGTTTTTTGTTTATTTCTTATGTTTCATTATTAATGTTAGGTTTATTGTTAATTATTTGCACTGGCAAGAGAAAGTTGTGTGAGTGTGTCACACCAGATTTTTTGATTTACAGTAAGAGAGACCAAGAGTAATAAATTTACAGAGATTTAATTTTCAAACTAGTAAACAATGTAAAATGAAAAACGACCAAATTTTAAACATGTGTAAATGACGCAAAATTAAAATTAACCTCTGTAGAACTCAAAAATACGGAAAATCAGTAATTGCCTCTAAATAGATAACTAGTTGAAGAAAATTGCTTTAAATAGAAGTTGTCAGTTTTTAATTTCCTATTACATACACTTTTGTTGTAAAATGCATACTAAAGCTGCAATCTTAAAAACCCAATTTTTACTTTCCCTTGCCTATATGAATATATAGGAAGGAAAGTATTGTTTTCATGTCGATTTTTCGAAACCGAGTTTTCACCGGATCTATACGTTTTCAAACCCCCTGAACCCAAAAAACATGTTTTTAGTGATTGGTCTGTGTGTGTGTGTTTATACAAAATATCTCAAGAACGGAACATCGTACGAACTTGAAACTTAAAACTTAAGTTACATACCGTTACCGGACCCGACACGAACATTTTCATCAAAATCGGTCAACCGGAAGTAGTAGTTTATTCGTATAATTTTTCACTTTTTTGCGATTTTCTCAAAAACTGGTCCTACGATTTTTTTTAAAATCGCCTGGTTTACTTAATTTTTTATTCTCTACAAGATCGGGTAGGCGCCATGTTTGCTGAAATTCTGGGTGAGGCTGTTTTTACGTAAAAACATAGTTTTTTTAAGATTACGGCTTTAATATGCAATTTAGAGCAAAAATGTATATAATGAAAGTTGTAGAGAATTTAAAAACCTACAACTTTTATTTTAAACATTTTTTTGTATAACGCTTAGTTTAGCAGTAATTAGCAATTTTCTGTTTTTTTCTCACGAAAACGTGAGAAAAATCGATTTTTTAAGATTTCGGCCTTAGTATGCACTTTATAATAAAAGTGTATATAATCGAAATTATAGAAAGTTAAAAGATCTGCAACTTTTATTTAGAACATTTTTCTCTACAGAGCCTAGTTTAGCGTGAGTGATTTTCCGTATTTTTAAGCCAAACAGGTCGATTTTAATTTTGTGTATTTCACTAATGTTTTTTGAGGTTAGTTTGTGTGTTTATTTCTAATGTTTTATTACTAATGTTAGGTTTATTGTTAATTATTTGCATTGGCAAGAGAAAGTTGTGTGAGTGTTTCACACCAGATTTTTTTACTGAGATTCATGAGGGAAATACTGACAATCACTAAATTGATGCCTGTAGCAACAAATTCTTGAAAAAAATGTAGGGTTTTTAATTTTTTACAACTTTAATATTATATTTATAGTGCTTTTGTTCTAAATTCTTAAAGAAACCATTTTTTTTACCACAAAAGCACTTCTTATCATGAATTTCAGCAGGCAGGATGCTTACCCAATTTTGTAAGTAGAGAATAAAGAATGTAGTAAACAAGACGATTTAAAAAAAATTGTAGTAAAAGTTCAAAAAAACCCTAAAAAAGTGAAAAATCACACAAACTTTCGGTTGACCAATTTTGATGAGAATGGTTGTTGTATCTGATCTTCCATAGTATCTAACGTAAGTTCAAATTTTCTACTTTGTAGGATATTCCACTCTTTAGATATTTTGTATACATACATAGACCTATTGCTAAAACATAATTCTTGGATTCAGGGGGCTTCAGGGATTTCATGAGCATAGGAGGCCTTTCAAAAATCTTTCAGTTTGCATCTTGCAAATGCGCTTTTAATATTTACTGCATGGTCTAACTGTATAATAATCTACTGTCGTTGGAAGAAGCTCATAACAGTTTTTCTTTCACCAGTACCTCTTCTGTACTTAATATGATTTAGTTTAAATTTAACTTCTCTAGTGAAAAAAACAGAACTATAAATTTAGCCGTAGAAGTAGCAAATGAAATTTTAAAAAATATTTAAAGTTTAACTGCCTGTTATAGGCAATACTAAATTTCCCATCATAAAATAAAATTATGAAACAAACTACGAATCAATGCGGAGAAATGTTGAAAAATATCGCCCAAAAATTGTTCATATCGTTAACAGTTTTTAATGTGACGGTTTGTCATCAAAATGGCACAATTTGTATGTTGCTCTAACAAGGTATAGATCAAGTATGTTCTAAAATTCATTTTGACAATGCCGGCGATTCTACTGACGATTTTTGACAAAAAAACGGCATTGACGTCCTTATTAGAATTAACCTTAATCCTGTTATCTGAAATAATTTTCCTCACTAGTACAAAGGGAAGGAGGATGCCCTGTAGCTTACACCACATCCAATTGAAGAACTTAGTGGAAGGTGTTATGTAACAAACATATAGTTTTGAGAAAAATGAAATCAAAATTCTAAAGTTCCCATTTTTTTTGAATTGCATAATTTCTTTCATTTTGGTAACTACATATTACTTACCTCTTTATGCAATTAAAATTTGTTTGAACATTACTTTTCAATACCACTTTTTTATGCATTTTACATCTTCGTTCATTAAGTAATCTTGACACTCTAATGAATTACAGAACATTAAATTAAGCATAGGGTACAATCTTATACCACTATCACTTATCCACTAGTTTCCTTAAACTGTAGAGACACAGCTTAAATCTTCATCAATCACAAAAACTACGTTTTTTAGGTTTTTTAGGAAAAAAATGTTACATAGCACCTTCATCCACTAAGCTCTTCAATTGTCTGGATTTTTCCTCATAAGGGTAGTGTACTAGATAGTAACATCCACAGAACCAATGTGGAAATTGGGTCTTGTTCCATATATCTGAGGGTCATAGTTGCAGTAGTCAGTCTGATTTTCATGTTGTATCATGTTACTGTCCCAACAGAAAATGAGAAACACATCTTGCTCAAAACTTTACTATCAACGACTATTTAAAAATTTATTAGAATAACTGAGATGAAGCAGTACTGAAATATGAGTTTCATGGCATGTTTCACTGATATAGCTACGCCTGTGTAACAACCGGGCTGAATGACAGTTACAAACAATGGAAAAGAAAGGAGTAACGGTATTTTATGACTGCAGTTCCTAAAAACATTGTCTCTGTCCCGCTATTAACACATTCCACCTTCCATTGTTGTCACAGTCTTGTCAGTGCTATCCTACTGTAGCTGTCGATCGTTGTAGTTGCGTCTCTCTCTTTCTCTTCTGTCGTTTAGATTCTTGAACCAATAGTAGTTATTTTTTTATAATTTCAGTTGAATTGTAGCTTACATTTTCTTACAAATTAGTTAATTAATTAATTTATTTATTTAGGTATATTTAGATTTATTTAGTTAATTTATGAAGATAACTTTCTTATTAATTAGTTTTAATTAGTATTATTAGTTATTAGCATTAATAGTTTATAATTAGTTTTCGGATATTAATTATATTAATAATCCTACAACTCCCATCCTTCCAATTTCTTTAGAAAATAAAATTAATAATAATAAAAATGTAATTGTATCAAACAAAACAAAAATGCATGACAATAACAAAAGAAAAGCATAAGTTTAACACATTTGCGAATGTGCGTGGTCTGTGGTGTGCGTATTGCTTCTTTTCAATTCTTGGAAATAGATAGAGCGAGAGAGCGTGGAGGATGAAGAGTGGTGTACGGAAGGGTACTATAAGCACGTCAGCTCGTGATCCGTGTGAGGAATTTCTGTTACAGCATGCAGTGAAAGATTATACTATTCATAAAATAAACATTTATTATAATGTTCTTGTCATTATAAAGTAACCTTTTGTTTTATTATTTCAATTTATTCTACAATATAGTAACTCTTTTACTTTTCTTTCATTGTATTTATTAATATTTAGTAATTATTTACAGTTTGAGTCAGGCAGTCTTCAGGAATTAAAATATGCACGTAGCATAGAAAATAAGGAAATTAAAAAATATATATTTCATAACATTAATTTATAGGCCTAAATAATTAGTAGCAAATTATGATTATGATTTTTTTTTACCTCAGTCAACTGGTTAAGCCAATTCCGAGTCCTTTACGCGATTCTTCATCACAGTTTTTTATAACTGATGCAATAATTTGTCGCACTTCCGAATGAATTACCGCTTTATTTTTCCGGGAAAACATAGACTATTAAAATAAAACAAAAGATATGAAAAATACACGTTGAAATTTACCTAACACAAAACACACAAAACAAATAACTTTTGGCACGTTAACACCCTTTAATTTCAAAATAAAAATCACTTTAGTGATCAAAAATCATGAATAATGATTAACACATCCGAGACGCACAAGCACAAAATATACAACTGTACATTGTGACACGTGTATCCGTTGTGAAAAGCAATAATAAGTAGGCCTATAATAAATTAATACATAGACATAATAATAATAATATTTACACGATGACTAAATGTTTTTGTACTGCACGATAAGACGAATATATTCTTCTTCTTCTTCTTCTTTACAACCAGGGCGTTCAGGCTTCTGCAGCCCCTCCTCACCGCGACCTAAAAGATCTTTTGTGATTGCCCCTATTCCTTATTTATGCAAGACCCACACTTTCAATAAAGCGCAGGATCTGCCTAGGATCTAGTGCACTTACCTGAGAAGGTGTCTCTTCAGCAACTCCTATCTTGGATAAATGATACCCAAGATTACAATGACCAGTCATCAGGCCCACTACCCTCCTCAAGTCCTGTCTTCCTAGTCTATTATATATCCCAGCCTTTCTGCTGGAATACGCAATGAATTTCTTTGCCTGTTCACAGCCTGGCACCTTCTCCCAATAGGAGGTTTTAGCCTCCTCTTCCCAGGCCCTAACTATACCTCTATAATAGCCTGCACCAATTCCACAGAATGGCTCTGGGCCTATGAAGTGAGAGGCTGCACCTTTCTTTGCTAAGGCATCCGCTCTCTCATTTCCAGGCACTCCCTGGTGCCCCGGCACCCAATGCAGCGTCACCACGTTACGCTTGGCCACGGCATTCAAAACTTCCCGACAATCATAGGCCAATCGCGACTCAAAAGACGAATATATTACTCACATTCTATTACGCCACCCGCCCCACTTCCCCAGGCAACAGAGATCATGAGCTGGCGCGCGTACAGTACATCGAGTTGCGATAAATGTATTTGTTCATGGCAGTAGGCTATACTAAAGCTATGACGTTGCACATCCCGGGTGTTTTGTGGGACTACCTATATTTGCCAACAAGTTCATATTTTTGAATACATATACACACCTACATAAAGGTAATACGTATCTACATAGGTCATATCTACATAAAAATAAAAATGCAGATTTTGGTTTTGTAAAAAACAATAATTATACTTACTATATTTTATATAAATACATTTAGTGAATAACGCAACCAATTCACAAGATATTTTGTACAAAATATAACATTAAATAAAAATACATAGTATAAGTTACACTGTTTTACTGTAACAAACATAATTGTAAAAAATGACAGTTATTGATGAAATGATCAGTAATTTTTTAACTGAAGCTGTTAGTGATAAATATGAAAGAACCATAAAAAATTATGTTAACAGCATAAGAGATATTGTAAAACTCGTTACATAGATAGATTATATAATTTTAATCTTATTTTTATTCGTGTCATGTTAAATGGATACTCTGACTGGTTCAACAAAGTCAGATTATTGTTTTCTGTATGACAATTTTGCTCATACAGATGATGAAGGGAAACATATACCAGTGTGACTGACATAATTATGCTATACCTGACTGCGAATCCAACCTGAAATCTTAAATGAGTTATTTGAAGCTTCCCTGGACCTTAGTTTTCATTTTTTTAACAAGAAAAGGCTAATGTATCAACTTACTTTCCTATACAAACAATTATTTTGTAAAGAGTTGATTAACATTTAATATGACTTTTTAAAAATTACATAAATTTTGATTACATATTTAATGAATTGCTGGTATATGATTTTTGTACAACTCCATTAAGGAATATCTTAAATAAACTATGGACATACTGTTGGTACACACTGTCCCAAATACTTTTCTTGATTAAAACTAACAGAAAGTAATTCCATATGAATCACACATTTTGTTGCAATATATCAATATAGCACATTGAATAATTAAATAAATACTGTAAAAATACATTAATATATAATATAGTTTATAATATTAACAGTTTAGGTTTTTACAATGATTAATAAACATGTTAACAGTATTGTTACAGAAGCTAAAATTAAAATGCACATCATTTTACGATTTTTTCTTTGATAAGCATCAGCTTTTTGTAATTGTTGGTATCCCTGATACACTTGAATTTGAGTTTGTTCCACGTTGTAGTCTATCCTGTCAAGTACAGTCCCCTAAAATAAATAAAAAAATTAAAATTATGATTAACATGTCATTAATATGAGGGCTATAGAGGAAATCAATCTCCATAACTGTTTATCTCAAGAAGTAGCGAAACCATCAATGTCTGGCTATAAGCAATCAGCTATGCTGCTAGGAAGGCTTTATATCAGGTATTTACCTTTTACAGTGTTTAAAAATAGACAACACAATACAAAATCCTGCCAAATGTGTAAAGTATTGTGATAAGTTTTGTAGGTGGAAAGCCTCACAAAATCAGACATTCATTGTGAACTATGGGTTATTTACAGGTAAAATATGATATGGGAAAATGTCATATTGTATAAATTTGGAAAAACCGGTAATTCGTAATATCAGACTATGCAATAAAAAAAAATTGCAGAGTAAGCTGAATTTTTCTGTCGTGTTTTCGTATGTACACTCGTCACACCCATGAGATTTTGCAGCAGTTTAAATAGGACATCTTTAACCATCTCTGAATTTGGCTCAGAGTGACTTTCGTCTATCAATCTGGTTCATAAATCAACAAATCACAGCCTGGATTTGACTCAGGGTGACTTTCATCTTTTAGTCTAATTGACAAATCAATATATTACGTTCCACATTCTGACTGAACAGAAAATGTAAATTTAGCAGTTAATTTTTATGCTTCAAAAATCTTAATAAATGATCTATTTGATAATAAGGAATTTTCGATCTCATAATTAGTATTCCTGCTTATTAACATTTTCAAATATCTTGTTATCCATGAAAACTAGTGTTCAATACAACACTAGTGGAAGAAATTAGTTAATCAGTTGCCAACTGAACTTTGTTCTTTTTATTAGTTTAGACATATTTGATGCAGGAAAGAATTAGTATTATCATCAGCATAATTACACTATTTACATTCTATTCCAGATCAAAAGTCATATGTTCAGAACTCACACTTAAACAGTTGCAGGAAGTGGCTGCTACATTAGAACCAGATAATACATGTAGCTGTTGTACCTATATCTGCAGCTCATTTTACAGAAATGTGATAGTTAACTGTAGGTACTTACAAACACAATTTAGAAACAATGTTGACATAAAATCATTAAGACATAAAGTTCACTATTGTCAAATGGACACACACAAATTTATTTTTTATTTTTATTTTTTTTCTGGTTTAAAGTCCGACTGTTCTGCAAATTGCTGCTAATGCAGACGGTGAAGGATGAAATGAATTTTTTGTAACGTATGAAAAAATGCCATGCCCGAGTGGGATTCACACACAAATTTAGCATGGATGCAAGTAATGATAGTTCAAAAGTGAAATCAATATGAACATTTAGGGCGAGAATAATTATCAGTACTACTAAACAACCATCCAAAAACTACTAAATTCAAAATTAAAGATACATGGTAATACGAGAAGAAAAGAATCCTAATATCAGAAATGGTGGTGGAAGAACATATGAGCTCAATCGGACTGACATAAAATCATCATCTCTTAGCTCTACAGCCTTTATGGATGCATGGCTGCTGACTTCTCGGCTCAGTGAACAATGTGCAATAACTATAGTGCCTTGCTGTGTATCCGTAAAAAATTGCGTGTGGTTTGCAGTGATTGTATTTGGTTACAGGACAGTGCTGTTTGTCTTAACTTTGTGTCCGTTAGAGATTCAGTGAGATTTTCCACATTGTTTTTGTATTAATAATCATATTATAACATAGTTAAACTTAAAAGTGGTGTTATTAGATGAAAAGGTTATTGAACTTCATTTAGTTTTAACACTGTTATACTGTTATAACAGTCAGACAAGCATCATTTGTACATCAGTTCATTAAATAGCTTTGAATCACAGTGTTATAAAGTAACAGCTAACAGGGTGTTATTGAAATAACAGGGTGTTTTTAGTAACCTGTTATCATGATGACTGGCTTAATCCAGTAACTACGTTATTAATCCTGTTATGTTAAATAAGCCCAATTACTAATTTAAAGGGGTACAAAAAAATAATGAGTAATATGTAGTTAGATCTGAAAACCGGAATACGGGTCTTTTATGTTACATCTTCATATAGGATCGAAGCCCAGATTCTAATAAAAGACATTACTTGGATTTTTTTGAAATCGGGTGTTACTGAAGAACGCTCAGTCTTGTGGATACACATGTAACTAATAAAAAAGTATTGCAGAGAAGAAGGAGAGAGATTCTGAGCAGTCAAGACAAGAAAAATTTCTTACTGCAGTCATATTGTAAGAAGGGGAGGAAAATTTTTAGTTGCTGAGGCTGGTACTACAAGGCCGAAGACATACATCCTGGGTTAAAAACCTGAGCCAATGGAATGGTCATACCTTCAGTGAACATTTTGTTTGATCTGCAGTAAATCATGATGATCACAAACGTCTACTGAGGAAATGGCAAAAGATGACCGGACCATAATCTATATTATTCAATACATTAACTTTCAATGCAATACAAACACACTACATTAATGGAACTTGTTTATATTACAGCAAAGAAAGATCGTTATAACAGATAAAAAATTATCAATTTAGAACCACAAAGACTATACCTGTTCAACAACCATGTGGGCTAGATCTTTGAAGATATCATTGAGATCAACTATTGACTTTACAATTCCTTTAACTTCAGCCTCATGATGAGCTGCCATTCTCGTGTTTTCTTCTTCGAGTAACACCAACTGTGCTTGTGTTTGACATTTTATACCTCCCATTGAAGAATAACTAAACTGCCTATCAATGTTTTCAGCTTCACTTGTTAAACTTCCCCATTCTAGATCAATGGCTGACTTATTTTCACTTGGTTCTAAATCGAGGACAGTATCAAAATACTGACGGGAACGTTCCTCTCTTGAATTTATTTCTAAAAAATAATTTAAGAAAAACAAAATTATTGATATTAAATAAAACTAAATGATATTTTATTTATTTTGCATACATTCCAAACCAGTCATCACAACACAGTCCAACTAATGGCACAACACAAGGTGGTTGTTCCAGATATTCATCTTAAGTTATCAAAATTTAAAACTACTGCTTGACAACAAACTGTATATAAGAAAAGTGCAGCAAGAACGAAGATGTCATGCAATCACATCAGAAGTTACATGAATACAATTTTTTAAGGATCAAGATAAATTGTTTTGTTATTCTTAAAGCAAAAGAAATGGGTTAATTAGTGCATGTTAGTTGGTAAACAAGATTGAAGTGACATGAATAATTAGTACATAGTACTTTGTAATTACTACAAAGTAACTTTCATAGCTAAAGTACTCAGTAACAATCTACAAATTCTGAAAAAAACTAAATATACAAATGACAACAAACCTAAACAGAAATTTACTTTTTAAATAAGTGTTCTGGAGTTTTCTGAATGTTGTAGAGAGATCTTGAAGAGAAGAAATAAGTGAAGAGGTAACGTTTTTTGATAACCGTTGTTCTAATTGAGTTCGACCATAGCTGCTCTGCTGTTGAATCTGCTGTACTAGTCTATGTGTAGCACCAAACATCTGCAAAAAAATTCCAGCTGTCACAAGCTAATGGATCCCATGGTAAAATACTTAACAGTATCAGTTAATGGCAGGAATTAAAAAATACTTGAGAGCAATATTTAGGGTAATGATTTTTTATCACATCCAATATTTGTAATTTCTAATGTGTGTACGTTGCAATCTGTTCAATTGAGAACAATAAGCTACCCCAAGACTCAATCAGATGAGGATGATGTATATGATGTGTTAAAGAGGTGTAGTCTTGTTCAGACTCAGGTCGACCATTCCTGAGTGAGTATGGTTAATTGAACCCCAACCATCAAAGTACACCGGTAACCACTGTCTAGCATTCACATCTGTATAAAAGTAACTATCTCTACTAGGATTTGAACCAGGAACCTTCGTCTCCAAAAATCAGCTGTTAAACAGCTGATTTTGGCGACGACTTTACCTCTAGACCAACCCGGTAGGTTAACATGCAATATGGTAGTTATTATTTAACATGACCTCTAGTCGTTATTTATTTATTTAATTTAATTGTTTGCAACAAGCCGACCACGGCCCAATTACAGAAACAATATTTCATTACAGAGCAAAAGACATTACAAAAGTAAAAAGAAAAGAAAAGGAGAGAAAAATACAATCAAAAACAGTCAATAATGCAAACACAATTAAATATAACTAAAACAGTATTATACACTAAGATTTTACAAATAATTTACTGATTAATAATCATGATAGAGGTCCAAAACAAAAAAAAATAATAAAAAATTTAACACACACATAATGTGGAATCTCTTGGAAACTTACATCTTGAAAGACATAAAGAATGGCTGACCTATACGATGCTCGGCTCTGGCAAAATGGATCTATCGCCGCAATTCTGTCCATGATATTATAATTGACTATCATGCAGTTAACCGGCGAATAAAAGCTGCATAATTAGTGGAAGAAGATTTGTGATAAAACATATTTTTTGAACGGTTACAAAAACTTGGGACACGAAAAAGAATTTTTCTAAGAGCATCTAAGAGCATAAGGATCATTTATTTCACCACACAATAATTGTTTCAAATACATTAGTGAAGCTAATTGAAGCCTAATTTCCAGTGTTTGCAATAAATAATCTATAAATTATTCTTTTTAGAATTCATTAAAATCTATTAATGGGTTCAACTTTATTACATAAATGTAGCAGACTTAACACATCATTAAATTTTAACCCTTACGAAACAGGCTGTTTCTCGTTAAACAGAAGAATTGCACAAATTAAAACGCGCTCTCAAAACAACTCTTTTGTCATTACTGATGAAAAATTCTGAAAAAATGACAGTTGATTTATATAACACCTACGCACCTTTTGAATATAACTACAAGAAAATCACTTCATAATTCTTTGCGTTTAGGCATGCAAAATTTTCAACCGCGAAAATTTTTGTGTTTGTGTAAATTTTTTACTACAACGGGCTTAAATTTCTGTTTAGCAAAAAATTTATAAAACATGCTTTGTAGACAAGAGTTGACTGAATAAATGTACATTTTTTAATTATGTTTCCATAAATATTTGATGGAGTTCTAAAATATTCAAAATTAGTCTAATTTTCCTATCTCATATAAACTATCGGTGAACCAAGTGACATAAAATAGTTTTTATACAAGTTATTTTCTGACACAAAATTCTAAATAATAAATACAAGTTAGTACAGTGAAGAAGCATTCCTAACTACTACGTGATTCAAAGAAAACTGGGTCGAACGAAGTGAAAAATGTAAATAGCATACAGGCAACAGAAATTGAGGGGTAATATTTACAATCTTTTACAGTGACGTCACAGAGCCACTATCATACTCAGGGTAAAGCTAAAAGCAACCGTATAAAGGAAAGTTTTTATAGTCTCCAACCACTTGTTTCAAACAATTCTGTAGGTTGGGTGAGAGGGAAGCTGTTACATCTTTTGTTACTTAAATTAACAAAAAAAAAAACACACAAATCAAACTTTAAGGCTGAAAAACTCATGTAAGTATAAATTATATAAAATGGATTCATGGAACTGTAAATTTGAAAAACTGACAAAAACTAATTATGGTAAACTTACCCTCGTAATTTCTTGTGTTAGTACTTCAATCTGGTGTTCTTCAGCACTGGAATCATCTAATGTAGGACGTAGTAAGTGCTTGTCATAAAGTCTACTTAATTCTTCTAGTTTACCTTTCAGTCTTGAAAGTGCATAATGAGTCTCTTCTAATGTATCGGCCCAACCAGGTACTCGAGACTCTGAATATCTTAATTCCAAACCAGATTCCGTTTCAGCGACAAGAGCCATTGAATCAGACATGTGCTGAAAATTGGTTTCATGTAAATATAGTTTGAAATCAACATAAATTAGAACAATCTTATGAAAAATTAAGATCCCATTTTGAATGGTAGAGTGAAGAGTTTATTCTTCACAGAGTAATACAGAAAAAGTTTTAAAATTTAAAAAAAAACATAATTTAGGTAAGTGGTGGGAGCAAAACGTGTATGTACTTAGACCATTATCTAAAGAGCTTCTATAACTTACAGTTCTTTTTTGTACATTTCTGAATAGATAATGTAAAAACAAAAAATTGTGCGTAGTTTACTTTTTGCTAGATCCAGGGCTACAAAAAATACTTTTTTTAACAAAATTTTATTTTTAGTTTCTAGGCCTCCACCAGTCAGTCAGCTGGTAGTAAGTCGCTATTATTTGTTAAGTAACACTGGTTGAGCAAGCGACTTTGTATGGTGACCAGCTGACAGCCATCCGTGAACAAACTCTACTGGGGGATCCCTGTTCAAACTCATGCCTAATTCATGTCAAATAATACAGCAAAGCAGTGATAAAATTGGGTAGTTGTCAATAATGTACAGTTCCCAATAACAAATAAAAGCTAAAAAAAAAATAGTTTCTAATCACATGGTCAGTGATCAATTATATGACTGAAGCATTTAAGAAGAGAAGAGGAAGAGGTGTAAAAGACACTAGTCAAGAGTTATCTACTGTGAGAGAAATGAATTTTTGGTGTTATGTCCTGTACTCCCTTCTTGGAGTCTGGATGCAGAAAAAAAAGAATAACCTAAATAAAAAAGAAATAAAAAATAGAATAAAAAAATATTTTAATAGCCTCTAGGTAGTTTCATTAGTATTTTAAATACATAACTAACAAATAGGCCGGCCACACACGTACAGTTTTAATGGACAGTTTAAACTGAAGTTCAACCTCTACATGTGTGGGTATTTCACTCTCAGTTCAACTCAACTGTCCAATTAAATTGAGACGAATTAAATTTCAATTCTCTTTAACTGAAATGTTCAACTGATTGTTACGTGTGTGGGGGTTCAACTGTACAGTTCTCAGTTCAATGTGTGTCAGGAGCAAGTGGGTTTGGTTTTTTGAGTTCTTTTTAACAATATAATTTTAGCGGATATAAAGATGTCATGCAATAAACCAAACCCAGTGATTGTAGATTTTAATGCAATGTATCGATTGGAAGCAAACTTTTGGTATAAATTTCTGTCATACGGAAATAATTACGGAAATCTAATAGTTCTTTATTTAATTCTTTTAATAAGCTGAAGTCCGAAGATTGACTTCAGCTTAGTAACCACTTCTTGCACCACTGTTTACGCTTTTTTGATGTTTTAGACTTTTTGTAAAATTATAAAACGTAAACTGAGAGCAGCGAAATAGATTTTCTCCTTAACCCTTTCTAACTTAATGTGACATACAAGTCACACTGGATTGAAATAACCAACATCAAAATTTTAGTTGTTAGCGACTACTTTGGATTAAAGAACGCTGGGTGTGAAGTGTAATAATTTTCTGTATCCTAGCCAGGAATCGAACTTGAGACTTCCGCTTTGCAGTGTAGCATACAGACCAATATGCCAAGGAGGCAACCATTAGTTTCTTTTTAAAGTTAATTTTAGTTTTAAATATTCGTGTTCATTTACTAAAATAAAGTAGCATTACTTCGAATATGTTGTATGTACGTACAAATATATTTTTTAGACTGTTTGCAAATAGTGATTTTATCCATTTTACCAATTTTTTTTAATTGTACAACTTTTTAAGTCTTAAATAATTACTTACAGTTCAGCCGTTCTTAGTTTGCTCCTACTGTCAACAAACAAAAGCCACCTACTACAGGGTGCACGCTAGAGTCTCCAACTTTACGGATGTCATATTCCTATTAACTATTTTTTAAATTATAATTACTTAAAGTACTAGAAACATCAGTCATGATATGATGTAGGCCTAACAATTTCATTTATTAAAATACTTTTAAAAGTATTTTGTATTTAAATACTTTTGAAAGTATTTTGTTGTTACTTTTTAATCAGCGTGTACACATTTTGATATAATGCACATGCTCAGTGACGTCATTATTTGTTTACATTAGGAGCAAACTAAGAGAGGCTGGACTGTAAATATTAAAATCATATTTAGTTTTTTTGCTACAAAATCTAAGTAAGAGAATAAGCTATATTTTGTTTAGGAAACCTGAACATGATTGTACTTATTCATACTGTTGGGAACTTTGATACCATCAAATCTCAATGTGACATATGTGTCACACTTTTTTGTCAGGCCATCAAAAGGGCTAAAGGTCTAAAAGTGATTTTATCACACTTAAATGTCAGTAAAATTTATGAAACAACGTACAGATTTATTTTGTGTATAGTTAAAACATTTGGGATTGAAGGAGTTAAAATCCATTGTAAAAACTGAAGAATTGAACTGTACGTGTGTGTGCTTCTACAGTATACGGTTTCAACTGTATTCAGTTCAAACTGTAGATGTGCAGCCGGGCATCGTTGTAATTATTAACACACTAATACAGTACCATAGTAATTGCAGAAGTAGAAAATAAACACAGAAGCACAGAACTGATCTACCCTTGAATATGGGAAACTGTAGTTGGGTCGATTAATTATCCCTTCTTCTTCTTAAAGTTCCATCTCCTATCGGAGGTTGGATATCATAATGGCTATGGTCACTTTGCTGGCTGCCGCTCTTAATAGTTGCAAAGAACTACAGTTGAACCATTCTCTAAGATTCCGCAGCCAGGAGATGCGTCTTCTTCCTACGCCTCTTCTTCCTCGGATCCTTCCCTGCATAATAATTCTCAGCAACTCATATTTTTCTCCTCTGGTTATGTGACCCAAATATTCTAGTTTTCCTGTTTTTATACCTTTCATAACTTCTAACTCCTTATTTAAACGTCGGAGCACCTCAACATTGGTAACCTTTTGGACCCACTGAATTTTCAATATTCTCCTGTAACACCACATTTCGAACGCATTTATCTTCTTTATGTGTTGTTTCTTCAATGTCCAAGCTTCCATCCCATATAGTACGATAGAAAATACATAACATCTTAGAGCCCTCAATCTGAGAGGTAACTGAAGGTCTTTGTTTGTTAGCATTGTCTTCAATTTTATGAATGCTTGCCTTGCAGTTTCAATTCGTACTTTAATTTCTTTACTTTGGTCATTCTTGCCATCAACCCAGGTTCCCAGATATTTGTATGTCTCTACTTTTTCTATTTGGGTTTGCTCTATTGTTAATGTTTCATTTCCATGTTCTGCTTTCGAGACAATCATAAATTTAGTCTTTTTCTCAATCCCACCACCACATAATTATAAATAATTTTAGATTTTTAAGTTGCAATCAGGGAAATTAATGTGGTACTTTCATCATATTTGGACAGTAATGAGAAATAAAATGCAAGATATGTCATTGTTGCATCTGTTGAATACTGAATAATAAAACTACTTTGTCACCTCATGAAATTTATGACACAAACAGTGATGTTCAATTGAAAATGGAATACAGTTCTGTTTTGCTTTTTACATATTTTAATACCTCTGTTGTAAGAAAAGCCTGGTAACAGGCCATCTAATGCATACTGTAAAACTGATTCAATAGAGCATTATTAGAAAATTGAAGAATAAAAATATCTACAAATTCCTGGATTTCAGGAATCCAGGCCTGGGATAGCAGTCTGCGAGCTCCAACATAATTTTTATAAAACAGACTAATTATTAAACTTTACTCCATTAAAAAGACATTTAATTTTATTACTTTGTTTACTTGTTATTACATCATAATAAATGTGATGTTTTACTTTACAACTATTACTTAATCTTTTACAATGAATCTAAAAATAGTCGGCCGCATTGGCGCAGTTGGTAACGTGCTCGCCTCCCATCATGCGGTCTTGGGTTCGAATCCCATTCAGGCACGGCATATTTTCATACGTTACAAAAAAACTTCATTTCATCCTTCACCGTCTGCATTTAGCAGTAATTGCAGAACAGTCGGACGTTAAAAAAAAAAAAAAAAAAAAAAAAAAATGAATCTAAAAATAAAAATCTGGTGTGAAACACTCACACGACTTTCTCTTGCCAATGCAAATAATTTAAACAATATAACCTAACATTAGTAATAAAACATTAGAAATACACAAAAAACTAACCTCAATAAACATAACCTAATTTTAATAATATATGAAAGACGCAAAATGAAAATTGATCTCAAGTTTGCCTTAAAAATACAGATAATCACTCTTTCATGCTAAACTAGGCTCTGTAGAGAAAAATGATTTAAATAAAAGTTGTACATCTTTTAATTTTCTATAAATTTGATTATATAAACTTTGGTCGTAAAATGCATTCTAAGGCCTAAAAAAATCGTTTTTTTCACACGTTTTCGTGAGAAAAAATAGAAAATCGCTAATTACCGCTAAACTAAGCGTTATACAAAAAAATGTTTGAAATAAAAGTTGGCGGATTTTAAATTCTCTACAACATTTATTATATAATTCTGCGCTAAAATGCATATTAAAGCCGCGATCTTGAAAAAAATGTTTTTAAGTGAAAACACTCTCACCAAGAATTTCAGAACACATGGCGCCTACCCTATCTTGTAGAGCATAAAAAATTTAGTAAACCAGGCGATTTTAAAAAAAATTGTAGGACCAGTTTTTGAGAAAATTAAAAAAAAGTGAAAAATTACACGAATAAACTACTACTTCCGGTTGACCGATTTTGATGAAAATGTTCGTGTCGGGTCCGGTAGTGGTATGTAACTTAAGTTTTAAGTTTCAAGTTCGTACAATGTTCTGTTCTTGAGATATTTTGTAAACACACACACACAGACCAATCGCAAAAACATGTTTTTTGGGTTCAGGGGGTCTGAAAACGTTCAGGGGGTGGTGAAAGATCCGGTGAAAACTCAATTTCAAAAAATCGAAATGAAAACAATACTTTCCTTCCTAATTATTTATATGATTTTTTATATATGATTTTTTTTATAGGTTTATATTCATATACGCAAGAGAAAATAAAAATAAATACAAAATTCTTTTAGCAATAAAAAAAATAAATTTTAAAAATACAAAATTCTATTTATTTTGTTAACCTGGGAGACAAGGTAAAGTCAAGCCATTTGTGGGTTGGTAAATAGATTACATTTTTTTTTTTTTTTTTTGAATTTACGCCCCAATTGGAGCACTCAAATCACTCATGGACATGCGTTCCTTGAGGAGTTAGTTGTGGCACCACACTGTTGTTTTCTTCGTTCCCACATCAATTTCATATTCCTTGACCTGGTGGCTCTCAATCTCTCTGCTACAGCTGCATTCGGCTGTCTTCTCTCTCTGAAAGGCAGTTGGGTTATCCTCTTTTCCTTTAGGATGGTCTTCTCTTCTCGTCTCTGGATCATTTCTTTACATTTTATGTAGTATTTCCTTTTTTATTCCTAATGTGTGTACCTTGCAATCTGTTCAACTAAGAACAATAAGCAACCCCATGACCCAATGAGATGAAGATGGTGCATGACTTGTAAATGAGGTGTAGCCTTGTACAGTCCCAGGCCAACCATTCCTGAGAAAGTACGGTTAATTGAACCCCAACCATCAAAGTACACCGGTAACCACTGCCTAGTATTCAAATCTGTATAAAAGCAACTGCCTTTAATAGGATTAACTGCCTAATTAGGAACCTTTGTCTCCAAAAATCAGCTGACTCGCAGTAGTATCTTCACTATATAATATACATTGACAAAACAAACTGAATTTTGTATTTATTTGTTCTTTAGAATAATTGTAAAAACTTTGCAGTACTAATAAAATTGGAAAAATAAATCCAAATTCATCATTTCTATTAGTAAGCTCAGTAGTAATACCTTTTAGGTACTACAACTTCGACAAATTTTCATTACATCTCAGCCTAGCAAAATCTTCTTATCACCCATCTCTCATTGACATTTAGTAATTTTCATCCATTTGTTTCTTTCACTCTTGTGACATCAGATATAGATACTGTGGTCACGATATTGCGTGGTTGCCTTTTGCGTATGGATGGGCTGTGAAGAAGGGAAGTGAAAATTTGACATTGCTGCCAACCTTAACAGTGAGACACTATCGTACATTTCACTACTGTGCAGTTTCTACATACATTTTGTAAGCTGTGGTTTATTTCGAGAAAATGTTTTCTTCATAAACCTTATAAGAAATAAATGTGACCTGTAATATTGCCTATAATTTAATTACATGACTAAAAATGTTTGATTTACTGTAATTACCAGCAACCTTATTCCATTGGAACAAAATTTTCTATAAATGAATCACCTTCTATACTATCGCTGTCACCAGCATCTTCACTATCAGTCTCACTAGTATCTACCTAACCATTTCCTTTTATTATCTTCAAATCTTTAATTCCCTTCTTTATTTTTTGAATTGTAGAAAGATAAATATCACAGTAGTTAGCCACTCGCTCATGGCTTTTGCTAAGAGGTAGGGAAAGGTATTTTTGTTTAGCTTCAATTTCACAGCATTATTACACTGCATTTTAGATTTTATTTAGCACTGTGAATAGTCTGCCCAATGTTTTCGAGAAACTAACATTTCTGTTTACAGTTACAAACAGTTATATTTGTACAGTTAACCTACAATAAGTTCCACGTATGTATGTTAGGCAAAATAATTTTATGCAGAATTTCAATGTTCACAATCATAACACGAGAAACAGGAATGATTATTATGTGGCTAATCACTCCACAAAATTGTTTGAACAAAAACCTACTTATGCAGGGAGAAAATTCATAAATAAATTACCCCAATCTTTTCTTTTCTTCTTTTCAATTCAAATCCTCACAAAGTGTTGTGAGGATTTGAATTCCTTTAAAAAAAATTTAAAAAATTACTTGATCGGTGAAACTTTTTATAGCGTACAAGAATTTCTTTCTTGATAGTAGTGATACATAGTGTGTTTCTTATATGTATTTCAGGTGTTATATCTGACGACATGTCCTATACTCCTCCTGGAGTCTCCAGGGCGCAAAAAAAAAAAAAACTACGGATATGCTCTCGGTATAGTATACAGTTGTTGTGTTTGTTGTACTGAAATTAAAGCAGTCGCGCATGTGTAGGCTACTGATACTTTCCCCCCCTTTACCCCTTGTTGCAAACTAAAGTAAACTCACGACTCAAGTAACTATAGAAGGAATCTCAGCTACAAAACATAAGAAAATTTTGGTGGCACATAAGGATATTTAACAAATAAACGTAATTAACAGTTGGTTTAACTTGTACGATTGCACTTCAAAGGCAGCAGCAGACTTATCAGAGTAAGAAACCACTGCCAGCTAATTTTACATGTGCAGCTGATATTCATTATTAACAGTACTTAAAAGTTGTGTTTAGCATTTAAGCAAAAAGGTTAGGTCTAAAATACCTCTTTTCAAAACATCAAGCAATAAGCTACCCTACGCCTCACAGTAATCACACTGCAAAGTGACTCTTGAGCAATACCACTGAAGTGGATTTATCAATCATCACTGTATTTAAAGTAATATGTTAACAGCTTGTAGATGAATGAGATATTTATTTCGTGGCTATAGCTTAACTGCAGTTTATGAGAACGATAAAAGTTAGAACAGAGGAAGTTAAGGCTAGATACCCAAACCTTATACAAATTAGTTCGTGGTACACACTTGAAACCTTAACTGTTATTACATTAAACTAAACTTACTTGTTCCGAATAAATATGCCTACTTTGTGAGGCATTATTCCTCATTAAAATGAACACATCGGTTAAACTCCTTGTCGCCATTTTAAATCTGTTTTACTACAATTATATGAACACTCTACCTATTAATTAATATTTTCACAACAAACATTATAAACGAATCCATCATACTTAACAGCAACTTGTCAGATCTCAGCTGTTTTACTCGTTCGCTTTATACCGCTGACGCAAATTTCACTCTGATAGATAAAGCCTCACCATGAATTTCATGTTTCGTATGACGTAACCACGGAGTAAATAAATTCTTACTCCGTGGACGTAACAAATCAGTTTATGAACGGTTTTATAAAAGTATCTACTGTCGGGCTGGATTAACTTCCAGTATTTCTGTAATGTTTTTCTTTTAAGTTATAGTTTACCTATAGTAATAGTAATAGTAATAGTATAGTAATTATAGTTATAGTAATATAGTTTTCTTTTAAAAAGGTGTTACGTCTTTTGAACTCCAGCTATCAAAAAAACACCAGTAACCACTATTGTTTTAAAATTTAAATAAGCTATGAAGTCGTGGTTGGCTCTGCTTGTACTGTTTTCCCCTCTCCCACTTCTGTGCATTGACACTTCTCCTTACTGTCGTTCCAGTTGCTAATCATCGCTGACACTGCTCCAACTATCACAAAGAAGTAGCAGGGGAGGAACTCTTCCTGTCTTCAGTTGGCGCATGCGTATGGGAAATTATTTACTATGTTTTTAAGCTACAGTTACTATTCAAACCGTATAAAATTAACTACTATAAGCGCGTCAGCTCGTGATCCGTGTGAGGAATTTCTGTTACGGCATGCAGTGAAAGATTATACTATTCATAAAAAAAACATTTATTATAATGTTCTTGTCATTATAAAGTAACCTTTTGTTTTATTATTTCAATTTATTCTATAATATAGTAACTCTTATACTTTTCTTTCATTGTATTTATTAATATTTAGTAATTATTTACAGTTTGAGTCTATTAATTTACCTATTCTATTCTTTACCTAACATACTATTAATTTACCTAACACAAAACACACAAAACAAATAACTTTTGGCACGTTAACACACTTTAAATTTCAAAATAAAAATCACTTTAGTGATCAAAAATTATGAATAATGATTAACACATCCGAGACGCATTAGCACAAATGTACAACTGTATATTGTGACATGTGTATCCGTTGTGAAAAACAATAATACGTAGGCCTATAATAAATAAATACATAGACATAATAATAATATTTACACGATGACTAAATGTTTTTGTACTGCACGATAAGACAAATATATTACTCATATTCTCTTACGCCACCCGCCCCACTTCCCCAGGCGACAGAGATCATCAGCTGGCGCGCGTATAGTACCTTTACAAGGGTTTGAAACACGTATACTGTTCGCCATTTACGGCGGCATGTAGGGAGGGTAGCGAGACAGAGACAGAATGTGTTGCGTCTGCCATTCCCCCCAACTCATTTCAGTCAGTGCACGGTGTTCAAGCACAATAGTGACAATACGCGGTACGGTAGGGCACTCTCCCGGCCAGTTTCGTTCATTACACTCTAACAAGCTCATTTTTCATCAAAAAATTTTGAAAAAATTACTTTCGCTTCCTAATGAATCTTATTTTATTACGCTATAAATGTTATTATTATACTCTGATATTTAGATCAGATACGCTCGTACAAAGTTAGACGTTTAAATCTCATCGCATTTTTTGCGTATCACGTAGGCTGGTGTCTCCTTCCTGTTAGTATTCCAAGAAGCTGAATCATTTTTTATAGTTGTGAACTTCATACCAAATATACGTATTTCTTTTTAGAAATAAACTACACACGCACAATATCAGTTGTATGAAATTTTAACAAAAAGAACCGTACAGTAAATATAACAGAATGAGGGTATGACGTCCCTCCCTTTCGGGCCTGTCAAAACTTACGGTAGGTACATCATTTAAAAAAAACTTACTGCCTATTACCCCAAAAGGAATCGCAGAAAATTTTCCCCGTATTTTGTGCGCGCGCTACTAATTTCGACGGCGTGCGGCTTTTGACAGCGACACAAATGTCAAAACGATTACCGCATAAACAGAACACAATGAGTAGTGAGTACTACTTTAGAGGCAGCCTGTATCAGGCTATGACGCTGTGGTGGGGGAGCTACTTACTGCGCCTGTGCGGCCCACATGCCACCGTAGTTGGTTATTTATACCTTCGTCTTCGAAAATCAGCTGGTTAGCGGCGACGACTTCACCCCTAGACCTAGACCAACCCGGTGGGTAAAGTTGTTAAATAAGTACAGTATTCTCTATTTTATTCTTCATACTACATGATTGACGGTCGGTTAATAAACAGACTGACTCACGGTGAGACGGTTGGTGGCAGTAGGTTAATATTCCTGAGAAATGGAGAATTTATCTGAGAGAAATGCTGATTTACATGTATTGTTTTGTGGTCAGATTCACTAAACAATAAATAATTAAAATTTGTTCAAGTGATGCAGCGAAAACGAAATGGAAAAATTTACGCGACTCTTATACGAGTTTCAAAAATACCGTTAAAAGATGAGACAGGGCAGGCTAGAAAGTATTACATCTGGCCATGGAGTAAAGTGTCATTTTTGGATGCGATCTTTCAATATAGTCTCCAGAGCAGCAATATAGGCCTAACACAAGCGACAAGAGAAATTGAGCCGGCCGCGTTGGCGATGTTGGTAACGTGCTCGCCTCTCATCACGCGGTCTTGGGTTCGAATCCCACTCGGGCATGTCATTTTTTCATACGTTACAAAAAATTCATTTCATCCTTCACCGTCTGCATTAGCAGCAATTTGCAAAACAGTCGGACGTTAAACAAAAAAAAAAAAAAAATTAAATAAAAAAAAGAGAAATTGAGTATGTAAGCCCCTCACAAAAGTTTACGTCGATTCTGGCGACCAACTCAATTTAGCACCAGAAATGCACCCTCCACCTACACCGAAGAAGAAAATTAAGTCATGTAGTGAAGCCACTGAAAATATTTCTTCAGATTGAGATTCCGATTAAGTAATTACCCTTTTAGAAAGCAAGAAATCCCAGGAAAAAATTGACGGAGTAGATCACTTGTTTCTGAGTTACGCTAGATCTTTTAAAACATTCTGGGCAAGGACTCAAGCAATATTAACGTTAAAACTGGCTACTTTATTCTCAGAAACGAACGTTTTTGTTTTACGTCTAACGCTCTGCAATTTCTGCTAATGCAGACGGTGGATAATAATGAAAATGAGTGATGAAAAAATGCCAGACCTGACCGGGAATCGAACCGGAACAAGTTCAAGTAAATTTGAGACACAGGGCTTAACAATTTCCAGCCACTCTGAAGAAATACTGGATTATAGCATGGGATAACCTTCGATTATGAAGTGTCAATACGTTAGGCCTACTTTCATCGCGTGTACTTGAAAATTTTGATCCTAATAATATAATTAATAAAGAATTTTGAGTTTGTAATTTCCTTTACAGATTCGTTTTTTTTCTTTTGTAAAATCGACTGATTGTATCATATTTGTTATTAATATGTTTTATTATAACTTACCTTAAACAAATGGCTAGTCTTTGCCTTGTTTCAATTGGTTTTCTCCCGTTCGATCTAATTCTTCGAAACATTCTCGCGACATGCGAGAATACTTGAAAACCCTATCTTCATGTGACTCCAGTTCGATACAATTAAGCGGTAGTATTCTCCTAATTGTTCCTCTCTTCTTATTGATTTCATGCAGCCAACATCGTTTTTTCTTCTTTTTTCTTTGCAAAGCTAATAGCAGAAGGAGTTGTTCTTCGTCCGAGCTCATACTCAATGTAAAAAATTATATGAAAATAAACTTATAAAGAAGAAAGCGACCAGACTGAGCCGCTCACTCTAAAGACATCGCGTCCTATGTGACGTCCCCATATCGCAGACAGCCACTGGATCGCTGCCCGCCGCGACAGACCGCTTCTTGTGTGCCCAAGCCACAAATTGGTTTGCAAATTAGCCCACAAGTTAGCAAATTGGTGGTCTAGTTTAGGAGACAGACCTTCTTAAAATCATCAAATCCAAGTTTTGTGGTCACAGTTTGGTAGGAGCAAGCTCTTGAACTAGAGAGCAACGCACCGGAAGAAATGTGGTTCTCAGGTACACTACTTTTTGGTAATAGTATTGTATTAAGTAATTCGCTACTGCATGAATTTAGCTTTCCTCTAATTTGTTGTTACTTAAGCTATTTTAATCTAATCATTTACAAGGTTTTAAAACGCGTTTTCAACCAATATTTTTATTGCTTGCCATGAAAAGAAACTTATCTTAATTAGTTCTAAGCTAGACTACATTATATTTTCCCAATCACCACAATAAACCATGTAACTACATTACATTATTACAAACATTATTAAGAAGGCTGTGTAATTTTTTGTTGAAACAGTCTGTAGTGTGTTAAGTTTTAATTACCTGGGTAATAATAGTTTTGTCATTATTGAAAATCCTTGTTGTGTCAGTTTAATATAAATATTTTGTGTAATAGATTATCTATTACTCATAATTGTGGGTTATGAGATTTTATTGTAAATTTTGTTTCAGATAATTAAAACTTGATATTTTTTAAAAGTTTGAACCAAAAAGTCTAAAAAATTTACTCTTATGTACAATGATAGAGTTACAGCTCCATTATGGACCTTATGAAGTAGGTGGTATCATAAAACACAGATCTGAGCGCTTGATTGGATTAAGAGGTAGTGTAATTTAAATTGTTACTTCTGTTTTGTGTATGTATTTATTTCATATGAAATTAAAAATTAAGTTACACAGTAAATACTCGTAACTGTGATAGTAAAGGTACTAATTTTCTTGCAACTCTATAACAAAGGGTCATTAAATACTGCAATAGTGCAAAATATTTGATTCCTGGATTTAAACAGTTGTTCACCAATTGAGTCAATACATATATCAAGAATTATGAGACTCTTTGAAGCCAAGAATGTCTTGCAGTTTTGAAAGGCTATCCTTTTGTTTTTGCATGGGAGCACTTGTATTTATGTATAGGTTATTTCATCCTAGTTCAAAAAATTTAGCTACAAGCCCTACATTTTGTGCTAAGACTAAGGTTAGGCATATTGTAATGAACCAATCCAAGATGATATTGGCATTAGCCATGTAGCCTCGAAATTACAAGTACTTTATTTCTACGCAAAAATGCAAAATTCTGAATTTTACTTCCTCTTACCCTATATGAATATGTAGGGAGGGAAAGCATTGTTTTCTCTGAAAGTATTGTATTGTGTGAAGTAAATTATTGAAAAGTATTGTTAAATATGTTATAATTTGTGTTTCTGTTAGCTATAGTGTATTCCATTTATCTTTGGAACTGATGTTAACAAATTATGTGTTCTGTTAAAGGGTGCAAGCACAATTGTGGTGGTCAAAAATTTTTAGTTTGTGTCTATTCGCGTCTGGTAGAAATCATATTTTTAGCCTATCTAGTATAACTTATGTAAGCAAGATCAGAAAGTCTTGTCTTTTACAAAGAAATAAGAAAGAAAGTACAGTACAAGCTCGCTAATCCAAACTAATAAAAAACCACGACTGTTTAGATAACTGAAAAGTTCGGATTAGCAAATTTTTGTCTAAAAGGCAATATTCCTGTTTAAAATGAGAAAAATACAATTGTTTATGTTGGAATAAATTAATTTTATAATAATATACGTACAGTAAACTGACCTTCCTTGTTTTTTTCCTCAAAAAAGCCACTTTAAAAGAAATAACAGTACCTACAGTAAGTTAATTAAAATATGTACAGTTGTTTGTGTTGCAATAACCGAATTCAATAATAAAATATGTACTTTTCACTAAAATTTTAATTTTTCACAAAAGTCACTTGTTTTCTTCTGTTTCTTGGAAGTGAAACTTTGTTCGAATGCTTCTCTCAAAAATTCTATTATTGCATAAGGAATAATATTTTATGAAACATCTTGTCAGTTTCCTTACCCCACTTTACAATTACTAATTAAAACTTGCTTCTACCACTTCACGGTTTATTTTATTTTCCGGTAGTTTTCAGTCATTATCATCATCAGTTTGCAGTCATGTTTACAATTTCAGTGTGTTATTACTGTATTAAAACATTCAAAAAAATCTGGTGTGAAACACTCACACAACTTTCTCTTGCCAATGCAAATAATTAACAATAAACCTAACATTAGTAATAAAACATTAGAAATAAACACACAAACTAACCTCAAAAAACATTAGTGAAATACACAAAATTAAAATCGACCTCCGTTTGGCTTACAAATACGGAAAATCGCTCATTCACACTAAACTAGGCACTGTAGAAAAAATGCTTTAAATAAAAGTTGTAGATCTCTTAATTTCCTATAAATTTTATGATATACACTTTTGTCGTAAAATGCATTCTAAGGCCGAAATCTTAAAAAAATAGATTTTTCACACGTTTTCGTGAGAAAAAAACAGAAAATTGCTAATTACCGCTAAACTAAGCGTTATACAAAAAAATGTTTAAAATAAAAGTTGTAGAATTTTACATTCTCTACAACTTTTATTATAAAACGTTTTGCGCTAAAATGCATATTAAAGCCGCAATCTTAAAAAGAAAATGTTTTTACGTAAAAACAGCCTCACGCAGAATTTCAGCAAACATGGCGCCTACCCTATCTTGTAGAGCATAAAAAATTAAATAAACCAGGCGATTTAAAAAAAATCGTAGGACCAGTTTTTGAGAAAATCGCAAAAAAGTGAAAAATTATACGAATAAACTACTACTTCCAGTTGACCGATTTTGATTAAAATGTTCGTGTCGGGTCCGGTAGTGGTATCTAACTTAAGTTTCAAGTTTCAAATTCGTACGATGTTCCATTCTTGAGATATTTTGTACACACACGCACACACACACACAGACCAATCGCTAAAAACATGTTTTTTTGGGTTCAGGGGGTCTGAAAACGTGTAGATCCAAAGGAAACTCTATTTTGAAAAATCGACATGAAAACAATACTTTCCTTCCTATATATTTATATAGGCAAAAGAAAGCAAAAATAATCGTACCATAGGAACTCATCATCCCTACATAAAAACAAACTTTTTTTGGATACAGTTCAGATTAATGAGGTCTGGATTAGCGAGCTTGTACTGTATTGTCTTTTACAATTCAATGTATTATTTTATTAGAAGCAGATGTAAACACAATATTGGGATGAAATACACCTGCTGGCAATTGTGTTTTGACTAAATGGTTACCTTCACATTTCTAGTAGAGAATAAAATGTTCTGTAATTTATCTAAATTTTCTGTTATATTCTGTATCCATCAAGAACATTCATTGATTTGTTTTTACAAAGCAGCTACCCTTTTCTTAGTGAGTTAGTGATTTGAATAGTGGTAAAGTGAGGTAAAAACCGTTTTGCATATCATATTATCATGTATTGAAGCAGTTTCTCAATGAAGTGCAGTTAGTGTACAGTTGTTATCATATCATAAAAATATACATACATTATACATCATATCATAAGCATACATTAATTAATATTTTTTTGTCATCAGTCTCTCGACTGGTTTGATGCAGTTCTCCAAGCTGTTCTATCTTGCGCAGTTTTTTTTGCATCCAGGAGACTCCAAAGGGAATATAGGACATGCCAAGATAAAACTGATAAACTAAAAGTTTATCACAATGATAAATTACTCACTTACCACCAAAAATTTGTTTTTATAATATAATATCACACAAAATTAAAAAGTCAAACACAATGATAAATTCATTACTTATCAATAATTTTTTCCTGCTACTGCTTAATTCAGTAGGCTTGTCATGGACACCTTTGTGTTCAATAGTACATAATATTTGTTTAATTAGAAGTTAAATACTTTTCAACCCAAAACTATTTAAAAAGGAATTCGTGTACATTGTAAAATGTTTCATCAATCAAATATTGTTTTAGCGTTTTTAAAATGACTTAAATTGTCACAACTTTTTAAACCTTGTGGCAATTTATTGATGTATTTTCTAACTGCTAATTTGGTTTTTGTTCAAACAATTTAGTGTTGTGATTAGCAACATAATAATCGATTCTGTTTCTTGTGTAGTGGTTGTGAACATCTAAATTCTGTAAAAAGGTATTTTGCTTCATGAACGTTATCACTTCAAAAATGTACAAAGAAGGAACTGCGAGCGATTGCAGCTCTTTAAATAGTGATCTGTATGAGGTAAGGTGGTTGACTCCCTTCATACACCTAACAGCTTTTTTCTGTATTTTAAAAACTCTTTCCATGTTACACTGTGATGAATTATCCCATACTAATATGGCATACCTGATATGAGATAAAATTAAACCGTGGTAAGCGGCTATAAGCAATTTTTTATCAATATAAGTCATTTCATATCTACATACCTGTAACACCCTACATCTTTTGTAATTTGCTTTATATATTCTAACCATGCGTCCCCCTGCAATTCACTCCCTCAATATTACCCTCCATTATTGATAGACCAATACCTGGATGTTTTAAGATATGTCCCACTAGCCTATACCTTCTTCTGGTAAGACGCTTCCGTATACTTCTTATTTCGCCTAAGGACCTTTAAATTACTTATTTTGTCCACCCGCATAATGTTTAACATTTTCCTATAACCCCGCATTTCTAAAGCTTCTATCCTCTTCCTTTCTACAGCCCCTATCACCCACGTTTCACTCCTGTATAATGCTGCACGCCAAACATAGTGTTTTAAGAAATTTTTCCTTATCTCTAAGTCAATGTTTGTAGTCAGTAAGCTGTTTTTTATTTCAAAGGCTTTTCTAGCTTGAGCAATTCTACTTTTGATATCACTTGTGCTTCTACCATCCTTTGTTATTTTACTCCCTAGATAGCAGAATTCCACAACTTCCTGTATGGTTTCGTTGCCTACTTTTAAATTTCCCATCACTTCTAAACCACTCTTGCTACTGCACAACACTTTCGTTTTGTATTAATTAATTATTTGAATGTAAATGGCCATATTTCTTTAATTAGTTAATTTTCATTTAAATCTTGGTTAAGTTTTAGAATAGTCTTTTTACTAAGTTAAATAGTTTACTGGACCCTGAACATGTGTTAGAGGTCGGTGCCAGTCTCTATCTTTTAACCCATTTTCAACTCGTATGACTGTTTATGTCAGTTCCAAAGTTAAATGAAACAGCTTATGCGTAACTAAATTTTTCATAGATATCACGGTGCTACTACAGTATGCGGCCTACCGTGTTGTTCATATTTGTTGATGTGGTAGCACTTTCCAGTTGCACTTTTTGCATACTTTTACAATAAAAGGATAATTTAAAGAAAATAGGGAAAAATAAGGGCAATTAACAGGATAATTTACAAGAAAAGGATAATCATACAATAATTTACAATTACAAATAATACTATAATTAATAATACAAAAGTATATTAAATATTACAGGTTGGTACATATATTTTACATTTATGTATGTTTGTGCTGTGTTGAGTAGGTTGTGCTGTTTCAAAAAACCACAGCTGTTTTTCATTAGCAAATTACATGTCTATAAAAATCTTTGAACATTTTATGCCTAGTTAACACAGTACCTTACTGTAATTAACCCAAAACCTAAATGTAGTTAAGACATAACCTTAATGTAAAATATTTGAATCTTTACATGCGAAAAGTGCTAGTGGACAGTGTTACCAAATCAACAAATACAAACTTCACTAAACATAATGCAGTAGGCCACATACTATAGTAGCACCAATATCACTACCTGTAATAATTTTATTATAATTATTATACAAGTATAACATTCTTCAGACTTATTTAAAATTATATTTTAGATTTGCTACAAGAATGTGGTTTCAGCGTGAAGTTGGTGAAATGGAAATTGTATGATCGTCTAGCAATAACTATGAACAGGCATCAACTGTTCACATGTCGTGTCACTTATTTACAATACCCATATTTTGATGATCCTGTTCGTGATCTGGCAGTACAAACAGTCATTAATGCAATGAAAGGTTATATAGATAGTAGTATTAACCCAGAAACGTTTGAAGGAGAAACGAGTATAAGTCTTGGATCCAGTCTGAATTCTACAAATCTTTACCTCTAATGTGTTAAAAAATGTATTCTTTGCTTCTAAAAAAATGTACAACAGACCACACACACTAAATTTCTTAATTAATTTTTAACTGTACTACTTTCTATTCATTTATTTAATTATTTTTATTGTACACCTGCTTTATTCACAACATTTTCGAATTAAAACAAAAACAAAAAATGTGTTATGTGAAGGAGTATTATGACAACTATAATCTTACATTCAGCCATATGGACTAATTGAAATGTGAGAGATCGATTTTAATGTTCTACATTTTTAATCTTGTTAATTTTTTAACCAAAAAATCTGAAATCTCTACTATACTAAGTACTGGGTAGAGAGTTATTTAATCTGAAAATTGTAACACTTTTAAAGTTTTATTATTGGATCTATGTTGTAAAGTGCACAGCTATGTCATAATTTGTAAAAATTAATAAATTTTATGAAATAAAATTAAAACATTGTACCTAAAGTAAGCTTGGTCAAAAATTTTAAGTGTATAAGTTGCAGTATTTTTTATTTTCTTAAGTTCTTCTTCTTTTCACGAATTAGGGAATACTGCCTGTTCTGGAAACTACCTTCTCCTCAGATGACAAACGCCCCTTCGACTATGTACCTTATAATTAATTGCCAATCTAGATAAATGGCTTCCCTTAATGTGTTCCAGATGACTACTCCAGTTGATTGGGTACTCATTGATCTTCTTCAGGCTAAATATTTGCAACTCATGCCTTATAACGTCACCTCATCTTATCTTATCTCATTCTCAAGAGTGCAGCCCTTCACTGCCTGAAGAAATTTCATTTCCACAGCTCTGAATTGGCTTTGTTCTCTATTGAAAGCACCGATGCCTTGCTGTCATACAATATAACTGGCATCACCATAGTTTTGTAGAACTTTAGTTCTGTTTCCTTTCCTGTTTTGTGTTTTAGGGTTCTGTGAATTATCACAAAAATGTGCGTAAATCTATTGAATTTATTCGTCACATCATCGTCATTCATAAAAGATAATTCACACTCCAAATAACTGAAACTAGATACAGTATCTGTTTCACAATCACCCTCTTCAAGACAATTTTCATTCTCACTGGATATTTCCACTGAAAGCAATCACTTTTGTTTTCTTAGCGGATATCGTCAGGTTGCAGTCATCAAGTATTCTCTGCAGTGTCTGTACTCAGATATTATTTTCTTAAGTTTTGTCTGAATATTCAAATTATGGGTGTCATGAATAAATCTATAATCGATCCTGTTATTAATCTAAGTAATATATTATTTTAGTCTTAACTAGTCTTGATTTTTCCAACCCTGCTTTTTAACTTCTTAATTATTTATTTACCTATGTTTTTAAACTGAAATGTTTCGATGGATCCATCACCATATCAAAGCATGGATAACATTTGTTTGAAACTAAATAATGAATAAAACTTTCTTGGGGACCATCTCTGTGCCCTAGTAATTAGTGTGCTGCACTGCAAAGCGGAGGGTCTGGAAAATTATCGCAAGTTCAAACCCACCGTTCCTTAAAGGCAGTTGGAAAGTTCTAGCCTTTCAATGTTAAATTTGTCATCTTAATTTTCCTTTTTCTCAAAAACCATTAAAGATACAGCTTTCAAATTTTAACCACGGATTCTTCAGTTAATTTTATGCACATTTATAAATAAGCAATATATTCCATTGCTTGTAACCCCCAAAATTCAAAATTCTCATTTTTTAATGAAAAAATTTATATCTGTGAAATATAGTAGGCATACAGTACAGAAAATTGTATTTATTCATTGTTTTATCTAACCACAAAGAAAATGTGGTAAAAAATTTGAAAGCTGTATCTTAAAATAATGGTTTCTGAGAAAAATGAACTTTAATCTTGAAACTGTGATTTTACGGAAAATCACGATAATAACAAACAACACTAAACTAAGTTATGATAAACAAATACCATGTGATTTCATACAAACTATAACCTAAAGAAAAATCCCTACTATAACAAAAATTTCCCTACAACAATAATTATTTTCAGAAATTAAAAGTCTATAATTTCAATGTTGGAAGACAAAATTTGTATCTTTTGGCCATGCAGCCTTATAAAAAAATAATTCTTGAATAATTTCTGTTCATCAGATTCTTAAAATTTTAAAATCATAAATATACAAATGTGTAAAATTTTTTTTTTTTTATTCCTAATTTGTGTACGTTGCAATCTGTTCAATTTAGAACAATAAGCAACCCCGTGACCCAATGAGATGAGGATGATGTGTATGACGTGTAAATGAGGTGTAGTCTTGTACAGACCCAGGCCGACCATTCCTGAGAGGTTTGGTTAATTAAACCCCAACCATCAAAGTTCACCGGTAACCACTGGCTAGTATTCAGATCCGTATAAAAGTAACTACCTTTACTAGGATTTGAACCAGGAACCTTCGTCTCCGAAAATCAGCTGATTTTGGCGACGACTTTACCTCTTGACCAACCCGGTGGGTTAAATGTGTAAAATAACTTAAATATTTTTCTCGCGAAAAGCAAGTTTTTTTCAATTTTACCTTTCCGACTCCCCTTAACCCAAAATAGTGGTAAATAGTGAAGCAATTGATGCAACTTTAAATGAATTAAAATACACAACTTTCTTGATATATGTGACTGGAAGTTCAAAAATGCTTTATTTTCATTATTAGTTTAATTTAAATGTTATATATACTTTGGTGATGTTGGATCTACCAAGACACTCAAGTCCTTATAAATAAAAAAAAGTTAAAATTGAAGTAGTGTTGGGAAACTTAAGGTTAGCAAAGACTAAAATATATTGTCAACTAAAATTTAAAACAGCCAATTCTGGTACAGCTTTTGAAAAAAATTCAAATTGCTGTACTGCTAAGCACTATTAAGTACAACAGTGTAGTTTTCCATTTTGTTACGTATATTTCTCCTTAAATTAACATGTAACTAACTTTAAAAGAAAAAGATTTCTCCACTGGCAGTTGGCTCCATTATAAATTTTCTGAGGAATACCACTTATGCCCTTTCAAGGCACCCAGAAAATGTAGTTAAAGAGAAAAGTTTAATTGAATCATTAGAGTCATTTCGGAGAAAAATTATTGTGTTTTTCATCAGGTAAATGATTTTATTCTTAATTTTGGAACTGTATGGATGATTCCAAAAACCTCTTAAGGGTTGATTATGAAAAACTTACTTTTCAAGTTTTATCCTAATTGGTGCGGTAATTTTTACCGTACAATGAAGAAAACTTACACAAATGTCTGTAGACAGAGTGGTAGGTGATGTAGCAACAATGATTAATTACGATGAGTTGATATTATATGTAATCAACCTTTCATTATATATGTATTTTGAATGTTGTAATTTATTTATTTTTGTTAATTGTATTCAGGAGAGACCCAAAGTGAGTGTAGGACAGGTCAAGATACTAGGATATTAGGACTTAAAAGCTAACTTTATACATATTAGGTACTTAGATTACACATGAACCTACTATTGCATGCTTACTTACTTAAATGTGCAATCTTTTAATATTTACTCAATAGTATACTTTTTCCTTCAGTTTTCCCTTGGATGTTTATTTATTATTAATAATTAATAAATTTCTTGTAAAAAATTATTATTTTAAATAAAAACATAGTTTTTTTAAATAACATTATTTGCAATCAGTTATTTTTAAAATAAACTATAAACAAATCTTTTGAATTTACAAATCACAAGTTGAGGCCTCATTACCCTAAATACCTCTCATTATATCAATTATTACTAATATGTTAAATGAGAAAATTACTATGTACAAAGATATTTTACATTTTATAATATGGGAATACTTTTCACAATAATTTTTTGTACATTTAAACTCTTTGAGACAAGTCCAAAACATGATAATGTTTCAGGCGCCTAACTTGTTCTGCATTGTTTAGAAGATTTATGGCTAATTCATTTTCGTGACTTTTCAAGTCTCGCCTGATATTTTCTATTAAAACGCCTGACTTCGTCCATTATATCAGGAAGGTTGCAATAATGTTGTATTTCTGTATTCCTTGCAAACCATGACACATTAAACATACATTAAATGTACATTTTATTAAACATAAATTGTATGTTTGGAGTTGAAACATAGTTAGAAAGGAATTATTGTACACCATAAAGTGCCACATTGATCATGTAATTTTTCAGAATTCTTGTCTAATAAATGGAAATCAGCTCAAATTTTTAAAGATTGTGGTAATTTTTTGATGTATTTTCTTCCTGCATAAGTATGTTTTTGTTCAAACAATTTAATGTTGTGATTAAAGTTAGTGTAGACTTAAGATCAACAGTATACAAAATCATCAAATGATTATACCTTTTATCTGACTCACGGCCTATTCCGATTATGCTAGTTTAGTAGCACATAGGTGACTGTTTGCACGAAGCAGGTGCTCTGAAGATATACATGAGTTGTGCTGTGCCTTGAAGTACAAAGTAAATGTTACTTAATAAACCATGTTTTCTGTTGGTGTAAACCGTAAAACTTAAAGACAAATTGAGGATGGGAGTACATGAAGCGTCCCACAGAGAACTGAAAAAGAAGAAAAACACAGTGAGTGGGTATGGAAGTGGGTTATTATAGCCGTGAGAAAGTAAGAAAGGAATTCCCCTTCCACTCCACATCACGTGTAATGCTAGCTGAACCGCATAACACCGGCAGCTTGAACGCTACTTCTCTGCCTGATATTATTAGCTACTATTATAAGACATTAAAACCATTGATACACCAGGTCCCTTTTTCACTTGCCGCTCAAAAAACGTTATCACACTATTAATAATTTCATGACTTTGACTATGCAAAACTTCACCTTTTTTTCTGTCTTTATTTTTCCCTTATTTTCACTCGTTTTATGTGAACTCAGAACTGAACCGAGTCAACGAAAAAGTAAACAGCTTTGAATAATATAAGACACTACATTAGAAATTAAAATCCGATAAATAGCAAAATAGTAAACAATAAAAAAAATACATGAGATAGAACAACAAAGATAGATAACATTTATGTAGAATAACACTTCACTTCAATAACTAACTAATCACTAACTAATTAATCACTTCAATATACTAAGGTTAGAACTCAACTACAAAATTGTCAAGTTGCACTACTCACGCACACCTCTCTCCTTATTGAATGGACTTTTCCATACAGACTACTCCCACCAGCTTAGACTGGCCCAAGACACTGTGACGTCACTTTTTTCTTTTACAGAATATTTTCACTATAGAAGAGTTAAGATCAACAGTCAAGAGTTAGTTTCCTGAGTTTGGGGCTTCTTCAAATCCTTTGAGGGAACTTGCTTTGGAAGATCCGAAAGAATATGAGTTTCTTGCGAATGAGTGACTTAACATTTTGGAATTAAATCGAAAATGGACTTCTGCTGCTCTTTTTTCCTGAAAACTTCACCTGGAATACTACGTGTCTGCTCCTGAAAATACCTTACTGACAATTAGCAACGTTTCCAAACGTTCACACTGAGCTAGTTTACTAGCGCTAGTCAATCATATGACTTTTTCTCCACTACTAGCCGCTAGTAAAATCAAACATATTGAAAGTCACTAGTGCGCTAGTGAATCCTAGCGCTTTAACTCAACTAGCTGCTAATTGTATGTTCCCATTACGCTATTTTGCTAGCTGCTAGTCAACTAACACTAGTACCTAGCATTGTGGGAGTAGACTATAAGGGTTTGAAAATTAAATGAAAACAACTACAAAAAAATTCAAAATAATATTAATTTTAATAGCAAATATGGTTAATTAGGTTATTAAAATTACAAAAGTGCTTTAAAAGTAATAATTATAACATTACACAAATGTACTATAATGGTGATTATAATTATGTATGATACAGTATGGTTGGTATAAATGTTTAACAATTAATTATTATTCAGTATTAATTAACCTACAGGTTTATATCACATAATTGCTTATAATATAATGTATAATAACAACAAACAACGAGAACTTAAAATGTAATAGCAATACTGTTGGCAGGAAAGATCTATTAAGATTAACACACTGAAATACAAACAGCGTAAACTGTATTGTGTCATAGATACATTTTATATTGGAATTCACATCGGAGAAATACAATTTAAGTTGCTTCTGATTTTGTTTTCTTATGAACGGTTTAAAGTGAAGTTTATTGTTAATTAATTACTAGGCTTTTTCAACCGTGGTCCAACAAACTTTAAAACTAAATCTCAGAATTAGGGATATTCTTAATTAATTTTGTTTTTTCATAAATTTAACTCCTGAATTTTAAAAGTTCCTGAACTAAATATTTGAATGACTAGATTACATTCAGGTAGATTAATTCTTTAATTAAATATTTTTTTCTTTGGTTATGACCCAGTGGTATTTGTTCATGTATGTATATCAACTTGTCATAAAAATGTTACCACCCAGCCATTGTAAATTAACAATTGAAAGTAACTTTCTGTGAGTTCATTGACAGGACTGGCTCGAAGGCCAATCAATTTCATAATTAGGAAATGGCTTTCTGGATTTCTTGCTTGAATGAGGCACCAACATGAGAGCAATATTCTCTCGTGATATTGTATTTTTGGTACAATACAGCCGAATATACACGGTTTAATTTGAGCATGTTGCGTAGAATTGCATTCAGTGCCTCTAAAAATTTATTAAAAGAACTTGAAAAAGAAGACCTTCAGACATTTAAAGATCATTTACATATGGCCACTAAACAATTTGAACAACTGTATGACAAACCTCAATACTACCACACTAAAAATTAAAATCAGTTCACTGCTTTTTCAATCCCGTTGAATTCCAATCTACACAATTCAATTTCGTTGAATCTATGATTTTGATCAATGGCATTGAACAAAAGTAGAAAGCTTGTCAACTTCCTTCAATGTTCAGTGTCATTGAACAATTCAGTTGAAATGCGATCTACACCAGTGGTTCCCAACCTTTTATGGGGCATCGCCCCTTTGTGAAGGATGACTTACACCTATCGCCCCTTCTCTTAGCATCGTATACCTAATTTAATTTGAAATTATTGTCTGGGCGTGAGCAACGAGCGCTGAAGGGATTACGCGTCTCTCAAACACACGCATATTTTACGCCCAGCCTAATAATTTTCTTCATACCTATGTCAACAAAGAGTTTAGTTTATTTGTTTGTAAAAACTAAACTATTTGTTTGTAAAAAAAAACATGTATCCGCGACAGTAAAGATTCTACCCTGTAGTACAGTTTTATTTTTTCTGTCTTTGAATACTCATCGCCCCCACAAATTTAGCACCCCCCTGCGAACCCAAATCGCCCCCAGGTTGGGAACCACTGATCTACACTATTCAATTTCATTGATTCAACCGAATTGAACTGCGTATATAGTTGACTTATATCTGCTGCTTGATTTATTTTACTGTATAATATAGTAAATTAGTACAAAGTAATTTTTATGGTTACAGTAGTAAACTGTAATCTATATCCTTTAAAAAATGACATTTTTGTAGATCTATTAAGTATATTTTTCTTATTTATTTAAAGTCGCATCAACAGTTTGGTCATTAGCAACTACAATGGGTTATGGAATGTTGGGTTGTAACTTGTTATAATTTCCAGACCTCAGCCAGGAATCAAACCTGGGATCTCCGCGTGGTAGGCAAGCGTGCTACCACTATGCTATGAAGGCGGCCCTATTATATATTTTATTTTGCGTGTACTCTTGTACAATGAATCATGCTCTTAAAGACTCTCTCTACTACAGACTATCAAAACTATCAAAATGTTTTAAACCAAAGTTGTATCTACCAAAGAATATTTCATTCATGAATCAACTGTTTTGTAAAAACAATGATTCATGAACTACCTATATAAACATTCTCCTGGTTAGTGCCACTTTTTTTTAAAAAATTGGTGTTAAATATTTATACACATAGAATGCAGTCATAAAAAACTGCAGTTAAAAATATTTAATTACTTTTCAACAGTAAAAGTTATTGCAAAAAACCTGATTTAATACTTGCCATGGAATAAATTGGACCAATAAAAAAAAAGAGAGTCACTATTGTTTATTTTTCTAAGTAATTTTTAATAACGTTGTATGTAAACAACATTATTTATGAGTAATCTGTTGTCTTAACAGAGCAGTGGATTTGTAAAATTAATAAAAGAATTCCTGCTCTTAGAAGATGAAACCTACTGATTTTATTAATTAAAGATTAATATTGACAGTAGGTTCGATATGGATTAAATAACAAAAACATATTGTGACAAAGTTGTTCAGTGTGTTCATTACAACTAATTAATGTTTACACCATTCTAAACACATAACTATCAGTTACATACTAACCACAAACAATACTTCAATACTTCTGATCAAAAATATACTTCCAGTAATACTTAATACATTATTGTATACATATAACACTCTTACATGCAAACTGATTACAAAACATTAAAAATATATTTAAAAAAGAACTACTACAGAAATGTTTTATTTATTATTCAGTTTACATTAAGTAAAAATGAACACAGTAGAGCGCCAATAATCCGAAAAGCCCTATTGTCTTAGATTCATATGTTAGAAACTCTGTTATTGTTCTAGACATTCAAAACAAAATGAAGATAAGGATGGAGTGACACATAAAAAGATTACTATGCTGTCCTGCACTCGCTGAAGCATTTGCTGCCCTAGATACTATCATGTCATGGTTTGAAAAACAGCTAGACATTACCGATACACAATTTCTGCTTTTGCATAGGATTAAGAATCTGGCAGCAAAAAAACTTCCAAGCTATTCAATCTAAAAAATCTAAACTTTGTTATTTATTTGTGATTTTCAGTAGTTGCAGTTTTAATTTTTTGTATTGTAATTTAGTGTATTTTGCCCATAACAGGCAGGTGGAGTGTTAAATTATTTATGTTTGATCTGCTAGTTCCAGGACTACAAAAATTAGTTCTGTTTCATGTCACATGGTCAGCCAATTATATGACTGAATCATTTAAGGGGTAGTAGGTGTAAAAGACATTTATCAGAGTTATCTCCTCCAAGAGTAATGAATTTCATTATACCTGTGGTGAATGAAGTGAAGGTGTCATTTGCAGGGTGAAAAACAAATGCTTTTCAGAGGGCCTGGCATGCTGATAATCATTATTTTCCATTCAGTGAGAAAGGCGTGGTAAACCACATCATTCCTCGTTTTACTTAGTAAAGCGTCTAGAACAGTGATTCCCAAACTTTTTTTTACCATGCCCCCTTCATTCTTGAAGAAACCTTCCCAGCCCCCATTTGTACAATTTTAAGTTATAATGAAGAAAAACAAGTAGTATTACATTAAATAACCATACATTATTTTATTTTTATTGTTTTCTATGACACTACAAGATGCAGTTTAAATTAATCAAGTAAGAAACAAAATTAATCAGTGAGATGGAAGACCTAGCATATTTTTTCACAAGGTTCCCTGTTCTTGGTTGCTTATTAAAAATTACACAACGTAAATCATAGCAACATCAAGTCTGCCCCGAAACTTTGTCTTTATTGTAATAAGTTAATTCTGAAAATGCTTTTTCGTACAAATAGGTGCTTGAAAAAGATAAATACTTGTACAATCGCAGCACTTGCTGTGATGTACTAGGGTACACTTTGGGATAGATGCTTAACCTCGACTCGTGAATTGCAACAGAACTGGACGTGCGGACAGCAAAGCTATCTCAAGTTCCTGCAACCCCTTAACTTGTCTTCATGCCTCTCTTGGGCACCCCCCCCCCCCACTATGGGAACCACTACTGTAGAGGTTCAAACCAGCCTTTCGGCTGATGACCTAAATAACAAGTCAGTCAATGTTTTATTCGTGAACAGCTCTCTTAATTTTAATGACCTTTAATAAAAGGACACTTTTAATTCCTTAAAATAATGTCAAGTAAAACATGTACAGTAATTCTTTTTATTTGCTCTCCTTTTCATATTATGCATAACAGCAATATATTGTTATTAAAAGGTCGTTCGAAAATCTGAATGAATTGATAAAACGAACTGCCTATGGTCCCAGTTAGCTAGGATTTTTGATGCTCTACTGTATAATAAAGTACTACAAGTCAATACGAGTTCCTATGAAAAATATTTACTCTAAAAAAATAATTTTAATTTTGTCAAGTTACCTAAAAATAAAATTGTTACCTCTTACCAGGTTTACTTACCCATTAAAGAAAAAGAAGTTTCTGTTAATTTCATTGCAAACTTGGTTGTGAATAGAATGTTTGATTTACATAGTGATTCAAAAGCTCCTGAACTCTTAATATTTAAAATGATTTTTCATAGAACATAATATGGAAACCAAGTATTTTTTGTGTTTATTTATCTCAGGTTTTATTTGTAGATACAGTACTAATTTTGACTAACTAGAATGATTTTTTAGTGTTTAAGTAATTTCAGTTATACTCATAGTAAAATAAGAAATCAGCCAGTTACTACGGGTTAAGTAAAATCACTTACCTATTTCTTCAATCAGTGATATATCACAGGACCAATTTTTGTTGTTGTTGTAATCTCTAGTTTATCAACTACCAAAGTCATGAATCAGTCTTCATGATACAACTATCAAATTTAGTCCCAGAAAATGAACTACATTTTTTTTTTGTTCGGAGCAATGATTCACACAAATGATAAAACATCAGTAGAATTCATTAGATCTTCCTTATCAATATTTATCACTGAATTTTTCTTTCAAAATAACTTTCCTGGAAGTCTTTCTTCATATTATCTAGCTAATAAGAACTTGTGAAACAATTCAATAAAATATTATGTTCCATGCACCTAATTTTCTCACGTAAAATGTTCATTATAATTTCTCATCTTTGCCAAGATGTTGGAGTTTGTTTTTATTTTTGTAATAGGGAACTTTTTTATATTTGGAAACAAACAAACCATTGGATCACATTATGCTGAGTTTTAGGCTTGAATTGACATAAATTTGAACAGGGGCGCCCAATGGTGTTTCTTCAAGTTTGACTGTCAGCTGGATACCACACTAAGTCACTCACTTTAATACTGTGATTTACCAATTGAAAGTAAATCTCTACCAGCTGATTAACTTGACTAGTTCAGAGAACAAGGACATTTAAATATAAAAAGAATACCAAATTTAAAATATTAAGGAGTTAGTATTAATTGAAAACACTATTTTTAGTTCAGTTCATCACTTTTGAATCATAATTGTTTTGTAAACCAAAGTGTTCAATCTTAAATGAAGACCCTACTGCATGAATGGTCTAAGTCAGTTTTTTTAATTCTGTACAACATCAGTTTCTAACTTCAAATCTCGGATAGTGCAATAAATAATACACAGTTTCTTATGCTAACTTTCTTTCCTTATTTAAATATTTTTCAACATACTTAATTCTTTTTAAAACTTTGTGATCCACGTTCATCTAAGAAACACTTAACAAAGTTATATGCACATAAAACTTAACGAGAATGATCACAATCATTAATGAAGACTCAATTAATTTGTAAAGTGCTCATTAATGATGACATAATGAAATGTACATGTATGTGCACTACTAATGTGTTTTATTTCCTTTTTTCAGCTAATTCACAATTAATTCAAGTCTTTCAAATAAATGGACAAGAAAATTGGGAAAGTTAATTAAATTATAATTTTCATTTTGCTCAGAAATTATAAAATTTTTTTTAGATTTTTAACTGAAATTGACGAAAAGTTTCATGTAAAATAGTTTAGTTTATTAGTATGAATGGTGTATAATGTATAAAATACATTCTAACCATCCAGTCAGTGTGCAAATATAACCTAAAATTAACAAAAGTATCGACTTGCCTTCTTAACCACAATCAATTTTGTACAAGCCTGACTATCCAAGTCAGGCATTTTTCCTATTCAAGGAATTTTTTATTATTCACCATAATATTTTTAGTCAATATAACTCAACTCTTTCTAGTCAAATTATGAGTAGAATAGATTTTGCTCTCTTCTGAGATGCATGGGGAAAAGTATCTGTTATCTACTAAAGAATGAACTTTTGAAAAAATTGACTTGGGTAATTCTTGTGGTGGGGTCTTCAACTATGTATAATTTTTTGAAAGTGTTTCATTCTAATGATCCCTAATAAAATGTTATGCTAATCTTAAAAGATAAGTACACACTAATATTTTTTTAAACACAATACTTTTATTGGACACTTAATTATAAAATTTACAATTATGTATAAAAATGAACAATTACACTCTACTAAAACTACAACATTAAAATACTCTTGTATTGTTAAAAAATCTTAAAACATAACAGAATGAACTAGATTACCTAACAACAAAAATATAATTTTATTAATAATTAAAATCTCTCTTTTCTTAGGCCTAAAATCTTTCACTATTACTATCAATTACTTTTAAAACTCATTATTATTTGGTAGAAAATTCTGTGACTGGTAAAAGTAGTTAACACAACAATATTTACTGCTAAAGACATCTTAAAAGAGTGGTATATTATTGTTCATGTTTTTATTACAATCCTTAAACAATTTTGCAAACAGTAATTCTATGATTTATATTACATTATCAGATTAACTAAATAGAATTTTTTTTTTTTTTAATTGAGTGATGATGCCTACATAAGCCTTGGGCTTGTGCGTAGGAAATGATATGCGGTGATTTACAGATGGAAAAAATGCCAGACCTGACTGGGAATGAAACCCAGGAATTTTTAATAAAACATATAAAGAATATGTTTTGATGTATCTTATTAATATTAAAAACAAAGTTATAACCACTGGGGCATAATTGTTGTGTTAATCTACTCTTTTATCTGTTTAAATATAAATCTCTTTCACAAAGCCTACCCAAGATGTTTTATTATACTAAGTATTTTTTTTCTACAAATTTCTCATTTTCAATCAAGTACAAACACCAATCTTTGTTCACTTAAATTAAAATTTTTCCTTTAGCACGAATAACCATTGCAATACGTACTATGTATTATATATGGAAAAAAAATTTAACCTAAATTTACAAGCTTGGTAATAAAATTGTTCAGAGGTCAATTCACAAGAAGAAATTTGATTATTCTTAGTTTTGTGTATATGCATTTATCATTGTAAAAGCAATTTTCTATAAACTGTGAGTATTTTTATGCTTTTTATTTTATGGATTCTTTGAAATTTGTGAGTTAATTGGTTAGATTTGAACCCTATGTAGCAAAAATTTTTACATTAATATGTAACTCAAAAATGATATTACTAGCAAATTGGTTAATTTCCATCATATGCACCGACCCCTGAAAGTTCAAGCCAAAACACAATAACTACAAATAGAATCTAAATTGATAGTCTGGAATTTTTTCTTTATCTTGTTATTCCAGACTAATGATTAAACATAGTATTGATGTGCTATTTATGAAATCAAATATGCAAACTATAAAAATTAAAAGTGCAAAACTGTATGAATTGACACTTGAGAAAGCACGATAGTTTTAAAGGCAGTCAGTATTAAAATGCAGTATAAAATGTATTTTTGAATAAAATAATATTACAAACTTACCGTACTTAAATTTACAAAATAGTTCTTAAGTTTCACTTGATTTAATACATAAAATATTAAAAAATTAATATGTATTTGCATAAATGTTTATTAAATGCATTCAATACAAATTCAATTTAAAAAAAAAAGTTAAAACGAGATGATTGCAAATTAAATTTATAGTATTTAAAAAATGTACAGAAGAAATTTGTGGTCCATGTTATCTTTGTAATAAATGTTAACACGCTTAATACAATACTATACAGATGTACATAAAAGTCAGTATGATTGTGATAAGCTTAAAAGTTTTTGCAAAAGTAAGCTGGATGATCATTGCTAAGCTTTTGGTAACATATTTATCATGTAGCAGCTATTCAACTGAGACACATTTTTACATCATTTTGTGATGTTAATTAATTTTCTTTTAAGCATAAAATTTCCAAAAAAAACTATTGTTCAAATCCTGAGTTATTCAATTACCATCGCCGTGGAAGTGAGAAGATGTTGTGGAGGTGGTAACGGGAAAACGTAGATCAGTGTCAAATATTCTTTGTTATCGATGGCGGACTGTTGGTGGGGGGACTAGTATTTGTTACAGATGATGTTGTGGTCAAACTTCTTTCGATATTGAAACATTCTAGTACGGCTGCACCTACTGAACTTCTCCTGGTAAGCATTGATGTCATCAGAGTCCATTTATTTAAACGAACATCATATTTCTCTACTGAATTAAGAGATGAACTTCCATCATTTCCACCTAGCGCTAGCAAACTTCCATCACATGCTACCACCTCATGCGTAGATCTGAAATATAATACAGAAATATGATTAAAATTTTTAGAGAGTCTATGTTTTTTTTATCGCCTCCACTCACCCCTTACAGTCATCCTAACCTCCATAAAGACACTAACGGCTTTTCATGGAGCAGGGAAGATCTACGTAGAAAGAAATTTTTTTTTTTTTTTTTGGTTTAACATTCGACTGTTCTGCAATTACTGCTAATGCTGACAGTGAAGGATAAAGTGATTTTTTGTAACTTATGAAAATATGCCGTGCCTGAATGGGATTCAAATCCAAGATCGCATGATGAGAGGCAAGCACCATGCGATCTTGGGTTTGAATTCGATTCAGAAAGAAATACTTAGAAAGAAGTAGAAGACTTAAGGCCTTTTTAAAGCAGGGAAGATCTACTTGAGTTGAAGTGTAGTAACAGATAGAAATCCTTGAAAACGCTGCACTTACCAATCGGGACTTAAATCATAGAGGACATCAAAAGAAAAACACATAGGTAACTACATAGGCAAGTAAAATTGTGCAGGAATTGGCAATGATACCACACCTATGATTGTGTGGAAAGAAACTTATCGAAATTCAAAAGATAAAGATCAAAAACATTAACAACGAGAAAACCAGCAAGCTAACAGACAAGTCAATTAGCTCTTAACCAAATGGGAGTCCAATATGACTTAATAACGCTGGCAGGCTACTCAATTCACCTACCAACTTGTCATACGGCTGTCCTAATTGGATCAACCTATTTAACACAACAAAATATTGCCTTAAACGTTGATATATTCCTGTTGAATATATCAACCCTGGAACCATCAACAAAATTCATAATGCGAACGCATCTTGCCAGGGGAGATATTCGAGTCTTTACCTTACAGTCTAAGAGCCTGTGCCCTATAGAGTTAACATATGGAACCAGGTACACTAAAAGTGCAATACTGGTATTAATAACTCCACGTATTGCCTTAAATAAAAACATGGCAATTGCAATATTGATAGTAGTTAGCCTAAAAATTACTTTTGAGTGCCTTAATTGTTTTGTCAAGGTTAATGGTAACAGAGGTTTTGAAAAAGTTACACAAAGCGTAAATCAAATGTATGAAGTAGAACCTATAAGTAGCCTACGATCAACACCTACTTCTTCCAGGCAGAGCAAGAAACAATCTTATGAAGGCACTTTTGTCACATGGCTCCCAGATTATTTATAATCTGCTCCCAAAAAGTATAACAGACAAAAATTGAATTAAATTTAAAGGTGAAATGCAAAGATCAAAGTTAACATTGAGCTCGTATATTCATGAGAAATGTTTATAAATAGTTATTCTGATAACTGGTTGTTTAATTATAATTAAAGTGTAATTACACTTAGATATTATTTCAATTTCCACCAACTTGAAAAATGGAATGAATGAGATAAGATACGAATTTGTAAATTAAAAATAATTAAATAAAAGTTAAAATATTTTATTTTATCGAATAAAGTATTATTATTCCAAGCTAGAGCTGAAAGTACCTCAGAGGTATATTCTGTTTATTTTTTAAAAATTTGTATAGCTTCCAGATTAATAAATTATTGCACAGTTCAAGCAAATCTGTTTGATTCAAAGTAAGTCAAGAAGTTAGTGGTAGGTAGAAGAAAGCTCTAAATATTTCTAATAAGTATTCAAATAACCAGAAAATTAAATTGTATAAAAGATTACCTTCGTGAGTGCATTGAAGCAATTGGCTCCCAAGCATTACGGCGCACATTAAACCTCTCTCCACTAGACATGCACATGGTCCCATCGTTACCTCCAATACAATAAAGCAATCCTTCTAATGCTGCGACTCCACAACTGCTTCTTCGACTACTCATAGCTGGAACTGATTGCCAACGACCTTCTCGAGGATCAAGACGTTCTACACTTGACTGATAGTTTGTAGAATCAAATCCTCCCAGAGCATAGATGCAGTTGTCTGAAACAAATAAGGCAGTTGATATTTCATTATTATCGCCCTAATACTTTATTCAGTGGTACTGGATTCGATATGTAGTCACCATATTTCTCAAAATCATAGTTTCTGTGTTTAGTGAAAACCAAGTGATATTTTATATTTGATATATAATGAAATGCTTTTTTAAAATTTGTGTATACACAAGAAAGCTTCATAATACTCTTATTTTTAATTTTTATTTCACATAAATTTTCAGATTTCTGAATTAGGTTTTTTATAGTCACATTGACAGCTTGATGATTAGCAACTATCGTGGGTTCTAACATATTAAAATTTTCAGCCTCTAACTAGGAATTGAACTTGGGTTCTTAAGCTTTACTGGCTAGTGTGCTTACCACAATGCTATTGAGGCAGCCATTACAGATTTTGTATTTGAAAGTTTGAACTACATGTCAATTTGTTTTCCTTCTGTAGAAACTGATTCATATTTTACCCACACATTTTTACTTCCGACTTCACTCTTATTATCAGGCCAAAATATTACAATACATTCTTACTGTCATTTACTTATTTACTATCCATGAGCTATATATATGTTATACTACTTGATATTAAAACATGGTATTAAGGACGATCTATAAAAAATCTCATAAAAAGTCATTCAACCTCATAAAACATATTATAAGCCAGTTAACACGTTAATTAGCATAATAGGTAGACAAAATATCCTAAATAAATTTCAGAAATTGTAGTACTTAACCTTTATGTAATTCCCCAACCCATTTGCAACATAGTTTATGCTATATTAAAAATGTTACTCTAAATAACCAACAAAAATGTAAAAAAATAAGAGTACTTTGCTTGTCACTTACCGATTGCTGCAACTCTACAATAACGCCTTCTGGTTGACATTGCAGGACATGAACTCCAGACTCCAGTAAGTGGATCATACCTTTCCATACTACTAAGGCATGATGCACCATCATATCCTCCACAAACATAAACCAGTCCATCAAAGCCACAAATACCTGAAAATATTATGAAATACTAATTAATAAATGTTCATAATTAATAATCATGTCTGTACAACTGTTATTACTTAGTTACTTGTTATTGGCCAGCTCAGTGGTATAATAGTTAGTGCAACTGGCTTCTTTGCCAGGGTCAAGAGTTCAACTTCCGGTCAGGTCTGGCATATTTTCATCGTTATATCACCTCATATCATTACGTACGTACAAGCCAAGGCTTATGTAGGCATCATCACTCAATAAAAAAAAAAAAAAATTACCATATAAGGCTTAATGTAATCTGGTTGAAATAAATTGTCAACTTTCTTCTTGCCGCCAGTCCTTTCCTTCATTTGCCAGTCCCTGTATTATATATTATAATATAATATGAAAATTAAGAATTATTATATTAAAATAGATTAATATTCTCCAAACCTTCTCTAAACCATACTCAAATTCTTTTTGCTTGCTGGCAATTTTTTCAGAAAAATCCTTATTAAAATCCGGCCAGCTGGAACTGCTCATTACATTCAGATAATGAAATGTTCATGAATCGTAAATTTCCAAAACATTGTAAATGCCAAAAACAAAATTTACAGGAGAAGGAATAAACACAATTGCGTTACAATGTTTTGACCAGCACAGATGTTTCTCGAGTTCAAAACTAGATTGTCACTAGAATTAATAGTAGACAGACAATCTGTTGCATTGTTGTCAAACATTTACAATGTTTTTTCTTGTAATAAAATGCAAGTCACTCAAAATGGCACTTAAAACATTTTGAAAATGCACGATTCACTTGTATACTTGGTTAAAATAATATTAAAATATTTGAGTAGTTTTATTAACAGATTATATGAAAATTAAGGAAACAGAATAATGTCTACAGAATATTAAAATGAAGTTTTTAACTTTTTAATAAAAGATTATTCCTTTTTTGAGATTACTTTATGATAACCACAATAAAGTACAAAACTGGATAAATTAATGAATTAGATAAAAAAGTTTGTTGAAGTGAATTGATGTCAACCTATTATTTAAATATACAAGCTTCTAAAAAAATTGTGCTTGTCAGCATGCACAGGTTTTTTTTTGCAATTTTAGTTATTTGAAAAACCATTTGGTGAACTAAAAAATTACTGATGCAGAAAAGAACAAATATTTTATTATTTTTTATCCCTTTATTTTTTATGTGTGTGCATTGCAATCTGTTAAATTTTGAAAAACTAGCAATCCTATGACCCAGGATGATGTGTATGACGTGTAAATGAGGTGTAGTCTCGGACCCAGGCCAACCATTCCTGAGAGAGCATGTTTAATTGAACCCCAACCATCAAAGTATACTTAGATTTGAACCAGGAACCTACGTCTCCGAAAATCAGCTGTTATACAGCTGACTCATGGCACCGTCTTTACCTCTAGACCAACCCGTGGGGCAAAAGACCAAGTGTTTTGCTTTTATGTTGGTGATAATATTACCTTATGACTAATTAATTTTTCATTTACCATAAGTATAAAATTAAAGAATTAGTAGTCGAACCAGTGTTTCCTTGAATCATTTAATATAATTCTGGCTGTAGCTGTTTCTGTAAGGCCTATTAATTAAATATAATATGGTATTATGAACTGTAAACATTAAAATATTTGAGTTTAAAGTTAATGTCTAGGTAAGTAACATTTTCTATCTAAAGCTAATTATTCAGAATAAATGTAAAATAAAGCTACATGCATCTATGAATCTAAACTAAGTCATTTAGGCCTAAGTAATATTATAAACATATATATTAAAGAAAAATTGTAATTTATTTAAACTATTGTGAAAATATACCTACGGTCGTTTTATTGCATCATGTGGATAAGTGTCGAGTTTAACACTATTAGGTGATATTGTTTCTTGAAATCAACTTAGAATGTTATAGTTATTTCCTTAACTAAATTAACCAACTTTATCAGTGAAATTAATTTTCTATATTCTGCCTTTTCAATATCTACAGTTTAGATGTTTACAATCAATTTTATTCATACAAATATAAATTTAATTAAGTCTGTAAGAAATTTACATTGTTAAACCACAAGCTACAGGTGGAGCTGTTATTTTCAAACAGGAATAGTAATCTTATTACGTTAGAAGCAATGACTAGTAATTATGTAATAATGTATACTTTTTTCACTTGATTTATTTAAATTTAAAACTGTACAATCCTGCACAACCAGTAAATATTTTACAGTTTACAGGTTATTTTATAATATTTTGACAGTTTTGACGACACCATTCTTTAGCAGGACTCACATTTAAATGTTATGTCTGGAAGCTTAAATGTTACAAAATTGAAGGTTAAACAAAAATTAGTCTAATAACAGTGTCTAAATGTTAAATAATTAGTTTTCAGTAATTTGTATTAACTGACAACAAGTCAGATGACCACTAAATGCTTCCCAAATCTCTGCTCCACCTTCTGCGGAGCTGATGATACGGATGCTTTACGAATGTGAATAGTTCAGATTGCGGATTAGTTAATTGTTATTTGTTTCTAATTCTTATTAAATGGTACGTCAAAGTATGTCAAAATATTTACATTAAATGGTATGTCAAGTGGATTGTTTCAATTATGTAATAAAAATTTATAATGAATAAATTTCATTTTTGCGTTGGTCATGATTAGGACAGGAGGTATCAAACATTGCCAAAATATATGAAAACATGTTTTCAGTGTATAAATTATATAATTGTTGAATCGGCTGACAATGTGGTAAAGTCATGAAAGTACTTACTGTAATTATTTGATTAAGAGTTATTTCTATTTTATTTTTAAGTGTTTTAGTATTTATTTATAATTGACAAAATAAATGTCTTTTGTTACATTTACTTCTGATTAAAAATTTTCTTTTTCAATCTACAGAAGTTTGTCTAATTAGTATTTTATTAAAACAACGTTGATATACAGATGGTTCATACTAAAGGATTCAGGGGATTTACCGAGTTACCAATAAATACTTGCCTAAGCAACTACGTTTGGTACCCATTGGAGTAATTGCACTCCATTTGTTTAACTGCGGATTGTAACATTCTGCTGTTGCTAGATCAGAAGCACCATCATATCTGAAATGTACATTTAAATTTATGTTATTTTTTTAAAATAATTATAATAACACTGCAATTTATAAGACAACCAAACAATAAAATAATTTTAAAATAAACTACTGCTCAAGTTAGTACCTATGGTAAATTAAATAAGCTTCCCATTATTTATTTTCTAATAATGATTTAGCTCAGACATATAAAAGCGGAATGCAAAAGATTACTATAATAATGTTACTTAATCAAACAAAGAGCATGTCAAAAATCATGTGATGGTTTTAAACCATGGAAAGAGTAGGCAAAGCAATCTTGATCAATCGTACTAAATTGAAGGAAAAAATTTTAATCAATAACATGAAGAGAGTATTTAAAGAGAGAAGGTTCAAAACAGAATTCAATCACATGATTTTGGACAACCTTTTCATAGACCTTTCACTAATTTAAATTATTTTCTAAATTTTTCATGCAATAACTTACATTAACAAAAAGGTTAATCTACTCCGTTAACAGTTCAGAAATTAAAAAAAATGAAATCTGCTTAGCTATTAGAAAAGTCACTTGTTTATCTGGAGCTGAAAAATCACGAACGGTAAGCCAAGTATTTATTTAACTCTGAAATACATGTACCCAAAAAGTAGATTTTATGCATAGAAAAATCTGTTTTTAAATTAAATCGGTTAAGTGATTTTGAAAAGAATACAATCTATTTTGGTTAATGATCATACCTATATATCATGAGACTTTGCCCATTTAACTTAAAAAACATAGAAAGGTTTTCACAATTTTTAGGTAGAATAAAAATATGTACAGTATTTCATATTTTATATTATATCTTAACAACAAAACCAATCTCATAATAACATCAAGTGGCATAAAAAAATATCTTAAAGTTTTCTGAGATTTTCCAGTGTGATGGAGTTGTTTTTCTGGCATAAAAGATTTCTTGTACTTAATTTTATTAAGTAAAATATCAACAAAAAAAAGTTACAAAACTTTAGCTTAAAAATTTTTCTTTAATATAAAATTAATGTAAATGTATAAATATTTTATATAAAAGGACGGGTATACAATAAAAGAGTTAAATTCCTTGGTTACTTCAGTGCTATTTAATATTTTAACTTTTCTAATAACTTATCTACACTTGAAGTCTCTTGAAACACTCAATATATTAACTGAAGCTAATGTCTAAATCATGTGATATAAGAATTTAAAACTTTTACAAAACAATTTATAAAAAAAAAACAAAAATTAATAGTTGAGTGTAAGATCGTTTTAATAGCTTACTTACTGAACTGACTGGTATAGAGTTCTGCTACATAAATCCAAATTCATAATAGTAAAATTTGGGAAGTTGTTTATCAACAAGTCAAATAAATTGGTTTTACAGGCCCATTAATAAATATCGTGCTTAAAGAAATACTTTTAAAGAAATACTTAAAGAAATATAAAAGATTACTTTAATACTGTAAGGTAATAATCTAATATACTGTGGGATAAATGATTCTAAAAATTGTAGGTTACATTAAAAAATCACATTTCTAACCCTACACTATAAAAGAAAACATCCTGGTACAGTTAGATATACGAGGGGGTACCCAAAAGAAACCGGAATTATTTTTTAAAACTATTTATTTTTAATTTTTTTACAAAAGAACCTTATCCCCTTCAAAATACTCTCCATTACAACTAATATATTTGTCCTACCGGTGCTTCCACTGTTCAAAACATTTTTTGTACTCCTCTTCAGTGATGGCTGCCAGCTCATCCGTCGTTTTTTTCTTGACATCATCAACGTTGTTAAATCGGAGACCTTTCATGCCCCTTTTCATGCGTGGGAACAAGAAAAAATCACACGGAGCCAGATCGGGTGAGTACGGTGCGTGTGGTAGCAAAACCATGCCGTTTTTCGCCAAAAACTGGCTAACCGAGATTGCCGTGTGTGCAGGCGCGTTGTCGTGGTAGAAAAACCAGTCCCCTGTCTGCCACAAATTAGGTCTTTTACGACGAATGCTGTTTCGTAGTCTTCTTAACACTTCAAGATAAAAAGCTTGATTTACCGTCTGGCCTGGTGGAACGAACTCTGAATGGACAATTCCCCTCACATCAAAAAAACAAATCAGCATTGTTTTGATGTTCGATCTGACTTGACGACTTTTTTTTGGTCGGGGTGATAATGAAGTCTTCCATTGACTGGATTGTTGTTTGGTTTCTGGGTCGTACCCATAGCACCAAGACTCGTCACCCGTAATGATCTTTGACATGAAATCTGGATCAGTTACAAGCTGTTGTTTCAAATCACTACACGTTTCAATTCGACGTTCCTTTTGAGTGTCTGTCAGAACCCGAGGCACAAACTTGGCAGCGACTCTTTTCATTGTCAAGTCTTCTGTTAAAATGCGTTGGACTGAGCTCCAAGATAACCCACTAACCTGTGATATTTGGTCAATGGTCTGTCGTCGGTCTGTTCGTACAATTTCTTTCACTTTCACAACATTTTCGTCTGTTCGGGAAGTCGACGGTCGTCCAGAACGAGGTTTGTTCTCAATCGACATGTCACCATTTTTAAAGCGCAAAAACCACTCGTACACTTGGGTTTTTCCAATAGCGTCGTCTTTGTAAGCTGTGTTCAACATTGCAACTGTTTCCGCGGCGTTTTTACCGAGCAAGAAGAAAAATTTTACAGCCGCACGTTGTTCATTAAAACTTGCCATCATGAAAAACGACACGAGCACAAAACAGCACTAGCGAGAACAATCACTGCACGAGAACAGAACAAGCTAGATCAACGAACAAAATGGCATTGAACTGGCAATGAGTAGCGCTACAAGCAGCCTAGTGGCGGGAATTTGTACTGCACAAGCTCCGCCCACAGCAGAGCTATTCCGGATACTTTTGGGTACCCCCTCGTATTAAGAAAAAAATTGTTAAGAATTTCTTATTTAACTGTCTTGAAAATTTTATTTTACGGGGCAAAATTTTATTATATTTAACTAGTTTTAAAACCATTAAGCTATTTCAAGAAATAAAGCATTAAAAAATTACACGTAAATTCTACAATTAATCCTAGTAATTCACTAAATAATTTAGAACATAACAAATACATAACTAGTGAATTTCTACGAGATTACAATAATAGGAATAAAATTATCTAAAATTTTGTATTAATCTCTACTATAGAAAAATATTTGCCACAAACCCGCCAACAACATATAGAAGCTTGCCTAGACCAGTTACACCACTTCTGCTTCTTCGGTACAGCATGGGCGCAATCGGTTGCCACCTATCACAGCGAGGGTTGTAACACTCACATTCACTGTGGATAGCAAAAAGACTACCGCCACCTGTAAAAAGACGACAACAAAAATTATGTTATTTATTAGTTATAATGAAATTTAGTGATAAGATAAACAAGAAAGCTCTAGCATAATTTTTGTACAAAACGTTTACCTGAATGTCTAAAAAAAATATTTAATGGTATGAGTACCATAAAATATTTTTTAGATGCCCATAACGCATAGGTGGAGTGTTAAACTAATTGCACTCGATCTGCAGTTTCCAGGGCTACAAAAAATAATTCTGTTTCTAATCATGTAGTCAGCCAAAAATAATAATAGTTATATGACTTAACTATTTAAGAACAGAAGAGGTAGAGGTGTAAAAGACACTAGTCAGAGTTATCTCCTCTCAGAGTAATGAGTTTCACTATACAGCCAGACCCTGTGGTGAATGAAGTGAAGGTGTCATTTGCAGGGTGAAAAGTAGGTGCTTTTCCGAGGGCCTGGCATGCTGATAAGCATACTCTTTCAACTCAGTGAGGAAGGCAATGATAAATCACCTCACTTCTCGTTTTACTTAGTAAAATCTCTTAAGGTTCAAACCACCCTTTCAGCTGTTGACCTAAACATAACAACAATATTTTTTTTAGATATTTTTACAGTCTATCACGCTATCAACAATACTATGGTTTACCCTGGAACGTGCCCTGTTATGTTAGTAAAAGATAGTCAATTTACTGTTTAATTAAAACTGGTATTATATGACAATAATGCTAACAATAATATTACAACATACCAGGTAAACTCAATGGTTGGTCGGTTTAAAATTTAACTACTCTTTAACATCACAAAAATTGATCGTTTTTAAATTATATTTAATATTTCAGTTTCTTTTCTAACTTTATTCTGGAAAACTGTATTTATGATTTTCACATTTTCAAAGAAATTAAAATGGGAAGTCATTCAAGTTTAACATGAAAAATTATTAACATTGCGAGTCTAAAATGTACATGAATAACACAGAGTAGGCATTGTAGGGAATCTATTTCAGAATATTGATTAGTTAAAGAATTCAGAACTTCTTGTAAATTAGTTCAGGAAAGTACTACAGTGACATTTATTTATTTATACAGTTTATATTTACTTACATTTAGATTACATTATAGTTAGATTGATATGAGTAAAATTTAGAATAAAATAAAGTTTAAGTAGCAAAGAAAATGATCTAATATTTTATATAAGATTGCTTAAGAGATATCTTGATAGTCCTCTGAGAGATTAACATGTTATTATGCTGGGTTTAACTTCAAACTTGTCATAACTTTTCCATTGAGTTGTCTTTTAAAGAAGTCTGAAACATCCTGTTGTCTGGATCTTTTTCATTTTCTAAAAGTAGGCCAAGTTGTTATATTCCAAAGGGTATAAAAATATGTCACGTTAGATAACTTTTTTTTTGTGAACATTACTGAAATCTTTTAACTTTTTAATGAAATGCCATAAATTATTTCATAATAAATTTCGTTAAAAACCTACATATCCGATTTATTTATGATAAACGAAACTAAAATAGCGTATTTTTTATAAGCAGACTCATAACTATGTTCTGCCACAACGTATTCACAACATTTGTAAAAAAACTAAAAAATTAACAATGAATGAATACAAAATGTAACTTTATCCTTCAATAATAATTAAACAAATTCTTTTAGAAAACTAGTGAAAAAGTTACACACCCACTGCGAATATATAAGGTTTAATTCCTTCTGGACGTCGTTCTGAAGTACGTTCAGTAGCAAGAGCAGATCTTTGTTCAGGTAAAAGATGATATTTCATGGCTTCCAAAAGAAGTTCTTTACATTCGCCACTTTCTCTTACAAGTGTCTCAGCATCAACAGCTGTCATTAGAAAATCTCTAGACATCAGTGGTAATCTAACGTGTCTCAGTAACTGTAAATAACAGAATAAATTCAGTTTAAATAAAGAATTCAGAGAAATGATGCTGCCAGAATGAGTAATGAAAAATGCCAGAACTGACCAGGAATCAAAACCGGACACCCTGGCAGAGTTGCGCTGACCTCTACACTAATGGCCCTACGTCAGATAACAAAGGCGGTAACGGCGTGATCCCCGATCTTGATTTGTTTTTAGTGTTTCACTTCCAATAGAAAAAATAGGAAGCTAAGAGTTGAAATCGAAACAATAACAATAAATGTTTTGAAAGAAGTGGCAAGTAGCTTAAAAGCAATAATATAATTTACTTGCTTCTTACATTTTTAAATTAAAGCTTGTGTGATTTTATCTTTTGGGGTCAAAATTTTTTCTACCCGGCTCTGGATAATGTGAGACTTTTAGTAAGACACATTAATACCTCTAATTATTATTCGTTAACTTCGATTAAATAACATTTTTAAAGTCAGAAGAAATAATATTTGGTGAAATTAATACAAAACATTACTACCTAGACATTTTCCGTGCCTAAAGAATATCAGACTAGTTTTCGTCAAAATCTCTTAACTTTTACGAAAAATTAAGTTATTCGTAAGTGTCGTAAAAGTTGTAATGCAATGTAAAAGACTAACTTTTTTATTGAACTTTTTCAACAAAATAACATTCTTGTATAATAAATATCAATTATTGAAAAAGTACCTGTTTTTCTTGTGAACAAAGCCCTACAAAAGTTTATAGACTTGCTTATTAAGCCAAACTTCACATCATAAAATTATGCTCAATCATATTGTATTCTAATACATTACTAAAATAAAACTTAAAGTACAATTTCTGTCAAAAATTAATTTTTCAAAAATAATATTTTAATTTTAATGATTCTCACAGCGTGTAGACTGACATATAGTGATTTCCGAAGATACCAATAATTACTATAATTTACACAATAAAAACGGCTGATAAACAACTTTATGGAAAATAAAATATTTATTAACTAGACTAATTAATAAACAAATTAAAAGTATAATTGCAATACATTATCATTAATAATAATATTATTACATTAATTATTATGTACGTTAATACACTATTACAAATCATCAACTTTTATAAACTACAGTACTATTTCAAGTTCTATTTTCACGAACTTTCTTTGAATAATTATAAATGAGAGATAATGACATACGTTCTAATTATCTTCAATCAATTTTTTGTATAAAGACAGTAATTAACAAACTAAACAGTATAACAACCGACTAAAACCTATTTTAAAAGGTGAAGATCTGATTGAAAGTAGCTTACGTCAAAATAACAGCTGTTCTTATTTTGAAGATGATTGGTACTGTTGTATTGATATAGGCAAAGAAATGTTTCTGAAGTCAGAAATATTTCCTATGATAGTAATAATAGAAATCTGGTGTGAAACACTCACACAACTTTCTCTTGCCAATGCAAATAATTAACAATAAACCTAACATTAGTAATAAAATATTAGAAATAAACAAAAAACTAACCTCAAAAAACATTAGTGAAATACGCAAAATTAAAATCGACCTGTTCGGCTTAAAAATACGGAAAATCGCTCCTACACGCTAAACTAGGCACTGTACAAAAAAAAGCTTTGAATAAAAGTTGCAGATCTTTTAATTTTCTACAAATTTTACTATACACACTTTTGTCGTAAAATGCATTCTAAGGCCGAAATCTTAAAAAAATAGATTTTTCACACGTTTTCGTGAGAAAAAAACAGAAAATTGCTAATTACCGCTAAACTAAGCGTTATACAAAAAAATGTTTGAAATAAAAGTTGTAGAATTTTACATTCTCTACAACTTTTATTATATAACGTTTTGCGCTAAAATGCATATTAAAGCCGCAATCTTAAAAAGAAAATGTTTTTACGTGAAAACAGCTTCACGCAGAATTTCAGCAAACATGGCGCCTACCCTATCTTGTAGAGAATAAAAAATTGAGTAAATGAGCTGATTTTAAAAAACATCGTAGGACCAGTTTTTGAGAAAATTGCAAAAAAGTGAAAAATTACACGAATAAACTACTACTTCCGGTTGACCGATTTTGATGAAAATGTTCATGTCGGGTCCGGTAGTGGTATGTAACTTAAGTTTCACGTTTCAAGTTCGTACGATGTTCCGTTCTTGAGATATTTTGTACACACACACACACACACACACACACGCACGCACGCACGCACGCGCGCGCACACACACACACACACACACACACACACACACACACACACACAGACCAATCGCTAAAAACATGTTTTTTGGGTTCAGGGGGTCTGAAAACGTATAGATCCGGTGAAAACTCGATTTCGAAAAATCGACATGAAAACAATGCTTTCCTTCCTATATATTCATATAGGCAAGAGAAAGTAATAGTATGAGACAGAAATAGTTAAAATAGTTTATTAATATTGTACTAGTGAGATTAATACCACAACTTGTCATGTATAATTAAATGTGACAACCATGTGACATTATTAATTAAGGGAATATCTATTTTTGTACAATTCAGATTAAAACAAATTAAAAATATATCCATTTAACTGAAAAAACAATTTTTTTTTGCTTTTACAGCCTCATTGGACCACTTGAATCAAATTTAGAAATCCTTCTTGGTTTGGTTTTAGAATTCTTACGCTTTTTCCAAGATATTGTGACAATATCGAAGAAGAGCATGGTTCGCGAATTTTCTAGTACTTCATTCATAAAATGGTAAAGACAATAGAGTGAAAAAGTAACAATAGGGCTACTTATAAAAGGTTATTTAAAAAGGGCCGCGCTACTGTGTACGATAAGGTAGGGTCTTTGTTGTACATCTATTTATGAAAGAGTCGGTTGGTTATTTGTAACACCCTTTTATTCAATTACACATTAAATAAGATTTCTCCAGAAAGGACTTATTGATCGAATTTCTGTGTCTTTCGAGAAACCTCTTTCAACTAACCTATATAAAGGGAGCCCCGGATGCGGTGGAGAGTTAGTATCCGTTTGATCTTTGACAAGTGTTTATTGCGTGAGCTATCGGTACTCGTTGTATCAGGTCAGCGTGTCCCGGTATCGGTTAACTATTGTTATATCGTCTATTCGTATATGAGCATTGTGTATTCAGTTTCACTGTGTATGTGTATAGCCTACTATATAATTTTTTTTTTTACTATATAATTTTTTCATTTATTTAACGTCGCATCAACTGCAACGGTCATTAGCGACGACGTTGGGGTGGAACTTTATGCGATGTAGGATGAACTGATTTTTTGTAACGTATGAAAATATGCCGTGCTTGAGTGGGATTCGAACCCAGGACCGCATGATGAGAGGCGAGCACGTTACCAACTGCGCCAATGCGGCCGGCATAATATAATTGATATAATCTATATAATTGATTGTAAGTAGTACTAAGTAAATTATTACCTAAGTTATTTATTGTATTACTTCATAATAATTAGTTTATTTTTTATTCTGTAAATCTTTTAGTTGTAATAAATACTTGTAATTGTAAACTTTAGTGTATTAATTGTTTAATTACCTAGATCCCGAATCGGACCTTAGCGAAAAGTGTCACAATACATTTTAGTTCGTATTTTGGGATGTGATCTGTCTGATTTTATCTGTACAAATCATTGACGACGGAGCTCGAGTTTTTCGACGAATCTTGTGTCTTTTATCTTTACGCAACTTAAGCTGTTCAGATTTTTCTAAAAGATCTTGTTCTGCAATGTTAAGTTCTTGCGTATTTTGCTTTACTTAGGCCAAGTACCTTGGAGGATTTTTCCCCGAGTTAATAGAAATGAGTTGTTTAGTGACTAAATTGACCGGTATTCTAAGTAAATGCCCGAAGAAAGAAATTCGTTTCTTCCGCATGATGTCAGTAATTGACTCGATTTTATGGTAGAGTTCAGAATTAGACATTAAGATCCAGATATCGTTGAGTTTTCCGTGTTTTGTTTATGCAAGTCCTAAGGATTCTTCTTTCTATCCCAAGAATTTCTCTCATTCTCGTTTTAATTTTGGAAAAGAAATAGTTTCGCAGCAATAAGTAGCTTCGGGTTGTACTACCGATTTATAGTGTTGCAGTTGAGATTGAACAAAAAGGTCTTTCTTGTTTTATGTGTCCTTGGTAAGTTGCTGGGCTTTCGCTATTTTTCTGGTTCTAATTCTCCAGGTCGCTTTCTCATTTTCGTTGTAAGTTATTGTCTCGCCAAGATATTTAAACTCCTCGACTAAATATCGACTAAATTACCTTTTATATTTGGTCGACCAAAGAAGAGGGGTTCGGTGATCATGATTTTAGTTTTCTCATAAGAAATTTTGAGACCAATTTTATTTGCTATTTGTTATAAGGTTGTAACTTGCGTTCTGGCTTCGACCAATTTATCAGCTAAGAAAGCTAAGTCGTCTGCGAAGCCAAGGCAATTTAAGTTCAACGCGTTTTTACTTCTGCCTATTTTGATGTTTTTTGGATTTAATTTGTACCATTGTCTCATAATATATTCTAAAGTACAATTGAAAAGTAAGGGAAAAATTCCGTCGCCCTGTCTTATCCCAGTTTTGATTCGGATAGGATTTGAAAGTATTTTTCTAAATCGGGTTTTAGAAACTGTGTTTGTTAAAGTTAGTTCGATCATCTTAATTAGTTTAGGTTGTAATCCCAGATTGCGTAAGATTTTTAGCATGGAGGGTCTATGGATGCTATCGTAGGCTTTCTGAAAATCAATAAAAGAAATAGCAAGTTGTGTTTCGCGTTTGTTGTAAATTTACATGATTAGTTTTAAAGTTATAACTTGATATGGACAACTTCTGTTATGTCGAAAGCCACCTTGATAGTCACCAAGCTCTGATCAAGTTGATCGTTTATTCTGCTGTAGATAATTATAGAAAAGATTTTATAGGTACAGTCCAATAAAGAGATCCCTCTGCAGTTATTTGGATCAGTCTTGTCACATTTTTTATGCAAAGGTGTTATGAACAGGGACACCCAGTAGGTTTGTTCATGGATGGCTGTCAGCTGGTCACCATACAAAGTCGCTTGCCCAACTGGTGTTACTTAATAAATAATAGCGACTTTCTACCAGCTGACTGACTGGGCTGGCCCGGAGGCCAAATACTTAAAATAACACAAAAATTATGGCGGTTACATTTTGAGAATGAACAGCAGTTCATTCTGACAACGGTTTTATCTTGTGTGACAGTTTGAAATGGGCTTGCTTTCACGTAACCATTTAATTTACTTTGGACAGTTTGCGTCCAATTAAGTGCATTAATTACATGTAACACGCATTAGCAAGATGCTCTATTGGTTGTCAGTAGCTCAAACATATCGATTTAATCCTTATGTATGTGTATACACACGCAAGTCTACATTCAGTATATGAATAAGAGGCACATTCTTCAAAAATGTATCAGCATGTGTTTTTCAATGTAATATATTGTGACACTTATTGCTAAGGTCCGTTTCGGGATCTAGGTTATTAAATAATCAATACACTAAAATTTACAATTACAAATATTTATTACGCTAAAGGTTACAAAATAAATAAATAATTAAACTAATTATAATTAAGTAATACAATAATTGATTTAATAATTCACTTAAAATAAATAACAAAGAATAAATAACTTGATAACTTACTTAGCCTACTTACACTCACTTTTATAGATTACACTAACATACAAAACACAAACTGAATTCACAAAACTACACATTAACTTTACAATACACTCACAAAAAGACTTTACACAATACACACACAACAAAGGCGGTATAACCGTCATCGATCAACACAATGCTCGGAATAGTTAACCTGCTATAACCACTCGTCGAACATCAAACGTATACTGACTGGACCGCACTCGGAGGTCTCCTTTTATAATCATTCACAAAGATCGTTCCAGAACAAAGTAGAGAAATCATAAAGTACAAAAATAACTCTTTATTAATGAATGCTAGAAAAATATCTTTGTTAACATGTCAACTATTGTAAATAGAAAACGTAAACAACCTCATAAACAACTTCATAAAAATAGCTGTACACAATACCCTTTTATAATAGGCGTACCCTTTATGGTTAAAACTGTCATTTATTGCTGCTATTGTGTTGTTATTTTTATTATTCCTTAACTATTTTTATGAATGGAATTCTGGAACCTTCGTGAACAATCTCGTCTGTTCTTCGATCTTGTTACAATATTTTATAACGTATGGGTTATACTTTATCGAGTATATAACTTTACACGTGAAATACCACTCATTAATAACTGGTTCGCTCAATCGTCACAGATTTTTGAAAACTACCTGTAATCTAGAAATTAAAAATTTCTTTATGTAGATACAGCATTAGGATGGTAGATGATATCTGAAAAATTACATTAAAATTTTTTCTGAAAAATAAAATAGAAAAAACGTATAATTTTGGGTGTGTACACGGTTTACTATAGCCTGGCAATTTTAAGTTGCTTAATAACATTGTAAACGTTTTATTAATAACAAAAAAACTTAATCGAAATATTACAATCCAAAATATAGCAAGTTCAGTAAATAAAATACCTTACTCATGGATACGAAGCGATGAAAACTTGGAAGGAAAGAGTTGCTAGTTTTAGTACTACAAAATGTACAGGAATCGTCAATCATACTAACCTTTCCAATGTTTTCGACCCTTTCAGCAACATCATGTTTAACCCAACTAAGTACAGCTAAAAATACTTTCTCTTCTGAAGCAATATTAAGTTGACTGTTGGATATCAATTCTTCTACCTGAAACAGTAAAGGTTAAAAATTTTTAATGAAGTGTTGTGTTAGCAAGTAACATTACAATTTTTCAGACGCATTCAAACGTCGGTTCAAACATATTTAAATAAGTACCATTTAAACTGGAAAAAATGTAAGTATATAAGTACATAGACCAATCGCTAAATACATATATTATTTGGTTCAGGAAAGACCTGAAAACATGTATTTCTGTTGAAAACTCGATTTCGAAAAATTGACATGAAAAAAATACATCAATGGACGGATAATTTCATATTTTCATTGATATTTACCTATTTATTATTCTGTAAATAAATTTAATATAGGTAAAAATTAAAAATAATTCAGTTTTCACTAAAATTTAAAAATTTGTAAAAAGTATATTCGAACTTTTATTTACTTTGTGTTAAAAATACATGTTTGGAAATTTTTTAGTTGTGACGAATATTTGGAGGAAGGAATGAATTTTGAGTTTTATCGTACTAAAAATTTTATAATATGTTTATTTTCTGTTATGAAACAATTTTTAAATTTTCCCAAAAATTTAAAAAAATTTAAAAAATTTTCAATTATCTGCTCTTTATAATCTATCCCGTAAAATACATCTACTGAAAAGACAACTAAAAAGCTGCTGCAGAATGTAAAATTTAAATTGTCAATGGTTGCATTTAAAACGCTAATTTTACTCTTAACACCAAGCTTGTAGTAATTCCCATGGAATAGAGTAAAACTATGTAAATGTGCTATCGCGAGTTTTGAAACAAAAAGCCCAATTTAATGTTTTCGAAAACTGATGTCAGATCTTAAAGAATAAGAAATACAAAAATCTGGTGTGAAATACTCACACGACTTTCTCTTGCCAATGAAACCAATATAATAACATAATGAACAATATAACCTAACATTAGTAATAAAACACACACACACACACACACACACACACACACACCAATCGCTAAAAACATGTTTCTTGGGTTCAGGGGGTCTAAAGCGTGTATATCCTGTGAAAATTCGAAACATCGACATGAACACAATACGTTTCTTCCTATATTAATTCATATAGGCAACAGAAAATAAAAAAGTAAACTACTAATGCTACTTTAATAACAAAAATTTAATTAAAGCATAAAACTTATAATAAAAGTAATTAAATCATATTTTATTAACACGTTAGCAAGTGAAAATGATCTTTTAGGTGTAATTTAACAGGTACAGGTTGCATGTTTCAAACTACTATTTAAGACATTTCCTTTCAGCAGCAGAACAGCAGAAGGAAATACAATGTTATTGGTCTTCTTTCTTCTTTACAAGTAGTGCAATTGTAGCGTTTGGCAACATGACAAAAAACTTTGATAATTTATCATTTTCATTCGATAGAATTTAGCGTACAAAACTTTTCTTTCGGTGAAAGATTAAAACTGAGTTTAATAATACTAAGGAAAATATTGTTAATGAAACTTTAGTAAATTTTATCATACTCTTATCATAAGAAAAAAATAAAACAAATTACGGATACGATAATGTTTATTGAAGTTCGAATATAATTAGTTTCATTAACAGTAAAACTGAACTTAACTTTATTATGCAACGTTTATATTTTTAATTGCAAGGTCAACGGTAACTATAAAGCTATTTAATTAACTTTTCCGTAGGTACCAAAATATAATTTGAAATATTTCAAAGTCTTTCATATCAACGTTACGATAATTATAAATGAATATGTTCGTTACGACCCTTCTTGAAGGTTCTTTCTATTTACAAGCATATAGACAGACCAGGTCTACATCATTATAAAAGAAAACAAATGAAAATCTTTACCTACGTAGACTATACCCTTGAAAATAAACCCCACGGAGTTCATTAATAAAAGAAGGGGAACTGCCAACACTCTCAGCCCCACATTTTCAAAAGAGTTCTTGAATATAAAAACGGCGTAAAGTAAAAGGGAGCATGAAAATTAATCTTACGCAGTCAGCATTAAGTCGAGGAAATGCAAAATTTTACTCCTATCAAAAAATCCGGTTGCTTTCAGTAAAATATGAAAACGCATTTTTTATTCAGTTTTAGATTTCTTTATACTTTTCATCATGCTAGTAAATAAAACCGTCAGTAATTCACTTCCAATTTGCATCATTTACTTTTCCATCTAAATCAAATTACGTACCTACTTTACCAGTTAACCTATTTTTATATATTTTATAAGTCCGTATTTCCCTTACAGAGAGGAGTTGCGAAAGAGTTCAGATTATAAATAACACGAGAAGTGTTTTATTTACTTTTGAAAATGAGGTTAATTCAGTGGAATGTCAGAGGATCAATATGGAAAACGTAAATGAAAATTTCCAGTTTACGACTTAGGCGTCGCCAGGAAACATTTCAACTGGCACCATTGCGTCGACTGCATCATTAAAGTATCATTCCTCTTAGGGTATTCAGCTTACGAAGACTGTGCTAACCGTAATATAATGTGAATTTTCCAAAAATTGGTTTCTTATTTTAAACTTTAATAAGTTAGAATTTTGTTTTCTAACTTAACTGTACAGTACCTGAATTTTTTTTATAGTATTACATAATGTAAAAGAGAGTTGGTAAACAGTTGACGATTTTTAAAAATACTAAAAAATGGAAATATTTGGAAACAAGTAAATATTAAACGATCTTGTTCATAAAAACGACAGAATTACAATAAACTTGAAATTTTTGTTACAAAATCGTTAATCAATTCTAAAAAGTATATTAAAAAAGTTTAAACAAGGTAATTTTTGAAAGACGAGCACTTACTGAACGGACTTGTTTCACAAAAACAGCACAATAATAAAATGACATTTTTTAAAATTTTAGATTTCGTAAAAACATTATGTTATTACAGTTGGAAAGCGAGTATTTAAAAATGTGTGTATTAAGAGTGTTAAATCTTATATTTTCTTTACATTTCCAAGTTTAGACTCCACTTAAAAAAAGAAAAAGAGAGTACAGATTTTTTACAGGAAATCACTTATATCTCACAATCTTAGTGACACCAAAAAAATGTATCTGGTAAATGAGGGAAGTTTAAGCAAAACCGTTGAAACAGTTTTTTGAGAAAATTGGATTTCTGTATTTTTGCACTGAGGTAAAGTAGGGTAGGTACGATAATTTCCATCTGTTAGCTAATTCCAAAAAAAAAAAAACACCTTGCAAGAGAAGACCAGTAGTTTTCGTTCCAGTAAGAATAACACACACACACACCACGAATTTTTTTCTAAAACAACTTTTTTTAGTTGCACGTGGAAAACAATAGTTTCTTACTCCGTTCTATTGTTAGAGCGCAAGCAGAACCAGTAATACGACAATGAGAGGGAGAAAGCGACGAAGAAGAGAATAGTGAATAAACTATTCAATACAATAAAAAATAAATAAATTAAGTTTTATTCTTGTAGTACCGTACAATAATGTACTTAATGTAAAAATAAACATCGCGTGTAAACTAATATTATTTGCATGTTTTCGCTTAAATGTAATGGATTACTTTAATAAAATTCGGATACGAAGTATTCTTTTATACTTTACGTTTGTACAACAAGCAGTCACTTAAAAAATTTTGTTCGAGTAACAAATAAACAGTTAACGTGACAAGGAATAATACTTTTGATTTGTTTTTAGTAGTTCTTTTAACTCAGTGCAGGGGTGTTTCTTTTAACTTACATAATAAACCAAGGAAACTGAAATATATGAATGGAATATCTTATTGATTTTATGATTTTTACAATAATATGCTAAAAGACTTCTTAAAAACTGTTTTATGGTGAAATATAAGAGAGCAAGATTGTAAATTTGAAGGTCCGAATTCAATTCCCAGACGGGGGTGTAAAAGTAATTTACAGTCGTACACCGTTAAAATGACGGAAACTAAATTATTTTTCAAATAACAGTCTTGACCAACTAAGAAATGACATAACAACGGAACTGGATGTTTACAACCTGAATGGGGAGATTGCAGAATATCGAACTCGACGGAGGGAGCACGTAGAGAGAATGCTTGAGGAAAGGATCATCCTCAGTGTTTTGGAATATAGATCGGTAGGGAGGAGAGATGTTGAGAGGCCACGCAAAAGATGGCAATAATTCAATAGTTTGTCGCTGTTATGAGTCGGATCAGGCGGAAGCCTAATCCTTGATTGTGAGAAGAAGGAGGAGAAGAAGAATAGTCTTGACGGGAATTTTACGCAAAAACAATCATAAAACAAAACCAAACAATAGGTCTACTGTTAACTACAACGATTTTTGTATTTATAGTCTTTTTTTCTGACACTTAGTTCACATAAGTCCATAATTTTCTTTTAAATTTGCATTGAAATCGGTCTATTCATGGACCTATAAGCCTGTGTGCACCAATAACCTATTCTTCAGATATTGTATTCCCAAAAACTTTTTTTTGTCATCAGTCCCTCGACTGGTTTGAAGCAGTTCTCCAAACTGTTCTATCTTGAGCAAGTCGTTTCATATATACATACATGTTAACACCCTACATATTTTGTAATTTGCTTTAAATATTCTAACCTTTGCCTCCACCTACAATTCACTCCCTCAATATTACCCTCTGTTACTGATAGACCATAACCTGGATATCTTTAAGATATACCCCACTAGCCTATTCCTTCTTCTGGTAAGATGTTTCATATATTCTTCTTTCATCCACTCGTCTAGAAACCTCTAAATTACTTATTTTGTCCACCAACCTAATCTTTAAAATTTTCTTTAATACCACATTTCAGAAGCTTCTATCCTTTTCCTTTCAACAGCCCCTATCAACCACGTTTCTCTACCGTACACTCCAAAAATAGTGTTTTAAGAAAACAATTTAAAAAAAGTTTGCAGAGTCAGTTTATTGGTGCTGACTGATTATTATTAATAAAAATTTCTCTTCTCAGAAATATTTCATTATGTATATTGTAAAATTAGTAACTTATATTTATAATTCGATATATCAGTACAACCAGTAAATTAGATGACTAATTGTATTAAAAAATATGTAGAAAGATGACATGAGTGACGTATGGCAGAACAATACTCAGTAACAAGATTCCCATTGGCAAATTTTGAATTTTTTACAAAATATATCTACCCATCTTTTACGAACAATCGTGGGGGGGTTACCCAGTAAATGTGGCACATAGAGGTTTCGTATGAGTAGGTTTTCGTTCACAGGAAGTTCCTACGGACGAAAAAACCAGTAACTTAAATAAAATATTTATGATTGCGTAGCCAGCAGGGGTTGCTAGTTAATTTGTGAAGGAATCGCGATCTCCTTTCTAAAATGAGTTCTTGAGTCCATTATATAGTTAAACTGATTGTAATACGTTGTACAACAAATAGCAGACCAATAATTCTACAAAATTTTCATATTGGTACGAAAATAATATAATACGTAGTAGTAAAATGCTTTTACACTTTATATTTTGTCGCAGTAATTTTATCGGTTTGTTTTTATTTGACCGCATAAAGTGAAACCACAATACGCTTTTATGGCACCATGTAGGTTGAATATAAAATAAACTTAGGCTTCTGCAAATGTAATATATACTACTGTATTGCTATTGTTTTGAACATTTTCGGGTTCAAAAGAGTAAACAGTCCAGAATTACGTTTTATATTTACCCCTTTTCTCTAATATGTAACATAGGTATCTTTTGTTTATTTGGAACAATTGAACAACTCCCTTTATTTAACTATCTGTTTAATTTGAATTAAAATTACATAGGCTGGATATTATGGGCAGAATAACTGGCGTAACAATTAATTAATCTTAAGCTAATTTAGCACGAAATTAATTCTTTAAAATAACTTTCATAATCTCGTCGTTACCTGATTAAGCACTGTATTTTAAAATGGTAGCGATTCTAAATTTAAAGAGATATCATAATAATATGTCAATGATACAATAAAAAATAGTACGGCTAAGTAGCATGGATTTTAAAGTAAGGAAGAAAGATACACAATGTAGCAAACCAAATAAAACTATTCGGAATTTATCAGTGGAAACTAAAGAAAACCAAACAATTTACCTCGTCAGAACAAGAAAATTAATATTTTAATATTACCTAATTAAATTAAATTAATTAATTAATTTTTTTTATTAATATTATTATTGTGCATATTAATTAATATTAATTTTTATATGACATAATTGAAAATTTATAAATTCTTAATGACGTTTCAAAATGATGGTAAATTAAGTACCGTATATAAAAAACTTTTAAAAAATTATTACCTCTGTGGTTCAATCAGTACTGGATGAATCTGAGCTTTGTGCAGCTGCGGGATGAAGGGGACAGACGAAGAACCCCTACTACGTCATAACACTGTACTAATCATCTCATGGCTATTCGCTAGGCAGTAGCCTGGCTAGTGTAGTGATACACGTGGGTGTTGTTTTGACTATTCGCTGTAGACGTACCCTACTCTTTGGGATTTGCTTGTGAGCTCATTTTATTGTATATATATTTTTTTATAGTATGTTCGTAGGTGTGTGATATTATTTTGTGTGTGCGATTATAGTTATTGTTATTATTAGGTATGTGATTTTATTATAATCGAGTGTCTAATCATAAAAGTGTGTTTTTTGTATGTCATCATACAAGTTATATTAAATGGCTGAGACTAATAGGATAAGAATTTCACGGTACACGGTGAAGCAAGAACTTTAATTTAAAAAATAGCTGATAAATACGATGAGGAATGTAAAACAAACTAAAATATTAAATACTAAAATTATCATGTAGTAAAATGTACAATGTTGCAATATACCGTGATAAAGAGAATTAATTTATGCAGTATTGAAATAATATTTCACTTTTCATGTTTTCATTTTAAAGAGCGGTTTATCATACGTAACATACATAAGTCATACGGTGACACCGAATATATTTAGTTTCGATAGTACCCGTGACTACTACAAACACATTACAAGTAAAACACAATCTCTCACAGTAGTAGTGAAATACTGCATTCCTCTCATCTGCACAAAGCTTGGGATCGAGCAGTAAATAATTGACTACAAAACTAAATCCAGCGAATCACAGCTCAATTCCCGGCTGCAGTCCGGAAATTTTATCAACCATTTCATAGCATAGTGAAGGCTAAAACTTACGGTTGTCACTAATAATGAAGGTTTAGAATAGTCAAGAAAAAATATCAGTAAAACAAATTGTGAATTTAGGAGGCATCGTAAAAATCTTGAGTACGATAAAGAAAGCTAATTTCTTATAATTATAATATACGTTAGACGAAAATGCGGTTCAAGGTCACTCACTATTAACAGGTCTTCCTCATCCCTCTTCTATTAGATTGTCAACTACCAGTGTTGTCATATTGTCATGCGATAGATAAGGAATACCGAGCGTCTGTCTTGTTATGCAGTGCGTGTGGGTGTAGTCTGTGATTCGGTTGAGCGGATGCCTAATAAGCTTGCCGGTGTAGCTGCGCTAACAGTTCGGATTCAGTCGGTAGATTTCGTGTCTTAGTCAGGAACTGCCAACTAAATCACAGGCGCTAAACGATGTAAATTATCTACTTTTTTTTATTCCTAATTTGTGTACGTTGCAATCTGTTCAATTCAGAACAATAAGCAACCCATGACCCAATGAGATGAGGATGATGTGTATGACGTGTAAATGAGGTGTAGTCTTGTACAGACCCTGGCCGACCATTCCTGAGAGAGTATGGTTAATTGAACCCCAACCATCAAAGTACACCGGTACCACAGTCTAGTATTCAAATCCGTATAAAAGTAACTACCTTTACTAGGATTTGAACCAGGAACTTTCGTCTCCGAAAATCAGCTGTTAAACAGCTGATTTTGGCGACGACTTTACCTCTAGATTAACCCGGTGGGTTAAATTATCTATTAGCAACGTCAAAACCATTCAATTATAAATATTGTATACAACAATTAACGCCTACCACATACAACACATTACAGACTAATGACTAATCACTAATTTCTTCTGGGCACTTCAGAAAACCGGCAAATTTATTTGGCGTCAGCTCTAATACTGCAGTGGCTACAGTGACCTTGAAGCTCATTTTCGTGTGATAAAGATTATAAGATATTACATTAATACATAATTTTACAGCACAAAATTACTAAAAAAATAGAACTGGTAAAGATACTTTGCTTATAATCAGACAATGTCTAAAATTATGACTAATGTCTAATGTTTAATCAGGTCAGCTGATGTATAAAGTAGCGAGAGCGACGTAACTCTGATCACAGCTAGTACAGCACTGATCCCCACCACTCTCTTAGACAACCGAGCGTTGTCATCATTACCAAAATATGAAGTGAATGAAGTTTCTTCTGGGCACTTCAGAAAACCGGCAAATTTATTTGGCGTCAGCTCTAATACTGCAGTGGCTACAGTGACCTTGAAGCTCATTTTCGTGTGATAAAGATTATAAGATATTACATTAATACATAATTTTACAGCACAAAATTACTAAAAAAATAGAACTGGTAAAGATACTTTGCTTATACTCGTTATGTCAGGGAATATTGAAAAGCTTTTATAAATTATGTATGACTAATGGTAAACCGTGGCCAATAAATTTGGTTTCTTTTTATGTTTACTATTTAAGTAAGCTTACAATTTTAATGTATAAGTTCTTGGTAAAGTATTTATTAGGAAACAAATGTACAGATTATAGTATCATCCAGAATGGCATAAACGGTTCTAATGGAAAACTAATCGATATCTAAGCAAAAACGTGACTAGAAATTTTTATTGAGGGTTTGCCCTTTTAAGTTTCTTTATTAATCAGGTATTAAGTAAGATGGATCTTCTTACTACATCGTCTTAATCGGCTCGATTAAACAACCAATAATCGCAATAATTTATACATTTAAACGGTTTTAGCCTGAGTAAATTTCAATACGTTCAATAAAAAAGTTACTTCAATCATTTTTTTTAGCCTTTAAAGTTATAAATAGTTAAGTGAGTCATTATTAACTGCAAAGGGTTAATAAAAATACTTACTGAGAGATTAAACGTATTAAAATCCCCAGTCTAGTCGGAAATTCAACCCAGGATCTTCAACTTTATAGTTTAGCATAACACCACTTTACCAATGATGAAACCACTTCATTCTTAAATTTTCAATATTAATTCTTCTAAAAAAATTATTGTCAGTCAATAGAAAAATATAACTAATCAGTCAATAGGATTCTAATAATTTGACTAATTGATCTACCGCTATTTTTTTCTCTAAATTCTAATTTTCCCTTTTCTTACCACTGTTAAATGGAGAAAATTACTATGCTCTGCCCATAAATTTTATTTAGAATGCTTTCATTTCATGAAAACGAAAGTAAAAGATTCTTATTACAACAATAAATCACTTTTAGTGCCAATAAAAATGTCCGAGTTAAATAAAATTGTATTGTTCTCAATCGAACCTCGTACCATGTTCACTATATTGGCAATCGAAAAATAATTAAAATTTTCTTGTTCAAAAAGGTAATACTTTAGTCGTCACTACGGGTACAGTTTCCTGGGATTGTGTTACGAACACTGTTCTGTTTGTTACTTACACATGTAATTTCAAATTAAAAAAAAAACAACTTTTTATAAATGAACTGTTATTAAATTATGACGAAAAATAATTAAAAAATATTAAATTCCTCACCTCCGAAAATGGAAGCAGTAGAAATTCCTCGGTGCTCATTACTTCCTGAAAATTTTGCAGAGCAAACCGATGAGATCGTCTGTGAAGTTCCTTGCAGGCATGAGCATCTGGAAAATAATTATGTTTTTAAAAATTAAATTGCTGACTTGAAAATAACAGAATTTTAAAAATTAAATTGTGATTTCTCGTTAGTTGAATATTTAATGCAGAAATTTTTACGACAAAAATATGTATATTGTGGGCCTACTTAAAAATTTCTGCAGATATTGGTGGGGTTACGTTTGAGTCCGGGTCGGAAAGTTGTAGTACTGCTAATGAATCCGATATTGTGGTATAACAATGTGCAGTATAAAACTTTTCTTTTTAAATGCTAAAATTATAAACTGTATTATATATTACATAAATAGATTCTTTAATGATACATGTTACGGTAAACAGATGATAGGATGGAGACAGGAATATTCTTGTAGTTCTTAAAAATTTCAAACAGAATGTACACATGCTAATCAAAAAGATACAATGTGTTCAGCACATGTCAAGTGACAAGATGAGTAGCGAAAACTGATGATCAAGGAGCAACAAAATCTCTCAAGACTCTATTCAAGATCAAAATGTCGTTGAAACGTTACACTTCCTTTGAGGAACAAATATTTGGACATCAGAAATATTTCTTTTGCAGTCAATTAAAAAAAAGAAAAACTTCATTGATTGTAAATAATAGTAACCTACAGGGCTGGGTCTAGTGGTAAAGCTGTCGAACTGAATCAGCTGTTTAACTGCTGGTTTTCGGAGACGAAATTCCATAGTTCAAATCCTAGTATTGATGCCGGCGTATAAGATTGCGTTTTTGCTAGAGAGAGATAGTAAAGGCTGGGTGAGGTACGCGGTGCAATAGTTATGCCTCTCTAATAACATAGTATTAGAATAGTAATGCTGAGAGCTGATTTTTTACATCTCATCACACTGTCAATAACAACTACAGTCCAGCCTTTCTTAGTTTGCTCCTAATGTAAACAAATAATGACGTCACTGAGCATGCGCATTATATAAAAATGAGTACACGCTGATTAAAAAGTAACAACAAAATACGTTCAAAAGTATTTAAATACAAAATAATTTTAAATTTTTTTTATAAATGAAATTGTTAGGCCTACATCATGTCATGACTGATGTTTTAAGTTCTTATAATTTAAAACATAGTTAAATGAATAGGAATACGACATCCATAGAGTGGTGGACTCTAGCGTGCACCCTGTAGTAGCTGGCTGGCTTTGGTTTGTTGTCAGTAGGAGCAAACTAAGAACGGCTTAACTGTATGACATATTATCGAAATTTATATCAGCTGTTTCCTTTAATTGTTGCTTTTAGGTACTGTAGTAAACATGTTCTGCGGGTTGCATATACAAGTGCAATCTTATACGCTGGCACAATAGGGTACAGGTAGTTACTTTTATACGGATTTGAATGCTATACTATTTTTCAAAGCTGCTGAGCTCTGAAGATACGCATGGCCCCCTACCCACTTCACAGCTAGCCAATGACTTGCCAGCAACGTTGTCAATACTTGCTCTTGTAGCTCTATTATTATATTTCGTCAGCCATTTTTTTGGTCTTTCAATAACGATTATAACCTATAAGCATACAACCAGCTGATTATACTATAAAATATTGCATGTTAACGCGCTCTATAATCGATGTGTTCAGTACGAGATGCAAAACACGAGTGAACTACTGCGGCTCTCATACGCATACGCGCGAAATATTTGTCAAGTTGATACACTCGCACTATCTGACAACGCTGGTAAACGTTCTGATTTGTCTAAACGTGTGGAACAGCAGAGCTCATCAACCGTTGAAAGCTAATAGACAGTGATAACCGATGTATTTTAATGGTTTGGTTTCAATTGACACAATACTCTCTCAGGAATGGTCGGCCTGAGTCTGTAAAAGACTACATCTTATTTACTTGTCATACATATTATCATCCTCATATTATTGGGTCATAGGGCTGCTTATTGTTCTTAATTGACCAAATTACACACATCAGGAGTTTTTAAAAAAAAATTAATTTAATGTACATTAAGTTTTGTGAGCATGCAACTTAGAAGAACTTAGAAGAATTATAAGAGATTCATAATACTGTACTAATATTCGCAATAAAAAAAATTATTGCAACAATCAGCTGCCTCTGAAAATTAAATGTCGCTGAAGGAATTAACATAGGTAAGGAATTATATTAGGTATTTAAAATAAAATACTGAATTTGCTTCCAAAAAAAAAACAAATTTTTAATTAAATAATTTTAGATGATAAAACAAACTGTCAAAATTAAAAAATAAATAATTACCTAATTTTTTTAAATTTCCAATTTTTTTAACAATACATTTTTTTACCGCAGATGTATTTGACCCACCTATCTACATAAATCTACACATATCTATACCAGAACGTAACCAATATTTCAAACACAAAATGGGACAAGTTGATGAAATTTACAATACTTAAATAGAAAACCGTTACAAATTTATGTATTTAAGCTTAAATACAGCTTGAAATGTATCAAAATTGATATTTTTTAAAAGGTCTAAACATTTACATATGATTCCTGATTATAACAGGACTTCATTAGTTTGTGGGAAGAAAATATAAAAAAAACTAATGAAAATCAATGCTATTTCCCTATGGTTCAAATTCCGTGAGACACCCGGAATTTATTTTCAATATTAGGAATAACCTATTCCTCTTTTTTGTAATTTTATTCCTTTCCTTATTTATTTATATCCTCTCTTTTTATTCCTATTTTTGTAATTACGTATTCCGAATAGGTAATTACAAAAATAATTGCACACGTTTCTTTTGGGATAAGTTAAAATATTATAGTGACAACGTACTTTGTTTAACCCACTCTGCCTTTTCTATAATAATAATCTCAATGAATTTACTTTCGCAATGCACGTTCTGCTGCACCGATTATCCTCCCCGATAATCAACTGCAAAAAGCAGTCTTGCGCGCTAATGCCCTAAAAGCTCTTATCGTAATTATATTAATTTACAATCAATTTAGAATAATTTGCGATGTCAGATTGTTTGTCACTCTCTAGAACTAGATGGAACACTATAAACATTATATCAGCACAACCAACAAATTTAATACAGTTATTGCAAAATATTTAAATTTCTGTATTTAAATAAAAGTAAAATACAGTGGGGTTCATAATATACAGGATGGCCCATATTTTACGTTAGTTCCCCAATATTTACGGAAATCAGAAGAAAGGTTAATGGAATAAGAAACGTCTAAACAAAAAATAAATAAATTTATTAGTACATGAACTGTACATATATTACCTTGAAAATGTTATAGCATGCGTTTAAAATGTCCACCATGATTCTCTATACACTTTATACTTAAAACTGATTCACAAATTTTCAACAGTAACATTTTATTCTCATTTACATAATCAAATGCAATTTCAATTGAACTTTTTAGTTTGTGCAGGTTTTGTGGCTAGTTTCTTTACAATGCCGCAGAGTGAAAAATCACATGGCGTTAAGTCTGGCGAGCGCGCAAGCCATTCGATTATACCACGAAGACCAATTCATTCATCAACTTTGGAATTTAAAAAGTCACAAACTTCGATACCGAAATGTGCTGGGACGCCATCTTGTTGAAAAAAAGTAGTAACTACACGGAGACGTACCTCACACTAGCCACTGTTACAGACAACTAATGAATGTTTTACGTGATGCTGCCAACATTACACTATTAGCAACTTATCAAAATGAAATGTCCCATCTCACGGGGAAACCGACATATGGCCCACTCGGTATACAATAAAAATTTACAAGCGTTATGATAACCTTATATAAGTTTCCTAGTAAATAAGAGCTACAATGACAACCCGAAAATCTGGTTCCCATTAATTTAGCTTTCTGGATAATTTGGAAGGATTTCTGGGAAAATTAATAACACTAAGGGAAATAATTATTTCTGACTCGGTGGCGTAGTGATAATGTTAGATTATTCCAACTTGAAGACCGCAAGTTAGATTCCTGGATAGAATTTTGAACATTTTAACACTTTACAAGGAGTTTTATAAGAAATTTATCCAAATGTAATATTAATACTATTAGTACCTAAGGTACTATTTTACAAGCTATGTATTTCATACATAATTTAAATTTCAAAGTTAGCCAAATTAGACTGTTCAATTTTGAGTTAAAACAGAAAAAAATTCGTAAGAAAACAACGGCAATGAACATGGTACAAAAAAAGTTACAGTATTTAAATATAAAGTTGAACGTAACGTTTGCAAAATAACTGGCATCGAAATTTTACAATGAATTCACATTGTAAAGTTTTTAACACGGAAAAATAATTTATTTGAAAAATTAGTCAGGAAATAATATAATAATACGACCACGTGGTAAAAAAAGTACTTTTGAACTCGTACTGGAGAAAAGAACTGTCTCAGAAAATTTAAAAATAGGTAATGAAACAATTAATTAAACATCCATGTACATATTAAGCACGAGAAGGAAAATCTAATAAGTGCTTTTTCAGAACACAGTAATTCTGAAAACAAAAATCAAGAATTTTGTTTTTCACACATAAAAATTTGAACATAAATTGAAGAATGTAAGTAAACAGTCACTGAAAACTATTTTACTTTTATTAACTTTAATATTAAATCTAACTTATATCTGTCATTCTAAAACTTTCTTAACTTTTCTTGCATGTCGAGACAGGGATGAGCTAATCAATAAACAACCTTTACTATTTCGACACGTGCTTGCTAGTATAAGGTCGATGACCACAAAATGTACTTACTGAAAATGAAAGCGATTATTAGTAAAACGAACTTAAGTAGGTCTACTTTCTGCTTCTTTGAAATAAAGTAATCCAATATTCTGGTACAATATCCAGGTAACATATTTTTATACATACGAGTTCTACACGCTTTCTTCGCTCTGATGGTAAATCTGAAAATTATTTACTTGTAAAGGATCTTTGATTTCCGTAAGAAATTAATAATCGTACACTTAAGCTAAAGTAAGATAAATCTGCACAAAAATAGGCGATAAATTAGTATTTTTTTTTTACGAAATAAAATAAAATATGTGAAGTTTTGGATCAAAATTTCAAAATGTTATTTGGATAATTTATTATTCAAATAACGATGAACAAAAGGTAAATGGCCGCTTCCGTTGTCCTGTGGTTTGTATGGTTTTCTGCGAAGCAGAAGTCCCGAGCTCGATTCCAAGCTAGGATCTATAAAATTATTACCTACATATTCAAACTCTCCGTTCCTTAACCTCAAAGTAATTACCAAGATGTTGATACGACTTTATAAACTAAAAAAGGTAAATATTTTCTTTAATTGTTACAAAACATTTTTCACCTTAAATATACCCACGGGAAAAGCATTCTACTTAACTAGTGGTATTCAATGAACCAAAATTCGTGATTAAAACACAATTTTTCTGTTTTGTTAACGAAAGTTTTTGTATTAACATAAAACATTTTCAATTAAAATGAGAATTTATATACTGAGAAATGTAACATTGCAGCTTGACAAGCTAACAATATACTGCTCCAATACCAAAGTCTCAAGTGAATAAGACTAAATTGATTAAACGCTTCTACAGACTCCAGGGAAATTTCAACGGCATGCGTTTTGTCATGAATAAAAATTTGTTTCGTTCTTTAAAAAGATTTAGAATTTTTTGTTTATTTTTATTTCTGTACACAATGTTTACAGTCAAAACTGAAATTTGTTTTTAATAAAATTGAGATTGTTAATTAATATAGACTACCCTTGAAAATAATCAAATTTACTATAACTAATTATTACAGCACAAGGTGGCTGGTTTGTATAATATTTATTACAGAATTTAAGATTCTCTTTAAAAATGTTCTAATACAATGCTCTAAAACAGTAGTAATAAAAAAAAAATTTAGCATGGGTGTTTATTAAATTTTTTCATGTTACATAAAAAAAAATTGCCTCCAACAGTCCTTGTAACAAAATTTCCTCATGCGATATAAAGAGTCACTCACCGGTTTCTATTTTAAATTAAATTTTTGTTGCTAACAAAAGATTGAAGCATGCACAGTCAAACGAAAAACCAACAATAAAACTGAGCGAACAAACTACAACTTCCGGTAAACCGATTTTTATGAAAATGTTCTTGTCAGGTCCCTGAGTGGAACCTAATTTAAGTTCCAAGTTTCAACTTTGTACGCCATTCCGTTTTTGAAATATTTTTTCATACACAGACTGATCACTAAAAATATAGTTTTTTTGGGGTTTCATGGGGTCTAAAAACGTGTATTTCCGGTGAATTTCGGTTTCAAAAAATCGACATGAATACAATACTTTCGTTCTTTATATAATTTTATAAGGCAAGAAACAGTAAAAAAGACTATTAAATTATTATTCAAAATTAAGTTATATTCATTAAGATGTAATATCGTTTTGTTAATCAATAAGATAATTACAGTAACGCCTGGTGAATGTGTGAAGTTAATTTAGGTATAATTCCCCAACTGGAATGTAACGTTACGCTTCAGGAGGGACTTGTTACTAAGCTGATACACATTGTTAGAAGATTTAGTTACAATTCAATTTACACTTCTGTATTACAGCTTGTCCGATAAAATCTCTCACCCTTATCAACAATGGGAACATGTGGTCTCCTTTTAACCATTAATCACATTCCATCCCCTTTCATTGAATTACTGAATCCCTCTACTTTCTGGAAAGAAAACCGGAAACTTTTTGAATTTAATTTAACTGATGCAAGAAAAAACAGCACGTTGCAAAATAAACACCATCAAAAAAAATTTCATCAGTTTAATGGAATTTTGAAATTGATATTAGGCAGTATTGTTTATTTTTTAAAAATTAGTTTATATAAAGTCACATAAACAGCTTGGTTATTAATGACTACGGTGGGTTAGGAAACTGGATCGGTGGGTTTCGGCATGTAATAATTTCCATACCCTATCCGGGAGTCGAACCCGGGACCTTCGCTTAGTAGATTAATGTGCTAACCACTACGCCACGGAGGAGTTCACGGTTATTAATGTTATTATTATTATTATTTTTTTTTTTAACTTTGATTCTTTATTTAGAAACTATACAATACAGTACAACCATCCAAAAGCTTAAACAAATTTTGAATAAACAAATAACTTGAAAAATAAACAGAAAAGAATTTTTTTAAAGAATACATCCCAGTGGATAATTCAAAAGTTGAACAGTAAAAATAAAATAAGAAGCAACAGAAAAAAACAGGAAAATCATATAATATACCCATAACGAGAATAACATAGAATACAAAGTACTTAGAATAAGAAGTAGCAATAATAACAAATAAAATAAGTACTGTACGATAAACAAAATGAAATAAGAAACGGACAATATTTAGGGTGCATGGGGGTTATAAAGATCTGAACAACGCATAATAAATTATAATTACAAAAGTGAAACGTTAAAGAATCATGAAATCTGTAAAATAATGTGGGTATCTTTAAAGTATTATATTTATGTATTTTGTTATTAGATCAGTAGATCTCTACTCCATTTTCTTCGTAGGCGTCGGTGGGTTAAGTTTTGTCTTGACATTTGCTGTATAAAGGGATTAATGTGGTCTGTTAACTTTCTGTTAAATTTTGAGTACTATTTGATTTTAGCAGTTTCTGATATATTACAGTGCTGAAAAACAAATTTAACCTTTCCTGTTTTTCCTGCATCGTTAATAAATGAAAAATAATTTTAAAATACTACTAATGAAAACTACCATTATTACACTTTCTTTAAATTCTTATCGTGTTTATTAATGTAGCTTATTTATTATTATTCAACGATTTAAAGTTATTTAAAATTTTATCATCATAAAATATATGATGGGATTTTAGGTCATTAGAGACTAATATCGATTATGGAACGATGAGTTAAAACGTACTTTTTCTAGATTCTAGCTGGAAATCGAACCCGGTACCATCCGATTTGTAGTCTAGCATCTTAACTATTACAGAAGAAACTGTGAAAACTAAACGAATGAAACTGATAAGACTTCTTAGCAATCGACATGAAAACAATACTTTCCTTCCTATATGTTCATACAGGCAAGAGAAAGTAATCTAGCAAAACTGTGACTAATCTCATCAACCTTGGAGCTCCCAATGATATGACGCATACTCTAATAATTTTTAACGAAAATGACAAAATTTAATCAACCAAGTAAGTAATAGCACATATTAACAAAGAAAATTAATATGTATATAATAAAATTAAGGTCTAAAATAATACAATTATAACTACTGAAATTATTACTATACCTGCAAAACTACGGATTCCAAGGCAATTAGACGGGTGAAGTTGTCTCATTAAAAATTTGCAGCAGGCTTCACGAACTGAACCCATTTGCAATAAACTAGAAGCTGGCAGTAGAACCTGTAATAAAACATAAGATTTCATTTTAGTGTCAATAAAATTTACAAACGCAGACTAATAAAGGTACACTAAACAGCAAACTTTGACTTTCGCATATAATAGTAACGATTTCCAGACGCGTCATCTATGAAACACAGTTCACAGGTCAAGTAAATTAAAAACTGCATGAATAACTAGCAACTATTAGTAGTTTGCTTTTACGGAAAATATACATAAAACATTAACAAATATCCAAGTCATTATTATAGCTACATCAAAGACAACTATCGGAAGGAACAAATGGGAATTAATATAACAAAAATTCAGACTTTAGTATTGAAATTACTTTGAATTAAATTAAATTATTTTCCAATAACAGGCAGGTAGAGTGTTAAATTATTTGCATTCGATCCGTCAGGTCCCTGGGCTACAATAAATAGTTTTGTTTCTTATCATCAGGCAATTAAATAACTGAAGCATTTAAGAACAGAAAAGGTATAGGTGTACAAGATAATAGTTACAGTTACCTCCTCTGAGGGTAATGAATTTCATTAAACAGCCACACGCTGTGGTGAATGAAGTGAAGGTGTCATTTGGAGTATGAAAAGTATATGTTTTTCAGAGGGCCGGGCATCCTGATAAGCATACTTTTCCACTCAGTGAGGAAGAAAATGGTAAATCACCTCACTCTCCGTTTTACTAAATAAAGCCTCCAGAGGTTCAAACCAGCCTTTTGGCTAATGACCTAAACAACATTGAAATACTTTTGGTAACGCAATGATAAAAATTTATCGTCTTAAATTATTACAAAGAATATATCTGAAAATAAGTTAAGAAATTTAAATACTATTCGTAAAAGATTCAGAGAAATAAGTTTTTGATGTATTGAAAAACACATCTACTTTTTAATTTCTCAGAAAAATTGATTGGAAAACGTATTAAAGTTATTCACATACTTGATTTTTTTATTGCACATTTGTTTACAATATGCACGGATAAGCTGATAGTAGTGAAATTTTGACAAAAATGGTACATCCAATTTTTTAAATTCTTCTTCTTTGAGTGTTAAGAGTGGTCCCATTACTGAAGATTGGCCACAATTCCAGTAAATCATTTTATATCGTCAATTACTTTTAAAGGAGTGTGAGTCCATGAACAGTTTTTGATTTACTACCCCTATAAATTGAAATATCCATCTTCTGTAGGCTATAATCCATTTCAGAAATACTTGTGAGTTTTCAAATTTTGTAATCTTAAACATTTTTAAATCGAATTCTTATCAAAAAATACTAGTGGATAAATTCTTCCCGAAATTATAACAGATAAAAACAGTTAGCTAATTATGTTCAAGAATAGATTGATATTTAATTTGTTGTATTTTTATCGGAAATTGGAAAATAAGAAACTTATAGACATAAAAATTATTTCCAATGCTTTCTTTCAGTTTGTTTTAATCAATTTATTTTAGAAATGAGACACGGACTAACTTATGTTTATAATTTTAAAGAATATGTACCGGAAATAAAAAAATTAATTATTTAATTACCTAAAATTCAATCTGATAAAACTGTTGCTCAGATCAATAATTTAAATTAAAAAAGAAAAATATGAGCGAAAAGGAAAATATGAAAATAGTCAAAAACTAAGTATACAATTTACACGTTAGTACAATATGAATGAGTAAACACACATGCGCATTTGTGCGTGTAAAATTGCAGCATACGGCGCTGTATTGACAGTCTAGTCAACTTAACAAAGGTGAATGACCAGGACGTCTCTCAAGTTAGAAAGACCGTTTATTACAGATATAAAGTTATGAATAAATAAGATAAAAGGGAATAAAAACCTTTATAACGCTTTCACTGGAATATTGAAATACGAATTTATGGTACGCAAGAGAAACAGTACAAGGAATGTTTTCACATTCATACAGTTTTGTGTTAAAATTTAAGGTTAGATATTAACATGCTCGTTAATACCAAAATACAAAACACGCCTTACAATACCAAAATTTAAAGTTTTAATGTTTTTTTTTAATTTTTTTATTTAACGTCAATTCAACTGCAACGGTCATTAGCGACGACGTTCGGATGTAACTGTTTACAATGGAGGATCTAATGATTTTTTGTAACGTAAGAAAATATGTCGTGCCTGAGTGGTCGTGGGTTCGTATCCCACTCAGGCACGGCATATTTTCATACGTTACAAAAAATCATTTCATCCTCCATTGTAAACAGTTAACACCCCAACGTCGTTGCTAATGACCGTTGCAGTTATTGCGACGTTAAATAAATAAATTTAAAAAAAAAATTTAATGTAAATTAATAAGAGAATAATTGTAAAATTATTTTATAGGCCAACATTAAAGTTAATAACAAGAAATTAAACATCATGAGTTTAAACAAAATTTGAACAAAAATAAATAGTTTAAAGATTATATACACTGCAACCTTCGGGCCAGCCAAGTCATTCAGATGGTAGAAAGTCGCTATTATTTTGTTAAGTACCACTAGTTGAGCAAGCAACTTTGTATGGTGACCATATGACAGCCATTCCTGAAAAAACTCCACTGGGGGTCCCTCGTTAACAATTCATGCCGAATCTCGTCAAAAATACAGCGAAAAGCAGCGATCAAATTGGTTGGTTGTCAATAAAGTACAGTTCCCGATAACAAAAAAAATTCATTGATACATTTTGTGAGTCCTATGAAGAATAATTGTAAAGATAGAGCTTTGTTTGATAAATAAAGAATAAGGATGTTCTGTATTTATATAAGCCCTGCATGTAATAGAATATGTTAACATTAACATGTTCTATCCCAAAAAATCTGTAATAAATGTAATATACTATTATTTTATTACAGATTTTTTTAATTTTATTAGAAGGGCATGACAAATATACAGATTTTAATGTATATCTTCAAAATTACAAGTGTTTTTCATTTTATCACTAGTCCCGTAAGTCTGAAAGAAATCAAAATGCATTCATTCTAGTGATATGGAACTAGTGACCAAACTGTGAACTTAACTTTATAAAGTAAGTTTGTACGGAACGGTAAATATCAAAAGTTTTGGAAAATAAAATGTTAGGCAGGCCGCGTTCGTGGTGTAGTGGTTTAGAACGCTAGATGTACTGCTAATGTTCCGAATTGGTTTTCCTTCAAGGGTGTACAACATTTTACGTAGGCATTAACACTCACAAAAAAAAGAAGAAGAATGCAAGGAAGTCATTAGATAACTAGAATATGAAAATTTTTAATTCATTAGCATGCAAGCGGATGAATTAATTTTATTTGTTTCAGTGTTAAACATTAACTTTACCTTCTTTTTAACAATATTTTTCGTTTCTTTCTTATTATTAAATAAGGGTGAAAGTTATAATAAAGACAGAATAATGTTGAAATTGCTACAATGCTTTTTACCCACCCCGTGTCTCTTAAATCAGTAGCACGCTATCTTTTTCCAGGTACTCACTATCTTGTACCGTACATAAAAACATTTTGTATTTTCTTAACGTATCTTAGATTTTATTCTACCGTTACTTAAAAGTAATACACTTTTGTGAATTTATGTACACTCGTACATCTATAAACTTTTTGGAATATAAGAAAGTAATATTGGTTAAATTTATCTTTGTACGTTTTTATTTTATGGTACGGTAGTTTAGTAAATCACGTTGGTTATATTAAAAAAAAGAATTTTCCAACTGAAATTCTCGAGTATATTAGGTTAATATATTTTATCAAGTAGACTTTATTATTCCTCTTTCTTTGGGTGTACCTACTAAATTCACAAAATACAAGATAGTTTTCTTATTTTATTTAAATATAATACTAAATGTATTAGGTTTGCATACAGAGTGTAATAAATACCAAAATATAAACATGTTAGTGATTTAATTTTTACAATGCGATATTTCTTGGCAATAGTGAGATTGTCGGCAGTTTAATTAGATAAAATCTACAACCATTCTGAAAAAAAACGTCGGTGAGTGTATTATTACAGGCAAATTACCGTTAATATATGCTACATATTACAATAAATTATATCTTGTTACAACCAAATAAATAAACTTAATTATTATATAACTATAAGGTCGTAACCGCCGATGAACTAAAAACCTGCCGCCTGTCCAATTGATCCGAACTGCAAAACCCTCCACCTCCCTCGGAACTGTTAGAACAAGACAACAAGGAAAATGGAGGGTTAAAATTTAGCACATTGACAGCGGGGTTTGGAAGGGAATCGAAGCCTAATTCCTCCTCCCCATCGATCACCAACCACCACTCATTTTCTCTATTTCATCACCAACTCAGGAGATAAGAATTTCGTGATTGAGACACGATTCATTTAGGGTGAGATAGGGCGATTCTACTGATCTAAGGGTATCTTCTCTCTCCGCAGTATGTCTGAGATTCATAAACATAAGCTTATTAATTCGAAAGCTATCCAAAAGTGATTCCATCATCTTGATCCCACGAGCAAGAATATTTTTCCAAAAATTTACATTTTCCAAAAATAAGTAAAAATAAACTTTGTTTGTTATAAATCAAAAAATGTCTATCTATTTCATCAATATCCAAAACAAAATTTTTGTCTTTTTTAGTGTCAACTTCTAACGAACGTCAGTTATCCGCATCTTAGAGACTGAATTCCGGAACAGACCTCCATTACTGACAACGAAACGAATATGTCTTGTATTAAGTCAAGATGTTCTTTTACAATATTAACTACACCGGCCGACGATTTGCTGTATGTAATAATTATATTTCCGTAAAATACAGCCAAAATAATCCAGCATCTCTACAATGCACATACATTAAACACTGCCCAATCTTCCACTCCATAATATAAAATAGTATTTATAAATTTTGTTTTACGTAGCATTCTCTTCTCAATTTTATTGTTGATCCTCTTATATTCTAGATATAATGAAAATTTTCGTTATAGTTTTCGTTTAAAAAATAATTTAAGTCATATAAATCTACATTCCATACATGTAAGATAATTTTCTGTCCAAGTTTGTCTTTTATATACTATAATCGGAAACTGTTTTTACTTTTATACGTAGATAACTGTTTTCAAGCTGTATAGTGATCTTGTAATTAAACATGGATTTCCAGGGGTGATTATTCAATTTTGGCTCTCAGCTGGTTACTTATTAAAGGTTGGTTAATAAAGGTACCCAACTAGGCTGGTCCGGAGGCCTGAATAATAAAATCAATTTTAATTTTGTACTGGTTAATAAAATTAGAAACCCCCTTCTACATTGATTCATTTATTTATCTTTAAATCGACTAATTATCAGATACATATTAAATAAACGCAATATTAAATGATATATAATAGCTACCCACAAATTAATTCAGAAGCAATATTTATTTCAAGTTATATAACGAATGAATACGAGATGTAAACAATACTTTTACCACAAAATATCTACTTGTAACATAACATAAAAATAGAGAAACTATACAAGGACAGAAATTCTCGTTTAATATGCAGATACATTAGTAATTTATTTAGAACAATATAAATGGATGACAAAGGAAAAGGAATGTATGAATTTTTCAACAAGTACGCAAGGTGAAGGAAATCGAAACTGTGAAATCCAGTCCAAACCAACCGTTATTTTTATTTCTACGCCATCATTTTATAAAAGCGATTCATTTCAAAACCTTTCGACAAATGTTTGGAACATAGATGTGAAAACAATATCAATTTCTTGGTAACGAATTAGTTATTCTGTATTTCCTTATTGCATATTTATTGGTAGTAAACTGTATGTAAAAATCTGTTGTGAAACACTCACACAACTTTCTCTTGTCAATGCAAATAATGACCAGTATAACCAAACATTAGTAATATAACATCAAAAATAAACAAAAAAACTAACCTCAAAAACCATAACCTTATTTTAATCTTGAGTGAATGTGCAAAATGAAAACCAAACTCCGTTTGGCTTTGTAATACGGAAAATAACTTTTTGACGCTAAATTAGGCTCTGTAGAAAAAAATTCTTCAATTAAAGGTTGTAGATCGTTTAATTTCCTATAAATTTGATTACATACATCTTTGTCGTAAAATGGATACTACGGCCGAAATCTTAAAAAATCGATTTTTTACAGATTTTCATGGAAAAAAAACAGAAAATCAGTAATTACGGCTAAACTAAGCGTTATACAAAAAAAAATGTTTATAGCAAAAGTGTAGATTTTTAAATTGTCTACAACTTTTATTATACACATTTTTGCGCTAAAATGCATATTAAGGCTGCAATCTTAAAAAAAAAACAATTTTTTTACAAGAAAACAACCTCCCCAAGAATTTCGGCAGCCATGGCGCCTATCCTATCTTGTAGAGCATATAAATTTAGTAAATGAGGCGATTTAAAAAAAAATCGTAGGAGCCGTTTTGAGAAAACCGCAAAAAGTGAAAAATGACACGAATAAACTACTACTTCCGGTTGACCGATTTTGATGAAAATGTTCATGTCGGGTCCGGTAGTAGTGTCTAACTTAAGTTTCAAGTCCGTACGGTGTTCCGTTCTTTAGATATTTTGTTCACACACACACACACACACAAACTAATCGCTTAAAACATGTTTTTTCGGGTTTCGGGTGTTTGAAAACGCGTAGATCCGGGGAAACTCGATTTTGAAAAATCGACATGAAAACAATACTTTCCTTCCTATAATATTCTTGTAGGCAAGAGAGAGTAAAAATACATCATCTGCTTATTGATCATGTGAAACGCACAGAGGAAAATTTATACTTATTTATTTTGCTAAAAATTAATGAAAATTCGGTTACTGAAATTTATTTAGACATAACGGCGTGAAAATTGTTTTTGTTGAGCTATCTGACTAAGTGAACTTTCCAAGCAACGTTATAGGCGTGTAAGTGTGTAGTGCTAACGTTATGCATATTACCCAAAGTTTAAGCGGCCTGCTTTATCTCACCCTAGTGGTACAGCTGTTCAGGTATAATATAAAGCAAACGCTTTAGGTAAAGATAATTTAATAAAGTTAAGGCTTTAGTCTTTATTGCTTCAAAATTTATAACGATCATAGTTTATGTAATAAAAATTAACGTAGCCTATTAAATGAAATTACGAAAGTGTTTATAAACGAATTACGTACAAAATAAAATAATACATTGAAGAAAGTGTAATTACTTAAATAAATACACTAGACTTCTTTTCTTAAAACAGTCACTTGATACATTTCTGTATAATAGAATAAGCTTCCAATTTTCTTTAGTATTTGAGTTCAACAATCATCCGAAATAAACAACAGTTGTTACGTAAGAGTTCCTGAGTTACTGCAGCCATTTTGGTACGTTATTAAACAAAAGCGAACAAAACTGTTCAGATCAGTAGCGTAGATAAGGGAGGGGTCCAGGGTGTCCGGACACCCCTCGAAATGTAAAAAAAATAAAAAATAATTTTAAAGATTAGTCAATTTTACCAATAGCAGAAAACCTATGAAGTTAAATTAAATAACTAACTGAAATAATTATTAAAACTTGCGTCGCTTAAGGACTTCTTTAATATTAGTTATTTATTCAGATCAATGTAAAATTACCCCTTGGTTTAAGGTCGTTTGGGTTCGACTGCACTTAGCTTTTTAGGTCATGTATAAAAACACCCACCACTGAATACTATGTGGAAGGGGCTCGTTTTCTTGCACTGAAGAGCTTCGAACGATTGAAATCGGCCAATGCTTCTGCCAGAGATGGTCGGTAAGGTCCGACAGGAAATGTATGACAACCAGTTCACAAAACAAATTTTTAAGACACTAAACAGTAGACCTAAGGTGTCGGATAATGTTGGACAAATGGTTTAAAGGAGTAAGAAAGGATATTGAAAAAACTGGAATAAACCGAGAAAACTTGATGAATCGAACCAAACTCAGACAAATAATTACGAACTTCCATGAAATAATATAAGCTTCCATGAAGAGTAACAACGGAACACCGGGTGGACAGAAGAAAGGAGAAAAGCCTACAGTGAGCGAATTCTGAGAATGTCAGCTGCAAAAAGAGCTTTTAGAAACATCTAAAGACACCTCACATGGTCTAAAATTGGCCTTATACGAGGGAAAAAATACTGGGTGAAAATTGTAAGTTGATATTTCCTTTGAAAAAACGAAGGGTTTTGATTTTTTAAGCACTTTGAGGAAATAGTGGTGTTAGAAGTTACATTATATCAAAACCGACACCTCGAACCAAAATTTTTATCTACGCCACTGGTTCAGATGTAGATGTATTTACAGTTAATACTTTGCTAGTGTTTTGCAGAATGAATGAAATATATTGATTAAAATTCTAAATTAAAAAAGGGATATATTGGAATAAATAAAAGTTAGCTTGCATACAAACAACTCCATATTTCACATGCATAAAGACGAGTATTCCTACATAAACGCTATTTTGTTCCGCAGCATTTACGCGCAACGAACTGTTAAATGAGTAACAAGCATTTAACATAAATTTCTAACTTTTTTGTTACAATAATTTTGTTACTTTTAAAATAATATTAACTATATCTGTCATCATGTATGATTTCTTTTAGTTTATTTTAAGTCGCATAAACTGCTTTGGTTATTAGCAACTATGAAGGATAATAATTTCTAAGCCCTAAAGAGAAATCGAACCCGGGACCTTCCGCTTTGCAATATGCAGCAGAATTATGAACGGTTGCGACCGTCAGCCTTCCCAAGTAAAACGGAAATCTAATATCGAATGAAAAAAATTATGTAAATTATCCAAAATAATTTTTATAAAAATTAAAAATTATTTAATGTGTTTTTTAAAGTAAAATTTGTCGATGTCATCACAATACCGTTTCCATTCGTACTTAATTTGCAGGTTGTACAATATATATAATTGTAGCTAACAATTAATTTATTTATTACAGAGTAATATAGTTTATATCCTTGGTTTTAGATAGAATATTCGAATATATATTTATTACAAAGTAAAAAAATGTAATACACAGTTGGTTCAAAGGTGATTCTCACTGAACAGCCGGGCCACGGAGGCAGCCAAATATGTTCAGTAAGATAATATCAAGTATTAAAAGAAGTCAAGTTCATAATACAATATTACATATTTTTACAATAACTACAATATTTGAAATGTTTTAGTGGCTTTTTTTATTAAATTTAAAAAGTTTTCAATAAAAATTGTCAGTGAATACGATAGCATGAGAAACCATTTGTGATCACCGCAATGTTTCTTCTCAATCTCGAACTGCACCGTGATACAGTTAATAATTAAAACATTTTAAAGTTTTTTTTGTGTAAAATTTATGGGCGTCATTACAATACCGTTTCCGTTTATGCATAATTAACAGGTTGTATAGTTGTTGTTACTATCAATTAATTTATATAATTATAATATTTATATAATTTATATAATATTCTCAACACTATGAAATATTGTAAGTAGAAGAAAACATTTTAAGTAAATTACTAAATTTACTTATGTATTGTGTTATGTTCAACGTTAAAACTTTTTATTATTATCATTATTATTATTTTTATTATAACAAAACATTTACTTTTTATGAACACAAAATAAAATCTTTTTAAGATGGTAAAGATTTATTACAGAGTAATTTTATACAGTTTTTAGATAGGAAATTCTAATATTATATAAAAAATGAATTACCTACTTTTAATTAATTTTAAACATGAGTAAGGAAACAGTAGGCCTAATACCTGCAAAGTATTTTCACAATGTATACTATGTGGGATTTATTATTAATATTCATACTACAAAAATTGTTTATAACAGGCTGGTGGAGTGTTAAATTATTTACACTCGATCTGCTAGTTCCAGGGCTACAAAATATAGTTCTGTTTTTTATCACATGGTCAGCTAATTATACGACTGAAGCATTTAAGAACAGAAGAGGTGTCTTTTACACTTAGTCAGAGTTATCTCCTTTGAGAGTTATGCATTTAATTATACAGTCAGACCCTGTGGTGGAGTGAAAGTGGTATTTGCAGGGTGGAAAGTAGGTGCTTTGCGAAGAGCTTAACATGCTGATAAGTATACCTTTTCATTCAGTGAGGAAGACTTGGTAAACCAACTTACTCCTCGTTTTACTCAGTAAAACGAGAGATTCAAACCACCCTTTCAGCTGATGACCTAAATAACACTACAAAAATTTAGGCCTTAGTTGTAGATTATAGCCTATTTTTAATTTATTAAAATCTCGCAAATTTATTATTATCAAACTACTGCATTACCTGAAAGTTACTTTGTAAAAATTCTTTAGACCTCTGTTGGAAATTGGATTTAAGACTTCCAGCTTACCAATCGTGTACATTTCTTTGTTTTTTTTTTACTTTATTTAAAGTAGCATTTGTTACTCGATCATCAGCAACTGTTATCGATTTTGTAACAATAAAAGGTAACATATAACATGTTAAAAATTTTCAGAACTGTAACACCTCGTGAAAACGATACTAATTGAGGTGAACATAAATAAAAAAACACAACAATAAGTAAAAAAAAACAGGAAGCGTAGAATTGTGGTTGCTAAGTGAAAACATAAACTAACCAAAGTAATAGTTGCACCAAAAGAAATTTTAATATTAAATTAAATCAACAAGAAAAGAGCAAAAAAAATAAAAATAAAAAAAATGCATGCAAAAAAAGTTATGGATGGCTCAAAATTTTACCAAAAATTTATATCCAAATAATATCAAAAATTTATAATAGTTAATTTAAATAGACACAATACAAAGATTTCTTTTATGTGAAAATCATCAATTTCATCAATAAAAATATTTTTTAAGTTTATAGATTTGTTACAAGATATGGAGTCGTTCCATGTTAACAAAATTACAAAAAAATACTAATCACAAAAGGTGGGTGCACCCTGCGAAAACTAACAAAATTGTGTTGTCGACAACCCCCCAAAAAAAAAAAAAAATTAATACATCTTATAGAACGGCATACGATATCAAATAACCAGATTATCATATCACATAATTATTATTTTCCTTTTATTTTTATTAAAAAATTTAATAAATTTTATTAAATAAATTTAATAATTTAATAATTAATAATTTTATTAATATTTTAATAAATTTTTATTAAAAATATTTAATAAAAATTCAACACTTTATATTTTTTACAAAACTAGTTAATTTAAAAAAAGGTAAGTCTCCAAAAATAGTAGAAGTAGTTGATTAGGCGATACCCCTTCTTATATCGGTGAGGTAGATTTACCCAGTCATATCCAAAAACTACTTGATGAAGATATCCAATAATGATATAAAAATATTAAAAGTGTACATCACCAGATCCAGTTTTTTTGAATAATAATAAGCCATCAATACAAACGCATGCTCTTTTACATTTCTTTAATTATAATGTGAAATCATAAGTTGAAATCAAATGTTGAAAACAGAAGTTGAAATTATTATTAGAAACCATTAATAGAAACCAAAGTTAGAAACCAAAGGTAGAAACCGTAAGTAGAACCCTGAAAATTTACAAAACCAAACAAAATTAAAATCTTGCACTCACAAGAGAACAAAATTTTAGAGCCCCCCCCCCATTAAGAAAAAAAACTTGACAAACAGAATTAAAGAAAAATTTAAATTTTGAAAAACACTAGCTGAATTATTTAAAAAAAATAAGAGAAACAAGTAAAAAGATAAAGCATACAGAGGTGTGCATAAAAATTACAACACATGTACCGAGCAGGCACAGAATTGTCTGAAGAAATTTCCAGAAGGAAAACAGCACTACTTATTAAAATAAACGGAACTTAAGTCCCACAGAAAGGTGTATATAATCATATTCAGAAAACAGAGAATAGTAAATAATACAAGTACTAGTTGAAAACAAGTCATTTAAAAAATAAAAATAAAAATTGTACAACATAATTTCCAAAGTTAGATGTTAGAAAATAACATCGTATTCATAAGAATATTTGTGAGACTTTCCAGGCTATCTGCTTAATTCTAAAGAAAAAAAACCAAAGAACTTACCTACGGATAGGGTAAAAAGAGTACTCATAATAAATAAATAAATATGATTTAACAAATTAATAAATTTGATTTAACAAAATCAAGAAAATATCACCAACAAAGTACAGTACATAACCTATACAAGCAAAACGTTCCGAACAACATCTTACAACAGAAAGAATAATCAGAAACAGGCAGATAGCGAAACTCCCCAAAAGAGCGCACTACACCAGGTGACGTCACAACGCCGCGACAAATTCAAATTACGAAACGAACTTCCAAGTAACGAGACGACGTTACAGAACCTTGCCGGGAATCTAACATGGACCTTCTGCTTTGAGTGGCCGGCCCGCGATGTGTTGGACAGGGCAACTGACTTCTGCGCAAGGCGTCCCGGGATCAATTTCCAGTAAGGTCTGGAAAATTTTTCTCACTCATTTTTATAATATATCACTTTTCGTCATCTCCATTAACTATGTAAAACAGTCTGCAGTAAAACAGAAACAAAATCTGGTTTGTAGTCTATTACTGTACCACAAACTACGGAGGTGATAAAAAAATAGTTGTCGGAAGTAATATGGAGCAATTAATTTTTGGGTAGCTAACAGATACAAAAAACAAAAATGGCAAAAATTTAAAACTGTGACTGGGGTAGAGCAGTTGTATAACCGAATCAATAAATCAATGCTTATACATATTGGTAGATTCGGAGTAAATTAATTCGAGTTAATAATAACTTTATAACAGGACTTGGTAGAGAAGAAGATACAGAACAAAAAACAATCGTCAGCAGGGAAACAATCATTTAAAACAATTTTGTACACGGGATAAATACTGAAACAAGTGAATCAATTTTGATGAGAACAATAGTGGGCGAGGGTCACTAAAACAAGGATCACGGCCATTGTAACACTTCCTGCCCATTTGATACGCTTTTCAACAATCAGTAACCCGCTGAAAAATGGAAATACTGTAAACTCAACTGTCCTACTATTACTAGTTTGTAACAATAAAAAAAACTATAGTAGGCTACATACTATCAACCGAGAGGATCGACCTACATTAATCTTTTACTTTCATAGGCTAGCAGCAATGTACAACTGTTGATAGAGAACGACCAAAAAACTCACTGGTAAAAAACTGTTTCATAAGATTAGTTTTTTGCAATACATTCGTGTTGATAAAAGTGCATATTTACTATGGTTATCGCCACATGTAAAAAGTAATCCACTCTCTGGCTTTGGCAAAATTCTCGGTTACCAGCTGACAGGACTCGTTTTAATAACGCATTTTAGAATTTAATGCATTTAATATGGTACATATTTAAAGTAAGAACATTTTCAAACTTTTGTTTTAAACTTAACACTTTACGAAGATTCGGGATATGCTTCATGGAAAATGTAGCGTTCCATTGAAGTCTAAAAGGTCTGTCCTTAAAGATGTAAGACAAAACCTGGGCAAACAGCAATAGTTTGCTGAACATCTAGATAACGTTTTTGAACGTTTTTTTGTCAAAAATCAGTGAGTGTGAAGAGAAACTTATAACAGAACTCTTAGATCCATATTATAACACACTATTATCAAATGAAATCAGTCCTAATAAAGTTAAGTCATTTTAAAAAAGTATGGCATTCGTTAACAAATTATTCTTAATTTTGTTAAGTCTATTATACCCAGCGTTTCATTTTTGGTTTATTTTATTTCCACACTTGCAGTAAAGTGCACGGGAACTTCTAGTAGTGTGATAAACTATAAATTCGAAAATTCCGGTTTCGGTTCTTGGCTCTGAACATTTTAACACGTAAATACACTACTCTATTACTCTATTACACTCGTTAACAACCAAGCTGTTAAAGCGACTTAACAGACTTTTACATTCATTCATTTAAACTAAAAACATGGTTAATTGTCAATCATATGTAATTCCCGATTAGCAAATAAGATCTGAAAAATTTATCTTTGAAAATATTTTATAATTTTTATTTGAATACTACCGTATTGGCCCGAATATAACGCGGCCTCGAATTTAACGCGAGTGCTAAAATTTACGTGATATTACAGAAAAATAAAAAAACTTATGTAAATTGAAAAATAAAAATAAACATTCAAAATTTTATAAAAAGACGTAATCTTACCTTTATTTTACACGTTGAGCGTATTTAATTTTAGAAACAACTATTTTAAAGTTAATTTTAATATATTTTTTTCATATAACAGTTTGTTTAAATTAGATATAACTACAACAATAAATCGCAACTGATATAACAAATCATAGAAAAAGTTCAATCACTATCACTTAAAATATCGTTCACTGAAATTTCACTATCGGACTGATTGCTGTCAGAATCGCCTTCACTCATAGATTGCCAAATAATATCGTCTTCATTTCCGTCCATACTATTGGTGATACAGCATTTTTTGAAGCCCTTTTCTATTGATGCAGGCGATATTTTTTCCCATGCTGTATTAATCCATTCCGCTAAGTTAGAAATAGAAGGCTTTTTTATTTTTCCTGCCGGTGTAATAGGATGATCATTAGTTAAAAGCCAGTCGTTGTACTCTTTGCGTAAAGCGTCCTTAAATGCCTTATTCACAACAACATCTAAAACTTGTAGCTGGCTTGTCATTCCTCCCGGTATTATAACAAGATCGGTATTTAAATGATTGGCTATGAAATTTTTTACTTTCGGTGTAAGATGACCGCGGAATGCGTCGAGAATAAGCATCGCTCGAGGATTCCGTAGAGAACCAGGTCGGCGTCCCCACACTACTTTTAACCAGTCAAGTACTAACTCTTCTGTCATCCATCCTTTTGATTGAGCACGAAAAATAATTCCTGATGGTAGCTTCTCCTTAGGCAATGTTTTCCGTCTTAAAATAACATACGGTGGAAGTTTCTTTCCGTCGCCTGTTACACTTAACATTACTGTAATTCGCGATTTCTCGTTGCCTGTTGTTTTAACTGTGACCGATTTCGCACCTTTTTTATTGACCGTCAGATTTAAAGGCATGTCAAAGTAGACGGGAGTTTGGTCTGCGTTTCCGATGTGCATTAATTGATAATTGTGTTTCTTCCTTAGACCAATGACGTGACGCTGAAATTCGACCAATTTTTCGTCAAAATCTTTCGGTAAATGTTGAGCTAAAGACGTACGACGACGCAAAGAAAGGCCCTGCCGTTTCATCAACCTCTTACACCATCCTAGACTAGCTTTAAACTTTTCTTTTGTAATGCCTAATTGTTTTGCTTCTTCTAGAGCCTTTAACATTATAACTTCTCGAGAAACTGGTAATCCGTTGTTACGTTTTTCAATTATAAACTCCGTCACTATTTTTTCCAACTCGTCAAACCTACCAACTTTTGGTCCACTGAACGATTTCCTTGATGAACAGGCAGATCGGTACTTATCTACATTCTTACGCCACAATCGAATATTTGTTTCTGGAACATCAAATTTTTTCGATGCTTGTAGATTGTTCGATTTTTCTGCTTCGGCTACTACCATTATTTTAAAATTCATATCATAACTTCGACGATGGCCCTTATTTAACTGGGATTTAGTTGATCCTTTTCTTTCAACGCGATCACTACTACCGGAAGTACTAGCGGTCGACTGAGTATTCATTTTTACAAAAAGCACTACAGACAATTTTTACCGACAATGAAACAAGAACGCTTACTGTGCACACACTACTTTTAATTCTCGATATACAAAAGTGTAATGCTCCCTCTCCCCACCATACGTGCGCATTCCATTATCATGACTCATATAAGCTAGAAATATTATTTAGTTAAAGTAATAACAATCAATGCAAGGCCTCGAATTTAACGCGAACACTGTTTTTGATACATTTTTAAAGGAAAAAAACATCGCGTTAGATTCGGGCCAATACGGTATTTATTAATATTATTGAACACGAAATAATTGTAATTTTATACTTTTTACAAATACTAGTATAAATTATGTTAATTTATGAATATATTAACTGAGCTTAGTTGGTTTATTAATTAAATATTCTTGAAGTAATTGAATATAGTAAGGTAGGATGTAATTTATGTAATTGGAAATCATGGTCGGCATTTTGAAATTAACAATATTCTAGATCATTGTACGTAGGCTTTCTTTCATTTATAAAACTAGAATGCTATTAATTTTAATATATTCTAAACAGACATTATTATGGTTATGATAGTTGGAAGACACCAGCCAATTAAACATAACACTATCGTTTTTTTTTTATAATTAACTCTACAACTATCATGTGTAGACTTTTACTTTCACTTGTCATGCCCTCATTGAGCGTTCATGACAGATCGTTTTAAATAAAGGCCGAGGTCAAGATCAATATTTTCTTTTAAATTGAATGCAATTTGAACTTACTACATGGTGTAATAAATCGTGTATTAAACTTACATTGAGTTTATTAAATACGACAAAGGACGACAAATGTCTATTGAAAGACAAGCTTATCAATCAATAACTGTTGTCGTACCAATTGTATTTTAACTAATAATAATATACGTAGGTTAGAGACCGCTCTATAATTCAACCGTGGAAGGGAGTATATATTTACTGTATAAGTCAATAATCCCTTTGGTGAACAATATTGTAAATTATCCATTTATTTTGACATTGACTGATATATATGAGCTGTCCATAATAACAATCGCTTGATTCATAAAGTTAATGAAATACACAATCAATTTCGAAACTCCTCGTTTCAAATAAACTCGGTAAATATCTTTCATTTTATCAGATTTTTGTAATAAACATGTGTTTCCGATTATATTATCTGTGGCAATAAATTAACATTAATAATCTATAATGTGGTCGACGTGACGCTGTGGTTATTCCGCTGGACTGCGAGGATTAAGATAACGGGTTCGATTACGGTTTTAAAATTTTAAACTTTAAAATTCATCGTACTTATAACAATTACTTATGTCCAAGATTTTAATATGACTTTATAAATAAACCTAATTTTTAAAAAAAATCTCACAATTTAATTACCTTTTTTTAGAGCGTTATGATCTTTTGGGACCGCGTGCTATCAGAGCACTCAACTTCTTGTCAGCCCAGTATTCATTCTCTGGCTGAGTTCCTGGCGTTGTTCTACGGTACAGACCCTCTGACTTCGAGGCCCGACCCCATCCTCCAAGTATACCGTTCGCCTGATCTTCTGGCGATATGTAAGGTAATCCCAGATCCTGGCAGATGTTCATCTTAGACATGTCGGTCTGGACAGCAAGTGCCCATTTGTCAGGGTTCTTGTACTGAGCTAGTTGGTTGTGGATCTGTTTGGTGAGGCGGAAGTTAGCCACACGGACGACGTGACCATAGACAGCCAGTCGTCGGCGTCAGAAGGACGTCATGAGAGGTTCGACGTGCTGGTACACCTTGTCGTTGCTCCTGAGGCGACAGTTAGGTTGGCGGCTAACCGAGGTCGACCCAGAAGTACAACTAAAGTTGTGAGTATCAGAGCCTTAATTCTTTTATTTTAAGTTATTAAAATTTATTTGCTTTTAATTATTATTTATTTATTTATTTATAAGTAGGTACTTTTCAGAACGCCTGGCATTCTCTTTTAACTCAGTGAGGAAGGCAATAGTAAACCACCTCACTCCTCGTTTTTACTTAATAAAACCCCTAGAGATTCAAACCAGCTCCTTTTGGCTGTTGATTTAAACAACAACAACAATGACCATATCAACTGCAATATGCGATCAATATTTTTTTAAATTATTGATTTCACACATTCGGTAACTCTCTTAGCAACGTAGGCCAGAGTTAAAATAGATAAATACCACACAATGTATAAAAAATTTCTGAAAGTCGTATCGTTTTGTTTATTGTTGAACCTAAGAAATTTTCCTTTCAGTAGTTAATTTTATTTTGGTTTGTCTTATATGTGGTGTTTGAAAGTATGGACAGTATTATGTATGTCCGTTATTAATTAAATGTCTAGGAATAACAAATTTTAAAATGAGTGAGTACAGTTTGATGACTGAATTTTCAATGTATGACTTATAGCTCGTTTTCAAATATAATTTGAATTTTAAAAAGATTAGGCATATTTTATACGATCTGTAACTTATCAAGGGTTGAAAGAAATAGAGGTTCGGCTTTGAGATGCACTTTACGTCGATTCATTACATCTGCATGTACACAATATACTTAAATATTATAAAACATTCCAAAAGTGTTTAATAGTTATGTCGTTATTAAGTGGCTGTGTCAGTATCAAGATATGGATCAGCCTGGTAATCGTTCTAAGTTATTAAAAATCCAGAAACTAACAAATTTAATTTATCGTCAGCGATGTTAAACAATAGTGTATAGATGGATGATGTGAAGTTGATTGATGTTTCATGAATAATTTTTTGGCGAAATATTGGTAGAAATTTATTATAAATACTGCTCAGTAACTGAATGCAAGTGAATAAAAACTAGTTTCTTTAGTTGCACCTCTACAACCAAATTACTGTTTTAATGTACAAGTTGTCTGAAAATGATCAGTATTAAACGGGGTCTGTGAAATGACAATATTTAGTTTCTATTACTTCAGAGTCGGTGGGTCACTCTGATAATGAATAAAAAGTACTTACGTAATACGTATTTACATACAGAGCTTTCCTTGTAATTTATCTAAAAAGATCCGTCAATCAGGATACATACGTTTGCTTTTAAAATGATAAAAAACTATTACTTAACACTAAGTAGTTCTGTAAAATTCACAGTATTGTAATATTATGTCATCATAGATCCGCGAACCCATAAAAATTTACCAAATAAAAGTTATGTTTTGTTTATCTAATACTTCAACTTAATAATTAATTTATTAATTATAGATCAGTGTTGTTTTTATATTTATTTAGCAATTTTATTTATTTATATTTCACCTGCTTGTAACAGACAGGTGGAGTGTTAAATTATTTGCATTCAATCTGCTAGTTTTAGGGCTACAAAAAATAGTTCAGTTTCTTACCACACGCCCAGCCAGTGAATGAATATGAATGAAGTATCATCTTTAATGAAAATGAACTTTAATGAAATGAGAATGTGAACAGAAGAGGTAGAGGTGTAAAATACACTAGTCACAGTTATCTCCTCTGAGAGTAATGAATTTCATTATACATCCAAACCCTGTGGCGAATGAAGTGAAGGTGTCATTTGCAGGGTGGAAAGTAGATGCTTTTCGGAGAGCCTGGCATGCTGATAAGTATAGGCTACTTTTCCACTCAGTGAGGAAGGCAATGGTAAACCACCTCACTCCCCTACTTAGTAAAAACTCTAGGGGTTTAAACCAGCCTTTCAGCTGATGACCTAAACAACATAAATTTTATTTTTCCAAAAAAATTCAGGAGAAGTACCCAGTATGGTAAAAAGATAAACTAGGATAAAATACAAAATTAATTACAAAATTTTATCTATTTTATTTTATAGATGAACAAAAATTTATATGAATTTTTCACCAACTGAATTTTTGTAAACGTTATAATCAGAAAGTTTTAGCAGGAAAGATTATACCATTGTATTATAAAAACTCAATTATAAATTTGTAAGAAAATACAAATTTTAAGTGCGGAAAATACACTGAACTACATTATGAGTTGTTTTCAGATAGAATAGGATACATTTTTAACAAAAGAAAAGCTTTTACCGCTAAGAGTTTCGAATTGATTACACGGTCTTATGTGAAAGCAGATCGGATCTCCAGGATACTAAGAGATTTCCAGTTTCTAATGACTACAAATTGCTGCTGTATAACGATTACTAACTTTATAAGCAGTGAAATTTTCATTAGTGTTCATACTACAAGAACAACCAACACAGCTTGCAATAAACTACGTATTTAAGAAAAAATTAAAAGCATTTGTCACAACACTTGAAATATTGTACAACAGTATTCAAATACTATAATTACTGTCGTTGAATACAACAAAAATACATATAGCGTTGGAAATATTTTTTATAAGCCTTAGGTAATTTATAGCTCATTTCTAATTCAGTGTTGAATATGAATAAAACTATGTAATGCACTTCAAGAAAGACTACGGTCTATGATTTTAGCAAAAATAAAAAGATTACAGTACACCATGATATAAAACAATTAGCAATTTTTTCAAAGCTACTGTATTTAATTTATTAACTGATAATCTTGAAATACTGAACACTCTCAAATAATAAGGTAAAAATAAACAAAATAATAAATGTAAAACCCTCCACACGATCTACTGACATTGAAAAACAAATCACGTTTATTTATTTTTCAGACCCAATGGGTTGATCTAGAGGCAAAGTCGTCGCTTCGAGTCACGTGTTTAACAGCTGATTTTCGGAGATGAAGGTTCCTGGATCAAATCCTAGTAAAGGTAGTTACTTATATACGGATTTGAATACTAGATAGCGGTTAACGGTGTAATTTTTTGGTTGGGATTCAATTAACCACACTCTCTCAGGAATGGTCGGCCTGGGTCTGTACAAGACTACGCCTTATTCACACGTCATAAATATAATCCTTATCTCATTGGGTCATGGGTTGCTTATTGTTAATTGAACATATTGCAACGTACAGATTTTTAGGGATAAAAAAATAAGGCCTTCGGGCCAGCCCAGTCAGTCAGCTGGTAGAAAGTCGCTATTATTTATTAAGTAACACCGGTTGGGCAAGCGACTTTGAATGGTGATCAGTTGGCAGCCATCCATGAACAAACTCTACTGGGGGTCCCTGTTCAAACTCATGTCTAATCCACGTCAAGAAAAAAGCAAAAAGCAGCGATAAAATTGGGTAGTTGTCAACAATGTTATGTTCCCAATAAATAAATAAAAAGCTAAAAAAATAAATTATTTTTCACTCATTTTTTTCTAGACCGTGCGTATTTTTCTTCCAAACATTGCTATCTATTCAAATAATTTTTATAGTACTTAAAGTTTGTACATGAAAAAAATATTAAATTTTTTTTGTAAGAGTGCTGCATTATAGGAATAATTAACCTACATGTTTCTAACTGTTTTCTAGTCAATTTTGATCACACAAATTTAAATATATATATATATATATATATATATATATATATATATATATATAAACACAAATGTAGGCTACTTTTATTACATAAATTAATATATTATCTATTTAAATTTTTCAATACTTAACAGCTGTGAGTACTTAATTTTAACAAAAATCATTAGGACAGAAATAACATCATTATTATTGCTTCGTATTAAAACAGAACACGTTACTATCCCAAATAGTACAACTTTATAAGATATCGTTATGAATATAAAAAAAAACAATAATAATAGCTTTTTATTACTACTAAAAAAAAAAGAAGATCAGCATCCATTTTTGTATAAACAGTATTTTCACATGAGATAGTCTGTCGTTCGAAATATTGAAACTTGAAAAATTTATGGTCCGTGAATACCCAACCACTGGAAATTATTGAAAACTCACCCGAAACAATTTTGAGGGTAATACCCTCTTGGTTATGTATAAAAGTAAGGTCCCGTAAGACATTCTTTAAAGATAAAAGTTCAAATTTAAAATAAAAATACGAAGAACGTGTTTTATTTATTAATTGTTATTCTGGCTAATAAAGAATATAACAAAGATGCGTCCAAGTTTGAACCTAGACTGGTTTTGAACCTCTAGACGCTTTACTAAGTAAACGAGGAGTGAGGTGGTTTACCACTGCTTTTCTCTTTGAGTGGAAAAGTATGCTTATCAACACACCGGGCCTTCTGAAAAGCATCTACTTTCCAACCTGTAAATTACACCTTCACTTCATTCACCACAGGGTCTGGCTGTAAAATTAAAGGCATTACTCTCAAAGGAGATAACTCTGACTAGTGTCTTTTACTCCTCTATCCCTTTTGTTCTTAAATACTTCAGTCATATAATTGACTGACCATGTGATAAGAAACAAAACTATTTTTTGTAGCCCTGGAACCAGCAGATCAAGTACAAATAATTTAACACTTCGCCTGCCTGTAATGGGTAAATTTTAGGATATCAAACTTTAAATATATTATATTCACCGATATTGATAACCAAATTAGAAAAGCAGTACAATCAAAACAGAATATTTTACGTGAAATCATTATTTTCCTTCTAGTTTTATTAACATACAAAAAAACTGTACGTGATTTAGAACGACGACAAAAATGAAATGAAAATAAACGTTTAGGCCTACTGTATTTACCGCTTTTGTTTTATAGAATAACTCAACCTGAAAACGGTAAACCCATTTGATTAATTATTCCCTGGCGAGTATATTTCTCTAGTTAGAATGCTCTGATATCTTCTTCAGGTTAGGAATTCTAAAATAACTGTTAATAAAGCACAATAATAGCATTATTCTAACAGTATTGTGACACTTATCGCTAAGGTCCGTTTCGGGATCTAGGTAATTAAATAATTAATACACTAAAGTTTACAATTACAAATATTTATTACACTAAAAGATTTACAAAATAAATAATTAAACCAATTACAATAAAGTAATATAATAAATAACTTATTAATTTACTTAAAATAAATAATAAATAACTTAATAATTTACTTAGCACTACTTACAACCAATTTTATAGACTACACATACAAAATGACACTGAATACACAAAAACGGAATTTAATACAGATCACATTAAATTTTCATAATGCACACACGAACAATCGTTCGCACACACACACATTATAACAATCGTTGACCAACACAATGCTCGGAATCGTTAACCTGTATAACACCCCGATAATCGCTCGTTGAAGATCAAACGAATACTGACTCTGACCGCACTCAGGGGTCTTTTTTATAGTGAATCAAAAGAACCTACTCGAAGAACACCGAATCTTCGAAACAAACATTAGAGTACAAAAAACCCTTTATAAGTGAGTGCTAGAAAAATCCATTGTAAACAAGTCAACAATAGGTCTTTTTGTAAATAGAATAAAAGTTGTTACGGGTCCCTTTCATAATAGTTGTACAATACCCGACCTTTTATCCTACACAATAGTGCAGCTATTACAAACAACTTCCATGAATAGGCATAGGCCTACCTTTATTGTCATTATTGTCCTATTGTCCCTTATTGTTGTGTTGCTATTTCACTCTATTATTCTCTCTTTACTATTTTCATGAATGAAATTCTAGAACCTTCGCGAACCATGTCTTCTCGTTATTGTCACAGTATGATATAGGTTAACTCAAGAAAAACTTCAGTATAATCTATTTTTCAATCACTTTATTATTGGAGGCTCTTTATCACACCTGTGATTTTAAATGATTACTTACACAAATCTTAAAAAATTTTATGAATAGATTTTTAAGGTATAGTAGGGAAGGTAACGTAGGGTAGCGTTGGTAACGTCAGGTAAAGTAGGGAAGGATAGTAGGGACTGTAAGGTCTATTAACTATAAATTAACTTAATTAACTTTCAATTAACTTTAAATTAACTATTTATTAATTATTGAATTAACATTTGAATTAACTACGTTTATTTTGATCTAATAGTGTTATCCGTATAAAAACGCTAAGTGCTCATTGACTGATTCATCATCGTCCAGCCTAAGACACTGGATCAAAATAAGACATCAATAATTTTTTTATATCAAGTTGAAAGTTTATGATACAAAATTTTTCGAAGGTGCAGTAAAACGGTGAAAACCGTCTAACTCCTTAGCCATTGAAAATCAGTTCAATGGCTTAACTTTAAAAAAAACTAGTACAATATTTTTCCATTAAAGCCTTGTATTTCAAATGGTAATAACTGCAAAATGAATTATAAATGATAATGAGGGCTAAAAATTACTACTTTTAAATAATATCACATGAAATACCTCCATGAAACCTACGACGGAGACTACCTTATTTTGCAGTAAAATTTCGTAGAAATTCAATATCAGATAGAGAGGCTATCTTATAGAGAGGACAAAGTCACTTGACAAAAGAACGCATATTTCTTTAAAAACCAGTAGGCCTACTAGAGGAGAGCAGATTTTAATAAATTTAGGTGTAAGAGAAGGGTGTAATTTATCTCCGGTTCTTTTTAATATATATACATTAATAACGCTCTTCAGGTATGGCAAACAGTTAATTCAAAGGGCATTGAAGTAGGGTAAGGGAACCACTTAAATACGCTATTATTTGCAGACGATCAGATTCTGACAGCAGAGCCTGAAGATGATTTTTCAGGAAGGGATTAATTTGGGATAAGGGATTAATTTAGGGATAATTTGAGTACAATATTTCAAGACTATAATTTGATGTATCCAGTGCAAAGACAAAATCGATAGTCTATATCTATCTATATCTAGAATCGATCTTTCTGGGGGAGAAAACGTACGAACAGAAATATTTATCAATGGATGCCTGATGGATCAGGTACAGCCTTTTAAATACCTGGGATGTGATTTAACGTACGCTACAAATGTAGATATGATTGTTAAACTGAATCGTTTTCGGTACGTATATGTGACAATAACACGATCACTGGGTAAAAGAGTTCGGAAAGAAATCCAGTTGACGTTTTGAAAGCTGTTTCAGTAGTCTACTGGTGTACGGTAGTAAATCCTGGGTACTTGTGAGGAAAGATGAACATCAGATCCAGGCAGCGGAAAAGCGGTTCTTGAGAATAGTTCAGTGGTGTAGTTTGATGGATCACATTAAGAATGAGGAAATCCGGGCCAATTTAAATGTCTCCTATCTCTTAGGAACAGTCGGTAAATACAGAGAGAAATGAGAGAAACAATTAAAAAGAATGAGTGAAAAGATAGATGGGCGAAACGGGCATTAAACTATATATATACCTGATGGACAAAGAGATGTTGGTAGGCGCGAAAAAAATGGGTAAATAAGTCGGAACAGGTCAGAAAGCCTATTCTATGACAGGAAGAAGATCACGGCCAAGTAAATCAGAAAACTCTTAATGTAAAATCATTCCACTAATCGCGCTGAGAATTATTTCAGAAATAAATGGGGAGGCACACGTCCTATAAAACTTTTATTTCTTCCTTCAAGAATACATAAAATACAGATCTTTAAAAAAATATTTACGAGTACTTATTCTGCATTAAATTAATTAATTTTCTAATACAATAAGTTTTAAAAAATATACTTATCCCGTTTGATTTGCCACAAATCTAAATCTTCACAAGTAATACTTATAGGAATATTTTAAAGAAATACTTTTCATTAAAAATTACACAAATTGTAAAAAGTGTTATGCAGTAGGCCTAATAAAAACCAATTTGCAAAAAAATAATTTTATTATTCCGTTCAAAGTAGAGTAAAATAATGCAACTTACAATTTTGTTCAATTACTGACAAAATGTAGTAACTTTAAACTTCGCAATATTTTTAAATCATATAGACTAAACTACTGTATTCAACATTTGAAAACAAAACTGACTAACTTTGTAATCTGATCAGTATTGATTTAGCCACGAACTGAACAACCGTGATTCGCTTTTACATGAAACTATAAAAACCGAATTCAACAGGTGAAATACAAAAAAAAACAATTGTATTGTACCTGTGAAAACTGCTGTCATACATAACATTAGCACAACTCTCCTGAGTTAACTAGATAAAATTACAATAATCGCAAATTTAAAACAACTCGACGAAAGAGCGTCTTATGAACTCATGATATTTTAAAATAATACAATTAATTTTAACAATTTAATGGCATACTAAAAATTTGGGAAAAGTTTTAACAATATGTATTATGACAAATAATGATTTACAGTTGTTGTTATTATTACAGTTTGACAATACAAATTACAAAATGCCGCCTCGGTAGCGTAGTGGTAACGCTCTGGCCGACAACACGGAGGTCCTGGGTTCTATTCCCGGCTAGGGTCTGGAAATTATAACAAGTCACAATCCAACGTTCCATTTAAGTAATCCACCATTGGCCGCGAATAACAAAACTGTCGATGCGACTTTAAATAAACTAAAAATAATGATCTGTGAACATCTAACAAAACATTTAAGTTATGCTTTACCGATTAGGGAAAACTTTTTAAGGCTGATGGTGTAATAATACAGCAAGATTGGTATCACATAATGAACTATTTAATACAGTAGGTAGAAGATACCCTGAACCCTATATTTGCAGTGATGTAATAAACATATGAAATTTCCCTTGGGTTTATCGCTCGTTACGGAGTGGATTAATCAGAATTGAAACTCGAACAGAAGATAACGATTGCAATGAACTATTATTTTGAATCATGATTATGCGTAACTAATCAATACGTAGGTATGTTCTAATGATCATAAACGTTTACCGCTAATAAATCATTACGCAGAATAATGATAATAACATAAGATAAAGTTGAAATTAAACGAGAAAGGTAATTTTATTACCTACTTTGATTAAGCGAAAACGCTGTAAGAACACATAAATATTAATAAATTTAAACTTAAATGGTGTATAAATTGTGCTAATAAAATTGATGGAAAAAGTTTCATTCATACGAATACCAACATTTATTCATGCAAATACTTGTTGCACTACAATTTAAGTCGCCTTCGTTCGTATAAGTAGGCTGTATTCCCTAGGTTTAAAACCACACGGCACGCAATTCAAACATTGTGGTACAAGTAAGATAAATAAAGTACTGTAATTTAGATAATGAACTGGTAAAGTTCCAGAAAAAGGCAACTTGTATCTTTTAAGAAAAAATAGTGTTAGAATGAAAGCGTTTAGTCTTTTCATGATGTTTTAATAAATAAACATAAGTTATCTTGAGTCAATTATTGCTGTTAATATACTTCTTTGTCTTCTGGTCAATACTGTCAGCTAGTAGAAAGCGTCTAAAAGCATAAAATTTAAATCACACCTTTTAAACAAACGACTTGATAAGGTGACATTAAAACATGCACAAGTTCTTGTTTAATATTAACTAATACAAGCCAAGAACATCAGTGAAAAGCAATAAAAAAGCACTGAAAAACTTAACTTTTCATATTCTGTAATATTTTTCCGAACGCCATTCTGAAAGAAATAAATCTATACTTATACATGTTAATACTATTAAATCATCAATTTCAGTAATTTTTCTTCGAATTGAATAAGATAAGGTCTAAGTGAAATAGACTTCAATCTGAAATTTTTCATATATTTTAAACCGTATTGTTTTTAATTTTGGTAGTATTAAATCGAATCCAAAATTTCATATACTGCTTATGTAGTGTTGTTTAGGTCATCAGCCGTAAGGCTGATCTGAACCTGTAGAGGTTTGACTAAGTAAAACAAGGAGTGAGGTGGTTTACAATTGCCTTCCTCACTGAATGGAAAAGTACGCTTATCAGCATGCCGGGCCCTCTGAAAAGCACATAGTTTCCAATCTGCAAATGACACCTGCACTTCATTTACCACAGGGCCTGGCTGTATAATAAAATTCATTACTTTCAGAGGAGATAAAAGACACTACCTAATCAGAGTTATCTCCTCTGAAAGTAATGAATTTTATTATACAGCCAGGCCCTGTGGTAAATGAAGTGCAGGTGTCATTTGCAGATTGGAAACTATGTGCTTTTCAGAGGGCCCGGCATGCTGATAAGCGTACTTTTCCATTCAGTGAGAAAGGCAATTGTAAACCACCTCACTCCTTGTTTTACTTAGTCAAACCTCTACAGGTTCAGATCAGCCTTACGGCTGATGACCTAAACAACACTACATAAGCAGTATATGAAATTTTGGATTCGATTTAATACTACCAAAATTAAAAACAATACGGTTTAAAATATATGAAAAATTTCAGATTGAAGTCTATTTCACTTAGACCTTATCTTATTCAATTCGAAGAAAAATTACTGAAATTGATGATTTAATAGTATTAACATGTATAAGTATAGATTTATTTCTTTCAGAATGGCGTTCGGAAAAATATTACAGAATATGAAAAGTTAAGTTTTTCAGTTGTCTTAAAAAATTTTTATAACGATACAAATTAAATCGACAGAGAGAAAAGAATTAAAAAAGATTTTCTGGTACCTACATATTTTTTGTTAATCTAGTAAATTTCTAGTTAAAATCCATATACCAACAAATTACAGCATATACGTAAGAAATTTTAATTTGGTGTGTTCTTATTTTCTCAAAGATAAAAACATAGGATAATACTTTGGCTTTCTGTTCTTTTTTTCTTTCCGCACAATTATTAACAAAACCTATTTTGACTACTGTCTATGTTTGCAATAGTAATACATTCATTTGTATTAGTCAAAGGAAGCTGTTACAACAAACGTCAACACTATCGACGTGATAACAAAATTATGGTTCGTGCATTGACTGCATTAACAGATAGTGCAAAATGGATTACATTAAAATTAGGATCGCAGTAGAACGACACATGCTCTAACTGTACTTATTTATATGTGAACCATAATGCAAGTAATACAACACACTATTGTATTGCATTTTCAGAATGTAGGTGAAATGTAAAATGGAATGCAAATGTTCAGTAGTATACTTGTACAGCCCTTACATGATTGAAAAAGGGTGCCATAACGAGACATACTACTACTAAGCCTTAGTAATTTAAAAGAAAAACAAACTAGGCTACGTGTAACCTACTTTCAATACTTGTAAAAACTGTCACCTTCTCTCTATTGATGCATTTTTCTCTATGTAAAGCGAATAGTCTACTTACTAAACGAAAATTAAATTTTACCAAAAATCTAAAAAAAACATTAATTGAAACTATCTTTAGATGTTCTAAAAATCTGGTGAGAAACACGCACTCTTGCCAATGAAAACAATGAAAAATATAGTCTAACATTAGTAATAAACAAAAAAAACATAACCTTATTTTTATCATGAGTGAATGATGCAAAATGAAAATCAACTTAAGTTTGGCTTAATAATACGGAAAATCACTCTTTCACGCTAAACTAGGCTCTGTGGAGAAAAATGCTTAAACAAAAGTTGTAGATCTTTTAATTGTCTATAAATTTAAATATATACACTTTTGTCGTAAAATGCATAACAAGGCCCGAAATATTAAAAAAATCATTTTTTTACACATTTTCATGATAAAAAAACAGAAAATCACTCATTACTGTAAACTAAGCGTTACCCGTTTACAAAGAAATGTTTGAAATGAAAGTCGTAGATTTTTAAATTGTCTACAAATTTTTATGTATACATTTTTACACTAAAATGCATTTTAGAACCGCAATGTAATATAAAAAAAAACATTTTTTTCTACGAAAGTACAGCCTCTCCAAGAATGTCAGCAGACATGGCGCCTACTCTATCTTGTAAAGCATAAAAAATCCAGTAAATGAGGTGATTTTTAAAAAGATCGTAGGAGCCGTTTTTGATACAATCGCAAAAAATGACAAATGACACGAATAAACAACTACTTCCGTTTGACCGATTTTGATGAAATGTTCGAGTCGGGTTCGGTAGCACATTATTATATTAAAAACGAGACATACTAATGAATCATAATGAAGAATCATAATGCAAGTAATACAACACACTGCACTGGTGCAAAATTTTCTTATTGGTATTACATCTAACTTAAGTTTTAAGTTTCAAGTTCGTACGATGTTCCACTCTTGAGATATTCTGTTCACACACGCACACACACACGCACACACACACGCACACACACACACACACACACACACACACACACACACACACACGCACACAAACACACACACACACACACACACACACACACACACAGATCGCTCGCTAAAAACATGTTTTTTGGGTACAGGAGGTCTGAAAACGTGTAGATCTGGTGAAAACTCGATTTCGAAAAATCGACATGAAAACAATACTTTCCTTCCTATATATTCATAAAGGCAAGAGAAAGTAAAATTTGTTATCTATCATTTTCCTACGCCCATCCGTCCATCACAAAATGAGATGTCAGAAACTACAAGAGATAGCAACAAACTAAACTGTTTTCGGATTTGTAATCGGTACAAAAAATTAGTACGCCTGGATTGGGTTTTAAGTTCCGGTTTTAACCGGAAAAAGCCCAAAACCAGAAGTCAAGAAATAAAGTTGGAATTTGGAAACAAAAATTTTTTTTTTTGAATAACTGTAAATCTACGATCTGCTCTCATAGAACAATGAGTAGATGTGTTGTAAGTATAAATCATGAGTAAGTAATACCCCTTGGTATTACTCTATAAATTTTCCCATTTTGATGAATTGATCTTGCCAAGAATGTAAAATAAATTACACAATCACATATTAAAATAAATCTGTAGGGTGTAGTCTGTATAGTCTTTTGTGTGTTTTACTGTTGTCTAGGAGATTGATGGCTTCTGGATTCTGATGATTTTCAAGTCTTGTTTGGTAACTGGTGCAAAATTCTGTATAGCTTCGTGTACCGTGGGAGTGTTCGTGTCTCTGTGCAATATAGTGTTGGATATGTACCAAGCCGAGTCCATGATGTTTCGAAGTATTTTTGACTGAAAACACTTTTGACTGGAAACAAAAATAGTGTCATTTGATTTCTCTTAAAGAATAAATACAGAAATCATAATGGTTTTTGCTGTACGGCAAAGGTAAGCCTTTATAAAAATTACCACCACATGTCATGAAAAGGATATATTTTTATTAATTTTTTTTGATAGGAGATAAACCAACGTGGTTATCATCATCTATTAGCATCCATACAAGTATATAAAAATGTCCTACAATAGTTTTTATTTTATTATTAATTTTTGTATTGGCCTACAATGGCCCAGTTCAATCAGTTTACGGAAAGAAAGTGCTTTTGAATTTGTTAAGTTACAACAGTTGGGGGAGCGGCTTAGTTTAAGATGACATACATAACTTACATCAACAAACACTAATAAAATGTTCTTGTTTGAATTTACGCCAAAATAATAAATATATTACAGAAGCAGAGATCAAATTAGGTGATTTTCTGTAATTAAGTTACCTTCCGATTACAGCATAAAAACTAAAAAAAATGTACTAATACCAAGTTATTTTTATCGCCCCTGTAAAATTTGTGTATAAAAACATCAGGAGATTTATTCCTCAGATTTCATGACAAATGAAGAAAATTGATGAAATCTCAATGAAACTTTCTAAATTTTTTATTTTAACTTTTAGATTTTATTAATACAGAATTCATAGAATATTAATGGAAAATGTGTATGCCTACCTCTTTCTTTATGTTGAAATGTACATAAAAATATATTCCTTTTGTAAAAGTCGTATTAACTGTTCTGGTTATCAGAAATACGGGACGTAATCGGTGAGATTTGACGTGTAAGAAATTCCAGATTCTAGCCAGGAATCGAACCCAGGACCTTCCGCTTTGCAGTGTAGTGTAGTCTAGTGCTCTAACCACTGAGTCATCTTTAAAAATATTTGTAATAAAAAATTTTTTGAGTTTATTAGATCGGACAAAGAAAATGTGATAACATTCTTGCTACACATTTTATTTTTTGTAAATATTTCATTTATCATTTTTTCGATGAAGTAGGCCTACATAAATTTGTAGAAGCGATCAAAAAATGAAAAGGTTGACTCTTGGTTCGTAACGGTGAACTCTAAGATTTTATTCAGAATGCTATTAATAATAAGGTGACAATTCACTGGTTCGTTAAATAACTGCAGCGAATTTTCTCGATATTCAGTCAGCTTTAACAACGATACAGTAGGCCTACTATATACATTTTGTTCATTGGTTCCATAAATTGTGAACTTATTAGTGAAGTTCTTCCGAAAACTTCTTTAGAATAGAGAAAACTTATAAAATTATGTTTATTTAATAAATAAAATAGTTTTGTGAATGAAATAGAATTAAAAAATCGAAAATGAAAATCGAAATGAAAATAGAATTGAAATCTTTTCCTAAGATTTTCAGCTTGACTTAATCTTCATAAAATGGTTGTACTTAAAGTGCCTATTTCACTTTTCAAATAGAGTGGATAACATAAACCGAAAAGGTATCTACTGTTAGACCAATTTATAAAATCCTAATACTAATACTTTTAAAACGACGGCAGCTGCAACTCGATGATAAGAAGAATTTTACAAATACTCTGATTTTCGTTACACTTACTTGTACCATTACAAAAACGCTATTGTTGTCACGGTTGTACAGTCAAAAGTCACTAGAAGAGACGAAAAGTTTACAATATTTACCGACTTTATGAGTGTGTTCAGAGGCTTGCAGGCAGATGAGATTAAAGAGCCAATTATGAAACACACATATCCAACCTAATTAAAAAAATTAATAACAGAAATTAAGTACACATTTTGAGTTCCATTTGCATTGTGGTATACACGGAAATGAGGCAGCTGACATAGCCGCAAAAGAAACGTTAAAAATAAAAAAATCACCTATCATCACAAAAATATCAGGAGCTACCTACATCACCAAAACAAACAATACTGGAACCAAACTTGGTCTCAATATCCTCCAACGAAACTTCACAACATAAGGAAAACGGATTTGATTACCCACAACCACACACGAAACTCTGAAGGCATCAAGTCCTACTTACACGGTTACGCATTGGATACTACACTTCCACACGAATACTTATTGAAAGAATATTAACAACAGAATTGTACACATTGCACACGCCGCTTACAATTGTATTCATCATCTCACTACCTGCTAAATTACACATTACACACGAACACTATTTAAAATTAACAATAATTTAAGATACAATTTTGTAGAGAAATAAGGAGTTAAGAACATAGTAAATTTCTTGAGACTTTCGCAAAATTTCAGATTTAAATATAAAATTATAAAAAAAACTACCATCATTTCTATTGTATCATTTTAAATTTTATGCTGTCTACGAGTAAATTGTCATTTAATCTAAGTTATCATTCTTTGTTTTATTGATTATCTCATTTTGTAAGTCTACATTATATTTGTGTTTTCTTTGCAACTTTTTTGGATTTATGTAACGTGGTCGCAAATAACTTAGTAATCGATGCGACCTTAAGTAAAAAAAATCAGATTTCGTAACTTTTAATTAATTAAAAAAGTTTAAGAGTCAAGAGTTTTTTTAAGAGAATTAAAAAACATCAACTATTAAAAGCTAAAATTCAGCATAAATCATGTCGTTTAGGTCACCAGCCGTAAGGCTGGTTTGAACCTGTAGAGGTTTTACCAAGTAAAACGAGGAGTGAGGTGGTTTACCATTGCCTTCCTCACTGAATGGAAAAGTGTGTTTATCAGCATGCCGGGCCCTCTGAAAAGCACATATTTTCAACTCTGCAAATAGCACCTTAACTACATTCACCACAGGGTCTGGCTGTATAATGAAATTCATTACCTTCAGAGGAGATAACTCTGATTAGTGGCTTCTATTTTTCTGCCTCTTCTATTGTTATATGATTCAGTCATTTAATTGGCTGACCATGTGATAAGAAACAGAAATATTTATTTTACCCGTGCAACTAACAGATTGAGTGTAAATAACTTGACACTCCACCTGTATGTTATGGGTAAAATAAATTATGAATAAGTCGATTTTCTGAATGCATAGATTACCAAATAATTAATTAAAAAAGTTCAATCTTTATATTGAGTAGAACTATATTAAATCATCAAAATTGGTACATGTTTACCAAATAGCTCAAGTTCAATCTTTGTATTGAGTAGAACTTTATTAAATCATCAAAAATGGTACATGTTTACCAATACACTTATATTTTAACTTATGATCAGGACAAACTTCAACGTTTGTAATCTTGATTGGGTCACTCAAATTCTACATAGATGACCTTCAATTATACAATCAGTGGGACAAGAATACCGAAGACATTAATACAAAAATTTGTAATAAATGTATCTACATAAATACACGAAAGGAATAATTTAAAACGTTATTTAGATAATATAAGGTATTCTGACAACCAGAATTTCTGGAATTCAAGGTTTGAGTAAATTGAAAAAATGAAAGTAATAATTCTGTAACGGACAAAAAAATATATTTTTAACACATCTAATTTTGATATTTAGAAAAAACTTATTTTAAATTAACCTAATTAACATCATAGGAATAACAGGACAAACATCAATAAAGCAAGAGTTATATTTGCTGGTTACGTTAGGAAATAAATAAAGCAAATGGTAATACTATATTGACGGCTGTTATTACTATAATAATGGTACTTTTAATTTATACTAATAATGAATGACTGAAGGCCAAAATAATCAATTCTACCATGTGCATAACCAGTGGTAAGAAACTTTTATTTTTAGTTAGTGGTTATAACAAAAAGTCTTTTTAAGACTATTTTCTCATCATTATAACCGTTAATACATAATTTAACTTTATAATTAATACTGAACTTGTTTGTTGGTAACACAATATTTTTATAAGGCCTACATTATAGACCACAAAAAGTGTTAACACATGTTAGAAATAAATACTATAATGGCCACCTCATTGGCTTGTAAATAACTGTAAATAACTGTTATAGTTATTTACAGTCGTAAATAACTATAACGTTGTTATCTGTAAGATATTTTAATCTTTCTTCTATCTTTAATATCGCTATTTACAACTGTAAGATTACAAATTTATTTAAAAATAAGGAAAATATATGAAATATATCAGTGATACCCAGTGATGTGGTTTTTGTTCTAATGTGAAAAATTGGACAATTTTATGACATCAAATTTGAAAAAACAAGCAAGAAAAAACTAAAAAGTATTAGGCTTATTTTAAATTTAATTTAATTTAATTTTAAATGTTAATTATGTCACATTGAATATCTATTCTACAATCTCCGTAGTCGTTTTGGTGGATTTCCAGGAAGATTTTAGTCATGCAATTAAAAAAAAATAATTTTTTTTTCAATAATAAAATACAATGTATATATATATATATATATATATATATATATATATATATATATATATATATATATATATATATATAGGCCTATTATGTATAGTAGTATAATATTTCCTATAACTACACATATTTAAAACTTAACATCGTTTATAATAACTTATAAAGCTTAAAAATGAATAAAATAAAAATATACAAATCAGTTCATTATTTTGTTGTATTAACTTGTTAGGATTATCGGTTAGTAGTCTGTTGTAGAATCGTCCATAACTTTTGCGTATTTCGTGTTTAATGAAGAGGTGAACGCGTGGACAGAATAAGTTATGAGAAAATAAGGTCAGAATTGGGTATTTACTACTTGAACGAAAAGATCAAGGATTATCGCCAAAGTTGGAGGCAGCTCATGAAAAGGATGTCAGATCTTGCAGGATACCTAAGCAGGCGCACCGGTATGCTCCAGAAGGTAAAAGGGATATCGGTAGACTTAGGGAAAGATGACATAGATGATACAGTGTGTGAGTTCGGAACAGGCTGCGGCCTAATCCTATGGAAGAAGAAGAAGAAGAAGCCAGCTTTGAGATCATCGTGGAGTTTTGTTGCTCACATAACAAGGTGCACTGGTAAAATGTCGGAAAAATTTAGATTGAAAAGCTTGTAACTTATAAACATTACTTATAATGGATGTCATCTTAATCTTAAAATTCAAAATTAAGGATCAATTAAAATACCTAATTTAAAAAAGTGGTGGCTTAATCAAACGCTAAGCCAAATGTTCCAGGTTCGATTTCAACCATGCTCCCGTGGCATACTGAACTACAAGAAATGGTTTGAGTTTGATTTCCCATTATAATATAGAAATTTTAGCACGTCATAATTACAGTGACCATATTTTGTCATTTAAATCCAGGTATACGACAACGAGATAATAATTTGAGAAATTTCCTGGAATATTGTTGAAAAAAATTTATATGATTATTTTTAAGTTATTTAAGAACGTCAATTTTTTGCTGTAAGTATAGGGTGATTCAAAAAGAGCGCCGGTTTTGATATATCAAATTAAGAGATTTATTTTATTGAAAAACTGAAAATAAATACATCAACAAGTTCATCTTACCTTCCGATTTCATGTATGAAAAATGATGTCATGCATGTGTCCTCCTCTACTGCGCTGGCACGCATCAACTCTGTCCATGAAATTGGATATTACTGCACGACAAGTTTCGACTTCCATTTGCCCGATAACCCGTCGAATTTCCTCCTTCAAGTCATTGATGTTTCGGGGTTTATTGGCATACACCAATGACTTCAGATGACCCCAAAGATGAAAGTCACAAGGCGTCAAGTCACACGACCTTGGTGGCCATTGATGGTCGGAATTACGAGAAATGATGCGATCCTGGAACCGTTCACGGAGCAACAACATTGTTTCTCGTGCAGAAACTGAATTTTATACGGGTGATATTGGAGATCGTACCGAAGAATTCTCCGTACAAAATAACATCGTAAACCCAATTGTTGAGAACGGCGACGTATTGATTTTGCTGGGCTAACAGCCACACTGTCACGAACCAACGCAACGTTCTGCTCAGTTCGGCCAGAACGACGACGTCCAGAACTTTTAAGGTCGACTGTTGAATCCGTCTCAAAAAACTTTTTCATGAGCCTGCGAACTGTTGATTCATTCGGTGCTTCATTACGTCCTAGAGTACCGCGAAGTCGCCTGACAGTAGCCGCATAACTCTCTCCACTCTGGTAAAATGTTTTGACGATTAACACTCGTTGTGCAATAGTAAACTTCTTCATGGTTAGACACAGACTGCGAGAGTACTACACTGCGAACAAGAGAAACTACAACTGAATCGTCAATCGGAATGTTCTCCGAAATAGAAATGAGGTCTAACAATGTTGCCAACCGATAAACAAAAATTTACCAGCCGTTTAAAAACCGGCGCTCTTTTTGAATCACCCGTTAGCTTAACGAACGATAAACCTGACCAGTCTACGGCTGCTATACGTTCACAAATTCAGCAAAATTTTTATTTTGTAATTTATAAAATATTTTAAAAATTGAATCCGGGACTTGGTTACAATTTCTCGGGGTACCGGTACATATATTAGAAAACAGAGACTATACCGGAGAAACCGGAACGTATGGTTAACATAGCTAAAACCCCAATTCAGTAACTAACACTAGTCGCTAATGACCAGACAGTTATTGCAATTTATTAAAATAAGAAATGTAAACTTGAACGAAAGACTAAAAATAAAACTAAAACGAAAAATGGCTGCATACAACTCGTCCTTGACAGTTAAAACTGCTCAATTCATTTAAAGAATACTTAAAAATTTTATGAAAATTTAAATACCTTAAAATACCAACCGCTGAAAAATGTTTAAAATTTTTTTCACTTTAGTAGTGTAAAACTTTAAAAAATAATCGAAAAGAAGTAAAATGGTATTAAAAGAGCAATTTTCTTATTTAAGGTGGCTATAATTTTATCACGGATATACGGTTTAACCCAAATTTATTTCATAATAAAGTAACAACAATACTAATTTTTTTCCGAGGGTTTACAGATCAGGAAATAATCAACCAATTTAAATTTCTGCAATCCATTACTCGAAATAGGAAATCATTAGACGAGCAAGATAGATTGATTAACAATTTTTACCTGTAAAAAAAGGAAACGTCCAATTCCCTCAGTGGCAACGAAAATACTGTTATTTCTTATAAGAACGGTAGAAAAGAAATTTTAAAAAAATCATTAAAAGTAGGAATTTCATACGTTACAAAATATCATTTCACCCTTCACCGTCTGCATTAGCAGTAATTGCAGAAGAGTCGGACGTTAAAAAAAAAAAAAAAAAAAAAAAAAAAAAAAAAATTAAAAGTAGGAATAACCATGGAATATTTTTTTAAATTCTATTAGAAAATTCCACTCTCTCTAACCATTGTAGTTTATTCACTGAAGATAATAACAAAATTAATCGAATTAGTTAACATAAGTAAATGAAATTACATTTAATATTTTGTTTAAAATGCACTTTTTATTATTGTGTATAAGCGCGTAATTTATTTGTTTTTTTTTTTTACTTTGCTGCGGCCAAATAAGGATGTTTTATTTTACAGTCCATTGTTGTCGTGTAACCTGTTGCACAGCCCTATTAATAGCAGGAAAGCTTAAATTTACTCAACAAAATTACTACGGAATAATCATACCCACAATGCAGCATATAAATTTGTTTAAATTAAATTGTCTCTAAACAAAGAGATAGAAAGTTTTAATCACGGTAGTAAATAAAATTATACAACAAACTAAAAATTCCTGCAAACCGCTAACCAAATCTAAATTTTATTACTCGTACAAAAGGTCCGATTCTGATACTGTATTCACCACAAGAATCTAATTATAATTAATTCAAAACGATTGAACAAACGCTATTTTAGTATAAGCTACATTTTTAAAGTAATTATCTACGAGACAGTTTGCTGGAAAAACCAATGGTTTAATCAGTTCTAATAAAGAATTAATAGTACTAATGTTGAACTAAGCCTAGCTAAAAAAATTATAGCCTTTCATATTGGTGGCAATTCTTAAAAATTGTCATTATCACTTTCCTTTGTCCGTCCGACCCAACCAGGTGTCAGAAACTACAAAAGACAGAAACAAACGATTTCAAACTAGTAATCTAGACAATAAATTAGTGGGCCTAAATTGCGTTTGAATTTCTGATTTAGACCGGAAGTGGCCCAAAACCGGAAGTCAAAAAATAAACTGAATAAACAAAAAAAATTAAATAATAGCAACAAAAGGTTTCCGAAGTCGTAATCTACAATAAAAGTTAGTGACCCTGGATTGAGTTTGACGTTCCGGTTTCGACCGAAAGAGTCCCGAAACCGGAAGTCAAGAAATCATAGTCTGAATTTGGAAACAAAAATAGTGTTATTCAACTCTTCTTAAAGAACAGATACAGAAATCAATGTGTTTCAAGTTCCGGTTTTGACCGAAAGTGGCCCAAAACCGGAAGTCAAGAAAACAAAGTCGGAATTTGGAAACAAAAATAGTATCATTCGATTCCTCTTAAAGAGTAGATACAGATATAACTAATGGTTTTTACCATGAGACAAAGGTAAGCCTTTTTAAAAATTTTCACCAGCCATGAGATGCGTCGTCTCAAGAAAGGGATAGTTTTAGCTAACTACGTTAAATGTTCAGTCACTGTGATAAAACATTCTTCTTCTTCTGCCTTTCAAGGATTAGGCGTCTCTGCCTGTTCCAAACCTCTCAAATCTGCCCATTTCTTTCTCGGGCGTCCTCGCTCTCTCCTACCCTCCGGCGTATAGCCCAGTGTCTGCTTAGGTATTCTATCCTCCCGCATTGGTTACATACTCTAACCACTGCATTCTGTTCTGGGATACCTTGTTGTTTATAGAGAAGATGTTGAGTTCTTTCCTTATCTCGATATTCCTGTAACGATCTTCTCTACTACACCCATACGTATGTCGAAGAAATTTCATTTCAGATGCTTTCAATCTACTCTCCTCTCGCTTTTATAGCACCCAAGTTTCACTGCCATAGAGTAGAGTCGGCACTGCTAATATTTTATAAAATCTCACCCTCGTGTTTTTTCTGGTGCTATTTTGAAGTGCGGTGGATAGTTCCGCATATTTGCCGAAATCGGTGCATCTTATTGTAAGCATCTGTATCTTGTTGGTATGTAATGTTGCAACCTAGATACTGAAAGTGGGAGATCTGTTCCAAAATATTATTATCTATAACAATTTTACTTCTGACTGGCTCCTTTCCCCTAAATGTCATTACCTTTGTCTTCTTCGTCGAAACTGTCAACTTATATTCTTTGCAGAGTTTGTTCAGTATGAAAAGTGCTCTCTGCAGGTCATCCTAATTCTCCTGTAGCACTATCAGGTCATCGGCAAATAATAGGCAGTTTACAACCCTATCTTCTCCTATGAGAATACCAGAGTGTATTTGAGACTTCGACCATCTGATCACGTCATCCAAATAAATATTAAACAAAGTGGGTGATCACAAAGTGTGGTCCATCACTCACTTTGTGGAAAACATTAAGTACCTATATTATAAGAGAAACTGGTCCAATCATTTACTTCGCATGCCAGCACACAAGACTTCCTCTACGAGCATCGAAATATAAACCTAGAGGGAAGCGAGGCTTGGGAAGACCTACAAAGAGATGAAATCGGAGCAGGTCATTGAGCCTATCCTTGACAGATGATGATGATGATGATGAATTTATGTTATTTACTTTCTTTGTCTAAAATATGTTTTAATAATTTAATAGATACACCAAAAAAAATAATAATAATTTGTTTCCATGAAAGAAACTTCTTTACATTATTAATAGCCTTACACTACATTAAATTTACTTTAGTACATTTATCTCGGATAATTTCCCATCTTGTGCATAAATTTATGTATTAGGTGGGACCTACCCAACTTTGGTTTCTCATATCCAAGGACAGATCAATCAAATCTTCTCTTTCAAACATCAGGTAGGCCTAGTCCAGTATCAAATTATCAGGATGTAAACTCACAGATTTAAAGATGTAATCATTTTCTTTGTATTCTGCCTACCAATACTATATAACCATTTCTGTAATTCAAATTTAAACTTTATGATGGTCCGTATACTTTTATAATTTTTGGTAGTTGTACAATTTTTGTTACCTGGAAACCAGGTAACAAAAATTTCTTAGGAATAGCGTTTTTGTAGCTCAGTGCAAAGACATCAAATGTTTGTTTTTCTGTACCAAGAATATTTTATTTACCTATGTATATTTTATGGATTCATTTCGGGAAGATCGCTGCGTATTTGTTAATTCTAGTGATCTTTTTCTGACACGACAATAAAGCCTTCTTACTAATTTTTCAGAATACTACTTACATCATTTTACGATCATACAATTTATTAAATTAAGGGAGAGAACATAAAAATTTAATTTATATAATTCAATTTTTAAAAGATTGATGAAGCTAAATTACTTTCGAATACTGACTAAATCTTTTTGTTTATTTTTTTATTTATTTGTTTTATTTAGTTAAACATAATACAACTATTGCTATACTAAGCTATTTACAATATTTTTAACTAAATATACATACGCAAAAACTCTTCTTCACGAAGAGTTCTGTCCGCGCATAGGAGTACACAAAAAAATTATACAAACAAATTTATACATAGGCCTACTAATAACTACTATAAAAAATACTATTATAAAATTTAAAAAGGGTACAAGACATTAAACATTTTTTGTTAAAAGTATTGAAAATAAATGATAAATATTAAATTTATAAAAAAATAATAATAATAATAATTTTAATAACAATAAAATTTTAAAAATTAATTTAGATTATGTACAATTGTATTAATAGAGAAAAAACTTCTTTTTTCAATAACTAAAACTACTTTACACTATATTATGTTAGGGTATCAACCGACTATTCTTAATTTTTGGACCTAACTAAAAATAAAATATCCAATGAAAAAACACGTTATGAATTTTCAGTAATGTTAAATTTCCAAATTAGACTGTCCAACGGCCTTCGGGCCAGCCCAGTCAGTCAGCTAGTAGAAAGTCGCTATTATTTGTTAAGTAACACCGGTTGGGCAAGCGACTTTGTATGGTGACCAGTTGACAGCCAACCATGAGCAAACTCTACTGGGGGTCCCTGTTCAAACTCATGTCTAATCCACGTCAAAAAAAAAATACAGCAAAAAGCAGCAGCGATCAAATTGGGTAGTTGTCAACAATGTACAGTTCCCAATAATAAATAAAAGCTAAAAAAAAGACTGTCCAACAATATCTAAACCCTCTTTCTTCTGTTCAAAGGTTTAAAAACACAACGATTTTTAGTCCTCTAAAGTTCAGAAAAAAGATACGATCACAGAACGTGCTTTAACTTAATACAGTAAAGCATAAATAAAAAAAAGTTATTCCATCTATCACTTTCCAAATGTATTAAAAATAAAAAAAAGGTAAAGTTTAGTAAGAAAAATGAAAATTGTCTATGCTACTGAAAGTGATGTATCCTTTTCTTTCAGATGGTTGTAATAATGCTACTAAAATATCTAACTTCTCCACCATTCAACTGGGTATTACTACTACACTGACATTTCACAAAACCACACATTTCGGTACTTATTCTAGTAACAATTCTTTTCGAAGTAGACTAAAATGTGTACTTTCAAAAGAATTGTACGCTTAATTGTTGCATTCAACTTTTATAGCTGTAGTGACAGTATACGACAACAAACAGTGTTCAATACAAAATGCAGCTTGCACGCACGTATCAAAATTCCGAGTTCATTATTATTTTCCACTTAATTCTTGCTAAGTTTTTTCCTGGAATATCATGAAACTCAAAATGTATTACTTTATGTAAAATATATTACTTTTTGTGATTATTATTTTACTTTTAAGGCCTCATTGGACCACTTTAGTTCACAACCTAAATTTAGTTCATAGTCTGGTAAGCTCGTTTTCTGCTTTTAACCTTCTTGTCGCACATCTGCAGTTCTTTTGCTTCTCTCTTGTTCCGCCAATATTATTCTTCAAGGCTTTTGATCTTCTGAGCGTTTCTGCTTCGGAAAAAACTGTTTTTCTTGCCACCTTTGCTTTTCGTTGGAATCTGGTTATTGGGTTTTTGATTTTGTGATAGTTTTCTGATTTAGTTTTTAAGTCATTTATTGTGATACTATTAAGTTCTGTCATGTCCTTTTTGACCTCTTTGATCCATTTTGGTGTATTTACTTTGTTCCAGAAAAAACTCTATCAGTCTTCTTACTAATCTTGTATCGTCAACTCTGTTCAAGTGGCCCAGGAACAATATTCTTTTTTTCCTGATCTTACCTGTTAGCGGTTGAATCATCTTGTACAGTTTTGTAATTATTACAACACATTTTTTACTAAAATCATTTTTTTATCCCTAGTGTGTGTACGTTGTAATCTGTTCAATTCAGAACAATAAGCAACCCCGTGACCCAATGAGATGAAAATGATGTGTATGACGTGTAAATGAGGTGTAGTCTTGCACAGACCCAGGCCGACCATTCCTGATAGAGTATGGTTAATTTAACCCCAACCATCAAAGTACACCAATAACCACTGTCTAGTATTCAAATCTGTATAAAAATAACTACCTTTACTAGGATTTGAACCAGGAACCTTCGTCTCCGAAAATCAGCTGTTAAACACCTGACTCGCAGCGACGACTTTTCTAAAATTAAAATGTAGTTTTTTTAAATTCAATAATTTTTGCAGCATTTATCTTTTCAACCCTTAAAAGGAGATTGCACGATGCTTCCAACTCAAAATTTCGATTCTTGGTTTTTTATGTTTTTCAATAGTTTAGGCCTAGATCGACTGAAAAACATTAAATTAGGTACGTCAAAAAAAAATTTTTATGGAAAAATGAAGTTTTTATCAAGTTTACACAGAAAAATTATCATGTTAAGAAGAATATTTTTCATAATTTTATACTGCTCGTTTTAGTGCAAAGAGAATTTTAGTTTTTAAAATATCTGCATCACGGTTTTTAATAATATCAGCTGTTGGTTCAGCTTTCTAAACAACTGTTGGTGGGAAATTTACTTGTTTGTGTACATATTTTTGATTTGTGCGTTCTTGTTTCTTACCTTTCCCGTAAATTTAAATTTTTAACATTAAGGTACATTTACCTCAGAAACCAATAAACCTATCAGGCTGAAATTTTTACCAGTTAATTATCTTGTATAGCCACATACACCGACCTTTTTATAACTTCCTCAGGTGCTTCAAAAGTTAATAATACGCAAAACACGTAGAAAACAATTTGTAAAAAGTTTATGTTATTTTAATTTTTTAAAAGAATGATATGGTCCAAAGATTAAATTCAAACAATGTCAGTAGCTCGAGAAGAAACCCAACACCTATAGTGTGTAAAGTTTTATTTCCCTATCTTTTACCAATCCTATGCAAAATGTAATACCTAAAAATAGCACATTTAACATTGGCGGAATACAAGTACAGTCTCCCCTTATCGTTCGTTAAACGATACTTAAGTTACCCTGATTTTCTCTATACATTATAGGTTTTGCTTTAGATCATGAATTTCGAAGTATATGAAACTGTTTAAGTTAATATCAGAATTAACGATAATATGGTGAATGTCGTTCCGTTAACGGATAATAAATTAGGAGTGGATGTGTATGAAGAAAGAAATATGTTAAACGCATCACAAGGAAGAAGAAAATGGTAGCTAAATGTAACCACAAGAAAAGGCAGGACACGATTTAAACTTTTGTGAAAGCTATTCAAAATTAGGGAGCAATACAGTTACCATAGTAACGGATAATTAATTGCTTTGCTTGAGGGAGGGCGAGTCGCTACTTTTCGTAATTAAGCTCCAACAGCTGATTTCTAAAATATAATACTTTGATGCAAAATAGACTTGCTCCTTCGTTTTTGTATGAGCTCATGTTACACGCTATAATACTTCTAATTTTCGTAATATTGTTCACAATAGTTTTAAGTCCATTTATGTATGATTAAATATATTAAAAATTTTTTCTACGTACTGTAGTATTAAAGGAAAGTAATAAGTTCTCAAAATACAAAGATTCTTCAAACATTTTTATAATTCTTAATCTAATTTTATTATGTATTTATTTACGCTTCAACCGCATAAATAAAACATTATCGAAACCACATCTAAATTCAGAAGATTCATAAATTTAACACAGATTCTTAAATCAGAAAGTAATTTCGAAATTACTTTACAAACAAATTACTAAAAGGAAATTACTTTAAAGGTGTTAAGACAGATGAATAGGGATGAAAAGGATAACTCTGCACTGTGTGTGATTGAGGACGAAGAGTGGAGAAGACATTACATGACGTTATGGTGCGAAGACAGGGTCATGGGTCAGGAAGAGGACGAGTTGGACTTTCCGAGTGGCTCTGTAGACCTAATCTCTATGGAAGAACTGCAGGTGGTGCTCAAGGAAACAGGAAATAGGAAAGCTACAGGATTAGATGGTATGAGTGCGGAGTTGGTGAAATATGGAGGCGTGCTCCTGCATTTGAGACTCCTGCATCTTATGAATGAATGCTGGAAGAGATGTGTGATTCCGGATTCCTGGAATTCGGCAGAGGTCATTTCTATTTTTAAGAAAGGCAATCGGAGGGATTGCAACAACTACCGAGGTATCTCCCTGTTGAATATGGGATATAAGCTGTTTTCAAAAATAATTACTAATCGACTCAAGACAATAGGTGAAGCATTGCTGAGTGAAGAGCAGTGTGGTTTTAGAGTGGGCCGGACGTGTATGGACAGTGTTTTTTCGGTAAAGAGAATAATTGAGAAGCAACGGGAATTTAACCGTGAAACACACATGGCATTCATAGATTTTGAAAAAGCGTTTGATAGGGTGGATCGCAGCAAGCTTTGGATGATTCTGGGGGAAATAGGGTGCCCACCGCATCTGATCAGGGTGATCAAGTCTATACAAAAACACGAGGATAACCGTTAACACAGGGGTGAAACGTTTAGAGGAATTTGTTATTAATAGGGGTATCAGACAAGGGTGTAGCTTATCACCTACATTATTTAATATGTATTTTGACTACATTTTTAAAATTTGGAAACGCAACGTTGACCCGGGTGTACGGTTAGTCAGAGACTGCTACATAAATGCAATGCTTTTTGCTGATGATCTGTGGTTGGTTCAGGAATCGGAGGATGCACTCCAAAAATCTGTATATATCCTGGATAAATTGTGTGAAGATTTTAATCTCAGAATTTCCGCCACGAAAACCAAGGTAATGGCATTCAAGGGGAAATATCCGGTCCGATCTAAAATTGTCATAAACGATGCGATCGTGGAGCAGGTGTCCAATTTTAGTTACTTGGGATGTGATGTAGGAGTAGACTTGGATTTAGACATCGAGCGGAAGATCAGTAAGTTCCAAAGGATTTGTGGCACAATCAATAGAACATTGCATAACAGGGCCAGACCTGACACAATTATGAAGTTTTACAAGGTAATGGCAACTCCCATAATAATGTATGGGGGTGAAGCGTGGGTGCCCACGAAGAGAAATGTTCAAAGGATCCAAGCAGCGGAGATGAGATTCCTGCGACGAGTTAAGGGATGCTCACGGTTGGATAAAGTGCGGAATGCCGATATAAGAAAGGAGCTCCAAGTCTACTGCCTGAATGAGAAGATTGAGGGGTATCGCGGGCGATGGAGGGGACACCTGGACAGAATGCCGAATAACAGAATACCTCTCCAAGTACACCGTTATGCAGCGGTTGGACGGAGAGATGTGGGACGACCTCGCAAGGCATGGATGTGAGCTGGGAGTTTCAAGTTTGTGAGTTCCGAACAGGCGACTGCCTAAACCTTGAAGGAAGAAGAAGAAGAAGAAGACTTTACAAACAGTCATTTATTTACAATTCGGAATAATAGTTTCGTTTATTCGAAATAATAAATATGTGTAAATATTATTATATAATCAAGGGTTTGAGATGACATAATTCAGACTACTTCCGAAAAATGAAAAAAATTACCCTAATGTATGCGAATGGGGTGAGTGAAACTCATAAAATTAGGGCATGATAAAATATCAAGGGTAAAATATTTTTAATACTTAGAGGAATGGACTTACCATACTTTCAAGATTAAAAACACAAAGTTATAAATTACGAACGATTAACTCTTATTTCTCAATAAACTTAATCTTAAAATACTCATTAATCTAAAAACTCAATCATCAAACTAATATTCATTCATTAGTTAAACACACCTTCATTCACTTCGTCCACTAATTTTAAAACGAAAATTACATCTTTCTCCGTATTAATGAAAAGTTGTACATCGTCTGGACCCAAGAAGAAACCCTTTATCACTTATAACCATGAGATTACACGGAAGCAACGCTGCTCTGGTGTAATAAATCCAATTAAAACTCAATCAAATTCTGCCATATTGTGTTGGATTCCTTGGAAATGAGTAATCAAATACGAGAGGTAAACAATGAAGCTTTTTGTGGTAGCGAGCAAAGAACAACCTCGATAAAATATTTGTCATACTCTATGGAAGAAAATATCTGACATAAATAGAAATACAAAAACAATATTATTAGTAATATTTGCCACATGGAACTATGTTTTACTTTACAGCTTTATGTACTATTGTAAAATAAATAAACAGAGCAGCCAAAACAATACACGCATAAAACTTCTTTTTAGAATCGATTTAACAATTTAAAATAATTATCTCTTTCATACATTAAAGCAACAGTTTTGTTGTTAGAGCAACAGGTATCATAAAAGAGTAATAAAATGTTACCACTGCAACGACTGTAGCAAAATTACTGACTTTATTTTTAAAAACGAATGGTTTCCTTTAAATATAGTTAACATAAAATACATTTAACTCAATGACATTTGTTACTATTTAAGCAGTACAAAAACACTGCAGTAATGAAATGTACTTACGTTTTTGTTAAAACATAGCTAAATAGAATCTTACATACTACGTTTTTCTACAAGTGACTTGTCATTTATATAAATTATAAATTACAAAATTTTGTTTAGTAAAATTTTCCAAAATATGAGTTAGCCAGGAAATATGAATCCACTAAATTTTTGTAATACCGATAAAGATATTTCATTGTTATCATCATCATCTGTCAAGGATTAGGCTCAGTGGTCTGTTCTGGCATCATCTCTTTTTAGATTTTCCCAAGCCTCACTTCCCTCTAGGTTTATAATTCCATGTTCGTAGAGGAAGTGTGTGTGTTGGGATGCAAAGTAAATGGTTCGATCAGTTCACGTTTTTCCGTGCTCGGTCAGCTCGTGCGAGGGTTTGGCTCTGAATCGAGTAAGGGCTAAGCTTAAACTTGTATGGGACAATGAGATAGGGAGACTCAATCCAGACACGGTGCGTCCCAATGGCTAAAAGGAAACGTCCTGCAGATATACAGGCAGGTATGAATAAGGCAGAGCCAAGTAAGCACCTGCGGATCAACTAAAGTGAAAAGTGGTCAACGGTCTTCAAGGCGGAGATGAAGGTTTCTGAACGGCGTAGAGGTTGGAAGAGCCCAGGGAGTCAACCAAAATAAAATCCAGGGGAGGTGTAACCCTGAGAAACAGTCAACGGCCTCAAAGTCGGAGGAGGAATTTTCCCAACAGTGGAAAGGAGGAAGAAACTAGGAGGTGGGTCTCCAAATGAAAACAAGGGCCCGTCTAGAGGCTCCAAGGTGGCACCCCCACAACTGGACTCCTCAGCGCAGGGCTCGTAACTCGGCCTAAGGAAACCTTTGTCACTGGCAACCATCAAAAGTTAGCCTTGAATCAGGACCGGGATATATAGAAAAAGATATCTGCCCGATAAAATAATAATATTATTTTACACAGTTATATATATTATTATATATATATTACATATTACACAGTTATGTTATAACTGTGTAATATGTACTACAAATATTTTGTGTCGATTTAGTGTTTTTGCAATAAAATTTGATGAATATTACTTCTTAAATAATGAAGCAATTAATGTGTATAATTGATTCACTAAGTTCACTAAAATAATCTAATTAATTAAAGTAATAATCGCAATTACATCGCTTTCAATAAAAAATAATTTAATTGGTCTTAATTTTTCTAGTTCTGTATCAAACGAATAAAAGATAAATTAAGGAACACGAGTAATGAGCCATAAAGATCTAGTTTATCAGACTGATTACATTACATCAATAGTTCATAAACCAGTTAATTGGAAAAGTTTTTTAGATTAAGTATTAATTTTGAGACGATTAGGCTACATCTATTTGTGCTACTTCCTGTGTAAAAACAGCGAAAATTGTGCATAAGACATAACATTACGTATTGCAGAAGAATAAAGTGAACATTAATAAATAAATTGACATAATACAAAAATACATTTTAAAAAGTATATTATTTTTATCATTGCTGCATATTTTAACGCTAACTTTTATAAAGTTGATAGTAAACAACTCTCATAACAATTCGTGAAACTCGGAAATATCGTAACTTGTTAATAGCACATTTTAGCGAAGTTACACCTTGTCAGCCATTCTTCAATTTATTTAATAAGTTAACTTCTCAAAGATCTTTGAAACTTTCACATCGGTAATGTAACTGCTGTTTTGACTACTTGTTTAGGTCTTATTATCAAATAAATAAAAAAGCAAGATGAAAGGTAAACTTTTCAACACTGAACTTCTGAGGGGATCGTTTTACTTCAACTAAAAGAATTTTGTAACACCTAAGCCTAGGTCGTTCAGGATCTGATTATACGAAATAACAAAAAAGCCTTCTTTAACACATTCAGTGCTAGAGACTCGCCTAGCGGGTTCTGTTTTGTTATCATTTTAAATAATTCCGGAAGGACATTACCTGTCTGATATCAGTTTCTTGCTATTATATAGCCCTCAGAAAGGGTTTTCTTCTTTGAAACCATACAGTTCGTTTTTGAATTTTCGTTACACGGTCAAAAAACCCTCGTACAGTATACTCGTTCAGTACTTTTTACGGGTTTTCAGGGTACAGTTGAAGCCGTGAATTTAGTATGCAGGTATCGATTCAAAATAGCTTACACTTTTAGATTTAGGTACTTTAAAAGTATATTATTTGCTGTTTAAAATTACATAAGAATTTACGCGTAAATCGTAAAGGTAAATGGAAAAATTTTAACAACAAGTTCATTTATTATAACAGGCGAAAATTAACCTAAAAAACATTGAATTGTTTACTTTTACCTTATAAACAAACATAACTCCATGTATAAGTCGCAAATAAAATAAATCTACAAAAGCTTTACTAACATAAGTTGTAGGTCCTACATAAAGCAAGCGGAGAACACGCTGCACGAGGAATCAGCCCAAAGGGCACAATGTGCACATTCATACCTCATAATTGCTCAGCATTAAATGTGTTAAATTTACAACAATTATTTATAAAATTATAAATTACAATCGATTGTTAGCCCAGACTACTAACATTTCAATTTAATAAAATACAAAATTTAAAGCTTCAACTAACTTAACTAACAATAACAGCAATTTTACAAGTAATAGTAACATCAGACCTACAACCGATTACATACAGTACGAAAATATTTTTCTAATGTAGGCCACTTATGAAAATGTAAACAAACACTTCCTAACAGCACTCATTCATCCGTAACCGTGCGGCAACTTGAACAGAAGTAAGTGATAAAGGGCTACAACTTTAAAATATCTGTGGCAGTAGTCGTTTCTAGAAAGATACAGATTTTCTACCTAATAAGAGCACAATGGAGAATGTTACAATATGTTCTTTATTCCCAGTCACAATTTTGTACATGTTTTGTCTGGGATTACCAAAACGTCTATTCTAAAACCCAGTTCATACAAACAATTTAAATTCTTAAATGCCCAGAATATTCCAAAATTTACGTTAGTAATGTACAGTAAATACCTACCGTATTTACACATGTAATGCGCGCCCCTATGTAATGTGAGCACCTTGCGTTTCAAAATTTGTTTACGAAAAAATTAAGATTGTGAAAGTATAACTGAAGTACCGAAATTTTTAGCAGAACACTTGAAGCACCTTTTATTGCAAATTGAATACACTTACAGATTACTGATTTAATACACTTACTGAAATTTAAAACTTTACTGTACATGACTATAATACAGTATTGTAAAACTTGAATCAATCATTACTGTCACTGTTTACATTTTGACTACTGGTATTTGAATTTCTGCCCATAACAGACAGGTGGAGTGTCAAATTATTTACACTCAATCTGTTAGTTCCAGGGCTAAAATAAATAGTTCTGTTTCTTGTCACATGGTCAGCCAATTAAATGACTGAATCATTTAAGAACAGAAGAGGTAGAGGTGTAAAAGACACCAATCAGAGTTATCTCCTCTGAAAGTAATGAATTTCATTATACAGCCAGACCCTGTGGTGAATGAAGTGAAGGTGTCATTTGCAGAGTGGAAAATATGTGTGCTTTTCAGAGGGCCCGGCATGCTGATAAGTGTACTTTTCCATTCAGTGAGGAAGGCAATGGTAAACCACCTCACTCCTCGTTTTACTTAGTAAAACCTCTACGGGTTCAAACCAGCCTTTCGGCTGATGACCTAAACAACAGCAAAATTTGAATTTGTGGAATCACTCTCACTTTGCCATATCATTATCGTCTTCTGGGCCGTCCATAACATTAGAAATGCAACATTTTAAAGACATTTCCTCGCTAAATTTTCTGGAATTTCATCCAATACTTTTAAAATCCACTGACAAATCAAAGTGAATGAAGACCTCTTTATTTTTTGTAGAACTCGTTTCCTTCCGTTATCCATTTTGTGTAAAAACATTTTTTTTTATTTTTGAAAGGTCAATTTATACACACGACTATAGTACGTAAAATGAAAGATGAAGCATGTGTTTGGAAGCACGTATCTCACCAAGTAAAAACAAATTCAGGTACGGCTCGTTTTAAAGTTTGGTTTTCTGTTATTTCATTCAAATAAATTACTAAATATAGGAATGTACAGGCATTTTCTAGAAACTTGTGAACAGAATATGTATGTACCTGTTTTTTAGAACATTTTTCACTTAGTCCATGTTTCAGAACTTGTAGCGTAATCAATTTTATGAAAAAAATATGGCGTTTTAGAGAAGTGTTCCTGCATGTTTTCTTAAATGTCAGCTAAAATACAGCCTTTTAGTAGAAAGAGTAAAGGAATTAGAGCGTTTTTAAAAAAGTGGTTTCTTCGTTCCTTATGGACGTAACGAGTTAAAACGAACGCTGTATTCCTTTAATTAATAAGAGAATGAAATTTCACTTTTTATTGTTTTTTCAATTTTAATGTTTTTTACTTGTGAGATACGCAGTTCCAAACACAGGCTTCATCTTTCATTTGACGTACTATAATGGCTGCAAGACGGATGTCATCCCGCCCAGAATCACTACTTGTTCGCATTTTCTGGCCGATAATTTTCTCTAGACATCTTCAGTAAGATGTCCACGGAAACTGTCCATTAAGAGCATAATATTAGGGTTTCTTAACAGTGTTAAGAGTGTTCTTAATACTGTATTTTTAAGATTTAATTTTTTTTTGCTCTCATCTAACCTTAACATCCGTTGTTTGTGCGGAACCTCAATTTACAATCTCAATTATCGAGAAATATGTGCGCGCATTACATGGGTAAATACGGTATTTAAAAAAATATACGTGGTAATAATAATAGCTAAATGATAAACTCGTACAGAATAAAATGTACAATAATAAATAGAAACAAAGAGTATAATGTTTGATTTATGTTGTACAATAGTTTTTAATACGTCCGTGTTGATGTTATCTAATATATTTATTGTAGGATACAACACAGGAAAAAACAGGAGATAAAAACTGATGTCATGCGATAATTTTTATAAAAAGTAGGCCTATATGATTATTTTTATTATAACATTTATTCTGAAAATGTTTAATTCCAATCCTTTGTTTAGAAGATTTAAAAATAACGTAGCTACATTTAAAATTGTATTTTACTTTGAATATCTAAAACCAATTAATTATGATAAAATAATTGTTTTAATAATCCAAGTATTGTAAGTTTAAAAACCGTAATCCCATAGCAAGTTTTAAAAAAAATAGCAAATTTATATTAAAATCATCAATAAACAACAACACTTCGAACCAAAACACGATTATTCAGTACAATAAAGCTAAAATATTACGTTAAAATAAAGATTTTTGAATTTACATCCAAACCTTATGCACGTTAAGGCTAATGCGAACGGCGGAGGATGATACATAAAAATGAGTGCTGAATAAATGCCCAGATCTGGCCGGGAATCAAACCCGGAACCCCTGGCGTAGAAGCCAGTTGCGCTAACCACTGCACGAACGGACCGGCCAAGTTGAAATAATATGTAAACTTACAAAATTTCACTTAACGACAAAATGAAAAATATAATTTTTGAATGAAACGTTTCCATCTACTTTACAAAAAGTCAAAAAATTATTAATATTCAAAAATACAATTAATAGAATATTGTACGTACCTGAACGTTATCTTCTGTAATATGTATTTCTCCTGTATAAGAGTATTCTACGAGAAGTTGAAGGGCAGTGGAGTCGATATCGTGAAGAACAACTTCACGCTGTAACCTTTCGGCCATATCATCTGAAAATAAATGTGTTAAGAGACGTAAAGCGATGTTATAGCACTTATAAAATCGTTGAACAGTGTTTCAAAAATTTTATTTTGGTTCAATTTTTATGCTTAAATTAATAAATACAGTATTAAGATGATAACAAATCCAGAGAGGTAAGTAAGACAGAAATTTATTTATTTGACACTTTATTAAACACTACTAAATATTTTATACTTGAAGAAATTGTTTAGTTAAACGTTAATTTACAGCCTTTTAATCTAATAATGTAAACGCATTACTGCTAAATGCTCAAAGTTAGCAAGTAGTAGGGACCTGTTCCTCCTGTGAAACCTTGACCTTAGTGACTTTAGATTTAGGCCTTCACTAACCTTACACCGACGCACAAGCCTTCACAGACCTTCAAGTGACGTGACATGTTAGCAACGTCATATGACGTAATAAGTAAAAAACAAAAATTTATAATACAGCAAAAAATTGCGGTAATAGGACGAAACGATGTGTTCTGTTTCAATTTGTAGGGATTAATTAAATAACTGTTCCAGAGCCAAAATTCATCAACCTTCGCACTAGTATTCATTTCCCAGCTTTTGAATAGTGTCCCATTTTTTACTTGAAAAAAACCCCTGTGATATGCAAACCCAAATTTTTCACATGGTGATTTAAACGTGGGTAATGGTACGTCTAGAAAAGCTCTAGAATACAAACCTTGCGCATGATTTTTAACAGCCGTACATTCTTTCTTGCTGAAAATACTAACTAATTTTGGTATCTGATTGCAATACTTGACATTATAACCAATATGAATGGCACAATTGAATCGCTTCATGCAAAAAGAGCCTCAGTCCAATTTTTTACGAAATTGACTTTTGAGTATTTCTGTATTCTTTATACGTAAACGCACATTTTCATTATAAAAAGACTTCAGTCCGAGCAGTGTAAGTGATAGTAAACATGTGTAGATTTTTACAATCATGCTAAAAGGGCCTCAGTCACGGACTGAAGCCCTTCTTGCTTGTACAAACGATCAGCTGTTTTATATTTTATAACTTCTAAAAATCATACCGTCAAAATATCTCATTACAAAGAAAAAAAGTCCAAGTATTTAGATGCAAAATTAAATATAAAACCAATTTTTGATTTATTTGAAGTGAAATACCACACGTCGAAGTAGGGTTTATTACGTTTTGTAATTTTTTAAAGAAAAGTTATGTTTAAAAATTGGGCGTCTACAAGTAGTTAGATGTTTGTTGCGTTTGTGAAGTTTTACAAATAAAATTAAATTCAAGATTTCGGATTTACGCAAAAAGGCCCTCATTCCATCACATTTTAAGGCAGTGTAGCAAAATTTAAATCATGAAACTATCATTTTATTTCATAAATTATTTTCTTAAGTCTAAAACTAAAATTCTATCACTTTATCGCAATGATACATGTTTATTTTAGACGTGAAATCAGTTTTTTGTATTTTTTTGAAAGTTTAGGTTACCGGACTGAGGCCCAATTAGCATGAAGCGATTTAATTATTTCCATATTTCAAAAATCCCTGTGAATTATTTTAGCCGATCGTATTGGAATTGAACTTTCTGTGATTACAATCACATTCAGAACATTAGCAACATGATTACCTGAATATTCTAACATTATACATTACATTGGCCAATTGAACAGTACCATGAGCATTTTGAAATGAAATGATTTTATATTTATGTAATCGGATACGGACAAAATCGCGACAGTAAATTCTATGAATATCTCACAGTTGTTTTAATTTATTAACATTAACTCATAACTTATACATTAACTCATGATAAATGTATTGTGACAACATCAAAGAAAAGGATGGTTCGCGAAGGTTCCAGTGTTTTCATGAAATGGTACAGAGTAGATAATAGAGTGAAAAAGGAATAATAGGACAAAAGTAACAATAACACAATAGTAACAATAAAAGTACGCCTATTTATAAAAGGGTATTGTGTACAACTATTATGAAAGGGTCGACCTGTAACACTTCCCATTAACAATAGATCTTTTGTTACTTGTTTACATCAGTTAATCAGTTATGACTTTTTGAGAACTATTAAAAAAGATTATTGATCGATTCTCTGTGCCGTTCCAGAAGTCTCTTTGAACCCCTCATATAAATAGACCCCCGAGCGCGGTCAGTGAGTCAGTATTCGTTTAATCTTTGACGAGTAGGTATCGGACGTAGTGCAGGCGCGTTTCCAAGCATTGTGTTGGTCAACGATTGTTATACTGTCTTTGTTTGTATGTGTTGTGAAAATTTATTGTGTATCTGCATTAAATCCAGTTTTTGTGTATTTAGTTTCATTTTGTATGTGTAGTCTATAAAATTGATTGTAAGTAGTGCTAAGTAAATTATTAAATTATTTATTGTTTATTATTTATTTTAAGTAAATTAATAAGTTATTTATTATATTACTTTATTATAATTAGTTTATTTTTTATTTTGTAAATCTTTGAGTAATAAATATTTGTAATTGTAAACTTTAGTGTAATAATTATTTAATAACCTAGATCCCGAAACGGACCTTAGCGATAAGTGTCACAGTATAGTTCTAGCGATATTTTACTGCGCTCTATATCCTTTAGATATTTTATCAAACGTATTAATTTTTATTGAATATTTTTATTTCCAAAAATTATCATAACAATAAATCACTGATAATTCTTGACTCTTACGTAAATGAGGATGTTTTCTGCATCTTCTGCAATACTTACCACCTGGACTTCAATAATTCCCACAAAACGCTTGTTTGTTGTTGAAATATATTGTACAAAGTTTTGCCTTTAGTTTTGTCTTTAAAGATGGTACAATATTGAAATGTCTGATATCAGGGTACGTAAATATGTCGGACATGATACGGTCAACAATTTCCAACCAATACTAAAAGTTGTCACATGAGGTGTGTCATTAAGTAATATAAGAAATGCATATTTGTTATAAATATGGATTAATTATATATCATCAGCTTTGTCTCACCGAGCTCTACAAGAAGCCGTTTTAAAATCGGACTACCCGTTCAAAAGTTATAGCCCACTTAGGGTTTCTAAATCTTTAATCAGATTTGCATTAGCGCGTTTGGAGATAGAGATATAAAAGTTTTGTAATAAAAATAATATTAATTTTTGTAAAATGGTACGTTATTTTTTGTTCACCAATTACTTTTGAAATAAACTTTATTTTTGAGTGACAGTGTTAACCTCCCAATAATATTAGGCTATAATAGACGGCGTTTATCCATCTACTTGACATGCTCAGCGACTTCTATATATCATAATAGTTTTTTATTCTACGTTAAACATTATTTTGTTTGAGAATCGCTCTTGAGTTATTATAATGAAATCTTTTGTACATCCAAAACATGCTTTGTCTTACCAAAAAATATCACGTAACCATTTTCTTCTTTTCCTCACTTTTATTCTAGAATTCAAAGCGTTCAGTTCACATACATATGCATATCTTAAAAACTTTAAAATTTTCATCTTTGAAAAGTGTTAGCCTATGTGTTAAAGTGTTGCGTGTGTAATTTTAAATTTTTCTATGAATTAATTGTTAAAAAAAATTGTAAATATCACCATGTTATTAATAAAATGGATTCACACCAGGTAAAAATAATTATTTAACACAGTTTTTTGTGTAAGTATAATGTATTTAATATTTTTAAAAGTAACATAAGATTTTTTTAAGCGCATTTACAAATGCAAATTCTTAAATAATAATAATACATTTCCCACAACCTATTCTTATATAAGTAAAAATTTAAGTATTAGATAAAATTATAAAATTTGCTTAAAATTAAAAAAAATTTTATTGTAATGTTCTATTATAAAAAAATAATATAATAATATCTATTCTAAGTAAATATCTAAAAACAATGAATAAATCGAAAGCTTTACGTCCCACAAAACGCTTGTTTGTTGTTGAAATATATTGTACAAAAATTATATATTTAGATTAATTATATTTATATTATAATTATATATATTAATATATTTAAAAATTTCTACTTAATGCCTATAATTAATGTTCTTAAAGTAATAATTTTCAAAAACACAACAAATAAATCGTTAGTAATTAGTTAAAATTTACATTTTACATTAAAAATATAAGATTTTAAAAACATTTTCGGAATAAAATGCGTTAATTTGATATTCTTACAATAATATTTTCTTAAATCTTTTGATAATTAAAAATATTAAATTTTAAAAAATACAACGAAATATTCTTTAAATGCTAGTCATTTAATAAAATGAATTATGTAATTAATGATGCACTATTTTTTTTACACACTACTGCAATATATTTTTAAAAAATGGAAAAAATTAATTCATTTTCCTTTTTTTATCATCGATGTCATTTCTACAAACTTTTAGCAAAAACTCAAAATCTTCTAAATGAATTTTTTTTAAATTTTATTCCCCCATATCATTTTCCCCTATTTCTCTAATTACTGTTCTAATACCCTCACCATCCCTAACTTTCTCACTCCAGCTTTCCTCTACCTAATCAGCTTCCATCTTTCTCATCCCAATTTTATTGTTCTAACACATTGTTTTCTACTTTATCGGTTTAATTTTTCTCATCCAAATTTTCTTTTCTCATCGGCTTCTACCCCACCAGTTTCATTTGCTAGATGGTTCCCCACCCTTTTACTTTCATTGTTTTGATTACTTTTTTCCCCAACTGTTTTTCCTTATACAAAAAATTCCGGCATGCTATCATCACCATCATCATCATCATTTCCCCATCCCCATTATCTCCGCAATTTCTTACTTTATTTTTTTTTAATATTAAATCTGAAATTATATCTTTTAATATTTTTACTGAATTTGTATTAAACCAATTACTGAAATCGAATTCTAGATATTTCCAATTACTCTGCGCACCCACGTATTACTGTCTCTTATCTCAGCCCTATATTGTCAACTGTCTCTTTCTATTCCATCGGTATTCTTCTATGCATTCTATTCAATTCTGTTAAATTTCAGGGACAAACAATTAAAACGGCGGGCATCGATTTAAGACAAGAGTGCTTCCTTCACTTATGGACAACTTTATGTCAGACTTTCTAGAGCTGGAAGTGCAGAAAAACAATTTATTTTGCTGCCACAGGGCAAAAAACCACAAATACTGTATACAGAGAGGTTTTAAAATAATTTAATGAGGCCTACATTAGCTGCTGTGAAGCAAAGCAAGCGGGGGTTGCTAGTACGCCAATAAAAACTAACTGAATGGAATTTAGAAACTGATGCCCCTGTTAATTAGTTGCTGTGTATTTCGTTCAACGGTAGTTTGTTCGCATGCACATACATCTAAACCTGCAGCTCCAGGAAAGGTCTTAATGAGGTTATTTTCAGAAATTTTCTGAACATCAATTTCATTTCCATCAACAAATTTGGAATAAAACAATCTTTTAGTTTATATTATAATTTAAAAAAATTAGAATAAATTTTATCTTTTGTAACTGGCTTTTTTGTATCAATTTGAGTTTTACTTAATTTCTTTATTTTTCATGTTTTTTTCTTTTTTTATTTCAAACCACGTTTGTTATGATACAAACATCCGGATTGTTTGGATCATATAGAAATATCGCCTTTTTCGCCACTTTTGTCCAGTGGGGTTTTAAGGGTAAATTTTTCAAATCTTTAGTTTCTGTTATTTCAATTTTAACTAAAACGGCCCTTCTTCTCCCGGTGTAGTTACCGTATATCTTTCAACATCCATAAGCTCTGAATACGATTAGGGGAATTACCTTTTTGACGCAAATAATTTACAAAATTGATCCTGATCTACATTAGCAGAATCCGTATCAATATTCGAAATTTGAATCGTATTCGCTTTTAATTATAAAAGTTTATTAACGCATTCTATTTGATGATTAACGTTATCCTCATAAAATCACCTTTTGCTCAGATTTACATTTCTGAAGTATGAGACAAATTCATCATATCTTAAAGTTTTATTTTTAAAATTAAAAATAGTCTCAGGAATGGATTTTTTCAAAGTTTTGATCAGTTTAGCAAGGCAGTTTTCTAGTACTCGATGTATCATTATTAAATTCTCATTAAAGTCATTCGTCTAGAATTATTCTCTTTTTACTTCTTTTATAATTCCTTCCCATAAAATTATAGTATTTAATTGAATTTCAAATAATTTTTTGATAATATCATCGGCAGAAAATGTAGGTTCCATCTATAAAAAAATTTAAAAAATAGTGAAAAATTTAATATTATTAAGATTTTAATAGATAATATTCTATTTATGATTTTTTTAAGCAAAACTAAAATGTATACTTACGTTTTCAAGCGAAACTGAAGAATCGAAGAAGAAATATTATGAAAGCAATTAATTGCAATATGTTTGCAATATAAATGTAAATAATAATTCACAATATGTGATGCGATAAAATCAAATCAGCGAAATAACTGTCGTCAGAGAACGCTGCAAAGTGACACATTTAATGCGAGAATAGTTATAAAATTTCTTTGTAAAACATTACCCTTTTATACTGCAACCGTAGGCTTTATTAAACAGAGGTGGTAAATGTACCGAAAATTTTAAGCAGAAACAATGCTTATTACACGACTGTTCACTTCAATACTTAACTTACGAGTACAATTCAAATACTGTTCAGTATTGAACTGAAATAATTGGATTAATTTTTGAAAGGCGCCTAATAATTTCTTTTTTAGTTTGAAGTCTTACAGTTTCGCAACAAACGCAAAACATGCAATTTTTAAACTGCAGAAGATGGATACCAGAGAGGAAGGTTATAGGGACTCGGGTTGGGTGGCAAATTTCTCCCGAAATTCTCGGAGAGTTCATGATTTCAGAAGAAGAAAGCTGAAAGCCATTGAAGAGTTCCTCCAGAAGGTGATGAAGAGAAGAGAAGCCCAGCTGCGTTAGTCTCGAACGAAGTCTCTCTAAAAAAGGGGGAAATGGGTGGACAGAAGGAATTACGCTGAGATAACGTTATCCAGCTAACAAAGAACAACCGGCTTGTGAAGTTATGCCTAATGGTGATCCCGCAGCAAGTCAGTATTGGATAGAAAGGAGCTAAGAGGTTTTGGCGGACAGTTGCCTTCGGCAGAGCTTCGTATAACCCAGGTGAAGGTTCACTTACTTGGGTACTGGTAAATTCGATTTCTGATAATCCGATAATCTGATAAATCCGGTAAATTCGAATGAGCGATGAAAAAATACCAGACCTGACAGGAATCGAACCCGAGACTGCAGTGTTATATAGACTGCTAGTTTTAAATATCCTTTTAAGCTGTATTGAAAATAGCTTGATAGTCCCTGGGAAACACTGTTTTTTACATAATGGTCAATTTAATGATTCAAATATTGAAGAACAAAATAGGTATAAATTTTATGTAACATGAATAAAGATAAGTTAAAAAACATACAAAAAAGATAAATTTCATACATACAAAATTTAAGAAAAAATTGACCAGTTTAACTTTCAAACTGCATTCAAAAAATATTGGTGTGAAACACTCATACGACTTTCTCTTGTCAATGTAAATAATGAAAAATATAACTTATGTTTAACCATTAGTAAACAATGTAAAATGAAAAACATAACCTAATTTTAATCATGAGTGAATGACGGAAAATAGAAATAAACCTCTGAAAATAAATTTCAAGTACGGAAAATCACTGATTGGATGCTTAACTAGGCTCTGCAGAAGAAAATTATGAAAATAAAAGTTGAAGATATTTTAACTTTCTGTAACTTTGATTATATACAACTTTATCGTTAAATGAATGCTAAGGCCGCAATCTTGAAAGCTCTATTTTTTACCTTTATTTTAATGAGCAAAATACAGGAAATCACAAATTGGCTTGGTTTATCCAAGCTTTGTAAAAGTAAATGCTTATAATTTATTATAAGCATTTATTATAAGCCTACTACCCAAACGTGTTCGTCATATAAATTGAACTGCTTGTGATAAAGTTGTGATATGTCACTCAAAACTGAAAAGTTCATTGAAGCATTTCGTTGCTGTCGTTATTTATATGACAACTATAGGACATAAAAATATCTGTAAAAGCGGTCTTCATGTGACAAAAGTTTTCTGTATGTAGTTACTCTCCAAACTGTAATCGTTTTTTGTTTTTATCATGTACCGACATTACGTTTTTTCTTTTTGTTTTTAAGAGATAATGACAATAGAGTTCCTTCATCTTCTGATGAAGAACTCATTGCGACAAACCAAATTAACTGAACGCACTCTGAGTGACAGGGAAGAACACACTTGAGATCGGAGTGGGTTCATTTGCCCAGAACGGAGGACGCAGTTTTCATTCTGTGTGAACTACCCTTAATGTAATCTTAACCACGAACGCATAAACAAAACAACCAGTCATTCCGAAGAAAGTTCAATATACATTACCGATCACGGACCTAATAAACTGAATTAATTAAAACAAAATTCGAACAATAAATTTCCTGTATCAGTTCAATTATTGATATTCTTTGTAGTTCCATAACTTTGTTTAACGATCAGCTTAAAGACTGGTCTGGTCTACGAGTATCTATAAAGGAGTCCTAAATAAATGAGGAGAGAAAAAAATTTGATCGTTAGTTCAAAAGTGTCATTGAACATTATTGTGCTAACTCTTATGAAAATACCCTTCCATAAACACAAGTTTATTCTATTTACCAAAGGGGTTTAGCTGTGCTCAAGTCCACTCCTTTCAGAAAAAAGAAACACATTGATAAAGTGTCGTCTGCCACTCATCCTCTTTTCTACTTTATACACAGTTCATTCCATCACAGCTTTTTAATTAACGACATAACTCTATAACGTAACAAATAGTAAAAGAAAATTAATATAAAATAGTAATTAAATATTTACCATTAAACATAGCGTAAAAATAAGGACTAGTAGAAGCTAAGACTACTTTGTGTGCGTGAATTCCGTCGACACCGACCCGCAGTGTGACATCACATAACTGAAAACGAAAAAACATAAATTATTAATTTACTATAACATAAATTTATAGATCAGTTAACAGAGAATAAACAAACCACAAAAATAATACTGAGGCCGCCTCCGTAGCGTAGTGGTAGCGCGCTGGTCTAACACGCGGAGGTCCCGGGTTCGAATCCCGGCTAGGGTCTGAAAATTATAGCAAGTCACAACCCAACGTTCCATAACCGACTGAAGTCGCTAATGACCAAGCTGTTGATACAAATTTAAATAATAAACAAGAACACTGAAAGGCGCTATTTTTGCTTTTTTCCTCAATCAGAAACATTTTCCTTTTTTTATTTTCTCTTGCCCTATATGATAATTAATAGGGAAGGAAAGTATTGTTTTCATGTCAATTTTCCACCGGAAATACACGTTTTCAGGCTGCCTGAACCCCAAAAAACATGTTTACAGCTATAGGTCAGTGTTTGTGTGTGTTAATAAAATATCTCAAGAATGACAGTAATCTACAAAGTTAAAACTTGGAACTTAACTTAGGTACAACTAGGGGACCCAACATTAAAATTTTCATCGAAATCGGTCAGCCAGAAGTAGGCCTAGTTGCTTCGTGCAATTTTCACTTTTTCCAGTTTTCTTAAAAACGGTTCCTACGATTGTTTTTAAACCACCTCATTAACAACATTTATTTTCTCTACAAGATAGGGTAAGAGCTATGCTTGGTGAAATGCTTGGGAAGACTGCTCTCATGATAAAAATGTTTTTTTTTAGATTGGGACCTTAATATGCATTTTAGAGGAAAAGTGTAACGTTGTAGATAATTTAAAAAAAACAATTTTTATTCCAAACATTTTCCCTACAACTCTTAATTTAGCATCCAAAAGCATTTAACCCAGAAATAAATATAGTAATTAAAGAAAAAATCATTAAATAAAAAGTATCACAATAAAAAATTAAATAATTAAATCGAATCATTAAATAAACACCTGAAGTTACCAGAGTTCAAGAATGAACTAAAGAAGAAACAGGAGTAGGAGCAGCCATAGCCGCAGGAAGTCAAAAACAAAAGGGAAACTGGGCACTCCTTGTAAAAGAAGCAAAGCACACTATGTAAATAATAAAAAACAAATCAACATCAAAAAAATCCATATAAAACAAATAATGAAAAGAACCAAAATTAAAAAATCATCCCAGACCCAAAATTAAAGAAACATCTCCTAAACGATTTATAAGAACAGTGATTAGACCTGAAGAAAGAGAAATCCTATTTTGATAATAAATAACTAAACAATAAGACACTAATCCCAATCCATCTCAACCCAAAAGTAAACAAATAAAATCAGGTATCAAAATAAAAAAAACTATTCTTATAATAAATATAAAAACAATATAAAAAAACGAATAATAAATAAATCACCTGATATATAACCCAATCTATAAAATATAACAGAACCAGAGATCAAAAAAACAAAAGATATAAATGTTAAGGAAATTCAATCAAAAAAAAAAAATGCAAGAAAAACAACAAGAATTAAAAAACCCCATTCAAAAAAAAAACGAAATTATATTCATAAAAATAAACTCTAAAAAAAACGTTAGAATAAAACATCACAGCTCAACCTCAAAAAGATCTCTGATACCACAAATCAAAATTTTACTTAAACTAATTGAACAAAAAAAAAATTTAACCTAAACATTAAAAAAAATACAGGAATCATATGTAATAACAATACTATATACTCAAGAACATTACAATAACGGAAAACCTTAATAAATTATTAATTTCACCATGCTGAGTAAAACTAAAAATCATCAATCTATAACAAGCAGAAAAAAACAAAATAAAAGTAAAAAAAATTAAAGTTAAATTTCTTCATATTAAGAGTCTGATAACAAGAAAAATTTCAGAAAATAAATTGATTCTAGGAGGACAAGACATATTCAACACACAAAATATAAATCAAAAAAAAGATAACCCAGGTATTAAAGTCAATAAACCCTTAATTAAAAAAAAGCTTCGTCTACCCAAACGCTATTAATAAAAAAAGGCTATTAATAATTTTCAGTTTTTTTTAAAGTCGAAAAGAGGTTGATATTCATTTTGCGAAATTTACTCATGATTAAAGTTAGGTTATGTTTTTATATTAGTACATTGTTTACTTATGATTTAACATAGGTTGTTCTTTAGGTCATCAGCCGAAAGGCTTGTTTGAACTTTTCGAGGCTTTAATAAGTAAAACGAGGAGTGAGGTGGCTTACGATAGCCTTCCTCAAAACATGTGTTACAATTTTCATTATTTACATTGCCAAAAGAAAGTCGTATGAGAGTTTCACACCAATTTTTTTTTATTTGGCTATTAGATTTAAGGGGATACTGACACATTATATTTAATTACAATACGTTTTATTATGTTGTTGTTTAGGTCAAAAGCCGAAAGGCTGGTTTGTACCTGTAGAGGTTTTAGTGAGTAAAAACGAGAAGTGAGAAGGTTTACTATTGCCTTCCTTACCGAGTTGAAAGAGTATGCTTATCAGCATGCCAGAGCCTCCAAAAAGCACCCACTTTCTACTGTGCAAATGACACCTTCACTTCATTTACCACAGGGTCTGGCTGTATAGTGAAATTCATTACTTTTAGAGAAGATAACTCTGACTAGTGTCTTTTACACCTCTACTTTTACTGTTCTTAAATAGTTCAGTCATATAATTAGCTGAATATGTGATACGAAACAAAGGTATTTTTTGTAGCCCTAGACGATCGAGTGCAATTTAAATTAACGCTCCACCTGCCCGTAATGGGCGGCGTTTTATTATATTGATAAAAATTAGGAATGATTATTTGAAAGTAATTACGCAAATGTTTTAGCGGCTGTCATCCCCTGCAGTGACTTTTATCATAAAATAATTTTATTAGGCATATGCGGAAGAATGGGTCTTACGTAAGAGGTGAAAGAATGCGTAAAACAGCGATATATACAAAGCATTTTGGCATTACAATATCATTGAAAACTTATTAGGCCTCATAAGGTTTTTTTTATTTAAAGTTGCATCAACTGCTTGGTTATTAGCGACTACGAGTGGGTAATGCATCGAAAACAGTGGGTTTTGACTTGTCAAATATTCCATACCCTGGCCGGGAATCAAACCCCGACCTCCACGTGTAGGCTAGTGCGCTAACACTGCGCTATGGAGACGGCCAAAACAGTTTTTTTTACATCTTACAGCAGTAATTGCTTATACAATTTTTCTAATACGTTGTTCTAGAGCAAACCACGCGTTGCTAAAGTTTAATAAACACATTACTTCACTATTTCTACTGTACGTTATTGCGAATTTTGCTTTTTTATTTATTTATTTATTAAGATTAATTACCGCTTTAGTACGTTTGCTTAAAGTGTTGATAAACAATACTAAAAAATGTATTCTTTAACATCTTAAAATCCATTTGAATTTTATTATTGTATTTTAAAACCGTTAAAATTATACAAATAGGTTTATTGACACGAAATACAAACAAATCTATTGAAAATAGTTTTAGTGCCGGATAACGGTGTAAATATTTTACATGCAAATACCGTGCGCTAAATTTGTTTTAAGAAAACTTATTTGCATACAGTAATGTTATAGATAAAAAATTCCTTAAGTAAGATAAAGATTTTTATTTTTTAATTCATTTGCGATACAAATTTAAGCAGATTCGTGCAAAAACCACATTTTCTTACATCATTTAGAAACTAAGTTTTCAATATTGAATTTAAATTATTACATTTAAAAAATTTACAAACGAATTAAAACTAAATGTATTATTTTACTAAGTTATGTTAAATTAGAGTAAAATATAATTATGTAAAATAAAATATTGATTAGTTATCGATATTTCAGTTATTGGAACATAAAATAAGAAAATGATATAAGAGAATTATCCCGTAATTTATATCGAATTAACCCGTTTGGCAGTCACGATCACGTATTCATTTTAAAGTTATACAGGTACTTAAGTTATACATTTTTAAGTTATACAGCTGTACTTAACAGTTTGATGTCAGGATGAAATTTATTTAGTAGAATTGTTTTAATTTTTCAATGTAATAGTAAAAAAATATTAGTAACAAATTTACAATTTTAGCCACGACCATGGCCCAGTGGTTGAAGTGTTAGACTGTGCTTCCCACTTCAAAGTGAAAAGATTCAAAGTTTTGGGTTCGATTCCAGGTTAGGATCTGTAATTATTACATGTTGAAACCCACCGACTATGTGTCGTAACCGATAATAGTCACTTCAACTGCTTAGTCATTACACAATACGGTAGGTTATGTAAATGGAACGGGAAGTCTTGACTTGTAATTATTTTCAGACTCTAACTGGTAATCGAACCCGGGACCTTCCATTTAAACAGCTAACCAATAACCACTACGCTCAAAAGGCCTTTTTTAATAGTTAAAAATTTTTAAAGCCACTTAACGTTTAAATATAAAGTTTATTTAATTCTATTACTTAAATTTTAAATTCTAGGTTCCCACGCTGGTCTTGCGAGTATTAATCAAGATAATTATAACAAGATTATTGGTTGGTTTTATTAACCACGATAAAAACAGTTCAGTACTTTACACAAAAATACAAAACAATTGCTTTTTCTTCCCACTCCCATAAAAGATTGCCTTACATTTTATTACACAAGGGCCCCGGTTAACCGAGTTCCGGGTTAACCGAGGTAGTCCCAGAAAGTACCGCACAAAGCGAAATCCGCACATAGTGACAAATCGATCGTAAATAATACAAAACTGTATTGTATTTATATTAGTCGCATATGGTTTCGTCAAAAAGAGTTTCGGTAAATAAAACCCACAGTTTTTTTATTTATTTTTTTAAATTCCTAATATGTGTACGTTGTTCAATTCAGAACAATACCCCCCATGACCCATGACCCCATGAGATGAGGATGATATGTATGACGTGTAAATGAGGCGTAGTCTTGTACAGACTCAGGCTGACCATTCCTGAGAGAGTATGGTTAATTGAACCCCAACCATCAAAGTACACCGGTAACCACTGTCTAGCATTCAATTCCGTAACTATCTTTACTAGGATTTGAACCAGGAACCTTCATCTCCAAAAACCAGCTGTTAAATAGCTGACAAAGTTTTTAATCGTTATTAAATACTGTACAGTACAGTAATTTCAATGCTTTGCATATCATCAATGCAATTTTGTTAATGTTGTTTTACGAAATTTTAGAATAAGACGAAATAAAGTTTGTACACTAAATGTCAAGGCTTAAAACACATATTTGGAGTGTAACATTATACGGGAGTGAAACGTGGGTGATAGGGGCTGTAGAAAGGAAGAGGATAGAAGCTTTTGAAATGTGGTGCTATAGGAAAATGTTAAAGATTAGGTTGGCGGACAAAATATGTAATTTAGAGGTTCTTAGGCGAGTGGATGAAAATAGAAGTATAGGAGCACAGGTAGGTGATGGTCTATCAATAATGAAGGGAGTGAATTGTAGGGGGAGGCAAAGGTTAGAATATTTAAAGAAAATTATAAAATATGTAGGGTGTTACAGGTATGTAGATATGAAACGACTGGCGCAAGATAGAATAGCTTGGAGAACTGCATCAAACCAGTTGAAAGACTGATGACAAAAAAACTGCTACTTATTGTTACAGTTATTATTACTGATTGATTTCCCCGAGAATACTTATACGTACTTTTACAATAATAATATAACCTAATGTTGTGACTTAAATTAGCTGAATATACAAACAATTAGCCGAGTTCCGAGTACAATTTCCTGAGTTACTTTCATCTTGTTAAATTTTATTTAAAAAATATTAAACTGATTAATTACTATTTTGTTTTAGCCTTTGCCTTGCCATTACTCTCAAAAATTACAATGTGAAGGAGATAGTATTTATCGTTTAAAAAATTCCAATTAGCTATATATTTTTGACGTGTAAATGGTTCTATGCCTAAAAAGCTATAAACTATTAGTAGGCTACTACACAAAAGGTTATGTATTACTAGCATGTCGCTTACAAGCAACTAATAGGCTTTAATTATCATACTCGCGCTAATTTTTAACCTAAAGACAGAACGCGTGCATTAAATCAGTACAACAACTACCTTTCGTTTATTCACTACAATCACGAGTATATTCTGATATCAGTAAGACCTTTGTTCCTATGGGAACAACAGAAATATGAACAGATAGTAAAGAAGTCAAGATTTTTTTCTCCTTGCAGTAAATTTCTGATTTGTTTTCACAATTTACCATAATTTTCTTTTTTAACTACAAAAATGCGAGATTTTAAATTGCCAATTAATAGATTATTATAAATGGCAAGTTATCTAAAACAAGTAATACAGAAGCGGAATAAATTCAGGCCAGTTCAAAAAGTTTTCTAATGTTTTTATTGTTAATTTCAAGGGTGTATTTTCCAAAGCAAATTTTACAAAATGGATAGTATGCTATATTTTCTAGTAAATTATGTGAATACAGTTATTAACTTAAAGACGGACACCTGGTTAAGCATTTGCATGTCTAATTGTCACCCAGTCACCATACCTTCTCTTCTTCTTCTTTATCTGCCCCTTCTGCCTCTCAGCGTAGGGTGTGCCATTGCCTCGATCCATCCTCTCCAGATACCTCGGTCCATCATCATATTCCTCATCTGCTGCCAGTCTTTTCCTCGAGCCTCCCCCAACCGCTCCATGTACTCTTGATAGCTCTGTCGTGGTCTGCCCCTCGGTCGGCGTCCTTCTGGTTTTGCTTCCAGGAATTGTTTTATTTTCTTCGATTCATCCGCTCTACTAGCATGTCCCAGCCACTTCAATTGTTTTTCTTCTATCAGTGTATTTACAGGTCGTACTCCCAGGTCCCCTCTTATTGTTTCATTCCTAATTCGGTCTCTCTTATTCCTGCCCACTATTCTTCTGAGGTACCGCATTTCTGCCGCAGTGGCTCTACTCCTATGCTTGTCCAAAGTAACCCAGCTTTCTGCTCCATACATCAGTGTGGGCAAGAACACTGCTTTATATATTTGCAGCTTTGCAGCTCTGCTCACCTCCCTCTTGCCCACAATTGTATTACTTATGGCATAGTGCACTTGATTTCCCTTTTTTACCCGATTAAGGACTTCCTGGTCAATTCGCCCATTCCTGTCTATTATCACTCCAAGATATTCATACTGTCCAACCTGGTCCATTCTCCTTTCACCACACTGAATCTCCATCTCCTTCTCTTCAGCCCCCCCAACATGCATGACCTTGCTCTTGTCCACATTCAGCTGCATACCCTTTCTTTCCAGTTCCTCTTTCCACTCTATTACAGCACTCTGAAGTTTTTCTTTTGTATCTTGTATCAGAACAATGTCATCTGCATAGAGTAGGGCCTGAGTCATGACTGGTCGAAGTCTCCAGTATCCCACTGTAGCTCTTCGGGTTCGTCTTTTACAAATTTTATGCACCTCATCCATGTAATTTATAAACAGCAGTGGGCTCAAGCTGTCACCTTGCTTAATACCCTTCTTCAAGTTGAAGGGATCTGAGTATTCTCCATTGAGCCTTACGATTCCTTTTGGTTCATGATACACACATTTGATGGCTCGTATCAATTTATTTGGGACATGTTTTGCTTGCAGAGCTCTCCAAATATTCTTTCCTGGGCACTGAGTCGAATGCTGCCTTCAGATCCAGGAATGCCAGGAATAGATCACGCCCTCTGTCCAAACATTTCTCTATGATCATTCTTAGGCTGAACACGTGATCATGGGTCTGCCTATTAGGTCTAAAAGCAGCTTGTTCCTCCTCTATTTGATGTTCTAGAACCCCTCTTAGCCTTCGTTCTAAAACCCGAGTATATATTTTATAGACTGTACCGCTCAAGCAAATAGGTCTATAGTTTCCACACTCATACTGGCTGCCCTTCTTATGTATGGGTATGATGATGTTTGACTCCCATTCTGATGGTATTCTCTCACTTTGCCAAACAAGATTGAAAAGCTTTGTAAGAGCCTGAGTCAATGCTTCTCCCCCATATATAATGAGCTCTGGTACAATCTCATCAATCCCAGCAGCCTTGCCTTTTCTCATGCTTCCTACTGCAGCACTCGCTTCTTGAATTGTTATGTTCCCACTCAATTCCTCTCTCTGCTGCTCGTCACCTTCCACCTCAGCCAGTAGTTCCACTTCTTCTTCCTCTTCCTCTCCATCAAACTTGTCTGCATAGTGCTGTCGCCAGGCTTCCAGAACCACTTGCTGTTCACTAACTAAGACTCCATCTGAATTTCGAATGCTTCGCACATCCTTCACTCTTCTTCCTCTCAAGCCCTTCACCACTTTCCAAAAGATCTTGTTATTATTGCTGAATTTGTCCTCCAACTCATGTCCAAATTCCTCCCACGACTGGATTTTTGCTGCTCGGATCACCAGTTTTGCCTGCCTTCTACACTGAACATAGTTTGCTCGATCCTCCTGTTGTTTACTAGCCAAGTATGACCGCCACGCAAGTTTCTTTCTTTTAACCACATCCTTCACTTGCTCATTCCACCACCTTGTTCTTTTCAATTTTGTATTAATTACTTTCCTTCCACATGCTCGGTCTGCAGCTTTCATTATTCTGTCTTTAATTTCTTGCCACAGTATATTGGGCTGGTTAAGGTCCTCCGGTAATGACCTCAGCTCCTCTACAAGTTCTTGGCTGTATGTTTCTTGTGTTAGTTGATCTTCCAGTTTTCGTATGTTCAATCTATTATACCTCTTTGCACGCTCCTTTACTGGTATTTTAAATCTTAGATCCATCACCACAAGCCTATGATCCGTATCCAGTTCAGCACCTCTAATCACTTTAACGTCTGTAACTCTTCTCCTCATCTCCACATTATACACAAAATAGTCTATTATACTCTTTGCTTCCCTTCCTTCAGCCTTGAATGTTATTTGGTGTACTACTTTATGTGAGAACCATGTGTTCCCTACCAGCAGGCCATTGTCCACACTGAATTCTAGCAGTCTCTCTCCATTACTGTTTCTATTATGTTCTCCTGCATAAGGACCCATCACTCCATGAGAGTGCTCCCAGTCATTTCCAATTCTGGCATTCAGATCTCCACCTATAATCACCTGTCTTCCTCGGCTGAGAATTCCCTCTACCTCTTCATGCAATGCTGCATAGAACTCTTCTTTCTCCTGAACATTCGAATCTTCAGTGGGAGCATACACCTGTACAAAAGTCAGCTTGCTCTCCATGTCTAGATCAACAGTCATCATTCGTGGGCTTTTTGCTTGCCAGTCACTGACTCTATTAAATGTCTCAGGTGCCATCACTACTCCCACTCCTTCCTTTGCACGATTCTGCATGATCACTCCTGAGTACACCATCATATATCCATCCTTCAGCTCCACTCTGCCACTTCCCTTCTTTCTCACCTCACTCAGCCCCAGCAATTGCACTTTGTGTCTCTGCATCTCCTCCACCAATTCCACCTCCTTTCCAGTCAGTGTGCGTATGTTCCAAATTCCAAATCTTATCTTATTTTTCCTAGCCAGAGCTATCTTCTCTCTATAATCACTATCACCATTCCATGTCCCAAATCTAGTATTACAGCATTTCCGTTTATTATTCCGATTATCCAGTCCTGTTCCGAGGCTTTGTGTTGTACTTTGAATCCGTTTTTAACCAACGTGTGGGGGATTAGCCCAACACGCTGGGTTGGAGTACTTCTTAGTCTGGCTCCTACCCTTTGACCTGTCCGGCTTGGGTGGCCCTACCAGTAGTTACACTACCGCCGGCATAGCTCGCAGGGTCATAGGAACACGCTAGCCCCTCCACCAACGACAAGGTCTCGTACTCCCCAGGAGGGGAGTCACCATACCATGCAGTGTAATTTTTAAATATGTCAATGGTTCAGCTGACAGATTTTATTTGCCCGTAAGTATTTTATTCAAGTTTATACAGGAACCGAGTACTAAATTTTTCGACCGGAATTCAACTTAGAATTTCATAAGGGTATAATTTGAAAAATATTTCTCATTACAGTAAGAGCACAAAGAACAAGCAATTTAAAAAAATGGGTGAACATCTATTGTTAATGTTTTACAGATATTTGTAAAAATGTTTAATCGAAGCTAATATCAAACAAATCGACAACTTACAGCATTGAATAATTGAAGTACAACTAGCATACAATGAGGTCATTATGTTGTTAAGGTCATCAGCTGAAAGGCTGGTTTGAACCTGTAGAGGTTCTACTAAGTAAAACGAGGAGTGAGGTGGTTTTACTTTGCCTTCCTCACTGAGTGGAAAACTACGCTTATCAGCATGCCGAGCCCTCTGAAAAGCACATATTTTCCACTCTGAAAATGACACCTTCACTTCATTCACCACAGGGTCTGGCTGTATAATGAAATTCATTACTTTCAGAGGAGATAACTCTGATTAGTGTCTTTTACACCTCTACCTCTTCTGTTCTTTAATGATTCAGTCATTTAATTGGCTGACCATGTGACAAGAAACAGAACTATTTATTTTAGCCCTGAAACAAACAGATTCAATGTAAATAACTTGACACTCCAACTGTCTGTTATGGGCAGAGGTTATTATAAAATGTACTAAATAAAATTGTAAGATAATTTTTTAATGAATAAAATATTAAGAAGTTATTATATTAGGCCGATTTTTTAAAAATTGTAGGTAATTTACCACTGCCATAGTAGCCAGTGATCAGCGCAACTGGCTACTATGCCAGGGTCTCGGGTTCGACTCCCGGTCAGGTCTGGCATTTTTTTCATCTGTAAATCACCACATAAATGTTCCACGCATTACCTACGCCCAAGCCCAAGGCTTATGTAGGCATCATTACTCAATAAAAATAAAAAAAATTGCATGCAATAGGCCGGCCCGTGGTGTAGTGGTCAGCGCAACTGGCTACTATGCCGGGGTCCCGGGTTCGACTCCCGGTCAGGTCTGGCATTTTTTTCATCTGTAAATCACCACATATCATTACCTACGCCCAAGCCCAAGGCTTATGTAGGAATCATTACTCAATAAAAAAAAAAAAATGTATGCAATAGGCCGGCCCGTGGTGTAGTGGTCAGCGCAAATGGTTACTATGCTGGGGTTCCGGGTTTGATTCCCGGTCAGGTCTGGCATTTTTTTCATCTGTAAATCACCGCATATATTACCTACGCACAAGCCCAAGGCTTATGTAGGCATCGTCACTCAATAAAAAAAAGAAAAAAATTGCTAATGTTTTTAACATGAAGTGCCCCAGATAGGAAAAGTTTCTGAACAAAAATAAAAACGCGCGTAGGCAATGAAGTCTACATTGGGTAATGAATGACAGTTTTAAAAACGATTAATTGGATCGGTTTGGTTTCTAAACAAGGACCATTAGTTAAATGAAGAAGATTTGTGTAACTATACTACAAAAATAATTTATTTATTTGATTAGTAGGTATGCTATTTTGGTTTAATAAATGTTCACTCAGTGTTTCGTACGTGTCTAACATTACAGTTTTATTACCTATTAATAGCCGACTTTATTTCTAAAATAAGAAACAGTATTTTATTCTAAAATATGGTTTTATTATGTAATATTATACTATATCATAATTTGAATAATAATAATAATAGTAACTTTTGTTATACATTATTAGTGACGGAATGAGTAAAGCAAAGTAGATCAGTAGAAGATAGGCTACTTGAAAGGAATATCTACGCGACTTCCTGTCCTTCGCGTGCCTACACTAACTAAAAATTAATAACGCAATCATTCTATTTAGTCAAAGGAATGAGTACTGGGTGAAATATAGATGTGACTGCATAACAACAAAAGTATGAAATAGGTTAATTAATTTAACTGTTTGTATTGGTTAACGATACCTGGCACGCTTTTCAACTTTATCCATAAATGTAATCAAGGCTCAACTTATACAAAGCCAATCAATATTGTATCATTAGATAACAATATTTTTCTTTTTAAAAATACATAAATATCTTAATCATTAGTTGTAATTTATTAGCGAAATAAACACTAACCATTACGGTGTTAAAAATGTATAAATACTAACTGAGAATCAAACCCTGAACCATTGCTTCAACTTTTGGTCTTACACTAACTATTCAGGTAGCAAATATTAAGAATTTATTACTGTTACCATTACGTAGGAATTTATATTATTAAACTTACTTTTGTTTATCACTAAGTTACAAAATTATTGTACTGGTTCTCGGGATAAATAAATAGTTCTCTATTTCTTCATTTTAGGTGAGACAAATAACTAACTGAAGCATTGAATAACAGAAGACATGTTAATAACACTAAAAATCTGGTGTGAAACACTCACACAACTTTCTCTTGCCAATGCAAATAACTAACAATAAACCTAACATTGGTAATAAAACATTAGAAATAAACTAAAAACTAACCTCAAAAACATAACCTTATTTTAATCATGAGTGAAAGACGCAAAATGAAAATCGAACTCAGTTTGGCTTAAAAATACGGAAAATCACTCTTTCACGCTAAACTAGGCACTATACAAAAAAATGCTTAAAATAAAAGTTGTAGATCTCTTAATTTCCTATAAATTTTATTTTATACACTTTTGTCGTAAAATGCATTCTAAGGCCGAAATCTAAAAAAAAATCGATTTTTCACACGTTTTCGTGAGAAATAAACAGAAAATTGCTAATTACCGCTAAACTAAGCGTTATACAAAAAAATGTTTGAAATAAAAGTTGTAGAAATTTAAATTCTCTACATTTTTTATTATATAAATTTTTGCGCTATAATACATATTAAAGCCGCAATCTTAAAAAACACTGTTTTTACGTGAAAACACCCTCACCAAGAATTTCAGCAAACATGGCGTCTACCCTATCTTGTAGAGAATAAAAAATGTAGTAAACCAGGCGATTTTTAAAAAAATCGTAGGACCAGTTTTTGAGAAAATCGCAAAAAAGTGAAAAATTATACGAATAAACTACTACTTCCGGTTGACCGATTTTGATGAAAATGTTCGTGTCGGGTCCGGTAGTGGTATGTAACTTAAGTTTCAAGTTTCAAGTTCGTACGATGTTCCGTTCTTGAGATATTCTGTTCACACACACACACACACAGACAGACACACACACACACAGACCAATCGCTAAAAACATATTTTTTGGGTTCAGGGGGTCTGAAAACGTATAGATCCGGTGAAAACTCGATTTCGAAAAATCGACATGAAACAATACTTTCCTTCCTATATATTCATATAGGCAAGAGAAAGTAAAAATCTGGTGAGAAACACTCACATGACTTTTTTTTGTATTACGTCTGGCTGTTTTGCAATTTCTGGTAATGCAGACTATGGAAAATGAGTGATGAAAAAAATTAATCGAGCCCGGGACCCGAAATGAAATGTGGAATATGAAATGAAATGAAATATTATTTAGCCAATTAAAGAAAAGGACTACTGTATCTTGATAAGTAGGCTAATGAAAGTAAAAATCTTCTAATAGGACTGTGACAACGAATTTCGGCTTCAAAGAACCAAGTACCCAAATTTCAAGGGTGTACTAAAAATGGTTTTGTGGCAGTAAGTGTGGATAGCCATTAGGATTTTCCAAATTTACTGTTTAAAACTTGGGGCTCGACCAATCGACCAACCTTAGGGTTTGACAATCGAGTAGAATCTGGTCATAAATCGATAATATTACTGATTTCATTCATCATATAAATTTGTTGATTATTGATAATAAACTGTAGAACAGAGATAAGCTAAGTAATCGAACGTCTTCGTTATAATAATAGCTTTTATTATTAAAATTTTAACTAACTTTTCATTAAACTCAATTAGAAGCTATATTCCTAAATACGATGATAATTTGAGTTTCTTTTTTATTAGGCACGATATCAGTTTAATTCTTAAATACGAGTAAATTTTATTCAATTAAGTGATTTCATTACAATTTTTTCTCAGTAATATTATTTGAAATAATACTCGCTTATTTTCTTTCAATATGATTGGTTTTTTAAATGAACTTTCTCTGGCCAATGTAGATAATAAATCATTTTAACCTATGTTGATTCATGAGTGAACAATGTAAAATGAAAAACAAATTTAATTCAAATCATGACTGAATGAAAATCTGAAATAAGATGAAAATAAAATGAAGATCAACCTTTGTAGAACGTAAAAATACGGAAAATCAGTAACTGTCTCTAAACTAGGCTCCGTAGAGAAAAGGGCATGAAATAAAAGTTGTAAGTTTTTAAAACTTTGATTAAACACTTTTGTTCTAAAATACATATTAAGGCCCCAATCTTTAAAAAAATCATTTTTTTTCTACGAGAGAACAACCTCCCCAAGAATTTTAGCAAAGATAGCCCTTACCCTTTCTTGTAGAGCATAAAAAATGAAGTATATATATATTTTTTTTTCCTCTTTAATTCTTTATTTACAATTGTAAAATGTTACAACAAGCAAATGTGATGATTATCATAATAATATAAATGACGTGATAGGCATGAGAGGGGTAGGGCCCCCATTGGTGCCTCCCCAAGAATGAAATTTGTATATCAAATTAGCATGTCTCTACTCCAGCGTCTTTTAAGGCGTCTAGGGGGATTATCAGGTAAATGGACGGAGGAAAGTGAACGCACCAGGGGGTTTTTGTGTTCGTGTGACTTGTCGTGAAAGCGTTTGTATAGGTATTCAATGGAATTTTGTACAAGTGGTGTTTTCAAATCTGTATGTAAGGTTTTGTTGCTAACGTAAAGAGGTGCTTTTGCTATAAGGCGTAATGTTTTTGACTGGAATGCTTGAATTCGTTGCAAGTTAGAGGGTTTGGTTGAACCGTAAATTTGGGATCCGTAGGTCCAAATAGGTTTCAAAAGAGAACAATATATGCGTAATTTTTGTGCCATTGGTAATTTTGATCGTTTGTGAAGTAGGGAATATAGAAGTTTAAGTCGGGAATTCAGTAATAAACGTTTCCGTTTGATATGTGTGCTCCAAGTTAGTCGTTTATCAAAAGTCAGACCGAGATACTTGACCGTATCTGTTTTTGTGAGAGGTTCATTGTCTATGTATACTGGTGGGCAATCACCATGACGGAGTGTGAAAGTTACGTGAAGGGATTTTGTCGTATTAAGTTTTATTTTCCATGTTTTACACCATTCGTGTATAAGATTGAGATGATGTTGGAGTGTTAGTGAAGCGTGTATAGAGTTTTGGTCTCGAGCTAATATCGCTGTGTCGATATTAGTATATAATGCGATTTTTAAAAAATCTTAGGACCGTTTTTGAAAAAAAATCACAAAAAATGAAAAATTGCATGAATAAACTACTGCTTCCAGTTAACCGATTTTTATTAAAATATTCGTGTCACGTCTTCTAGTTGTACCTAACTTATGTTTCAAGTTTCATTTTCGTACGATGTTCCGTGCTTGAGATATTTTGTTCACACACACTTAACACAGACCAATCGCTAAAACCATGTTTTTAGGGTTCAGGGGACCTGAAAACGTATTATATGCAGTGAAAACTCGATTTCGAAAAATCGACATGAACTTTCTTTCCCAACATATTCACATAGGACAAGAGAAAGAAAAAATAATTAATAAATGTAGTTTTTCAAACACACGGTATGCTTAACCCTTTATAGGTGTGTGGTAGGTATACTTACCAGTGGCAATAAGGTCGATTTTTTTTTCAGAATAAGCTATGCAGTTGAACCGTATTGGCATTTTATGGTTTTATAGACGTTCTCTGATAAGTAGGCTATCCACATATTGAAATTAGTGCGCAAACACCATTTGCTTCATGAGTTTTTTTTTGTTTTTTTGGTTTAACGTCCGACTGTTCTGCAATTACTGCTAATGCAGACGGTGAAGGATGAAATTATTTTTTTGTAACGTATGAAAAGATGCCGTGCCTGAATGGGATTCGAACCCAAGGCCGCATGATGAGATGCGGCTTCATGAGTTACACGAATGTGGTAACGATTCATACCAGCATATGCTACCATGTTTTTTTTTTTACTTTCTCTTGCCTATATGAATATATAGGAAGGAAAGTATTGTTTTCATGTCGATTTTTCGAAATCGATTATTCACCGGATCTATACGTTTTCAGACCCCCTGAACCCAAAAATCATGTTTTTAGCGATTGGTCTGTGTGTGTGTGTGTGTGTGTGTGTGTGTGTGTGTACAAAATATCTCAAGAACGGAACATCGTACGAACTTGAAACTTAAAACTTAAGTTGCGTACCACTACCGGACCCGACACGAACATTTTCATCAAAATCGGTCAACCGGAAGTAGTAGTTTATTCGTGTAATTTTTCACTTTTTGTGATTTTCTCAAAAACTGGTCCTACGATTTTTTTTAAAATCGCCTGGTTTATTCAGTTTTTTATTCTCTACAAGATAGGGTAGGCGCCATGATTGCTGAAATTCTTGGTCAGGCTGTTTTTACGTAAAAACGTTGTTTTTTTTAAGATTACGGCTTTAATATGCATTTTAGCGCAAAAATTTATATAACAAAAGTTGTAGAGAATTTAAAATTCTACAACTTTTATTTCAAACATTTTTTGTATAACGCTTAGTTTAGCAGTAATTAGCGATTTTCTTTTTTTTTCTCACGAAAACGTGTGAAAAATCGATTTTTTTAAGATTTCGGCTTTAGTACGCATTTTACGACAAAAGTGTATATATTTAAATTTATAGGAAATTAAAAGATCTACAACTTTTATTTAAAACATTTTTCTCTACAGAGCCTAGTTTAGCGTGAAAGAGTGATTTTCCGTATTTTTAAGCCAAACTGAGTTCGATTTTCATTTTGCGTCTTTCACTCATGATTAAAATAAGGTTATGTTTTTGAGGTTAGTTTTTTATTTCTAATGTTAGGTTATATTGTTAATTATTTGCATTGGCAAGAGAAAGTTGTGTGAGTGTTTCACATCAGATTTTTTTGTTCTTACTTTTGTACAGTGCTTAGCAAATTTCAGTTTTTTTACGGGAAACCAAGCATTCATGCTAATACAAAGTTAAGATAAGTTAACTTTCAATTTTTCTGTTATATAGGGCTACAGGTTGTTTTAATAGTATTCTTACCAATAAATACTATTATGTGATTCCCATTTCAATAAACACTCCTTGGTAAGTATACTTACCAGGGCTAAAGAAATATCTTACTGTTCTGGCACTAGAAATACATTATTCAAGTCCCTATAAAACAAAATTTAACATTTTACAACATGTATATTTTCTCCCATAGTACTGCCATATAAAGGGTTAAGGATCAATTCGTCACAAATTTCTTATTGACTGTTTTTCATAGAAAATTTTTAACAAACTGATTTTTATCATAACATACAAAATATTGTAGCACTACTAACTTAAACTTAAATAAAGTATACTAATAATTTAAATATAAGAACAGGTGGAACTATATGGTAAATAAATTTTCAATGACAAGTTTTTTTAAAGTGTTTAACTTTCATAATGTTTGGCTTATTTCTCCTATCAATATTAAGAACAAATGGAATATGTACTGTTGGTTTAACAATATTTACAAAATATTGTAAAACCTTTTTTGACTTTAAAAACAGAAAAATTATTAAAATGAAAGTTGTGAATAATAGATATAGTAAGTACTAAAATTTAAAGAGTATTAATATTAAAATGTCTCGGTAGCGTTAGTTAAAAAAATATTTTTTGAAATACAAAAAAAAATCTTTTAGAAGTAGTGATGAGTGGTTTTTGAAACAAAGTCTCCTTGACTATCCACTCTTGAAAATTAATTCTTGTATGTTATACTCGAAGGAGTATTGTATCTTATATCTTTTGTCTTTGCTGCGTTAAGTGTGTCCTTTGTTGAATGGTGCTAGTGTAAAACAGTACATTTATCTACCTATAAGTTGACTTCACTCACTGTAACGACGCAGAAATATTATTGTAAATATTTTTAAATTTATTTCCTTATCTCCCTTTATATTTTATCAAATCTACATAATCTTTTAGTTGCAGTTTTTTTAGTTTATGTATTGCCACAATTCAGCTCGTACTAGTAATAACTCGATATTTTTTTACAACGAACAAAATCAATAATGTGGAATGACACTTTAAATTTAGCTAGAATGAAATAACGATACGTTTACAAAGTATTGCAGTTACTCGTATCATAGAGATTAAATTTTATTAACATAATCATTGAATAGTACTTTTACCAGGACCGTTGAAAAAAGAATCCCTTTTCAAAATCCCTTATTCAACGGCCCTGACTTTTATTACAAAGCTTAAGAGGAGCACGGAACGAGAAGATTTGAAAGAAACTATTTTTGGTATGTTTTATTCTATAATGTAGTGTAAATTTTTCACTTTAAAATGGTGTACAGGTACCTGTATTATTTATGTTTCTACGACAACTAGAAATATTTTTGTTTTAATTTCACTTGTAGGACTGCACAGTAAAAAAAAACATACGAGGTGTGGCTATTAAATAACAAGACTGACGTTGTAAAAAAATTTATTTTTATTTTATACATAATCACTCTTATTGTCACCTTCAATTTACACTCCTTCTCTATCCCTACAACGCTCCATGCGAATTTTCCATTATTGGAAACAGTGCTGGAAGTCATCTTCTGTCAGCTCCTTCAGGACACGTGCCCCTTTCTCTTTTACAGCTTCCACAGACTCAAATCTTTCCCCTTTTAATGCAGATTTCAACTTAGGGAGCAGGTAGAAGATAATAACATGTGATGACACGTGGTTTTTTACTTCTAATCCGGAAACGAAGCGCCACTCTATGCACTGCCAGCTCATTCCGCGTTATCTGTCAAGAGGTTCCTAGCCAAGTACAGCATCTCAGTGTTAGAACATCCACCTTATTCACCCGATCTTGCACCTTGTTACTTCTACCTGTTCCCTAAGGTGAAATCTGCATTAAAAGGGAAAAGGTTTGAGTCTGTGGAAGCTGTAAAAGAGAAAGTGGCACATGTCCTGAAGGAGCTGACAGAAGATGACTTCCAGCACTGTTTCAAACAACGGGAAATTCGCATGGAGCGTTGCAAGAGTAGAGAAGGCAGAGAAGAGAGAAGGCAGAGAAGGCAGAGAAGAGTAGAGAAGTGTATGTTGAAGGTGACAATAAGTGATAATGTAGCCTATAAAATTAAAATTAAATTTTTTACAACGTCAGTCTTGTTATTTAATAGCCACACCTCGTATTTAATGAATGTTCAGTAAGATATTGAAATTATTTTTACAATAAATTTTTTACCTTTATTATTCACGGGTTGGTCATGATTATCAACTGTTTAAAAATAAAGTGTTTACTGCATTGCATTTTATTGGTTGGTTTTCTGTTAACAGTGACTTGTAAAAGATGTAATGTTGTAAAATATATTGAAAGTGTTTATTGTCTTATTTTAAATGCGATTTCTCGCAAATATTAATTTTTAACACAAATGATCCGTTTTCTCAGCTACTAATAAAGCTACAGCGCTGAAACTTTAGTGGATTGTTAACCATATGCAGATGTAACTTTTACGAGTTCAGTTTTAAAATTTTTGAAAAATAAAGAGAAAATATTTTTGTGTTAAGTAATTTTTTACGCCAAAAATGGCATTTTAAAAAAGAAAATTATAAAAATTAAATCTGTAGTCATAAGAAAAAATCCTACACGTACAAGTTGTAAAAGAGTACGAATTTTCATAAAAAAAACAAAAATCAAGTCTATCTCTGATAGTTACTGAGAAAATGAGGCAAATGTTAACATTAAGTAAGTAAGGATCCGTGCTCCCCTTAAAGTTAGGGTATCTAGAGGAAAATATGTAGTAAGTTCAGAAATAATGGTAATTCACAATACATTTGAAAATATTATATACTTTAACTAAGTTATTTAGGATGTGATTTCTCCTAACAAAAGGAAAATTATATACAAAATATTAACAAAATTAATTTTATATGTGGAACGTTTTGTAGCATATTGCGAAATAAAACTAGAAAGGAAAGTCTGCTTAATCTTTAAGGCTTATTTCCACGATGCTATTATTAGCTGCTAGTTGATTAACAGCTAGCAAAATAGTGTAATCGGAACGAACAACTAGCAACTAGTTTAGTTAAAGCGCTAGTGTTCACTAGCGCGCTAGTGACTTTGAACATGGTTGATTTTACTAGAGCTAGTAGAAGAGAAAAGGTCACTTGATTGACTAGCGCCAGTAAACTAGCTCGGTGTGAACATTTGGAATCGTTGCTTGTTACTTTCTCTTGCCTATATGAATATATAGGAAGGAAAGTATTGTTTTATGTCGATTTTTCAAAATCGAGTTTTACACACACACACACACACAGTCTTCATATCTTCATGTCTTCACAGTCTTCATGTCTTCAGATCACTCGCATTAATTAACTATCTCCGTGGGAACCGTCACCGACGTGCTAGTAGGTCCTGCAAGTACTAGCGGCTCGTAAACTAGCATCGTGGAAATAGGCCTAAACAAAATGGAGGCTGATCCTTCGTTGTCTGACGTAGTGAAACTTAAATCGTTAGGAAAACGGATGAGCGTAGTAGCGAGAAAATCGAAGTTCTGATGATCAGTAACGGTTTGCACTAGGATAGACAAGTTAAAGAATGAAGACGTTTGAAACGAACTGAAGAATTTTTATCTGAAGAAAAGAATATTAACAATCACAATAAATGGAATGAACACCTTAACAGAATGGCAGTAATGACGGAATATTATTTAACCCGTCGGACGCGTACATATCGGAGAATAAGGAAGAGATGGGTGCAGAAAAAGGCAACAATGTTTGCTGCGTAGAAGTATTATTAAACTGTATCTTTTAAAAAAAAAATTAAAAAAGTCATCAGTAGATAGCCTGCTCTTAAATATTCAGACAAGGTTTACTTCTTGTTGCAATACCAAAATTTCAAGACCTTTAACGGGATCAAACTCGAGAACTTTCACTTAGCTCTCGAGCGCATTGCTTATTAAATCATCGAGTCTGCTACTGAAATAATGATATTTTCTAATGTTTGTTCTATTTATGTTATGTTGTAATTGTTGAAATTTTTAATAAATTTTTCCATAGCTGCACACTTTTTCACTCTTACAGAGTGGCGAGGAACATAACTATTAACTTATACTGGTTTAGTCGTTTCACTCTTCGGTAATAATTTGCCAAGGTACACGCTAGGGTCTGCGGATCTCAGTTTAGAAGTTTACTTCCCATTCTGAATAAAACATTCACATGGATCGCTTGCTAGAATAAATAATTTATAAAATCAAGAGTTTAACAGGAGGGAGAGTAGCTACAGTATTACATTCGATACAAAATTGAATACTTTGCGAAATCACGAGAGAGTTCAATTTGTTAAAAATACATTTGTGTCGAGATATTTTCACAGATACAAGAAAAATATAATGCGGTCTACCACTGAAGTATAACATGTAAGAGTATCGAGTAGATAAAAATAAATAAATTCGTAAATATCTAATAAGGACGAATCTTCAAAAAAACATCCACATTTTAAATTCAAATAGCCTACTTTTTGGAACACACGTTATTTATGATTAAGAGAAGAAATGAACAAGTTAACAACTTTTTAATTTTACAGTTTCATTCAATTTTTACTGTACCGTGGTCCATAAAGAGCACTGTCATCTTATAATCATTTCGTGGTGAAATACGGTTGAATTATGTCAAGACACTAGCCGCTATCGGAAGTCAGCTGAACAGACAGCTGATTATAATAGGTTATTATCTTAATTTGTATAACTTTCGTTATACAAATTTTAAAAAATCTGGTGTGAAACACTCACACAACTTTCTCTTGCCAATGCCAATAATTTAAACAATATTATCTAACATTAGTAATAAAACATTAGAAATAAACAAAAAACTAACCTCAATAAATATAACCTAATTTTAATCATATATGAAAGATGCAAAATGAAAATCGATCTCAGTTTGCCTTAAAAATACGGCAAATCACTCTTTCACGCTTAACTAGACTCTGTAGAGAAAAATGCTAAATAAAAGTTGTAGACCTTTTAATTTTCTATAAATTCAAAATTATATACACTTTTGTCATAAAATGCATACTAAGGCCGAAATCTTAAAAAATAGATTTTTCACACGTTTTCGTGAGACAAAACAGAAAATCGCTAATTACCGCTAAACTAAGCGTTATACAAAAAAATGTTTGAAATAAAAGTTGTAGGATTTTAAATTTTCTTCAACTTTTATTATATAAATTTTTGCGCTAAATTGCATATTAAAGCCATAATCTTAAAAAAACAACGTTTTTACGTAAAAACACCCTCACCAAGAATTTCAGCAAACATGGCGCCTATCCTATCTTGTAGAGAATAAAAAATTGAGAAAACCAGGCGATTTAAAAAAAAAATCGTAGGACCAGTTTTTGAGAAAATCGCAAAAAAGTGAAAAATTACACGAATAAACTACTACTTCCGGTTGACCGATTTTGATGAAAATGTTCGTGTCAGGTTCGGTAGTGGTATGTAACTTAAGTTTCAAGTTTCAAGTTCGTACGATGTTCCGTTCTTGAGATATTTTGTACACACACACACACACACACACACACACACACACACACACACACACACACTGACCAATCGCTAAAAACATGTTTTTTTTTGGGTTCAGGGGGTCTGAAAACGTGTAGATCCGGTGAAAACTCGATTTCTTAAAATCGACATGAAAACAATACTTTCCTTCCTATATATTCATATAGGCAAGAGAAAGTAAAAATAAGCTTACGGAATTAACATTATAGAGTCTTAAAAATAAAGAACAATGTTTTGCAAACATGGTGCCATCAGCACAACAAAATTTTAATTAATTTTATAATTTATAACAAATTATTTAAACATTTTATTAAATTATTAGTATCATTTAAATGTAGCTTATTAAGTTACTTTCTAAGCTACGAAGTAAGCGGTTATCAGAATAAATTACTTCCTTTGACACAAATTCTGTAATTTTAGGGAAATAAACACACATTCTTTAATTTTACAGAAATAAACGAGAAAATTGGAGTAATAGAAAGAAATATTTTTCCACACAAGAAAAGCCAAAGGGAAACTACTTAAACAAATAGTTTATTGCAGACGGAAATAGAAAAGGGATTACTAAAAGTAGAGAAAATGAGTGAAAGCTTACTACAAAATTACAGAGCCATAGTACGGATAGAAGATAAACGTGTGTCAATTTTTCAAGCTAAGTTTCAATGGCTCTAAAATGTCTAGTAAACAAATGTAAGGCACTTTAATTTATGAAATACCATAGAAAATATTATTTACAAAAAAAAACTAAATCAACTTTAAAGGTTTTGATACTTAAAAACTTTAAACTGAGGTAATTAAAGATTAATTAAAAGTAGCCTATGTTTAATCGCTCTAATTTTCTAGTCAACCTTTAAGAAAAACTACATTTTCCTCACTTCCTGACCTATTTTGATGCTGAATCCGCAACAGCTATAAATTTATATCTGTTTATGTCTGCAATTTTCTCCTGACAACAATTTTAATCAATTAATTGTTAGCCCAAATGGTACAGTATGTCCAAATTGAATTGGCGTATCAACTTGAATAGCTATGCAAGTACAGGGTTTTTCCTAAGACCACAGACTCTTTAAACATTTTGTTCTTCTAATCGAGAAAATAAATAAACAATATTCACTCATGTTCTGTCTCGTTGTTTGTGAGATAACTCACAATTATTTTGTACATGTAGGCGAGGGACGAAGAAAGGTAGAGCGAACGCCAATAAGCTTGCCGGTGTAGCTGCGCGAACGGTTCGAATTCAGTCGGTAGACTTCGTGTCTTAGTACGGAACTGCCTATTAAATCACAGGCGCTGAACAATCTAAATTATCATCTATTAGCGACGTTAAAAACATTGAATTGTAAACATTGTATGCAATTAACGCCTACCACATACAAAAAATTACAGACTAATGTTTTCAGGTTAGCTGACATATTATAACGTTGAGAGAGCATTTAAGAACAGAAGACGTAGAAATGTAAAAAATACTAGTCAGAGTTATCTCCTCTGAGAGTAATGAATTTCATACAGCCAGACCCTGTGGTAAATGAAGTGAAGGCATCATTTGCAGGGTGAAAAGTAGATGGTTTTCAGAGGGCCTGGAATGGTGATAAGCATAATTTTCTATTCAGTGAGAAAGGCAAGGTAAACTACCTCACTCCTCGTTTTACTAAGTAAAACGCAAAACTACATATTCGCTTCCTGACCTATCATGAAAATTCCTGGTTCCTGGTTCAAATTTTTTTACAGTATTGTTGTTTTTGTTTTGTTTTGTGTTTAAGTGCATGTTATCATACACAATATGTTCATTGCATTAGATCTGTTTTAGATTTTTGTTATCTATCGTTTTTGTTATTGTATTTGTTATTTTACTATTTACTTAGTAAAACGAGGAGCAAGTAGTAAACGATAAGTAGTGTCTCTAGAGGTTCAAACCAGCCTTTTGGCTGATCACCAAAACAACAACAACAATTTTTATTTAAATTTTGTGATCGGATATAATTTTTTTTGTTTGTAATCAGAAGTTGCAATTCAGATTTTAATTATAGAATATTAAATAAGAATGACTCTTCTAAATAAATTTTATTTGCATTAAAGTTTAGTAGTAATGTATTTATATTAAAGGATAAAGGTTAAAAAAATTGCACTCATCATAGATAACCTTCTTTATAAAGGGAAAAGACTGTAATGACTTTTAGGTCGTCGTACTACGATAAAATATGCCGGAAAATGAAGTGGAATAGGATCCTTGGTTTAATCTGCGTAGGTAGGTGGTTGGTGACCGGCTAGACGAGGTTTGTGGAGTGGAAATGTCAATGGTTGACACAACGTCAACGACCGTCCTTCTGCACAAATATCACCCCTCGTTTAAAACAACGGCATTATGTATTACGTCGGCGGATGGTATTAATTAATGTAGTTAAATGCATCGTTATTATTCTACAATTAACCATTGAAATTCTGTTCAAATCAAATTTTTTATAACGAATTACGAACAAGCTTCTTTTACGGTAGCATTAACAAATAACTAAAACCAATTATTACAAGTTTAACGTGATTCTATAATATCAATTTATACTCACATTCCAAATCGAATTTAAACAAAATTGAATATCACCGCATTCAACAAATCATACCAAGTTCACTACAGCAAATACAAATTAATTTATTGTGATTGGTTTTGTCTATTATTTGAGTATTTCTGCGGTTCACTGTTTTTAGATTTTTGTTATCTATCGTTTTTGTTATTGTAAAAACGCTTTTTTATTTTTGTCACACAGTATTAACAGAAATATAGAAATTATTCTAATAAAATATTTTTTAAGCTTCACATTTAATGACTTTAAAAACTATTGATTCTGAAATGTTATTTGTACGAGTGTCGGAAACGTTATAGCCACTCAATGAAAAACCTTGCTGAATCTTTTTTGGCTTATGGGATTTCACCGAACTCCATCAGAATTTCTGCTGTATACTTATACGAAAATTACGGTCATTTACATTTAAAAAAATTAAGATATACATGCCTCTTTAATTTAATACAGTGTATGCTGTATGATTAATGAGATAGTGTGCAGATTTTGACGCAAAGAAAACGTTTTTGCTAAAAATAATATTTGTTTAACTTCCTTGACCCTCGGGTTGATATGGAGGCAAAGTCGTTGCCGTGAGTTAGCTGTTTAACAGTTTATTTTCGAAGACGAAGGTTCCTGGTTCAAATCCTAGTAAAGGTAGTTACTTTTATACGGATTTGAATACTAGACAGTGGTTGTCGGTTTAATTTGATGTTGGGGTTCAATTAACCATACTCTCTCAGGAATGGTCGGCCTGGGTCTTTACAAGACTACACCTCATTTACACGTCATACACATTATCTTCATTTAATTAGGTCATGGGATTTCTTATTGTTCTGAATTTAACAGATTGCAATGTACACACATTTGGGATTAAAAACTTCCTAATTACGGTATATGTTGAGTAAGAAGTATAAATAATTTTTTTAGCTTTTGTGTTGTAATCGGGAACTATTATTTAAAAAATAAACTCCGAATTGAATCGCTGCACTGATGTTTTAATGGAATACACACAAACTTGAACAGGGACACCCAGTAATGTTTGTTCATGTGTAGCTTTCAGATAACCACTATACGATGTCGCCTGCTCCACCGGTGTAATAAAAAATTCAAAGCGACTTTATACCAGCTGATTGACTTCGTTGGCCCGAAGGCCACAAATAATTAAAGTAGAAATTTTACAACTTTTACAAAACAAAGCTGCATATAAAAGCAATATTCTACTGAATATTGCTTAATAGAGAAAAATGTCAAACTGGCTGTACAACTATTGAAGCAATGATAAAATAAAATAAAAATCCCTTTCATGAGACGACGAGCCTCATGGCTGGTGGCAATTTTTCTAAAGAAATTGTAGGAGATCAAGGCCACTTGGGTTTCGTAAGAAAAAAAGACTTACCTTTGACCTACGACAACAACTATTAGTGATTTCTGTATCTACTCTTCACGAGAAATCGAATGACACTATTTTTTATTCCAAATTCCAACTTTGATTTCTTGACTTCCGGTTTTGGGCCACTTCCGGTCGAAACCCAAACTTCACACTTTCTTAAGAGGAATCGGATGACACTATTTTTGTTTCCAAATTCCGACTTTGATTTCTTGACTTCCGGTTTTGGGCTACTTCCGGTCGTAACAGATTCTTCAAACACAACCCAGATTACCAATCCGAAATCCGTTCGTTGTTATCTCTTGTAGTTTCTGACCTCTGGATGTGACGGATGGACGGACATGTTTAGGTCATCAGCCAAAAGGCTGGTTAGAACCTGTAGAGGTTTTACTAAGTAAAACGAGGAGTGAACCTATGCCTTCCTCACTGAGCGGAAAACTACGCTTATCAGCATGCCGAGCCCTCTGAAAAGCACATATTTTCCACTCTGCAAATGACACCACTTCATTCACCACAGGGTCTGGTTGTACAATAAAATTCATTACTTTCAGAGGAGATAACTCTGATTAGTGTTTTTTTACACCACTACCTCTTCTGTTCTTAAATGGTTCAGTCATTTAATTGGTTGACCATTTGACATGAATCAGAACTATTTATTTTAGCCCTGCAACGAACAGATTGAGTGTAAACAATTTGACACTCCACCCGTCTGTTTCGGGCAGGGACGGACATAAGAAAATAATAGAAGACAATTTAAAAAATAGCCATCAATGATGGATCACAGAACATGTAAATTTTAACCATGTGATCAGATATAATTTCTTTTGTTTGTAATCAGAAGTTGCGATTAAGATTTCAATTATAGTATATTAAATAAGAATGACTCTTCTAAATGAATTTTATTTGCATTAAAGTTTAGTAAACCCACCGGCTTGGTCTAGAGGTAAAGTCGACGCCAAAATCAGCTGTTTAACAGCTGATTTTGTCTGGATTTCGTCTGGCTATCTCTGTTTGACCACTATTTCACTTCACTAATTGCACCGTAGAGGGATATATTTGTAAATTTCAATTAAAATACAGTACCAATCCAGTTTTCCGTAATCAAGTCGTACGGATCAATAAAAAAAATTTTAAGAAAATCTTTAAGGAACACGTACTACGCGAACAGTGAAAATTCGATAGCTACTGAGACTTTTGTTTGGACTTTCAACGTTGAAAATCTGTATAGAATACAGGCGACCCGACCGAGGGGTTGCAGGGCGATTCAACGCGTTGAACTCAAAATTTCAGTTTTGATGAAATTTATACAAAAAGATAAAATATCCAATGAAATAATCATGACGGGTACACAAAGAACATAACGTTGTTTCAAGTAAAATTAAAATGGAACTATTTTGAAGATACATTTGTTAGTTTTTATGATTCAAAACAAAACACATTACTCCAACTTTTATTTAAGATACCATTCAAATATGTAGTATTCTCGTAATAAACATAAGTAGAAGCGATGTTACGGGAACTTTTACATTTTATTTTTCAATGTAATGTTTTTTGTGGATGCTCCAATCATCCGGATTTCTACATAAATCCAGATTACATTGAGCAATCGTTAGTCCGAATGACTTGACTCATACCGTAATTAAAATGATAAATCAATACTTGGTTTTTGGTTGCTGTTTAGTGAACGCAGACGACAGTTGAGCAGTGCTCACCTGACTTTTTATATTACACAGACTGTAGTAGCACTGTAACTGTAAAAAATAAAAAACGTCAAATACACTTGTTTTTATTTAATAAACGTAACTTTTACACACCTGTATATTCTGTCTCATCTTATTGATGGCTGCAAACGATAAACTACAGTGTTCAGGACTCCGGTGGAAATAGTTTGTAAGAGGGTCTGACCCATCCACTGGCGTTTCCACCTCCACCCCTCCACTCATCTTGCCAACTCTCTCGCTCGCTCACCCCCTGAAACAAAAAATATATAAAAATTAAAGAAAAATATTATAAAAATGATGAATATGTTTTATATTTATGCACGCTTTATAGTAGCCTACTATTTTTAAAACAATATGTAACGGCAATTGGTTTCAGAGGTGAATAATTACAACTGAAAAGTGGATTACACTTTATTTTTTTCATTTTCAGTCTTCTTGTTTTCTTTTCCATCTTACATTTCTTTCCCGCCCAAAAATTACAGGTCTACTTACAATAATACAGATCAAAAATACAAATAGAAAAATCAGAAATTTTGTTAACAAGAATTTTTTCGCGCTTTCTTAGCAAAAATTAGCGAATTAATTTGTAATCTTTGTTACAGAAGTTACCGAGATAAATCCTCTTCATTAGAAAGTTAAAAAAAATTGTTTTAACTATTATTGGAGAGACTCACGAGCATTTCTATTGTAAATAGTTTTTTACTTTTTTATATTAAACGAATGAATATCAAAATAGACTTTTTAGCATAAAAGTAAAGGTTTTAAATTCTCTATAAACACCAAGTGAAGTAATGTTAAATATGTTAATTTTAAAGATCTATGGTTTTTAGATATCTTAGACCTCAAAATAATGAGCGCGAATTCGTATCTTTATATAAAAGGTGTAGGAATTTTTAACATTATGAGTGTAGAACAGATTAAAAACTTTTTAAAGTTGAATTTTAATAAAATTTATTTATATTTTTAAAATCGGGTTTTGTGTTTAGGAGTAATGTAGTAAAAATATACAAGAACACTGAAAAAAACCATGCGTTGAAATGATATAAACTTTATATTAATGATCATAGTCACGTTTGAAATGGATAGAAAACAAAAATAAGTGGGAATAAAAAAATTAACAGGAAATCTTATTAATATTTCTATAGAAAAAAAATCTGGTGTGAAACACTCACACAAATTTCTCTTGCCAATGCAAATAATTAACAATAAACCTAACGTTAGCAATAAAACATTAGAAATAAACAAAAACAATAACCTCCATAAACATAACCTAATTTTAGTCATGAGTGAAAGACGCAAAATGAAAATCAACCTCAGTTTGGCTTAAAAATACGGAACTTTCACGCTAAACGAGGCTCTGTAGAGAAAAATGCTCAAAATAAAAGTTGTAGATCTTTTAATTTCTTATAAATTTGATTATATACACCTTTGTCGTAAAATGCATACTAAGGCCGAAATCTTAAAAAAAATCACACGTTTTCGTGATAAAAAAACCAGAAAATCGCTAATTACCGCTAAACTGAGCGTTATACAAAAAAATGTTTATAAATAAAAGTTGTAAGATTTTAAATTCTCTACATTTTATTATATATTTTTTTGCGCTAAAATGCATAATAAAGCCGCAATCTTAAAAAACCAATTTTTTTACGTGAAAACAGCCTCACCAAGAATTTCAGCAAACATGGCGCCTACCCTTTCTTGTAGAGCATAAAAAATTTAGTAAACCAGGCGATTTTAAACTCTAAATTTTGTATGTAACTTAAGTTTCAAGTTTGTACGATGTTCCGTTCTTGAGATATTCTATACACATACACACACGCGCGCGCGCGCGCGCGCGCACGCACGCAGACCAATCGCTAAAAACATGTTTTTTGGGTTTAGGGGGTCTGAAAACGTGTAGATTCGGTGAAAACTCGATTTCGAAAAATCGACATAAAAGCAATACTTTCCTTCCTATATTCATATAGGCAAGAGAAAGTAAAAAAGATTAATGAATTATACATTCTGAATTATACCAAAACGCAAAACAATATAAATAACTTATTATTAAATATATAAATAGGCTATATATATATATATCAAAACTTTTCAATATTAATCTGATTTAATTTTTCCCTTGCTGAAATTTAAGCGGAGCATTGATCGAAAAACAGCTTTACTGAATCCTTTGTTTGAAGCCGTATAATAGAGGCTTTGTATACAAAGTTACACACGTAACAATATTTGAAAGGGTCTGTGACATTATAATAATATATTTAATATTATTGTGTGGTTTGTACATTTGTTATATTATCATAAATTACGTCTTATAAATAACACTACAAGAGTGTACGTTAATAATGCAAACATATTTAATAGATTAAGATGCAAGCGGATGCGTACATTATTTAAATAAGTTACCTGTTTAGGAATATTATTAAAGAATGTCATCTCGGAAGTTCAGTTATATAATATAATCACGGCATTATTCTAAACATAAAATTATATTCAAATAAATTTTCTTTTTTATGTGCGTAATATAATTCAGTAACTAAAATTAAGTAAAAAGTGTTTAAGCCTATAGAATTCTTGTGGTAAATAATTTTAATTTTGTATAAATAAAATTATAATCCAATAAAATATTGTAGAACTTATAAGCAAATTGTTTTCTTCTACAAATCAAAAATTACGGCTTAATGATAAAATAATTCTACTAAACTAAACGTTTTGCAGTTCACAAAGATCAGAATTATTTTTTATTAGTTAAGAATATTATAATGTTATACCATGTGTCTTGTATATGCCATAACGTTTTACTGGGCGTCCTAAAAGACCAATTACAGCAAAATATTTCGAACGTAAGGGAAATTTCAAGATAATATGCATTTGTGAACCTCACTCGAATACGAAATACTATTATGATGAATCAAAAAATTACGGTTTCGAAGACGTTTGCCTTTCTTTGCATTTCATCAACACCTTATTGAATATCATGAGATAGCGAAACCGTATAAGATATCGATGTGCAATTTTCGCTATTCAAATTGTCTAAAAATTTTGCACTGAAATTTTGTATCGCATGACTACCTTTCCATTTAAAAAAAATAAATTACGGTCAAGATGGCGAACGAAATTTTTTGATTCATCATGAATTAGTATTTTGTATTCGAGTGAGGCTCACATTTGCATACATCTAGAAATTTTCCTTACATTCGAAATATTTTGCCATATCCGGACTTTTGGGATACCTAGTGTATGCCGTAACAGGTAAGTGGAGTGTTAAATTATTTTCATTGGATCTGCTACAAAAAATAGTTCTGTTTCTTATCACATGGTCAGTCAATTATATGACTGAAGCATTTAAGAACAGAAGAGATAGAAGTGTAAACTACACTAGTCAGAGTTATCTCCTCTGAGAGTAATGAATTTCGTCATTATACAGCCAGACCCAGTGGTGGATGAAGTGAAGGTGTCGTTTGCAGGGTGTGAAGTAGATAGTTTTCAGAGGGCCTGCCATGCTGATAAGCATACTTTTCCACTCAGTGAGGAAGGCATGGTAAACAACCTCACTTCTTGTTTTGCTTAGTAAAGCCTCTAGAGATTCAAACCAGCCTTTCGGCTGATGACCTAAACAACAACAAGAATTTTAAATAATATAAGACAGAACACAAAAGATAAATTTTTCTACAAGCTGAATTAAGTACTGTAGTATGAAGTGAGTCATTGTAAATTACCGAAACAACTGAACAAATATGTTTTACAATATTTGGTCAATAGTATGTAACATTATCAAAAAATAAATATAACTTAACAACATATGGCCAATCGTATTTGAAAACCCACAACCACACATGGAACTTCGAAGGGATCAAGAACAACTTACACAGTTACGCGTTGGACACTACATTTGCATACAAACAATTAATGAAAAAATAATAACCACAATATTGTACACATTGTAATACGGAACTTAACAATCACACACATCGACACAGACTGCCAAAATACACATTCTACACCGACACTATTTAAAATAAACAATAATTTAAGAATGAATTTGGTAGAAAAAGAAGCAGTCAAGAACACAATTAATTTTTTTTGGACTCTAGCAAAATTTCAGATGTAATATAATTATAAAAACCCACCTACTATAGTTTTCATTGTATCATTTGTTTTTTTATTTAATTTTATGTCGTCTAAAATTTCATTGAATCTAAGTTTCCATTCTTTGTTTTATTGATGATATTGTTGCATATACAATCGTATCTATGTTATATTTGTGTTTTCTTTATCATTTTGTATGTATTTATGTAACGTGGTCACTAATGACTTAGTAGTCAATGCGACCTTAAATAAATTAATTTAAAAAAATATAAAGATCATAAATATGCATATACAAAGTTCCTACGACATAGTATTCTTTATTATGCCAAAATAAAATTAGAAGAGATGTGATCCAAATAAACTAATACAGAAAATTTTTAAATATGATTTATAATTCCGAATCGTAATTACATAAAGCCACCAATGGCTGATTGATAAATTGAGATTAGAACACAACATGAATAATTAGAAAGTTAAAAAAAATCTGGTGTAAACTAGTCACACAACTTTCTCTTGCCAATAGAAATAATTTACAATAAACCTAATATTAGTAATAAAACTTTAGAAATAAACAAAAAACTAACCTCAATAAACATAACCTAATTTTAATCATGAGTGAATGACGCAAAATGAAAATCAACCTCAGTTTGGCTTAAAAATACAGAAAATCACTCTTTCACGCTAAACTAGGCTCTGTAGAAAAAAATGTTCTAAATAAAAGTTGCAGATTATTAATTTTCTATAAATTCGATTATATACACTTTCATTTTAAAATGCATACTAAGGCCGAAATCTTAAAAATCGACTTTTCTCACGTTTTCGTGAGAAAAAAACAGAAAATTGCTAATTACTGCTAAACTAAGCGTTATACAAAAAAAATGTTATAAACAAAAGTTGTAGAATTTTAAATTCTCTACAACTTTTATTATATAAATTTTTTCGCTAAATTGCATATTAAAGCCGTAATCTTAAAAAAAACTTTGTTTTTACGTAAAAACAGCCTCACCCAGAATTTCAGCAAACATGACACCTACCCTATCTTGTAGAGAATAAAACATTGAGTAAACCAGGCGACTTTTAAAAAAATTGTAGGACCAGTTTTTGAGAAAATCGCAAAAAAGTGAAAAATTATACGAATAAACTACTACTTCCGGTTGACCGATTTTGATGAAAATGTTCGTGTCGGGTCCGGTAGTGATATGTGACTTAAGTTTCAAGTTTCAAGTTCGTAGGATGTTCCGTTCTTGAGATATTTTGTATACACACACACAGACCAATCGCTAAAAACATGTTTTTTGGGTTCAGGGGGTCTGAAAACGTATAGATCCGGTGAAAACTCGATTTATTAAAATCGACATGAAAACAATACTTTCCTTCCTATATATTCTTATAGGCAAGAGAAAGTAAAAACAAAAAAAAACCAGTGTTCAATAACATATCAAAAAAATCTGGTGTGAAACACTCACACAACTTTCTCTTGCTAGTGCAAATAATTTAAACAATATAACTCAACATTAGTAATAAAATATTAGAAATAAACAAAAAACTAACCTCAAAAAACATAACCTTATTATAATCATAAGTGAAAGACGCAAAATGAAAATCGACCTCAGTTTGGCTTAAAAACATGGAAAATCATTTTTTCACGCTAAACTAGACTCTGTAGAGAAAAACTCACTAAATAAAAGTTGTAGTTTTTTAATTTCCTATAAATTTAATTATATACACTTTAGTTGCAAAGTGCATACTAAGGCCAAAATCTTAAAAAAATTAATTTTTCACACGTTTTCGTGAGAAAAAAATCAAAAATTGCTAATTACCGTTTCAAAGTTTCAAGTTCGTATGATGTTCCGTTCTTGAGATATTCTGTTCACACACACACACACGCGCGCGCGCGCGCGCGCGCAGACCAATCGCTAAAACATGTTTTTTGGGTTCAGGGGGTCTGAAAACGTATAGATCCGGTGAAAACTCGATTTCGAATAACCGACATGAAAACAATACTTTCCTTCCTATATATTCATATAGGCAAGAGAAAGTTATAAGATTTATATAAACGGGGAAAAATTTCCTTTTAAAAAACAACAAAGAAGAATTTAACACAAATGATCTAGATAAGTAAACAAACTTTAAATTAATGAATAAATAACTTTAATCAATTTAAAATAAGAGATTATATTACAAGAGTGGAAAGTAGTACCCTACTTGAAATGAGGATTGAGGTTTTTATTTCCTTAATTTAGGATAACAGATCTCTACACAATCGTTATCGAAGCTGTCGTAAAAATTATCTTCTGGGTCATACGTACACTGAACGAGTGGATTAATGAAATAGAAGTTTTTATGTGAAGGTTTTTATAGCGTTATTTAGCGATGTCGCGAAAAGAAAAACTATAAAATCTTTGTGTATTGCTGGTCTTGACACGTGGCGATAACTTGTAGTTATTAATGTACTTAAATTTTTTGGTTTCGATCTGAATTAATAAATAGAACGAGTTAGGAAAAATTAGATCATATTTTGAACATTACTATAGTTGAAATTTAAACAAAAGCAAATAACTATCTCGACATCCTCTAACGAAACTTCTCCACATCAGAAAACACATTTTTGATAACCCTCAGCCTCACTTGGATCTTCGAAGGCATCAAGTTCTACTTACACGACTACGTATTGAACACTCTACGCTTACGCACAAATATTTACTGAAGAAAGAAGAACCACAAATTTTTACACATTGCAACACGCCACTTACAATCAAACACATCATCACAGACTGCCAAACTACACAATTCACACGAACAGTATTCACAATTAACAACATTTTAGCACTTAATTTAGTAGACAAAGTAGCGGTTCAAAACACAATAATTTTTTTAAAATTTAACAAAATTTCAGATTTGATATAATTGTAAAATCGCATTCGTTATTTTTCATTGCGTCATTCCATTTTTTAGTTTTTATTTCTCTGTTATCTAAATTTTAATTAAACATAGGCTAAGTAACTTTCATTGTGTATTTATATGTAACATGGTCGCTAATGACCTCGTAGTCGATGCGACCTTAAATAAATAATAAAAAAAAGCAAATAACAGAGACTCTAAGACACGGTGTTAGAGCGATGTAATTCGCTGGACTGCAAAGAAGTTCCCGGGTCTGTTGTTGTTTAGGTCAACAGCCGAAAGGCTGGTTTGAACCTCTATAGGCTTTACTGAGTAAAAACGAGGAGTGAGATGGTTTACTATTGCCTTCCTCACTGAGTTGAAAGAGTATGCTTATCAGCATGCCAGGTCCACAAAAAAGTACCGACTTTCCACCCTGAAAATGACACCTTCACTTAATTCACCACAGGGTCTGGCTGTATAGTGAAATTCAATAGTCTCATAGGAGATAACTCCGGCTAGTGTATTTTACACCTAGTACCTCTGCTGTTCTTAAATAGTTCAGTCATATAATTGGCTGACTATGTGATAAGAAACAAACTATTTTTTGCAGCCCTGGAACCAACATATCGAGTGCAATTAATTTAACACTTCACCTGCCCGTTATGGAAAAATTTTCAGTCTAGGATTCTGAAAATTTTAACACATTCAAATAAAAAGAGGAGAAATACGGCTTTCTCTAAGGCACAAAATTGAGCCATAGGCTCAACTGCAAAGGAGAACATTCGGAGTTTGAATCAACGCTAGGGTTTTGAAATCCTTCACAAGGTTTCACGTAATGAAAATGTTCCACGACTTACTATATCTTTCAGATGACCAAGGAGTTGGTGCTACTCTGAATAAGTTAATTAAAATTAAAATAATGGCTGTGATTACTAAAACTGTAATTTCTTCCCGTAATATAGTAAAACAATTTTACAATTTTTTGGCCGACCCGTGGTGTAGTGGTCAGCGCAACTGGTTTCTATGCTGGGGTCCTGAGTTCAATTCCCAGTCAAGTCTGGCATTTTTTCTTTACTCATCCGCATCTGTCATCCTTCTCATCGTCTTCATTAGCAGTAATAGCAAAACAAGAGGTAAAAAAAAAACAAATTCATCCTCTATAGTCCAATTGCATTAGTATACTGATATAAATCTCATATGTTGAATTTTATAACGGCATAATATATTTATTTGTATTTAATACCTCCTTGTCTAGCGCTTAAGCGGCAAAGTGCGATTCTCTAAAGTAAAAAATAACAATATAACAATCGGGTGATTTCTAAAATTACGACCTTGTAAAGAAAACGGCTTGTACAAAAGAAAGGTGACATGGAAACTGTATCGGGCGCATAGTAAGGCATATTGATTAGATTATAGACTATACACGATTCACTATTGGCTAAAGATCTTTTTAAGATGATTTTTAAAGACTTTTAGATATTAAAAATGATTTAATATGCTGGGTAAAAGAGGGCTGGGAAGCTCGAAGAATCTTAACTTAAAAATGATTAATGAACGATATTTAATATTTAGACACAAAAATAATTGTTTCTGCAAGGAAATTACGGTTGCAGCGAAAAAGCGTTTAGAATATTAATATTCAACTTTAGAAGCGTACAGGCCTACCATATAAAACTATGACTGACTGGTTAAAGGTTTAAAATCAAAGTAAAGAAGAGCATGTATGGTTTTAGATAACATAGGGTAGAATTTACATATTCATTCTAAAGCATAAAATAACGCAGGAATGGGTTAAAACAGGTAGGAAAAATGAAGGCTGTGGAGGTTTAAAATATTGTAGAAATATGTAGTAGTACTGATAGAGTACCTAGAGTACCATTGGAATACCTAGGACACATCATGAGAAATGACACTAAATACAAGCTGTTGAAATGCATAGTGCAGGGGAAAGTGCATGGTAGGAGAGGCGTTGGGCGAAGGCGAATATCCTGGCTGAAAAATTTAAGGACATGGTTTTCAGTATCCACCCCTGAATTGTTTAAAGCGGCTGTCAACAAAATCAGCATTGCCAGAATGATTGCCAACATTCGGTAACGGATAGGCACTGGAAGAAGAAAAAGACTGATAGAGTAGCTTATATCAGAAAAGCGAAAATATACCGTGGAATTAATTGTGGGTAAGTTCTCTTTACCAGCACAACAAAAAAACATCAAGGGAATTCCTAGAAAAAACCTTTAACTCAATTAATTTACAAAAAAGTAAAATAGATAGTTTATATTTTGATTTAAACTGTACAATACTTTTCTACTTTCTCTTGTTTTTATGTGATGTAACTTAACTGTTTTTATTTTTACTAACTATTAAAGATTCAAATTTTCATTAAATAATTTTGTATACCTTGGACAATTCGAATTGGCACACGCAGCTTTGGCGTTTATCTACTCCACTCTTCGCCGTTCGCCATGCAACGACGGTACAATCACAAAAGTATACAATCGCTACTGTAATGTGCGACTCACGCACGGTCACTACGCTTTGTTTTCACTGTTTACTAATAATCTGTCAGGCATATGATGTGACTAATTTGTTTTCATATATGACTTTCTGTTCATTATATATTCAAACCAATTTGTTTAGTTAGTTGTGTGCGTCTGTATAGTTTAGTGAGTTTTTGGAGTTTGGTTCTTGTAATTCATAGTTAAATTTTTTACTGGGACAAATTAAATCCATATTTTAAAATGAAATAATTATTTGTATGTTTGTACATTGAAATAAGGTTGTAGGCATTTGCGTACATTAAAATTTGTAGACCTTGTTGAAAGAATATGTTATGGATATACTTTATGCGGAATTGTGTGTACACGTAGAGCAAGAGTTGTGCCAGTTCGAATGTCCACAATATAGGCCTATATAAAAACGAAATCTGCTCACTCACTGATTCAATCATGATAACTCAAAAAACGTTACAAATAGAAACGATTTTTTAAAAAAATCCAAAAAGGTAGTTACTTTTATACGGATTTGAATACTAGAAAGTGGTTGCCGGTGTACTTTGATGGTTGGGGTTCAATTAACCATACTCTCTCAGGAGTGGTCGACCTGGGTCTGTATAAGACTACACCTCATTTACACGTCACACACATCATCCTCATCTCATTGGGTCATGGGGTTGCTTATTGTTCTGAATTGAACAGATTGCAACGTACACATATTAGGAATTAAAAAAAAAAAAAAATTTTAATTAATTTTTTTGTGTTTTTCAAACAGAAGAAACATAACAAATCTAAACAATCGGTTTCCTTCAAATTGTAACTTTAAAAAGTAAGTAAGGCTAAATATTCATAAGACAGGTAAGAAAGAAAATTAAACGTGCTATATTCCCGGTCGCCAGTTTTTAGAGCTTGGCCGAATGATGTGCACTAAACAAGGATCTGTCTTCGAGGCTAAATGTGCGAAGCTAGATTCTACACAGCAATGATTATGGTGTAAGAAACTAATACGTAATTTAAAGTAGTAGCGGTAATTTAGAATTCTTTTCGCGTATCGCAAGGCTCATGAAAGTCCATCAGACATTTACAACTTTTGAGTTTAATTTATCAGCTTCTTTGTCGGCCGCATGGCTTAGTTGTCAACGTGCTCGCCTCTTATCATGCGGTCTTGGGTTCAAATCCCATTCAGGCACTGCTTATTTTTATACGTTACAAAAAAATCATTTCATCCTTCACCATCTGCATTAGCAGTAATTGCAGAACAGCCGGACGTTCAACAAAAAAAAATTGTCAGATTCTTACTTTAGTGGTAAATTACTTTAATAAAAACCAGTTTAATTTGATTTATTGGCAATGTACTTTGATTTTTAATGATTTTGTTTATGTTCTTTCCAAAAAACAGGATTCAATTGGGATTTTTCTGAGTTCCTTGTAGTGAAAACGGTATTTAACGATACAATACACTAAACCAAAAGTAAAAAAGTTACGATTTTCTTTTTTAGTTTATTTAAAGTCGCATCAAGAGATCGGTTGTTAAATTGACTACGGTGGGTTATAAAACAGTGGGTTTTTGAACTTGTGAAAATTCCAGACCCTGGCCGGGAATCGATCTCGGAACCTTGGAGCTACCCTAAAACGCAGAGATCTCGGATTCGATTCCCGGCTAGGGTTTGGAAATTTTCGCAAGTTAATATCCCACTGTTTATAACTCACCGTAGTTTTTAATAACAAAGCTGCTGATGCGACTTCAAATAAACAAAAGAAAAACGTTACAATTTTGGTTTTAAACTGTTTCTGTATGATGCTTATTTTAACAAACATTTCTCATTTTATTTTAAAGCTGCTTAAAAATCAGTCCATTGCATCTATGCAATATTGCGGTCAATGCTTTAAACAAATTGCTTTTAAAAAATTATCCTAATGAATACTTTAAAAATTGATAACGACAAAAACGTAAGATATTCCGAAATATTTAAATATGTAGTATACGTTATTTAAGTTTAGTAAATAAAATAAGATAAATATTTAATCTTTCGAAGCAAAGCGAACGAGGTTACTTACTTTTGGATAAAAATGGCGAAATATTTATACGGTTTCATTTCATAAAAATGAATTGAAATAAAAGCAGATTAAAAAAATAATAATGTAAAGATTAATTTTATACATTTATTCAACGTTAGATTTTAATTTAAAAGTCGTTTACAGTTTTACTTAGTAGCTTCAGTAATTTAACACGAGGGAGTAAAATGTAACATGGGGGAGCGTATATAAAAGAGGGGTGAACATTTGAACAGCCAGGGAAATAGGGAGGCAGTTCTGGAATGCTCACAATATTCCGAATAGTTACTACTCTGGTAAACCTTGTTTGGTATTCTAAAAATTTCATACGTAGTCTACATATTATTACAATAGTGAACATCTAAAGTGGTTTAGATGCAAAGTAAATTTATTTAATTCTGTAGTAGAAATATTATTATTATTAGTACTGAAAATTATATTCAGTGCACAATTAGTTAAGGTTGAATAATTTCCACAAAATTTTTGAAGTTTGCACTAATTAAAAATGTTTGACTGCAGTGTATTAATTAAATAGTACACCTAATATAAAATACTAGGTGTGGCTATTAAATAACGAGACTGACGTTGTAAAAAATTGTATTTTTATTTTATACATAATCACTAATTGTCACCTTCAATATACACTCCATCTCTATCCCTACAACGCTCCATGCGAATTTTTCATTGTTGGAAACAGTACTGGAAGTCATCTTCTGTCAGCTCCTTCAGGGCGCGTGCCGCTTTCTCTTTTACAGCTTCGACAGACTCAAATCTTTTCTCTTTTAATGCAGATTTCACCTTAGGGAACAGGTAGAAGTAACAAGGTGCAAGATCGGGTGAATAAGGTGGGTGTTCTAACGCTGAGATGCTGTACTTGGCTAGGAACCTCTTGACAGGTAACGCGGAATGAGCTGGCGCGTTGTCTTGGTGGAGAACCCATGATTTGTCCTTCCAAATTTCGGGGCGTTTTTCCTTACTCTTTAAAGTAGTTTAGAGAGTATCTCAAGGTAGTAAATTGATTAATTGTTTGACCTTCAGGAACCCAGTGAAGGTACACAATCCCATGGATATCTAAAAAAAAAACAATCATCATTGCTTTAAATTTTGACTTGCTCATTTGAGCCTTTTTTGCTCTCGGTGAAGTTCGGCTCTTCCAGTGCGTGGATTGGCACTTCGTTTCCGGATAATAAGTAAAAAACCACGTTTCATCACATGTTATTATCTTCTACCAGTTCCCCACGGTGAAATCTGCATTAAAAGGGACAAGATTTGAGTCTGTGGAAGCTGTAAAAGAGAAAGCGGGACTTGTCCTGAAGGAGCTGACAGAAGATAACTTCCAACAATGGAAAATTTGCATGGAGCCTTGTAGAAATAGAGAAGGAGTGTATATTGAAGGTGACAATAAGTGATTATGTATAAAATAAAAATAAAATTTTTTACAACGTCAGTCTCGTTAATTAATAGCCATACCTTGTATAACAGATAACAGTAGTGTAATTACTATTTCAAATATTAAAAGCATTTCATTAACTGCTTTGGTATCACAAACAGTAATTATTATCCTACGTAAACAAGTTCAGGTTATTTAAATTTTAATCATCCCGTCAAATTGACTTTTGGTCTTTTCATCCAACTGTTGTTAGATGTATTAGTCAACACTAATTAAACATTATATATTAATACAAATACTAGAAGGATGGTGAATTACAAAGAAAATATTATACATTTTAACAACAATCAGAGAGTCATTTAGAGTAGTCTCCGAATTTAATAAACTTCATAACATTTTTTTAACTTTCATTCTTTATTCAGAAACAATTTATAATATAACCATCCAAAAGTTTAACTAAATTTTGAATAAACAAATGACGTGAAAATTAAACAGGAACATTTTTTTTTAAAATACATCCCAGTAGACAATTCAAGAACTGAACAATAAAAATAAATGAATAAAATAGAGAACAATCATAAGAAAAATTTGGTAATAAATAGCCTACGTCCTATAACAAGAATAACACAGAATGCATAAAACTAGAAGCGAAAAAATTAAACATTGTACAAATATCTGACTGTATGATAAACAGACTGAAATCTTTAAAAAAAATAACTACACGAGTAATAAAAATTGAAAACGCAAAATAAATTATTGTTGTTTAGGTCGTCAGTCAAAAGGCTGGTTTGAACTTCTAGAGGTTTTACTAAGTAAAACTAGAAGTGAGAAAATTAACCTCAATAAACATAACCTAATTTTCATCATGAGTGAAAGACGCAAAATGAAAATCAACTCAGTTTGGCTTGAAAATACGGAAAATCACTCTTTCACGCTAAACTAGGCTCTGTAGAGAAAAATTCTCTAAATAAAAGTTGTAGATCTTTTAATTCCTATAAATTTTATTATATACACTTTTGTCGTAAAATGCATACTGTCACCGGATGGCGATATTCAGTGGCGAGTTAAAAACTTTAATTTTGGTGGACCTGAAAAGGGCCGTTTAAGCGGTGGTCGTCTTGATGTGAAGGGTCGGTCGTAGTCGTCGTGGCGGTCGAAGAGCTGGGCGACACGGCGTGTCGTCCAGCGGAGACATCATCTTCTTCCCTCGCAGTAGTGCGTCGATGGCTGCTTTGTCGGATCCGGTGGACGTTAAGGCTCGGTCGTGGGACCGCTGTGGGCATCGTTCGCATTAGCGGGCGATGACGGTCCGGTCGACGGCTTACGGTGACGGGTTGGCGAGCGGAAGCATCATCTTCTCTCTTGCGGGGTCGTCGATTAGTCTTCGCTGGAGTCCTGTAGCCGTGTGCCGTGGTGGACGTCTCGTCGATGCTGTAGACTGGTGGAATTGAATCTCTCGGCTCAGTGTAGCGCTCTTTTTATACTCGCCGAGAGCGTTGTGGTAGGAGGCGGTTACTGGCTCGATCTTGATGACAAAGGCTTTTGTCGGTGCGCAGCTGAAAGGTTTGTCGGTACGCCGACAAAGGCTGGAAGAAGTACTGAAGGCCGGCAATGATTAATTAGAAGGGGTGGCGGTGACAATACTAAGACCTAACTCTTAAAAAAATAAATTTTTCACACGTTTTCGTGAGAAAAAAACAGAAAATCGCTAATTACCGCTAAACAAAGCTTTATACAAAAAAATGTTTAAAATAAAAGTTGTAGAATTTTAAATTGTCTACAACTTTAATTATATACATTTTTGCGCTAAAACGTATATTAAAGTCGTAATCCTAAAAAAAACAACCTCTCCAAAAATTTCAGCAGACATGGGGCCTACGCTATCTTGTAGAGCATAAAAATGTAGTAAATGAGGCGATTTTTAAAAAAAATAGGAGCCGTTTTTGAGAAAATCGCAGAAAAGTGAAAAATGACCAGAATGAACTACTACTTCGGTTGAGCGATTTTGATGAAAATGTTCGTGCCGGGGCCTCTAGTGGTATCTAACTTAAGTTTCAAGTTCTTACGATGTTCCGTTCTTGAGATATTCTATTCACACGCGCGCGCGCGTGTGTGTGAAAAAAACATTTTTTTTGGGTTCAGGGGGTCTGAAACGTGTAGATCCGGTGAAAACTCGATTTCAAAAAATCTACATGAAAACAATACTTTCCTTCGTAAATATTCATATATAGACAAGATAAAGTAAAAATTGAATGATAAAATTGGGTAGTTATTTAATTAAAATAAACAAGTTACCGTGAAAAAATAATCTAAACATTTTAAGAGAGTAAAAATTGTATTTTTCTGAATTGAAAGGAATTTTTTATTTTGTATTCGACAATAGAAACGAACAAACTTTATCAATAATTGTTCATATTTACAATACATTATTTTGGCAAAAATTCAATCTTGATTCGTTCGTATTTTGTATGAAGAAAGTATTTTAAATGAAATAGTTAAATACAAAGAAAAAAATATTGAGTTGCTTACAGCATTGTGTTATGGTCTATTATTCTCTCATTGTATTTTAGTTTTCGTTTATTTACTTAAACATTTACTATGTCCATTTTACAATAATCCAGAAAACAGAATAAACTATTTTTGAATGCCAATAACTTATTATGTTCGCTTAGGAACAACAAAATATTTTCAAAACTAATATTATTACTTGGTAGTCAAATATTCAATTCAATTATACTCACATCTGGTGATTTTCAGAACTGTACCTGTTTGTGAAGATATAACAAATATATATACAGGTTTATGACGTTTATACCTTATCACACATCACGCACGAGTGGTCGAATTGCAAATAATAATAATAATAACAGAAGTAATAATGCTTTATTTCCCGGAAAAAATCAAATTTAAAACGTACATCAAATTAACCCTTTATAGGGCAGTACTACAGGGGAAAATATATGTGGTGTGAAATGTTAAATTGTGCTATACAGGGACTTGAATAATGTATTTTTAGTGCTAGAACAGTAATATATTTCTTTGTTTTGATGTTAAGCCCTGGTAAGTATACTCACCAAGGAAGTTTTTTGAAATGGAAATCACACAATGTTTAGTGGTAAGAATGCTTATTAAAGCAACTTGTAGTCCTGTATAACAGAAAAATGTGTAGAATAACCTTATCTTAACTTTATATTAGTATGAATGCTTGCTTTCCCGTAAAAAACTAGAATTTTTTAAGCACTGTTCAAAAGTAACAACAAAACAAAGCGGTAGCGTACGGTGGTATGAATCCTTATCACATTCATGCAACTCACACAGAAAATGGTCGCTGCGCGGTAATTTAAAAATATGCGTAGCATACTTACCGGAGAACACCTACAACACGATAAAATGCCAATAAGGTTCAACTGCATAGCTTGTTCTTAAAAAAAATAAACCTTACTCCCAGTGGCAAGTAAACTTACCAAAGACCTATAAAGGGTTAATTTTACATAACAATTTATCTCTATAAAATACCTTACTCACTCCATTGCTATGCCAGATGCTTCAGCTTTCAGATGCATGTATTAAGGAACAAATGTGTACGTAATATATTCTGAGATTTATAACAGATTCTAATATTAATAAGATACAACGGTATATTTTGAACAGCTAAGACACCTGAGCCTACACAGTAATTAAACTAGGGAACATTAGTTTATCGTTACTAATAATTCCTCCCTACCGAAGAGGTAAATTTATTTTCAATTTAAACAGTACATTAATATATCAAGCAATAATAATATACAGGGCGTTCTGAAAAAGGTTCCAAGAATTCAAGGCGTGATTCCCCACAACAAAAGAAGAAAACAATTTCAAATTAACAGAGGTCCGAAAATCATTAGTTACCGAGTTATAGAGGGTGAAAGATTCGTCAGAATTTCAGTTACCTCGTTGAAACGAAGCCCTACAGATATTTGTTGGGCGTTAAATTAGGCATAAATTTTACCGAATCGTATGTAAAATGAACAGAAAAATTGAACAAAACAGGTTTCAGACCTGTAGCTGCAGTAATTTTTAAGATAGCTGATGAAATACGCAAAACTTGCAGTTTTGCAGTTCATCTGCTTCAGTTTGAAGCAGATGAACTTTGTTAAATGGATAAGAAACACAAGAAATTCTTATACAAAACTTGTAGAGAATTTAATTCTGAAGAGAATGATGTAAAATAAGTCAATAATAGACAAACGCAATTTTTAAAAATATTTTTTTTAATTAAATAAAAAAAACACATGAAAAATAGACAAAATAATAAATAATAACTATTTTTATGGCAACTGTTACTTTTTTGATGTATGATAATTTATGGTTGTTAAAAATGTTTACTTGATAAAAATATACAGTAAGTAACTCATTAACTTTTTTTTAAATACAAGTGTTTTCTTTTAAGTAGGGTAGTAGAGAGTTTAACAGATTTTGTCTATTTTTCATGCTTCACTTTTATTTAATTAAAAAATAATTTAAAAAAAAATTGTGTTTGTCTATTATTGACTTTTTTACATCATTCTCTTCAGAATTAAATTTTCTACAAGTTTTGTATAAGAATTTCTTGTGTTTTTATCCATTCAACAAAGTTCATCTGCTTCAAACCTAAAAGCAACTTGTTTTTTGGGACCAAGTTTTGCGTATTTCATCAGATATCTTAAAAATTACTGCAGCTACAGGTCTGAAACCTGTTTTGTTCAATTTTTCTGTTTATTTTACATACGATACGGTAAAATTTATGCCTAATTTAACACCCAACAAATATTTGTAGGGCTTCGTTTCAACGGGGTAACTGAAATTATGACAAAATCTTTCACCTGTATAACTCGGTAACTAATGATTTTCGGACCTATGTTAATTTAAAAATTTTTTCTTCTTTTGTTGTGGGGAATCACGCCCTGAATTCTTGGAATTTTTTTCAGAACGCCCTGTATATTAGCATAAGGAGTGTAGAGAAAATGCTTCCACTTATTATATATGACAGTCCTGAACTACTTTTTGGATGTCTAAAAACGTGAAATGTATTTTTTATGTTTTCAATATAGTTGAAAGTAGGTATAACGAATAACACATAGGTTGCTTTCAAGCCGATAGATAAATAATGAATAAAGTAAAGGCGTCTAAATAGGTTAGATGTAAGCAAAGGCACTTCCAACACCTGTGCTTCGACTACCACGAAAAGATTAATGACTACTGTCTTCATGAGAAAAGAGATGGTCCGGCCGATCGCTTCCCCTACCGTTCGAATCAAATAAAAATCATTACAAGAGAAAAGAGCTAAAACTAAAAGTACAACACGGAACAAATAAACAAAAGAAGTTCAGCGGCCTTTTAAAAGCTGACCCATTTATTTTCTGACCCGATCAGTTACACAGACTTACTGTTCCCCTTCGAGAAAATAGAGGAAATTAAACGAAGGAAAACGACATGCTTTCTGATCAATATAATGGAAAGGATTAGTCATAAAAAATACTGTCAGTTCAACGCCGATCGAAGAAAATAAAAATTGTTCAGTTCAATATAAAATATCAAAGCACTTAAGTTATCAAATTGATTTTCGTTATCGTAAATGTGCAATAACAAATTTTTTCTAATCTATGAAAGAAAAAGTTTAATAAGATAAATAGGAAATTAGAAATTTTTAAATATAAATACACAAGATAAAACAAAAATAAACTTAACACCTGAAATATCTTAAGACTTTAGGGATGATTAAGTGAAAATTTGGTTATTTTAACTAAAATTAAAAAATCTTTTGCACCGACCTGTTATTTTTGCAACGATACTACATTGACGATAATACACTTACTCATATAATGCCCAGGATTATATAAACTACAAGAAAAGTATAATATAACACAAAATACGAAAATCATGCTAACGGCATCAAGAATATACATAATGTGGTTTTGTTCCTTACAAACTTACAGGTTACACAAGACATTTTAATTAAAAATTTTTTAATTCAAAAAAAATGTAATTGTGGTCGCTAATGACTTTATTGCTGATGCGACCCTAAGTAAACAAACATAAAAAAAAGATTTTTGGTCTTTTACATTTTAAAGAAGTGTTTTTTCTTGCAGGATCCTCAGAATATTCAATGATGTTTCTACGACCAAAATAGGTTCTATGGTGGCGATTTTTGTACTAACATGCAATGTGTTCTTCATGTTCAAGGTAAACAACTTGTAAATCTGCAAAATTTACTTCATTTTATTAGTTTTGAATTTCATACACGTACAATCAAGTTTCCAAATATTTCAAAATACTTCCACAAAAATTATTTAATCAATCTAAAATTGTTACTGTACATTCATCAGAATGTGGTTATCAAAACTTGGTATGGAATGTACTGTAACAAAATTGTTTTTTGTTTTATATTAAAATCGATATTTTTCAATCTAGGTACGGTAAAGAATAGAAAATTTTTGACAATAATTTGTTTAATTTTAGTTGTTTGTATATTTCAATTTCCCTATACTATGTTTACCGACATATGAATGATCTATAGAATTGTTTTCCGATTTTAAATTTATAGTTGAAGGAGCATTGGAATTTAAACTTTAGGTCAAAAATAAAGAATTTGTTTATAGTCTTAATTAGAACGGCCTAAATAATTGACACAAAAATTTAAATTTTCAGGAATTGCAAACTCATTAGGTTGCTACAGTAGGCCTACATAAAAAAAATATAGTTAAGTTCTAAATGACTACTATTATGGAAGTTAATATTTTCACCTCAGTCCCCCGTAAATTAAAAGACGTTTACAAAAAATATTGCTGATGTAAATTGTACTTCCGACCTCTGAGTGCAGATTACAGTTAAATGCAATTCAGAACTAAATTCTATAGAAATTAATGATTTGTGATATAACAGGTACGTGAAGATAGGCACATGATTGGTGGGCCCGGTTCCACAGTTGAAGTTGATGAGTCTTTATTCAAGGCGATAATACTATGCTGGGTGAATTCTTATCCAGCAATGCGTTTTCGGCATCGTTTGCCGGGAGACATGTGAACGTTTCCAGGCTGCAATCGAATACAGATCTGCAAACATACTACTCTAGGTAATTAAGGAACGTATGAAACCGAGGTCGGCGATAATATCTAATCATGGGCTGCGTATAATAACATCGCCAGGAAACTACATCCACCGAACTGTTAATTACACTGAAAACTTCGTACACTTAATAATACGTGCTAACATATAAATGATGAGAGTACGTGGAGATTGGGAAAACAGTGGAATAGAGCTGATTGCGGCACGAACCGACAACTTCTAGATAGCTACTCATGCGAATTTATGTGGCGTAGAAAGTACCGAAACCACGATCTGGTTATATTAAATCTGCAACTGGCTTATACGCCAGGGTCTCGGGTTCGATTCCCGGTCAGGTCTGTCATTTTTTCATCACTCATTTTCATGTATCAATCTCCTCCGCCTGCATTAGCAGAAATTGCAAAACAGTCAGACGTAAAACAAAAGAAAAAAATTAACGATCTGTTTGAGCAAATTTTGAAAGACATCGCAGCATTTTGGCCTGCGGAGTAAGAATCATTTACAATGGAGCTAATGCAATGGAGGGTCAGTTATCCGAACTAATTGGGACCAGAGCGGTTCTGATAATCAAATAGTTCGGATAATCAAATACGCTAAATACTGTAATTTGATACACTATGCCGTAGCAATGTAATATAACCTAAATAATTAATTTTTAGGTTAATAAAGACTAACATAAACTTAAGTTAAAAAAACACTAATGTATTGTATTTATTGCAAATTTAGAGTAATAAAGATTATAAAAATAAACAGAAAAATACAGAATTTCGAAACCGATAACGAAGTAAATTACGGTAAAATCCTTTATGAAATATTTTTTAACGCACTTACATTCTATAAACTAATTTTTTTTAAATCTTGAATTTTTTTTTTTTTTTTTGAACTACGATTGAACTTCTTTTCGTAGCAGCAACATCTCTCATTCTTTTTAGTAACAATGCTGCAGCAGGACTAAATTCCGGATGTTGTTTGCATCATAGCATTGCGTTTCTAGGGCAGGAAAGCCCTATGCATGAGTAAATAATATTATGTATTTTTTCTATCGATTACGGTTCGGATGACTGACGTTCGGATAATCGACGCTCCTGTGTATTTGTTTAATGAAAATACTTAAATTGATAGTCGTAGAATATTTATATAATATTTCCAGTAATCTCATACAAAAAACATAATTAGAAACTTTGAAAAACCAATAATATTTGAAAATTTATATTTCTTGACAGATAACAGGAAAGATCCGAAATTTTTAGCTTTTACATTTACAGAACTTATTTAAAAGGATTATACTGAAATATCATACGTTATCATGTACTCTCCCTTAGGATAGATCTACTTACTTTGATCTATGTATAAATTACATAACGTTTTATTGCAAAAATGAACTATAATTTTGTGAAAAGCATTTTTTTCTTAATCAGTGCAGTTCTTAAGTGTGTATAAAAAGACTGATGGTAATAAGAAAATTAATAAGTTAATTAAACATTATTAGGTACGATAAGCCACGCAATCTTATTCTACTTAAGATAAAAGCTCTTTCCTTGCATGGTCACTAACTCATCGAATTGCCCCAAAGGGATACCACTTAAGTGTAGTAAGGGAAAATGTACGCAATAAGGGAAATGAAGCATAAATACACTGTTTTATCTAACGAATATATTTTTCTATTTACTTTTACTACAAACAAATTTAAATTCATTCGTGTAAAATTTATATATGAATTCTCATAAGAATTTTTTTAAATAAGTAATTACGTAGTCTACTTCAATACTTAATATTATACTACTTCAATATACTTCCTAATTTATTATCTTAAATTTTTAATACCATCTTTGCTATCTAAAAACTATGTAAAAATAAATAAAATTTCGTCTGTTATCTCACTTATACAAACTTAAATCTGTTACAATGACCTCTCAATATTAAGCCTAAAACGTTATCTTAAGTAAGTGCAAAAACTGTTTGCACATTAAATTAATACATAGTAGTTTGTGGATACCACGACAAAGACTACCGATCGGTAAATACAAGTATAGTAAAATTACGTAATCTCATGATTGTTATTTAAAAATTTATAACCCAATTAATGTTTACGACTGACTGTTTCAATAAAAAAATGAATCAAGTCTATCCATGAACTTAACGATAAAAGTTAAGTATTTTAAGTCATTAAGTAAGTGTAGCTTATCTCGAAGAACTGAATCATAAAATATAATATTAAATAGAGACTGTTGTGTAGCCAACAACGAAAATTGGCTACAGAATTTGTACAAATTATTGAGGTTTAAATATAAATTTTTACGCCAAATTCAGATATAAAAACCATTCTAAGTAATTTATCTGCATAGAATCCATTATAATAAACCAATTTTTAATTATTTACACTCAATCTGTCAGTTAAAGGGATACAAGAAATAATTCTGTTTCTTATTACATGATTAGTCAATTAAATGACTGAATCGTTTAAGAACTGAAGAGGTAGAGGTGTAATGAATTTCATTATACAGCCAGATCCTGTGGTGAAAGAAGTGAAGGGGTCATTTGCAGGCTGGAAAATATATGCTTTTTAAAGGGCCCAGCATGCTGATAAGCATACTTTTCAACTCAGTGAAAAAGGCAATGCTAAACCACCTCACTCCTCGTTTAACATAGTAAAACCTCTAGAGGTTCAAACCAGCCTTTCGGCTGATCGACCTAAACAACAACAGAAGATAACCGCTTAAGTTCGAAATAGCCAAAAAAGAAAAGTTATGTTAAATTAACAAACGCTACAAGTAAAAATAAATTAGGCCACCCACATGCTCCAGTGGTTAGAGCGCTCGTACTACGCTGCAAACTGCAAGCAAAAGTTCCTGGTTTTGATTCACGACTAGGGTCAGGAATTATTATGCGTTATAACCAACCGATTCTGAACTGTAACACATAGATGTCCCGCTGACTAATGACCAAAGCAGTTGATGCTACTTAAAATAAACATTAAAAAATTATATCCCATTTGTTAACTGGTCTAATACATATACTTAGATATTTTTTGGTGTTTTTCGTGTTAAAGTTTACCAATATTAAATAAACAAATATCTTGAAACGAATAAAAGATATTTACTGACAGTATCGTTAGTATTTTCAGTGCAGTTCTACATCGTGTCAATGTGCGATGTAACAACCAATCTATTTCAAACAACAGAGTTCAATTCAGAATTGTTGATCCATGAAGAAAATTAAAACTAGCAAGTTTATGCAATGAAAGCTGAAGCTTTCATTGCATAATAGGGTAATGAATTACCCTTACAAATATTTTCTAAGTTGCAAGTTGATTTTAAAACCATTCGTAAGATATTCTCGACTAGTTATTCAACAAAAATACAGTTGTCGGAAGCTTCATGCAACATTTGGAATGTGATATTTCCATGTGCAAATCGAAACATTTAGAATGTCACAGATCCTGTGATATTCTAAATAAATGATCTGTCTATAGTCCGCGCCTGTCCAGCTAACTGGAGGGTTTGGCGCTGATTAGAGTAGAGTCTCTAAGCATAACCTTTTGTAAGACGAGAGGATGAGGAGTCTTAACCCCAACAGGGCACGCCCAATGGTTGATAGGGAACGCTTCTGTAGATATGGAGGACAGGTGAGAATACGGTAGGAATGTATTTAAGCATTCACTGAATAAGCACCCGCTGATCAACTGAGCCAAAAAAAGAAAACGATCAGTGGCTCTAAAGACGGATGAGGAGACAATTCCCAACGACGAAAGAACCTGGGGAGGTAACCCTGAGAGCAAATCCAGTTGGTTTGGAAACAGTGAAGTGGCAGTTCCAGGACCAAACTAGCTCAACGCAGCGTTCGTACCGCGGCCTGTGGACTTCAATACTACGGGCAAGCGTCATATAACAGCCTCGGATTAATTTCGCATATGCTTTTATTTCTTATAAATATTTAAAGTAAAAAAAATGGTTGATGAAACATTGAAAACAAATTACAGATTTACATTTTAAATTTGTAACGTTACACAAATCACAACTTGCTCAAACTTGACACTATTTCATAGAATCAGGCTATCGAACTTTTTACTTTTAATGGATGCGCGCCAGTAGACGCAGTTATAAAAATTCATTCACCGTATTTTCATGATCAGACCTTGTGTTCGAGTAGAAATGCGTATAACTCATTTGTTACCTTCATTATTTCACAAATCTCCAGTAAAGCAACTTGCTAATCCGGCAACTTTGATAATAAGGCATTCCCAATCAAATTTTGTCGAAATCTTTTATTTATTTATTGACAATTTAGCAAAGTAAATTTACGCCTAACCTCAAAAAAAAGAAGACTTTTGACTCCAATTTTTGTGTTTTATACCAATTTTCTCAAAAACTATTTAATTACAGTTCTGGGACCCATTTTTTTCAGTTGGTCAGTTCAAAAACCAAATAAAACCATAAAATTTACCCTTTGATTAGGGTCCCTGGAATTTCAGTTCTGCATAACTTTATTATTGTAGAAGAAATCAGGGAGAAATCTTCCGCTAGCCGTAACTTGAAAATAGAGCATTTCCGGACCTATGTTAGGCTAATAATAAAAGTTTTTTCTTATTTTTAGCTCTAGAATAAGTTTTCAAAGTATTGCCTCTTCCTCCTGAAACACCCAGTACTATTCAGTGAGTACACTACATGTACGTCAAATAGACTCATCAGATACAACAGAAGTGATATTTGATTAAACAAAATTATATAAATAATAATAGAGATAAACTACGGTGTAATAAACTTTAGAGATAGACTAGAGTGAAACTACGACACTTCCAAACAGTAATCCGGCCAGAAGTACTTTACGCAGCCGCATGTCTAACCACGACTAAGAAAGTCATTGCTACAGGAGAAGATAGCGACTAAAGAACGAAGGATCATAAGGGAAATCCTAGGTCCCCGACTAGAAGACAGGGAACTCAGAAGTAATGAGAAAATGTACCATCACACCGAAAAAATCACTATAGCTTTCAGAAAACGTAGACTCGCCTTCTATGACCACCTATACCGAACGAATGACTTAATACTGACAAAACGATTATAGAATTACTGTTGAAAGTCAAACACCCCCACAACGATGGTTTAGAGAAATCAACCTCGATCTGACCAAAATGAACATCACAACCCAAGCTCTTGCATACCGGACCACACTCAAACGCAAGCTCAACAACGCAGTATGTCTGGAAGAACTTGGAAGGATGAATGGCTCAAGAGAACGAACCGAAGCTCAAAAGGCATATCAGTCAACGATGACGAAGGCCTGCTGAGCGCGAAGGAAATTGAAACACTGAGAAACCGCAGTCAAAATAAGTGACTATATCGAGAAATAATAATAATAATAATAATAATAATAATAGAGATTAACCCACTAAAAATTTACTCATTATGGTAATTAATTTACAAAAAAAGTAAATAATAATTACTGTACATAATATTCATATGCGTATATTAAAACCGAACTGCAGAATAGTAATCAAAATATAGAAATAAAAAAACAATAGCTAAATAGATAAATTATACTATTACATTAAACAAGATCGTAGAGGCTGTCACATGCGATTTCTTCCACTGTCAATCACAGTTAAGAGTAGATATAACCTTAGGGCATTGTCATGTCTCATTCGATTACCGGAGTGAAGAACATGCAAGTCAAAACAGTTATCTATACCCTGTTAAGCTATTTCCTTTAAACAGTCTAAACTATTATTCTCAAGCAAATAAAGTTCGTTACCTTTTTGTTTTACACTTAATCGGTTCAAATAAGTACAGAATATCATGATGTATTCTTCGTTTTTGTTTTATTTAAAGTCGCATCAACTGCTTGAATATTAGTGATTACAATGGGTTATGGTACATTATTAGTAAATTGTAACATGTAATTATTTTCCAGATTCTAGTCGGGAATCGAATCCGGGACCTTCTACTTTGCTGCCAAACAAATAAATCTAACGACTGCCCCACGGAGGCGGCCATGTTTTACAGGTATTTATTGTCATAGTCACCAATTATATCTATGTAATCAAAATAATTTAACTATTTTCTCATCAAAAAGAAAGGTATTATTTTTTTTTAAATAATAATTAATTTTATTTCTATGACATCCACCAGGTTGGTCTAGCAGAAAATTAATCGCTGCGAGTCAGCTATTTAACAGCCGATTTTTGAAGAAGGTTCCGTGGTTAAAATCCTAGTAAAGTTCCTAAGCCTACTTTGTACTTTCTCTTGCCTATAAGAATATTATAGGAAGGAAAGTATTGTTTTCATGTCGATTTTTCGAAATCGAGTTTTCACCGGATCTACACGTTTTCAGACCCCCTGAACCCAAAAAACATGTTTTTAGCGATTGGTCTGTGTGTATGTGTGTTTGTGTCTGTGTTTGTGAACAGAATATCTCAAGAACGGAAAATCGTACGAACTTGAAACTTAAGTTACATACCACTACCGGATCCGACAACAAAATTTTTATCAAAATCGGTCAACCGGAGGTAGTTTATTCGTGTAATTTTTCACTTTTTTGCGATTTTCTCAAAAACTGGTGCAACGATTTTTTTTAAAATCACCTGGTTTACTAAATTTTTTATGCTCTACAAGATAGGGCAGGCGCCATGTTTGCTGAAATTCTTGGTGAGACTGTTTTCACGTAAAAAACTTGTTTTTCTAAAATTTCGGCTTTAATATGCATTTTAGCGCAAAATTTTATATAATAAAAAATGCAGAGAATATAAAATCCTACCACTTTTATTCCAAACATTTTTTTGTATAACTCTTAGTTTAGCGGTAATTTGCGATTTTCTGGTTTTTTCTCACGAAAAGGTGTGAAAAATCGATTTTTTTAAGATTTCGGTCTCAGTATGCATTTTACAACAAAAGTGTATATAATCAAATTTATATGAAATTAAAAGATCTACAACTTTCATTTAAAGCATTTTTCTTTACGAGCCTAGTTTAGCGTGAAAGAGTAATTTTTCGTATTTTTAAACCTAACTGAGGTCGATTTTCATTTTGCGTCTTTCACTCATGATTAAAATAAGGTTATTTTTTGAGGTTAGTTTTTTGTTTATTTCTAATGTTTCATTAATAATGTTAGGTTATATTGGTCATAATTTGTATTGACAAAGAAAGTTGTGTGAGTGTTTCACACCAGATTTTTTACGGATTTGAATACTAGACAGTGCTTACCGATATGCTTTGATGGTTAGGGTCCAATTTAGCTATACCTCTCAGGAATGATCGGTCTGAGTCTGTACAAGACTACACCTCATTTACATATCTTACATTATAATCTTTATTTCAATGGGTCATGGGGTAGCATATTGTTCTTAAATTGAACGGATTGCAACGTACACGTATTAGATGTTATGAAACATTATGAAATAAAGTTGAAAATAAAAGTTATGTAACGTATGATTTCTATTTTACTTTATAGGAAATTGGGGACTACGGAGTATAAAATATTTACTTTAAACTCTTATTTTCTAAAAAAATTCTAGAGAAACAAAGTCAATACGGAATAAACAATTGGAAAATACAATTCAAAATGTTACAGTTATTTTTAGAAAGGATAAAAGCGTTTAATACATTAATTTTTATTGAATTTCGTTGTTAATTCTATCTTCTGGTTTTCGGAAAAGCAATTCAAAACAATATTATAAAATTATTAGAAAACGTGTACCTACGTATATCTGTTGAAAACCCGATTTCGAAAAATCGACATGAAAAAAGTACTTTCCTTGCCTATGTATGCATATAGGGCAAGAGAAAGTAAAAAGGAAATTCGGTGGTATTTTAAAAAAACGTTTTTAATACTATGAAAACGAATATTAAGTACGACAGCAAACAATACAGATCATTTGTCACAAAAGAAAGGAAAACTATTAGGCCTATATTTAAAGTCAAATTTAATTTGCCTCAGGATCTGAAGTTGAGAAAGGCACAAGGAAAATTTTAGCTGACATTAAAAGTTTTGTAACGTATGGTTTCTATTTAACTTAGAAATTTATAGGGACTACGGAGTATAAAATGTTTGTTTCAAACTCTCATTTTCTGAAATGTTCTAGAAAATTAAAATCAATACGAAACAAGCAGCAGAGAAATTGTTATTTAATAAGAGCAGATTCTCAGTAACAAAGTCTACTTTACCCGATGTTATAATAACAAGAATTTCAAACGTTTTTAATATTAAATCGATTCCGGTGACGAGTTAAAAATATTTCTAAAATTTGGTCTAATATCTTAAGTCTATTACAGAATTACCATTTACGCAGAATTTAAAAAAGTTATTTACTTTAGCCAACTATATGATGAGGAAGTTGTTGATGAGGAAGCTGGGTACGGGTGCAGTGAAAAGCTGTGAAAGTTTTAAAAACCTGGAAGTTATCTTTAATAGGAGTGGAACAAGTGCAGTGGAAGTAAACAGAAAGATTTCGTAAGGGCGAATGGTTATAGGGCAGTTAAATTCTGTCCTTTGGAATGATAAAATATGGAAGGAGACAAAGATAAATATTTATTGTGCTATCCTGGAGAGTGTGGGTACCTATGGTGCAAGAGTGTGGGTAGTGACAATGAGACAGAAGGATTGCCTAAAAGCGGTGGAGATGGCTTTCTGCAGGCGTAGCTGTGGTGGGTCGCGGATCGATCGAATTCCGAAATTAGGAGAAGAATGGCGTTCAAGGAAATATCATGGACACCATATTCCGGAAGTAGTTAAAATAGTTTGGCCATTTGCAGAGGATGGAGGATGGTAAGTGGCCAAAGACGGTATGGGAGTGGACGCTAGCCGGTAGAAGAAGGACGGGTAGGCCGGAAGTCACATGGTTGGATGGGGTGCAGGAGGCACCCCATCCAACCATGCTTTGCAGTGGCTCTCCGATGGGCGAGACAGTGGGAAATGGTGCTTAGGAAGCGAGATACGGCTGGGGCTGTAAATCCTCGCATGAATATATATATATATATATATATATATTATTTATTTTATTGTGTGATATCATAATTTAGCAAAATTCTAACCGGAAGTACTTGACGTTTTATTTGGTAATGAGTTAAAACCTGATATGTCTATCAAGAATGTGTAACAACAAATTCTGTAGATGTAGGTCTACGTAAATTATGTTATACCTTACTAAAGACTGTGTTTAGGTAATCAGTCGAAACGCTGGTTTGAACCTCTAGTCTAGACACTTTACTAAGTAAAATGAGGAGTGATGTGGTTTACGATTGCCTCCCTCACTGAGTGGAAAAGTAGCATATACCAGACCCTCCGGTAAGAATCTACTTTCCACCCTGCAAATGGCACCTTAACTTCATTCACTATAGAGTTGGCTGTATAATGAAATTCATTACTTTCAGGGGAGATAACTCTGACTAGTGTCTTTTACACCTCTACTTTTTTTGTTGTTTAATGCTTCAGTCATGTAATCAGCTGACCATATGATAAAAACAGAACTATATATTTTAGCCCTGGAACTATCTTCGAGTCCAAATAAAAACACTCCACCTGCCTGATATGGGCAAAGACTATAATAATATTAAAGTTCTTTTCATAAAACCAACTATAATCTCAACAAATACTGTAAACAAGTATTTTGTTGATAAGCTTAACATCCTATAAAATATATGTATTTCAGCAATATGTATTACGAACGCAAAATTTTAATTTTGATGTTAAGCAAAAGTTATGTGCATTTCAAAACCACCTTATTTAGCTAGTCTCGGTGAAATGAATTTTACTTCTGCAACACGATGTGTAGCTTCAGATGTAATCTTTGTGTAAAATTCATGCATTAACATTATTTCTGTTTTAACAACAATAGGTCAACAAAACAAAAAAATAGTTTAACTATGTAAGTTAATACGTCAATTCACCAGAGATCAATCAAGCTAAAATGGTTTTTTTTGCAAAATACCATCCTTGAAACAAATTTTTACAATTTTGGGTTAGGCTAAAAAATTCGGAATTTTCATATTATGTAGTTAAGTAATGAACATTTAATAATTTTTTTCAATAAAGGGCCAAATTGTTGTAATGCTAATATTTTTTATAATTACTCCGTTTTTATCTTGATAACGTAGGACTATATAGCCTAAATAACGAAGGTAAGAAGTAAGAAAAAAGATAAAATATTACCAATCGTTTTTCTAGGTTATAGGAGACGCAAAAAATAAAGTCGACAGATGGGCTCTTATTCCGTAATTTTCAGGAAAGAAGACAAATATATAACCGTAAATCTAGTTGAAGATAATAAAAAATTAAAACGTTGTTCTATTACAACTAGATATTTTAAAAAAATCTGGTGTAAAACACTCAGACGACTTTTCTTGCCAATTTAAATAATGAACAATATAAAAATATGTTTAATCACGAGTGAATGATGCAAAATGAAAATCAACCTCTGTTCGACTTTAGTACACTAAAAGTACGGAAAATCACTAATTTACATTAAATAAAGCTCTATCAATAGAAAAAAATCCATAAAATAAAAGTTGTAGGTTTTTAAATTTTTTATAACTTTAATTACTTTATCTTTATACACTTTTGTCGTAAAATTCATAGGTACTAAGGTTGCAATATTAAAAACATCCTTTTACCGATTTTGATAAAAAAACCGACAGAAAATCACTAACAACGCTACTAAGCTTTGTAATAAAAAAATATTTAAAATAAAAGTAGCAGATTTTTAAAATTTCCAACAACTTCGGTTTTACTACAAGTTTTTGCCTTTAAGTGCTTATTAAGTCAGCAATATTTCAAAAAAAAATTTTTACTCCGAAAACAGAACGCCTCCCCCAAGAATTTCAGCTGACATGGAGCTCACGCTATCTTGAAGAGCAAAAAAAATCGTAGTAGCGGTTTTTGAGAAATTTTCAAAAAAGTGAAAAATTGCCCGAATAAACTATTAATAATTTCGGTTGACCGATTTTGATGAAAATGTTCGTATTGGGCTCCCTAATGGTTCCTAATTTAAGTTCTCAGTTTTAACTTCATACGATTTTGTTCACACACACACACCAATCGCTAAAAGATGTTTTTGTTTCAGGGGATCTGAAAAAGTGTATTTCCGGTGTAAACTCGATTTCGAAAAATCGACATTAAAACAATACTTTCCTTCCCTATTTATTTATATAGGACAATAGAAAGTACAAAATTAAAGACTTTACGTTTTGACATTTTCTTTTATTGCGGAAAAAAATTGATAAAAAGTATCTGTGTAGCCTACTGTTAAAGGTAAGGACATTTAGGAACAAAAAAAAATTGGTCAATAACTACAAGTAGACCCAGCAAACCAAACTACAAACTGACAGGCTAGACTTATATATTTTCTAGTAAAAACGTTAGCATGATATTCAAGTCATACAATGAGCTATATGATAAATGTTGGGCACGTACGCTCAAGAGAATGTCAAACCAGAGAACTCCCGATGTTTATTTGTAGGCTTTCATTATGTCTACTACGCTAAAGGCAAATCTAATATTATGGCGTAGTTGGTAACGTGCTCGTCTCTCATAATGCGGTCTTGGGTTCGAATCCCATCCACGCCCGGCATATTTTCATACGTTACAAAAATGATTTCATCCTTCACCGTCTGCATTAGCAGTAATTGCAGAACAGTCGGACGTTTAACAAAAACAAAAAACTAAAAAAAAAACAATCTAATATTAATTTAAGTCCTTGTAAATTTGTTAATGCGGATTAATTCAAGTACAATAAACAAGGGCTTCAATAATAATAAAACAATTTTTGCAAAAAAGATAAAGTATATTACGTATGAAATTTTTACAAATAATCACTACATACTATTACTAACAGCAGAAAGGATGAGTAACAACAGTTTATTTAGCAAGTAGATTAGGGGACATTTAAACTGATGACAGTTGTTGGAGGAAGAGAAATTCGAGATAATACGAAAAAAGGAAGTTCATCTGAAAAATGTACACTAAACCAGTGAATCATTTTGCAATGACAATTTATTTTAATTTTGAAGCTTTAGTCTTATCTCTAACCGTTTGTATTTTACATCGTTTAGACTTGTATACAGTGCTAATGGTAAATCTTGTTTACACTTGCTTTCAGTAGTTCAATTGCATTAAAAATGTAATATTCGTAGTTTTAAATAATAAAGTATGTAATAATAAAATCTAATGATATCTTTTATAGCTTTAATTAAATTAATATTAGCCCTGTCTATTTTGAATTATCATGATATTTTAAAATTCTGTTTTAATAATACGAAAATATGACTATACCAGTTAACTTTTACATTATTCTTTCTTAGTAAAAATGTCCTCTAATTCGGAAAATTTTTATCTGTGGCAACTCTAATAAAACGATTAAGTAATTAGGCGATTTGGCTCGTACTTTTAGTTAAAACATTCGAATCAATCCGTAAGGACATTTCACGTAGTTCTCATTGCATTAAATTAACTATAGGGTGAAATACTCTTATCAGTTTCCTTGCCCGTTGATGTAGTGGTGAACCGAAATGTCTCCCATGATAAGAGTACTGGAATCGACTCTCAGTCGGGTCTAGTATTTTTAATCATCTATTTTTGTCTGGGACACTTTACCGTACGCTTTAGCATAATGTACAAAAAAAGTTAAGGAAAAAATCGTATTAGTCTATTAGAATTTTATTTAATTCTATTAACAATTGTTAAAAACATAATGTCGACGATTACCCAGTGGCAAGTATTATAATTCAACGTAACTTCTTCTGTGAAGTAGACAGTACTGCTACCTTTTATTTGCAGATAAAAAAGAAAACACTGAATGAGATCAGTTAATTTTTCGGGAACTGTCTTTATTTTTAAAAACTACCTACCCAATTTAATCACCGTTCACAGCTAGAGATTTCCGTTTACCATGAACTTATCACCCAGCGGTGTTAGTTAATTAATAAGAGTCAGCTGGCCACCATCCAAAGCTGCTCGTTTGACTAATGTTACTTAAAAAATAATTGATAGTAATTTTGAACCAGCTGGCTGACTGGACTGACCCAGTGGTCAGTTTTCTTAATAAATTTCTAATTTTAATTATAGTAAAAATATTAATTAGAAAAGCTAATATTACGGAAAGGTACAAATATTTTTTTATAAAAAAACTTACTAATTTTTCTTGCTACACATTTTTTCTATTTCAACATAATATTATAATTATTGTAAGACTTTATTGTTCTATGACTGTACAATTTACCAAACTCATAATTTTATTTGTATTTTATTTGTTAATTAAGTTACTTTTAATGCTATTTTATTCAATTATGTGGATGACTTACAGACCTATACCTTATAGAATTTGAGGTATACAATACAAGTAGGCTATTGAATAAAATAACCCTCTTATTCAATAAGAAAAACACGAAAACAGTACTTTCTTCCTATACATTCATATAGGCAAGAGAAAGTAAATATAATTTACTCGATTACACAGAACAATTTTTTCATAATTATTAATAAACACAAATGCAACAAAATTAACTTGAATTTCCCATAAAACGTTAAAAGTATGATCCGTCTATAATAAGTATAAAATTCTAAAAATATACTTCCTGATATTTTCCGGAAATAAATGAAAATTCTAAGCTCAGATATATACTCAAACTAATTTTAATTAAAAATTAAAATACAACAAAATAAGTTTATCAATATTGTTAATACAATATGATATTAAATTCAATGTATTATTAATACAAAATTATTAAAATTTATTTTTGAGTAAACAGTAGTATAAGTAAGCATGGTGTCACGTTTTATAATGCGTAATGCAACCTGTTCAAGATAGACTGTTAAGACGTCTAATCATTAAAAAAACAGTCGATATCAATAATTTTATAACTGAAAAGTGATAATACATGTATTAATTTAAACGGTAAAATAAATAATTAATTAAAAAAAAATAATAACAATACGAATATAACATACCGGTATTAATAGACGTAAGTCTAGAGTTCATTCACTTTATCAGTCAGTCAGTCGAGCTTATCAACGAACCAAACGAATCACGATAACTCCACCATACTGCCAGCTAACCTGAACAGGTCGGTACTGATCGGCGCAGAGCAAATGCAAGCCAGGGCCAACGCCTGCGGAACCGAACAACCACTAGCTAGCGCCACATGTCAACCTTTTCCCTCTAACAAAACATAAACAATATAAGGGAGTGCAATCGATTTCGTGTATGGTTTTTGTAGGTTAATTTTTTCTCCATAATTATTTGTTAATCATCATAAAATTAAATAACTAATATTACCCACGTTTTAACAAAAATATTACATAAATTATGTTAATATACTACCTATATAAAAAATGAACAATATAGGAGTATGCAGTCGATTTCGAGTATGGTTTACATAGGTTAAATTTTTACTTCATAATTATATTTTATTAATTATAAAATTAAACGACTGATATTACCCAAGTTTTAACGGAAATACTACATAAATTATGTTAATAAAAAATAATATACAGTAGTACTAAATTGGTAGGATTAAATAGGTATTTTCTAATAGAAATAAATCGTAACGTGTAAAAATCATTATCATACGGATCTAACCTCTAAAAATTTGCTAAGTTAATAAACTAAGTTCTTTTAATATTATTAAAAATAGTTAATAATATTGGATTATTATCTAAGTATTCAATAATGAAATAGTTTATTATTTATATGAAATATTAAGATTTCGAGTATGATTTTCATAGGTTAATACTTTCTTCATAATTATTTGTTAATCATCATAAAAGTAAATAACTAATATTACCCACGTTTTAACAAAAATATTGCATAAATTATGTTAATATACTACCTATATAAAAAATAAACAATATAGGAGTATGCAGTCGATTTCGAGTATGGTTTACATAGGTTAAATTTTTACTTCATAATTATATTTTATTAACTATAAAATTAAACGACTGATATTACCCACGTTTTAACGTAAATACAACATAAATTATGTGAATAAAAAAATTAATATACTAAATTGGTAGGATTAAATAGGTATTATCTGGTAGAAATAAATCGTAACGTGTAAAAATCATTATCATACGGATCTAACCTCTAAAAATTTGCTTAGTTAATAAGCTAAGTTCTTTTAAATATTATATTAAAAAAGTTAATGTTGGATCTTTGCTAAGTATTCAATAATGAAATAGTTTATTATTTATATGAAATATTAAGATTTCGAGTATGATTTTCATAGGTTAATATTTTCCTCATAATTATTTGTTAATCATCATAAAATTAAATAACTAATATTACCCACGTTTTAACAAAAATATTGCATAAATTATGTTAATATACTACCTATATAAAAAATAAACAATATAGGAGTATGCAGTCGATTTCGAGTATGGTTTACATAGGTTAAATTTTTACTTCATAATTATATTTTATTAACTATAAAATTAAACGACTGATATTACCCACGTTCTAACGTAAATACAACATAAATAATGTTAATAAAAAAAATAATATACTAAATTGGTAGGATTAAATAGGTATTATCTGGTAGAAATAAATCGTAACGTGTAAGAATCATTATCATACTGATCTAATCGCTAAAAATTTGCAAAGTTAATAAGCTAAGTTCTTTTAAATATTATTAAAAACATTAATAATATTGGATTATTATCTAAGTATTCAATGATAAAATTGTTTATAATTTGTATGAAATATCAAGATTTTGAGTATGATTTTCATAGGTTAATTTCTTCATAATTTATTTGATTATTTTCATAAAATTTTAAACGATTGTATTACCCACATTTTAACGGAAATACTACATAAATTATGTTAATAAAAATATATACTAAATTGGTAGGATTAAATAGGTGTTTTCTGGTAGAAATAAATGGTAACATGTAAGAATCATTATATACTGATCTAATCACTAAAAATTTGCAAAGTTAATAAGCTAAGTTTTTTTAACATTATTAAAAATAGTTAATAATATCGGATTATTATCTAAGTATTCAATAATAAAATTGTTTATAATTTGTATGAAATATCAAGATTTCGAGTATGATTTTCATAGGTTAATTTTTCTTCATAATTTATTTAAAAATTATCATAAAGTTAAACGACTAATATTACCCACGTTTTAACAGAAACACTACATAAATTGCGTTAATAATGTATACTAATTTGGTAGGATTTAGTACGTATTTTCTGGTAGAAATGAATCGTAACGTGTAAGAATCATAATCACGCTGATCTAATCACAAAAAATTAGCAAAGTTAATGAGCTAAGTTCTTTTAAATCTTATTAAAAAAAGTCCATTTTGGATTATTATCTGAATATTCAATAATAAAATAGTTTATTATTTGCATGAAATATCAAGATAAGGTATCAGGGTGACTAAGTTTAGTTGTTAATACTAATACTATTTTTTATAATAATCCAAATAAAATATTTTTACTTTCTCTTGCCTATATGAATATATAGGAAGGAAAGTATTGTTTTCATGTCAATTTTTCAAAATCCAGTTTTCACCGGATCTATACGTTTTCAGACCCCCTGTGTGTGTGTGTGCGTGTGTGTGAACAGAATATCTCAAGAACGGAACATCGTACGAACTTGAAACTTGAAACTTAAGTTACATACCACTACTGGACCTGACACGAACATTTTCATCAAAATCGGTCAACCGGAAGTAGAAGTTTATTCGTGTAATTTTTCACTTTTTTGCGATTTTCTCAAAAACTGGTCCTACAATTTTTTTTAAAATCGCCTGGTTTACTCAATTTTTTATTCTCTACAAGATAGGGTAGGCTTCATGTTTGCTGAAATTCTGGGTGAGGCTGTTTTCATGTAAAAACATAGTTTTTTTAAGATTACGGCTTTAATATGCAATTTAGAGCAAAAATTTATATAATAAAAGTTGTAGAAAATTTTAAATTGTACAACTTTTATTTCAAACATTTTTTTGTAAAACGCTTAGTTTAGAAGTAATTAGCAATTTTCTGTTTTTTTCTCACGAAAAAGTGTGAAAAATCGATTTTTTTAAGATTTCGGCCTTAGCATTCATTCATTTTATGACAAAAGTGTATATAATAAATTTTATAGAAAATTAAGAGATCTACAACTTTTATTTAGAGAATTTTTCTCTACAGAGCCTAGTTTAGCGTGAAAGTGTGATTTTCCGTTTTTTTAAGCCAAACTGAGTTCGATTTTCATTTTGCGTCATTCACTCATGATTAAAATAAGGTTATGTTTTTGAGGTTAGTTTTGTTGTTTAGGCATATTTCTAATATTTTATTAATAATGTTAGGTTATATTGTTAATATTTGCATTGGCAAGAGAAAGTTGTAAGAGTGTTTCACACCAGATTTTTAAGTTTGAAATATAGATAGGCTAAATATTATAAATAGTCTCATTAACACTTAAAAATCTGGTGTGAAACACACACAGAACTTTCTCTTGCCAATTCAAATAATGACCAATATAACCAACATTAGTAATAAACAAAAAACTAAACTCAAAAAACATAACCTTTCTTTAATCATGAGTGAAAGACGCAAAATGAAAATCGATCTCAGTTTGCCTTAAAAATACGGAAAATCACTCTTTCACGCTAAACTAGGCTCTGTAGAGAAAAATGCTCTCAATAAAAATTGTAGATTTTTTAAATTTTCTTTAATAACCTTTCTTTAATCATGAGTGAAAGACGCAAAATGAAAATCGATCTCAGTTTGCCTTAAAAATACGGAAAATCACTCTTTCACGCTAAACTAGGCTCTGTAGAGAAAAATGCTTTCAATAAAAGTTGTAGATTTTTTAAATTTTCTATAAATTTGATTAAATAAACTTTTAAAATCGATTTTTCACACGTTTTCGTGAGAAAAAACAGAAATCGCTAATTACCGCTAAACTAAGCGTTATACAAAAAAATGTTAGAAATAAAAGTTGTAGTATTTTAAATTTTCTACAACTTTTATTATAGACATTTTTTCGCTAAAATGCATATTAAAGCCGCAATTTAAAAAAAACAAATTTTTTACATGAAAACAGCCTTAACAAGAATTTCAGCAAACATGGCGCCACCCTATCTTGTAGAGCATAAAAAATTAAGTGAATAAGGCGATTTTTAAAAAAATCGTAGGACCAGTTTTTGAGAAAATCAAAAAAAAGTGAAAAATTACACAAATAAACTACTACTTCCGGTTGACCGATTTTGATAAAAATGTTCGTGTCGGGTCCGGTAGTGGTATGTAGCTTAAGTTCTAAGTTTCAAACTTGTACGATGTTCTGTTCTTGAGATATTCTGTTCACACACAAACACACACCAATCGCTAAAAACATATTTTTGGGTTCAGGGGGTCTGAAAACGTGTAGATCCAGTGAAAACTCGATTTCGATAAATCGACATGAAAACAATACTTTCCTTCCTATATATTCATAAAGGCAAGAGAAAGTAAAAAGTAGAGCTACAACTTTGTCTGGACACTACAACTATAACTGTGCAGCGTACGTGCTTTAAAATTACCCATTTTGTTGATTATAATCATTGGACATTAAATGACATGATTTAAGGACGTGATTATTTGTTGGTGCAGTGGTCAGCAAAATAGGTTTTATGTTAGGAGACTCAAGTTCAACTACCGGTCAGGTATAACATTTCTTCATCACTCATTTTCACTTATCACCTTTAGCTGTCTACATTAGCCATAATATGTATAACAGTTGGACATAAACCAATAAAAATATAAAGATATTTTTTTTTTGTATGTTATTTCATGCAGTTTTATTTAAAAGACAAATTAATATTCCAGAAGTAAATAATTTAATGATTAAACAACCTAAATTTGATAATTATACTGTTTCTGAGATTTCTAGTCAACACTTACAGTACCTATTCTATATAGTTTTGAAAAACGATATAAATTAAAATGAACAGTACAAAGTATTTTTGTTATTACTTCTGGGTATGTGTTAATTATATAGTCTAGTTTTTTTAACTGCCCATAACAGACAGGTGAAGTGTCAAATTATTTACACTCAATCTGTTAGTTGCACGGCTAAAATAAATAGTTCTGTTTCTTATCACATGATCAGCCAATTAAATGACTGAATGATTTAAGAACAAAAGAGGTAGAAGTGTAAAAGACACTATTCAGAGTTATCTCCTTTGAAAGTAATGAACTTCATTATACAGCCAGACCCTGTGATGAATGAAGGGAAGGTGTCATTTGTAGAGTAAAAATATGTGCTTTTCAAAGGGCCCGGTATGCTGACAAGCGTACTCTTCCACTCACTGAGGAAGGCATGGTAAACCACCTCACTCCTTGTTTTACTTAGTAAAACCTCTGCAGGTACAAACCAGCCTTTTGGCTGATGACCTAAACAACAACAGTTTTTTTTAAATATTTTTATATGTCGATATAAAAATCCTGTCTTTTTCTGGTGTTTCTTTTTCAGTGATAATAAAAGAAATACAATGAAAAGAATTTTCAAAATTGAAAATAATGACAAATAATAAACATAAGTGTACAGAATTTGTTGCCAGTTAAACTGCAGCTTTTGTTGGTCTAATAAGTTTATATGTCTGCAGAAATTAAATTTACAAAAAAATAATAATTAATAATGAGTTCATAAACTCATTATTGATTATGTTTATTAATTAGTAAAATTAGAGAAAATACTTGCATTAGTAAAAAAAATATGCCTTCTTCTTTTGAGTCTCCATAATCACTTTTTGTCCTAAATATTTAAAACAATTAGTCGTTCAAGTGGCCTGGATAATCATTTTACTTGTTTTATTTTCATAATTTTCTTAATTTTTTTTTAGAAAGCAATTTACTTTTTCTTTCTGGCCACTAGCTTCTTGGGTGATTTGGCTTTCTTCACTACTGCCTTTTTCGGTTTTGGCGACTTAGGTTTCTTGGTCAGTGGCTTAGAAACTTTCTTCGCCTTGGATGGAGACATCATCTTCTTGGGCATGATAAATTTCTAACAACATTGCTCTACTTTGTTTATAATATGTACTAAATGCAGCATTGTTGTCATGAAGCAATCTGTTAAAGCACTAAATAAAGAACTCTACTCAAGATGAGCTGGTGTTATTCTATAGTATCGTCTAGACAGACTTGGGTTGGAGCAGGATTTTTCTGTTCCAATTGCAATTTGGTTCAAGTACTTAACTGTACTGACACCTAGTACTAATAGAAAACACCAACTGAATGAAGAAAGATTATTATTCTCGCTGTACTCAATTCTTTTGAAACTAGAAGTTGACAGTTACCTACAAAACAGGATACGTGAAACTGTTTGTAGTTCACTTATAAAAATAATTTCTAACCCAATCAAACATTTAGTAAAATGCTTGTACATTCCAGTCACTCAATGAATATTACATACAATAGTATGAACTAGGAACAAATACAAAGTACACAGTACAACTATCTGGTATTTTCCATATCAGTTACCAGTTACTGATTACAAGCGATGGAGTCCCTAAAATAATTTAACAAGGCAGTTAGTGGCAAGGGTGAAAACCATTGATTTGTTATATTATTGTAGGGATTATATGAATAAATCAGTTTTTTTTGGTTTAACGTCTGACTGTTCTGCAATTACTGCTAATGCAGACAGTGAAGGATGAAATGATTTTTGTAACGTATGGAAATATGCTGTGCCTGAATGGGATTCAAACTCAAGACCGCATGATAAGAGGCGAGCATGTTACCAACTACGCCAATGTGGCCGGCAGGTTTTGGTGGGAAGTTTTAAAATTGTCATCTATCATTTTCGTTTGTCCATCATTACACCCAGATATCAGAAACCACAAGAGATAGCATCAAACGGTTTTCAGATTTGTAATCTGCACAAAAAGTTAGTGGACCTAAATTGGGTTTAAAGTTCTAGTTTCGACTGGAAGTGACCCAAAACTGGAAGTCAAGAAATTGAAGTCAAAATTGGGAAACAAAAGTACTGTCATTTCATTCCTCTTAAAGAGTAGATACAGAATCACTAATGGTTTTTGCCATAAGTCTAAGGTAAGTAAGCTGCTTTAAAAAATGTCACCAGCCATGAGACTCAAGAAAAGGATTTTTAAGATTGTAAAGTACGAAGTATCGAGAAGGCATGATTAAGATATGCTATATCAAAATTATACATGTGTGTTCTTTATGTTGTTACAGTTATTTAGTACAAGCTGTTATTACACGCCAAGTGATGGTGAACAGTGTATTTGTAGAGTAAGTTTGGGTTAAGACTGCAATAGGGACAACTGTAGCATTAGCAGTCCTGTTCCTAGTATTCACTTGCATCAAGTCAAAGTAAGTCGCCTTTTAGTTCCGATAAAACTGAGTACAGCAGGAATAATAATCTTTCTTCATTCAGTTGGTATTTCCTTATTAGTACTAAGTATCAGTACAATTAAGTACTTGACCCAAGTTGCACTAGGAACAGAAAAAATTCTGTCCCAACCCAAGCCTAGAGTAAGGGCACAGTGAACGCTGGTCGCAGATTCCTGGTGACAAGTCACTTACAAGTGGAAACCTGCCAGGAGAAATATGCCATTATATTTTAATCAGACATCTCACAGTACACACCGGTGGCGGAACCTATGAGCTGGTCACCTGCGCATATCAGGTCATGTGTAATTTTGTATAATCCTGCGCACTGCTCTGCTGGCAGGTTACTAAGTGTACTTGGCATTGTATAATACGTATTTATAAATAATAACAACTTGTTAATTAAAACTTGTTTATTAAAATGGCAATTTACAATGTTGTGAATACAGAATTGTTAATATCTAAATATTAAATGTTTCCAGAGTCATTCTCATGTATTTAAAAATCCTGTCTATCTTTTTTTAATTGCAAAAAAGATGATACTTGCTGTACAATTTTCTGTTCTTATTAATGTCACTAACAGTATCACCTTTAAGAGATAATGATTTCGTGTAAGCGTTTACCATAAAAAATAATTCATTATCACTGCTGCTACTGGAACTCATATTGAAATATCGACAACTGAATGAAGGTTTAAACATGTAATTACATGCTCCCATTGTGTGCACTCACCAGCATTAATCAGTACCTGCGACCAGTACTATCCAGCAACTTGTGACCAGCATTCACTGTGCGCTTACCCCTAGACTGTACAGAATAACACCAGCTCACCTTGACTAGAGTTCTTTACTTAGTGCTTTAAAAGGCTGTTTCATGACAACAATACTGCAGTTAGTACAATTTATGAACAAAGAGCAACAATGTAACAAATTTAACGACATCCTCATACTTTTTTATTGTATTACACCAAATTTATATTAAGGTGAAAAATGTATTTTCTAATAACTATTTTTCACCTCAAAATATTAATAATAACGCAACTAAAAATTAGGACCGTTTTCATGGTCCATAAGTTCAAACATTTTGAGTAATCTCAATCAGAAAATTTACGCAGTTTTCTATCGACTACTAAATTATAACAAAATATAATAGAAAAGGGTTAAAATAATAAAAAGGAAACAATCTCTTAGTTAATTTTATTTTACTTTAATATAAAAGTAAAACCCTTTATTACATTTCAACAATAAAATTAATAATACTTCAAAAAACTATTAATTATACAGAGTTATTATGTACACATATTTCCATCCTCCAAATAGCCCGTCAAAATTTTTTAATTAAAAAACCAAATATTTAGTACTGAATGAACTCATACATTGTATTCGGGTAGCTTCATACATAATCGGCGAGTGATAGTACTAAAATGTGAACAGACTGCACTTGCAATAAAAATAAACCGTTGCAAAGCATCTCGTAAATCCCAAATGATCCATACACTTCCTATAAGAAAAATTAGGCAAACCCAACTTTCCAGTATTCGATATTTAGAGTGATATACAAGTAGATATAGCTGAAAATTTGAAAAAAATATTAAAGCGTTCTACAGCACAACAAGAAATAAATGAAGTCATTAAAACTTAAAAATTTAAGACTCACTTATTTAGATACAGGTCATGAACAGCTTTACTTTTCCACACTGTAAATGATACTTCATCACTGCATTCACCACAAAGTCAGGCTTTGCAATAATAACCATTACTTTCAAAGGAGATAACTCCGATCTGTGGCTCTTATTCATTCATACCTTCTGTTATTATATACTTTGTACCATTTTAAAGTACAATAGTACAAACAATGGAAGTTATGGTAATTCCTAATTACTGTAACTTCCATTACTACGGTAAAAACCCATTAAATATTGTATGACCCACCGGGTTGGTCTAGAGGTAAAGTCGTCGCCAAAATCAGCTAATTTTCAGAGACGAACGTTCCTGGTTCAAATCCTAGTAAAGGTAGTTACTTTTATACGGATTTGAATACTAGACAGTGGTTACCGGTGTACTTTGATGGTTGGGGTTTAATTAACCATACTCTCCAAGGAATGGTCGGCCTGGGTCTGTACAAGACTACACCTCATTTACACGTCATACACATCATCCTCATCTCATTGGGTCATGGGGTTGCTTATTGTTCTTAATTGAACAGATTGCAACGTACACAAATTAGGAATAAAAAAATATATAGTGTATGGGAGAAACCCCTATTGTTAAAATTAGTTACATTAGAGTAGTAGTTGGACAATAAGTTGTAAATATAGCCAACTGTCAATCATCTGATTTGGGGTAGTATTCATTAGGCAGGTGTACTGTGTTTTTGGGCCTTTCTTACACCTACCAACTTACAGCCAATCATTAAGATGGTTCTCCTTCCTGTTGGCCCTCCAGGTTGATTTAACGGTTGGTGCGAGGGAGAGGTTTGTCAACCATAGGTTTCCTGGTTCACATCCAGGGAATTAAAATCATTCTATTGGGACTTCAGATTAGAATAGTGGTTTAAGGAGGAGGAGGTATTTGAAGAAGTGACCAGGAGAACGAGAAAAAGAAGAAAGAGGAGAGATATTTAGTTAGAGGTAAATTCATATTATATTAAGGGGTTTTTAAGATTTGTTTTTTATTAAAGTCACGGCAGAAAAAGGTTGGCTGTAATTTAAACAGGTTAAGGATAATTTTGTTTGTAGTTTATTCATTAAATATTTAGTTTAATGCAAAGAAACATAGCTTTATTTCCTCAATTTTCTCATGCTCTACTGCTAAAGCTGGCGCCCAATATTTTTTATTTTCGTTGTTTTTAAATTTGTATGGAAGTATTTGCCCACCTGTGAAGTTTCTTGGTGGTGCAACTTAAGTTATTTGTTACATTTAGAATGAGAGAAGACATAAAACTGTCTTTTTTATAAATGTCAATGAATCCTGTAGTAAAGATCAATCAATTTAATGTCTATGCATAAAATCAGTGAAGTATACAAGGTAGCAAAATATCTTCACTCTAACCTATATCACAGTTTGTCCAAATCTTTAAAAACTTCCAGAGAAAAGTTGTTAAAATTAGAGAAATCAGGTCCACTTAAGCTTATATATTTATGCGCTACCTGCAATATCTGTACTTTATTAACAACTACAGATCATGGTAGTGTAAAACAAAAGAGGAATAAAGAAAATTTTCTTCTAAATGCCGAAACATCAAAGAAAATTATATGAGACTTGTTATAATAATTACAAACATATCCAAGACTATCTTGAATATCCTCACTGATGTACCAGAAACCCACACAAAATGCAATACTTAATTTATATGTTATACTCTTAAAAAGTTCCTGTACCTGCAAACTACAATGAACACTACTTTCTTTGTTTTATTTCTGATGGTTTGTACATGTATGCCATACAGATAGTGAAAGGGTGACAACTGACAATGAGTGATGAAAAATGACAGACTTACATAAATGTAATATCACTAATAGATTTTAAAACTACATACCATTACCTATAATTCAACATAACGCTGTTTTTAAGGGTGTTTGTAAAACCAGCTTAATTTTATAAATTAGTCAAAGATATAGCAAACATTGCAATACTTCAGTAACATAGTATAACTAGAATAAAGAAACAGTAAAAGCACTTATTAAAAATAATTATATTTCAAAAATATAAAGGTAAAGTATTCTATAACTACCTGAAAAACCCGTAAGAAACTTTCCATTAGAAACACAAGACCATGGGTCGGACTAGGACCTTCATATTCCTGGAAACAGAGAATTTACAAATTATTAAATATGTTTTACAATTTAATAAACAACAGTATTTTACAGCCATTATTATTCTTCATTCTAGCAATCTATTAAAAACCTAAAGTCCATATAATTCTATCACAACTTATCATTTAATTTCCTTGAGGCTTTAATTTTTTGAAGTTTAAGATCCCGGATATTATAGAAAAGAAATTGTTGTATAACATTTTAGTTACCGTATTCAAAATTAAAATTTTATATTACGAGGGCTATTCAGAAAGTAGGGAACGTTTTGTAAATAAACAAAAACTATGTAAAAGAAAAATTTTTTATTATATACATCTGAAAGAGTGACTAAAATACTACTTTTCTACATAGTCACCAAGCAAATTGAGGCACTTGTCATAGCGGTGGACAAGCTTCAAAATTCCTTCGTCATAGAAATCCGCCGCCTGCGACCGCAGCCACTCAGTGACGCGCGCCCGGAGTTCCTCGTCGTCGTCGAAGCGCTGTGTTGCTAGCCAGTTCTTCATTCTTGGAAACAAGTGAAAATCACTCGGTGCAAGATCAGGACTAAAGGGTGGTGAGGGAAAACCTCCCACTTGAATGAATCAAGGAGTTCTTTTGTGCGGTTTGCCGTGCAAACCGCACAAAAATCAGCAAGGAAGATTATGGCTACTGTGTTTTGGGACAGGCAAGGTGTGCTGCTCATTGACTTTCTCGAGCGTGGTGCAACAATAAACTCTGATCGGTACTGCCAAACATTGCGCAACCTTAGGAGAGCAGTTCAAAACAAGCGCCGAGGAAAGTTTTCGTCAAAAATTTTGTTTCTTCATGACAATGCCCGACCTCACACGGCAAACCGCACAAAAGAACTCCTTGATTCATTCAAATGGGAGGTTTTCCCTCATCCACCCTATAGTCCTGATCTTGCACCGAGTGATTTTCACTTGTTTCAAAGAATGAAGAACTGGCTAGCAACACAGCGCTTCGAAGACGAGGAACTCCGGGCGCGCGTCACTGGGTGGCTGCGGTCGCAGGCGGCGGATTTCTATGACGAAGGAATTTTGAAGCTTGTCCACCGCTATGACAAGTGCCTCAATTTGCTTGGTGACTATGTAGAAAAGTAGTATTTTAGTCACTCTTTCAGATGTATATAATAAAAAATTTTCTTTTACATAGTTTTTGTTTATTTACAAAACGTTCCCTACTTTCTGAATAGCCCTCGTATTTCAAAGCTATTTAATATATCGGTTACGTACACCAAAATGGGTAAACAAAAAGCAGAAACTTTTAGATTACCATGTATGTATAACAAAATGTAAAAGATTCCTCAGCTATTATGATGTACACACTTCTAGAAAATCTTTAGAAAACTTTTCCTTCTTTTTCAACCCGGTATCAATACAAAGTTAAAGGTATTTTGAAGCCAATTCTGTAAGTTCATTCTGCTCCTAACCAACCTCTTAATCTTACTCCATCCCAAAGCCTTAATTCGCCCCTCATACATTGTTCTAAGACTTAACTTTATGGTTTCTTTCCTTCTGTCCAAACCACCATAAATTGTTTTGACTTTCGGTCCTGACCCCCACATTTATGTGATCAAACCATTTCAGCTGCCTCTCTTCCAGTATTCTTCTAAATGATTCCTGACCCGCTAATTCCCTAATGCTTTTAACTCCTGACTCTGTCTCCTTTGGTTTAGAAAACCACAATTTCAGAGGTAGATACACTTAAAATACTACTTGATCTAGCAATGAATAATTTAATCTAGCAATGAATAATTTTAATTGCCATTGAAAAGTTTAATACTTTCAACTTACAAAAAAATGTGATCTTCAATAACATAATTATACGTAAAAATATGTATATAATAATCAAAAAAAGAAATTAGACCAAAAATTTTAATTTTCCGTAACAAAATTAACTAAATTCATTCACTTTCAACAGACTGGCACCAGAATTATTGTTTTTATAATGGCTCACAATCACAATTTTCCCCTAAACTTTTCAAAACTTTTCCGCTACCTTTTGTAATATTTTTAGCTTTTGAATATTATTATATGAAACCTCATTTTAAGTTGTAATTAAAGACCTTGCCAAGAAAAGTTATATAAATTTATAAACAATTTGAAATCACGCGGAGAAACCTAATATTACAACTGAACTTAGCATGCAATTGGACTACTAAAAAGGAAGAAATGAACTATTAAAAACACAAACACAGAAAAATTATCCAAATATCTTACCAAAATACCACGGTCAGTATGTATCTGCAATAGAAAATTATACATCTTAACAAATGATTGATATTAATGCTTCATATTGGATTAAAACAGTTAATAGAAATCCAAATACATAAGATTAACAGTATTATTTTCAAACAAATTAAAAATGTAGCAAAATTTATACGACAAACAGAAAACTAATAGTTTCCAATATACATATTTCTGATCTGCTCACTATATCATCTAACATTACTGCAATGAAAGAAATACTAAAATTCTCCAGTTTATGAATACTTGATGACCTAGATACTTATTATTTTTCATTTCACATCTTTGCTAATCGTTTACTAAACACAATTACCATAATAAATTTATAATAGTTTTTTAAAGTTTATTTTAAGTTGCATCAACATCTTGGTTATTAGTGGACATTTTTAGGATATGAAACACTGGGTTTTGGCACTTAATAATTTCCAGACTGCTATCTGTTTCATAATCATAGACACCCGAATTTGAACCCTTGCATCTCCAAAACTATGAGTCGGATTTCAACATATTTTACATCAAAATTTAGCTCATTTTATTCTGCATTGACCCATAATATATCTATATTTTTAATTTTGTTTAAAAATTAACATATCAAGATTGGAAGACAAAAAGACCCGGTTTTTTTGCTACCGCAACAAATTTTATGTGTTTAGAGGTGCGTACTCGATAAATATTTGACCGAAAGATTGAAATTTTAACACAACATAGACAATTATATTCTTACAGCGTGTACGAAATTTCAAATTCGTACGTTATTTTTGATTTTTGATTTATTAACAATATTCTGAACCCTTGCTATCTCGATAACTGCTCGATTGTTCAGCACTGGCAAACTATCGTTTTATTCAGCGTAGAAAACTTAGTATAATTATGTTAATGACATGAAATATTGATTGGCCAGTATTGTGGTAGAATTTTTTAAATTTTGAAAAATATACTGGGTAATGCTGGGGATGAGCGATACTATCCTTGTTGCCAGGTTGTGTACGTGAAATCCTGTCGGACTGTCTACCTGAATTGACAGACTGCATTTTCAATTCAGGTAGACAGTCAGATTCAACCAACATGGGTAGTAGCGCCCACCCCAGAATATTTTTCAAATTTTAAAAATTCTACCACTACATTGGCCGATCAATATTTCATGTCATTAACATTATTTGTACTAGGTTTTTTACGTTGAATAAAACAATAGTTTGCCCGTGCCAAACGATTGAGCGATTACCGAGATAGCAAGGGTTCACCATATTGTTAATAAAAATTTAAACAACGTACGAATTTGAAATATCGTACACGCTGTAAGAATATAATAGTCAAATGTTGTGTTAAAATTTCCAATTTTTTGGTCAAATAGTTATCGAGTTACACGCCTCTAAATGCATGAAATTTGTTGCAGCAGCAAAAACCGGGTCTTTTTATCTTCCAACCTCGATATGGCAATTTTTAAACAACATTAAAAATATAGAATTATTATGGGTCAACACAGAATAAAATGAGCTAAATTTTTATGTAAAATATGTTGAAATCCGACTCATAGTTTTGGAGATGCAAGGATTCAAACTCGGGTGTCTATGATTATGAAACCAAAAGTAGTCACTACGCTGAGGAGGCAGTCAAAATAAATTTACTTTGAATCTTATGAATATTTAAAATAATATGTAAAACTTAGCAAACTACGAGGGTTGTCCAAAAATTAAAGACAGTTTTCATTTTAAAAAGCAGGAAAATTTTATTTTAACAAAAAAAGTACATGGAGTTGTAAGTACATATAAAAACTATTTTTCAACGTAGTCCCCGTCAACATCTATGCACTTGCTTAGCCGGGGGATGAGCTTCTTAATGCCTTGGTCATAGAAGTCTCCCGCCTGTGACCGCAACCATTTCTCCACCTCTTCCTGGACTTCTTCATCAGTCTCGAAGCGTTTTCCAGCCAAATGTTGCTTCAGGTAAAGGAAAAGATGGAAATCGCTCGGTGCCAGATCAGGGCTGTAAGCAGGATGGCTAAAAACATCCCATTTAAAGGAATCCAGGAGCGCGGTGGTGACCGCCGCAGTGTGGGGCCGAGCATTGTCGTGCAACAAACAGACTCCCTTGCTCAATCTCCCTCGGCGCTTGTTTTGGATCGCTCTTCGAAGCTGTTTTAGGGTTTCACAATACCGAGCAGCGTTAATTGCGTGCCATTAGGTAAAATTCAACAAGAAGAACTCCTTGACGGTCCCAAAAGACGGTTGCCATGATTTTTTTGCAAAGATTGTTTGGCGAAATTTTTTGACGCGAGGTGATGTGGAGTGACGCCATGTCATGGATTGCTGTTTGGACTCAGGTGTGTGGTGGTACGTCCACATTTCATCGCCAGTCACAATTGAGTCCAAAAACTCCTCCCCCTCCCTGTTGAAACGATCCAAAAACTTTTGGGCACTTTCCACGCAATTTTCTTTGTGAACTTCGGTCAAAATTTTTGGCACCCAACGAGCACACACTTTTCGGTAACCTAATTTTTCCGTCAAAATTGTTTGAATTGTTGATTTACTGACTTCAGGTATCATTTCGGCAAGATCTCGGATAGTCAGACGACGATTTTCTCGAAGTTTTTTCAATTTTCAACAATAATGCTTCGTTGACGGATGATTTCCTCCCCCTCCCTTCTTCGTCATGGACGTTGGTTCTGCCACTTGAAAACTCTGTACACCACTTCCTGACATTGCGTTCATTCATTACATTACCGTAAATGGCCTTCACACGTCGATAAATATTGACAGGGCGCAATTTTTCCGCGTGAAGGAATCGGATGACGGAGCGAACTTCACAACTGGCGGGAATCGGTACTGGGACATCCATCGCTAACGACTACCAAGGACACACTAATAAAGGTACAGATGTGCGCGACGCCTCATTTTAGAGGGGAGAGGCGAAGCTACAAGGTAGTTCTGCCACCTAGCGGAATATTTCACCGGTGCGGCGGTAAAATTCAAACGGTTTTTAATTTTTGGACAACCCTCGTAGAAGCCAACTGAAAAACTTTCTATTTATATACCAAGTACCTAAAGCACAACCAGAAACAAGATGATTTTCCCCCATTTGCCATGGTTTATAGTGTGCATTATACTCGCATGGTATTTTCAACATATTTTCTATACCCAAGGAGATATTTTTTACATTTGAAAATAGTTCCAATATCATACCAAGTAAAGTAAGCAAGTATTCCAAGTAAATTTTATAAAAAGTGATTAGGCAACACTAAATATTTTCAGGTGAAAGATTTAAAACAGAAAACATAACTTAATGCCCCATGACTTATGTATGGAATGACTTGGTTTACCATAAACTTGAAAAACTTAGTCCAACAGATTACAAAAATAAAATTCATTTTATTTAAAACAGAATTTTACTAATCAGAGAGCGATTAAAAATATTATTACTGAAAATAATCAATTTTACACTAATGAACAGGACAATTAGTAAATGTTATGATAACATTCAGCATAAAATGTAAAAACATTACAGACACTTACTAAAACAAACAGAGGAAAACAAACAAAAACACACTATTCATCTATTTATGTATAAATATTGTTACTCTGTTAAACAGAGGTTTAATATACCTACACGCACACAAGGCCACACACAATATAAACCTAAGAGTATGACCATGATAACTACAAAATGTTTTCTGATAAATAAATGCAATATTCGATTTAAAAAAGTTATGTTACTTATCATGTTATAAAAGTAATATATTTCAATTTTCATATTAACTAAAAAGAAAATGTTTGATAACTGTAATTCCAGTCAGTCAGCAAGTGGAAAGTTTCTACACAAAGTTACACAAGACTATACTATTTTTCAAAACTGTTGAGCTCGGAACATACCCATTGCCCCTACCTATTTCATAGCTAGCCAATAATTTTCCAGCATGTTGCTCCTGTAGCTCTGTTATATATTTCGTCAGCCATTTTTTGGGTCTTTCAATAACAAATTACAACCTATCAACATACAACCAGCTGATTATATTATAAAGTATTCCATGTAAAAGCGCTCTATAATCGATGTGTTCAGATCAAGATGCAAGCCACAAGTGAACTACTGCAGCTGATCACGCATAATATTTGTCAGGCTGATACATTCGTACAATCTGACAACGCTGGCAAACGTTCTGATTGGTCTATCACGTGGAACACCAGAGCTCATCAACCGTGAAACACATTATAGTTGAGTGACCAATGCAGTAGTAACATCATTGGGTTATGTCAGAACCAAACCCGCTGAATGACTGCTTAAATTTTTGTCAAAACAATCCAAGAACAACAATGAAAAGTATAAACCAAATTCAGTAATTTTTTTAACAGACAATAGTAAAGGATTCAGTTACCATTAACAGATCTGAACCAACTGAATTTTCAAACGAAAACACCCAAAATCTTGGACCAGACCCAAATTTCAAACAAATAAAAATAAGATATATCTACATAAATTAATATTGCAAATAGAAAATTGTGAAAAATTAAGAAAAAGGAAGAGATTCTAAGCACTATCAAAAGAAGAAAGCTACCATACGTTTAACATTTTATCAAATTCTATTTCATATAATAAATTTCATTAACCTTTTTGAACTGCCTTGATTTTTTTCTATTTATTACTTATGCGTGTTTCGGTGAATCCACTATCATCAAAGTATATAATATCATTTGAAACTAAAATATTTTTTAAATTCTATAAAAGATGAATTAATAAAAAAATAAAGTAAAAAAGATAAAAAAATTAAATCTTAAATATTCATCTTAAATTTTTTAAGATGAATTATTATAAAAGATGATGATGATTGATCATCTTCTAGACTTTAAAAAATATATGAGTTTTATGTAGATGACTGAAGATGTAACATCTACAGATTTAAAAAATTTTTAGTTTCAAATGAAATTATATACTCTGACGCTGGTGGATCCACCGAAACACATGTAAGTAATAAATAGAAAAAAATCAAGGCGGGTTAGTGAAATTTATTGTATAAATTTATTACATGAAATAGAATTAATTTCAAGCTGCGGATGCATTATAAGGATTTATTTATGAATTTTAAAAAAGTGGGGGAAAATTATGAGTTATTGAGGCTGGAGCTGCAAGGAAAATCAAAAGGAAGGGGTCCTGGCTGAAGACAAACAACCGAGCTCAAAAACCTTAGAAAAAGGTCTCACTTCAATGAACCTCTTCCAATCTGCAATGGACAGTATCAGATGGACCATGAAAACTGCCAATGCCCACTGAGGATATGTTTTCATATAATTTCATCTTAATAAATGAGTAGGTTCTGACACTAAATTAAAAATTTAAAGAATTAATTTAATAATAAATTTAATTTGAAGAAGCTTAGCATTCACCAACAAAACTAAATAACTCAGTTATCACTCATCCTTTAAAAAATAATAAAATATTTAATTAGTAAGAAATAATTAATACACCAATAAAATATAATATAGATTACTTTCTAAACATCTTTAGAAACATATATCTAGACATTTTGATGAGTTAATTATTTATGTATACAAAAATTTCTTCACCTATAGGTTAATACATACGAAAACACCAAAATATATGCATTCAAACAAATTTAAATAGAAAGAACAAATGAAAATAGCATTTTTGTTATAAAATATTAATACACAAATTAATTCTTATTTTACAAAAAAATATCAATATGGTAAATACATGCCTCTAACGTTGATTCACTGAGAGCTGAAAATCCTCTGTAGAGGCCAAGAAAAGCACACAATGAAGTCGGTAAAATAGAAATGATTGCATACCATGCCAATGGTTCTAACTTTGGTGGTGGCCCAACTGAAACAAATTTTATAAAATCCATGAAAAATAAAAATGAAAATCCATTGCCCATAATTAGTACAATGTAATGTTTTAAGCAATCATAATAAAATTATTAAATTTGGGTAAATAATGCTCTATCAAAAAATAACCATATTTATGTTTGGTTTTTTTAATGTATTTAAAGTTGCATCAACAGCTTGGTCACTAGTGATTACTTTGGGGTTTGGTACTGTAACAGTGGGTTTTAACATGTTAAAATTTCCAGACCCTAGCTGGGAATCGAACCCGGGACCTTTCACTTTGTAGGCTAGCTTTGTAGTCGCTACGCCACAGAGGCGGTCAACAATTTATTTATTTATTTTTCACTACATTGATCTCAAACTTGTAAGGCCATTTCCAATAATTTTTTTTAAAAGACCAATGAACTTCTGTGAACTAACAATACAAATTAATTTAACTTACAAAACTAGCTGAAACATATTCATAAAAAACCCATTTGTTTTAAGCCCGTTACACAAAGTCGACCAGTCACCAGTGACCACAAGATTGAAAAGATTATATGCACAAATATGCACATCGTCGCGGCAACCAAGAAGTCTGTCAGCAACCAAAAATACATGAGCGACACATAAGAGAACAACCGGTTGCGGCAACCAGTGAAGTGCCTTGTTTCAAATAAGCATGTACAGCATTCGAAAAACTTTGGTGGAGACCAGACCATGAGTTTCGACACAGAAACATTTATTTCCGAGATTGAATCACACAGATCCATTTGGGACTTGTCCCGTAATGATTACACTGAGCGTGATTTGACAAAGAAACAATATTTCCATATCTCTCAGAAAAATAACGCAAATATCCCTTTCTTACGATGTTCTTGCATTAAGGGATGCCCCTAGTATTTTTTTCGTTTTTTGTCCTTATCTCTTAATCTTATCACTGCGACAACTCTACATGCATATTGTTAAATCTTTTGAATGATACTGACACATTCATTTTAGGTTGCCAGTTTGGTCTCTGTATTTTGGTTTCCCTGTTTCTGGATGCCGACGACTGGTCGATAAGGCATAATGGGCCTAAACGTATGTGAATTAAATAAAACGCTTAAAATTCTCGATACCCAGAAACTACATATATCAGACATCACTAGTAAATATTATGTTGAATATTTCAGAATAACCTTTATTAATGACATTTCGTTATAATTAATATGTAGGTTCTGGCACTAAATTTTAAAGCTTGCTTATGATTCTGTCTTTCTGTGTATAAAACAAATAAAATGTTTTTAGAACGATTGATTTTTAGTTACATAACATCCATCCAAATACACACATCAGATTTAATGTGGCTACTGTACAGATAAAGTAAAATAATAATTTTTTTATCATAACGTTCTTTTACAATAAATAGGTGGTAAAATACCAATATGTAGCTGTTGATGTGATTTAAAAAAATAAAAAACATTAATGACAATTAGTTTAATAATATCATGCACACTGATATGAACAAATAAATACAGTTGAATACAGTTCATTAAAAGTAATAAATTTCTCATGCAACTAAACAAATAAGGAAGGGTAAAGTTCAAACATGAATGAAAATAAATATTTATCAAGAAAGCACTAACTGTAAACAACAGAATACATTTTAAACTCAAACATGTATAGTAGTACGATTTATAGATGTACTTCATAATGTAAAATGTATTTTTTTATGAAAGGAGATTTATAATTAATCTGAATTCCTACCAAACACAGTTTTTGTGTAAATATAATAAACATATGAGAGAAGTCAACCTTTAAAATTATAAATATTTTAAAAATAAGGTATCTCAATCATACCTACATTAACTCACCTAACGCAACTATAATACAAAGATATTTTCTTTCTCTTGCCATATATGAATATAAAATATAGGGAAAGAAAGTATTGTTTTCATGTTGATTTTTCAAAATTGAGTTTTCACCGAATATAAACATTTTCAGACCCCCTGAACCCAAAAAATATGTTTTTAGCGATTAGTCTGTGTGTGTGTGAAACAAAATATCTCAAAAATGGAACACTGTTGAAGTTGAAACTTAAACTTAAGTTAAGTAGGCCTACAACTAGAGAACCTGACACAAACATTAGTATCAAAATCAGTCAACCGGAAGTGTAGTTTATTAGAGCAATTTATCTTTCTTCTGCGGTTTTCTCAAAAATGACACATACAATTTTTTTTTAAATCGCCTCATTTACTACATTTATTATGCTCTACAAGATAGGGTAAGCACTATGTCTGCTGAAATTTTTGGGGAAGGTTTGCTCTCATAGGAAAAAGTTTTTTTAAGATTGTGCCTTTAATATGCATTTTAGAGCAAATTTGTTAGAATTAAAGTTGTAAAACATTTAAAAACCTACAACTTTCATTCCAAACATTTTTTGTAAAATGCTTAGTTTAGCGGCAATTAGATATTTTCTGTTTGTTTTTTCATGAAAATCTGTAAATAAATGGGATTTTTTAAGATTCCGGCCTTGGTATGCTTTTAGAGACAAAAGTATACATAATCAAAGTTCTAGAAAAATTAAGAAACTTTTATTTTAAGCATTTTTCTCTACTGAGCCTAGTTTAGAGACAATTACTGATTTTCTATATTTTTCAAGTTCTACAGAGATTGATTTTCATTTTGCATTATTCATTCATGGTTAAACTTAGGTTACATTGTTCATTACCTACATTGGCAAGAAAAAGTCGTGTCTAAGTTTCACACCAGATTTTTTGTTTTATATCAGACTGTTATAGACATAAAAGATAACACAGATGTTCAAGGGTAAATGAATAATGAAAAATGCCAGGTCTGATTGTATAAATTTTTAAGAACAGAGTTATTTCATCTGAGAGTAATGATTTTTCTTAATACAGCCAGACAATATGGTCAATAAAGTGAAGGTGTCATTTGCAGGGTGGAAAAAGGGTGCTTTTAGGAGGGCCTGGCATGTTGATAAGCCAGTGAGTTTTCAACTCAGTGAGGAAGGCAACAGTAAACCACCTTACTCCTTGTTTTTACTTAGTAAAACCTCTAGAGGTTCAAACCAGCCTTTCGGCTGTTGACCTAAACAACACAAACCACAAAGATATTTTATACAACACAACACTATAATGACAAACATAATATTACCCATTTAACTTATCAGTGAACTTTAAACTTAGAAAAATAAAATGTACATTAACAATCAAACCATCCAATCAATTTTATTATATTTGGGAGAAAAACCCCTACTATTGTTTTAAAAGACTATTATTATATCACTCTACAGAAACTATGAATTTAAACTTAAATTCTAAAATTATGGAATTTTATAAAATAATTCTGGTTTCTTCATTACTGATGCAATTTAAATTTATAGTACAATCAGATAAATATATATTTTATCGGGTATAAAATAAAGTAAAAATGAGCTGTATGCGTACTTACCACCTAAATGAGATACATTTAAGACATGATATCCATTACGTACAGGTTCAATTTCAGCCAAGGATAATATATGAGGTGGACGCAATTTGATTTCAGCACTTAGATCTGATAGGTTCATACGTGTTGACAAATTCTGCGGTTTATTATACCTCTGCCGAGTTTTATGAATAAAATTATCTGCATAAAAATTATTGTAAATTAACTCATAATATTTGAAAACTCATAAATACTAACAAATAATTTAATAAATTTTTTGAAAATTTCTCATCAATTTAATCATAGTCTCTGGTCTTAAATTAATTACCTACTGAAGTATATTTTACATTAAATTTCAGGTGAAGTATCACTATAATTTAAACTTATGTTACCGTTATGCTAACAGAGTGCTTCAACACACATTTAGAATTGAGACAAGCAACTTTATCATAACACAAGCAGTAAGGTGGCATCAAATGAGTTTCACATTCTGTCATTATCATAAGTCCCTTACTGCTTGAGTCCCAGCTCCGTGTAGTTGTGAGGAATCCAGTGCGTTGTTATAGTAGCGGGAGAATGAATGAGTGTATGAATGAATTAGTAGTGTTTTACAGCTGCTGCATTTGTAGTGGTAGCATGTACTAACTAGACTAAAAACATATTCTTCTTATCCGGCGCATTAATTTAAGAAATACATACCGGGTTATTAACTTGGTCGGATTCATAATATTTACGAGGATTATCCAGAAAATAACCTCCGTTTTGAAATAAAAAGTAAACGAGTGAAGGTACAAAAACTTTATTATATACATATTAAAACTACAAATCATACTAAAACAAAAATCATATTCCTCTATTTTTCGACATAGTCGCCAAACAGATTCAAGCACTTGTCGTACCTTGAAACAGTCTTTGAAATACCCTCTGCACAAAAATCTGCCGCCTGTGAATGTAGCCAACCATTCACGGCGTTTTGAAGCTCTTCGTCATTGGCGAGCCGCTGAGATGCAAGCCACCGCTTCATGTTCGGGAACAGGTGAAAGTCACTAGGAGCCAAGTCTGGGCTGTATGGGGGATGATCAAAAACGTCCAATTTAAACTTGGCCAAAAGTTCATTTGTTTTCTCGCCCTCATACAGCTCGAAGAAAAAATGAACTTTTGGCCAAGTTTAAATGGGACATTTTCGATCATCCCCCCCATACAGCCTAGACTTGGCTCCTGGTGACTTTCACCTGTTCCCGAACATGAAGCGGTGGCTTGCATCTCAGCGGTTCGCCAATGACGAAGAGCTTCAAAACGCCGTGAATGGTTGGCTACATTCACAGGCGGCACATTTTTATGCAGAGGGTATTTCAAAGACTGTTCCAAGGTACGACAAGTGCTTGAATCTCTTAGGTGACTATGTCGAAAAATAGAGAAAAACTGTAGTTTTAATATGTATATAATAAAGTTTTTGTATCTTCACTCGTTTACTTTTTATTTCAAAACGGAAGTTATTTTCTGGATAACCCTCGTAACTTGCCATTTTATATCAAAACATGTAAATAAATAATAGTAATAAATACAAACAAATACTGTATGTTACATACGGAAAGTTTGAAAACGAATGTTTTATATCAAAGTAATACAACAATCGTTCTCCCAGCATGCGTCACTCATTCAATATACCTCACCCGTACCCTTCACTCCGCAACTACACGGAGCTGGGACTCAAGCAGTACTTTGGACAAGAACATTAAACATTTTTTTTTTTTTTTGAAGCAAGTTTTGCAACCTTAGAGTCGCTTCTCGCATCCCTTACGCCATCGCTCCCTATCTCTCCAGTCTCCCTCTCGCAATCCTCTACCTTCCATCTCCTGTCAAACATTGGTCATCCATATTTTCCTTGGCCTACCCCGCTTCTGATGCTGGTTTGGAGTCCATTCAAAGATTTTCAATGGTATTCTCTCCATATTCATTCGACGAAGGTGGCCATACCATTTTACCTGATTCCTCCTAATGCTACTTAGTATTGTTTCTTTTGCCTGCATCTGCTCTCTTATTACTTCATTTCTTACTTTATCTAATAATGATAAGCCTGCGCATCTTCTCCAATACATCATTTCTGCAGCAAGCAATTTTCCAGCATGTCTGCGATCCATGACCCACACCTCAGATCCATACGTCAATATTGGTTCTATCATAGCTTAATATATGTTTGTTTTTGTCTTTTTTGTAAGTGTTTTGTTCCACAGAATTGGATGCAGTGCTCTGATTATGTTTTTTCCTTTCCCTATCTTCCTCAAAATATCTTCATCGTCTCTACCATCCTCATTTATTGTAACACCCAAGTAATTATATTGCCTCACCATTTTTATAGCACCAAAATCTGTCTGTATGTCTTGCCCCTTGCCTCCAATATTCAAATAATTTGTTTTATCCATGTTGACCTCAAGTCCCCACTCCTGAAAATCTCCTATCAGTTTGTTCAGCATATATGTCATATCCTGCTGGTCTTCTGCTAATATAACTTGATCATCTGCAAACAATATAGTATATATGGGCCTGTTTCCTGTTTGTATTCCCATAGGGCTACATTTCCTGATCCACTGTCTGAGAGCACTATTTAAGTAAATTTTGAACAGGGTTGGTGATAGACATGAACCTTGTTTAACGCCCTTATTTGGGAATATAGCAGCTGATTCTTGACTTCCAAATCCAATAATTGATTTATTGTTTTTATAAATTTCCTTTATAGCGTTTATGTAGACCGCATTTACACCAGAATCCCTCATAGCAGTCCATAATTTTTTACGCGGTACAGAATCGAATGCTTTTTTTAAGTCTATAAAGGTGGCATGGAGCTCCAAACCTCTTGCTAATCTTTTTTCTATCAACTGCTTCAATGTAAAAATATTGTCTACACAGGACCGTCCTGGTCTAAATCCACTCTGTTCTTCACTTTCTGTTAAATCAAATTCTATACGAGCTTTAAGGACTCTTTCATAAAGTTTACCGATAGATGAAGTTATGCTGATCCCCCTATAATTACCGCAATCCTTTCTATTCCCTTTCTTAAAAATAGAGTGTATATATGCCATTCTCCATTCTCTAGGAACATCCTCACCCCTTAGGCACTTGTTGAAAATTTTGCACAATATTTTTAGAACTTCTTGTGTGGCGTGCTTTATCAACTCAATAGGCAAATCACCTGGTTCGGAGGCCTTGTTATTCTTCATTCCTTTCAGAGCAGATTCCACTTCTTCCAATGTTATCGGATCCACCCCTCTCACGGCTGTCTCTTTAACATCAACTCCAGTATCGAGGAATTCTCCCCAACTCTCCACCAACAGCGTTTCATAATAATCTTTCCATTGATTTACTGTGATGGGGCTAATTCTTTCTCAATACGTTAATCGTTCCCCACGCCTCCCTTGACCTAGATCCACCTACTAGTGAGCTGATTTCTGCACATTTGATGTTCCACAATTCATTTTTTGCGGTTTTTATTTCTTTTTTCACAATATATCTATATCTATTATAATTTCTCAGGTCTTCATCATCCTTTGTGTTCAACCACCTTAGATATAGTCTTTTTTTCTCTTCAACAACTCCTTTCAGATCCTCTGTCCACCAAGAATGAGTGTGCCTTGTCTTCTCTTCAAATCCCAGTGCCTCTAGTGCTGCTTCGTGAACTTTCGTCTTCAATGCATCATACATCATCTCTGCAGAACCATTTACTTCTCCACGAAAACTCTGAGCCAAACGAAGTTTATACAGGAAACTGGTGGATTCATTCTTTAAACTATCAATGTTATACTTCCTATGTAATTCTTTATTAGTGTTTTGTTCCTGCGGCCTTCTTCTTGTTGAATACTGAATTTCAAGTTTGGCTTTCACAAGAAAGTGATCTGAACCACACTCCGCTCCTCTCCAAACTTTTACATCATAAGGCTTTATTGCTGAGTTCTGCTTCATTATAACATAGTCGATAATTGACCTTAGCTTTCTTGATCTCTGGGTCCACGTATATTTATGAATACCCTTGTGCTGAAAATATCCATTTAGAATTCTCAGGGAGAACTGCTCACATATCCTCTATCCATCTTTTTCCATTATCATTTATTGCATCCTCGCCGTGTTGTCCTATTATTCTATTGTCCAGTGCTTTACCAACTCTTCCATTCAAGTCCCCCAATAGAATTACTTCTTGTCTGATTTTCGTTTTATTCAACTCTTCCGTGAGTTTATCGAAAAAGGCGTCCTTTGTGTTATCCTCTGAATCATCAGTGGGTGCATAGATGCCAAATATTTTTATTTCTCTACCATTCACCTTAATATCAACAGTAATGATCCTTTCATCCACAGGTGTCCAATCAATTATATTTTTCACCATAGTTCTCTTTATTGCAACAGCCACCCCCGCCTTAGCTCTTCTAGATTTTTCCACTCCACTCCAAAACAATATGTAATCTGCTCTGTAAGCGTTTCCTTGTCCTTTCTTTTTCGTTTCACTTAGAACCGCTACATCCATATTGTATGCATGGAGCTCCTTAAACACTTGTTCTTCTTTCGTGTTCAATCCTTGTACATTCCAGCATCCAATATTCTTTAGCTGTTTGTGTTTCCGTTTTATTTTCCGAGAGTTCCAGTCCGTCCTAGGCAAGATTTTGGGATTTTTTGCGGTGAGAATTTTTACAGTTGGCAGGGTGCAGGCCTATCGATCTAACCCTCTACCAGAAGGATCGGTCAATTTTCTTTCAGGGTTTTCTTCCCTCAGCCTTTGATAAACCAATATCACATCTACAAGGCAGCAGCATTTCTTAAAAACATTAAACATAATCCTTAAAAACAAATTGTAATAATGAAAGCATCATCATTAGTTAAATTTTCAGATGACAACACTTAAAAATTTTTAATAACTAAAAATAAAACTGTATTTTCTGATTTCAAAATTTTTTAAACAAGAAATTTTCTTTGATATTATTTAAAGTTAACCATTTCCCTGGAATACAATAATATTCAGTATTGAATACAAAAAAATTTATTAATACAATCACAAAACAAAGATTTAGTAAAAGTGTTAAATTAAACCAAACATTTTGAATGAAAACTTTCACAAAGTATGATGCAGTCTTCACAATAATTATTCTGGAAACTTTATATTATAACCTGAAGAAGTAGTGCACACCATGAAAGTGCTCATAAAAAGTTGGAGAAAAAGAAAGCAATAAAAAAGAGTAATATTAAAAGTTTTTTTATATAATAAAAAACCCTCAACAGCACTAATAATTTAGTAAAAGGTGTACAGTAGATATTTACTAAATTCTGTTACAAGTTTTCCTGGGTATAGTTCAGAATTATATAATATACAAAAAAAAACACCAAATACACCATAGATGACTCAAAGTCAACAGGTCAGGATATCTTCAGTTTATTGACAACATGACATTCGTCACATGATATCCAACGATGCATATATTGATATAATATTTAAATAAGAAAATGTTTAAAATACAGATAAGTAATTCTACTTAAAGAAACCCAAATACACTAAAAATACTATGTAATCTTTACAACTCGTACACAAACTAGCAACATTTTCAACAATGCAGAATTTTTTTTATAATCCTGCATTAAGTTTTTAAATAAACTGTTAACAAAATCTATTGGTAAGATGAGAATGAACAATGTAACTAGTCATTAGTTTACAACATACTAGTATCAGCATTATTAGTTTTAGTATCAACACTTAAACATGTTAAAGAATATAACACAAATATAGGGTGATTCAAAAAGAGCGCCGGTTTTGATATATCAAATTAAGAGATTTATTTTATAGAAAAACTGAAAATAAATACATCAACAAGTTCATCTTTCCTTCCGATTTTATGTATGAAAAATGATGTCAAGCATGTGTCCTCCTCTACTGCGCTGGCACGCATCAACTCTGTCCATGAAACTGGATATTACTGCACGACAAGTTTCGACTTCCATTTGCCCGATAACCCGTCGAATTTCCTCCTTCAAGTCATTGATGTTTCGGGGTTTATTGGCATACACCAATGACTTCAGATGACCCCAAAGAGGAAAGTCACAAGGCGTCAAGTCACACGACCTTGGTAGCCATTGATGGTCGGAATTACGAGAAATGATGCGATCCTGGAACCGTTCACGGAGCAACAACATTGTTTCTCGTGCAGCCTGACAGGTGGCACCATCCTGCTGAAACCACAACTCGTCAATGTCCATTCCATCCAAATGACGCCACAAAAACTCCCTAATCATCGTACGGTATCGGTCTCCATTTACTGTCACGGCTTGTCCTTCTTGATTTTCAAAAAAGTAAGGGCCGATGACACCGCCCGACCAAAAGCCGCACCAAACTGTCACTCGCTGTGCATACATTTCCTTTCATTAACCACGCGAGGGTTTTCTAAACCCCACATACGGCAGTTCTGTTTATTAACAAAACCGTTTAAGTGGAAGTGCGCCTCATCACTGAAAATGATTTTGTTTGCGAAGGTGTCATCATCCTGCCGTTTTCTTAATACCCAGTCAACAAACTGTCGTCTCTTCTGGTGGTCTGCCACTTTCAAATGTTGCGTCAACTGAATTTTATACGGGTGATATTGGAGATCGTACCGAAGAATTCTCCGTACAGAAGAACATCTTAAACCCAATTGTTGAGAACGGCGACGTATTGATTTTGCTGGGCTAACAGTCACACTGTCATGAACCAACGCAACGTTCTGCTCAGTTCGGCCAGAACGATGACGTCCAGAACTTTTAAGGTCGACTGTTGAACCCGTCTCAAAAAATTAATTAATTCGGTGCTTCATTACGTCCTAGAGTACCGCGAAGTCACCTGACAGTAGCCGCATAACTCTCTCCACTCTGGTAAAATGTTTTGACGATTAACACTCGTTGCGCAATAGTAAACTTCTCCATGGTTAGACACAGACTGCGAGAGTACTACACTGCGAACAAGAGTAACTACAACTGAATCGTCAATCGGAATGTTCTCCAAAATAGAAATGTGGTCAAACAATGTTGCCAACCGATAAACAAAAATTTACCAGCCGTTTAAAAACCGGCGCTCTTTTTGAATCACCCTTTAGTTTTTACGTATGTTTAATCTTAAAAAATATTTTAACACACTTAAAGTAAATTAAGACTCACCAAATTCAATAAAAGAATATGGACGCCTAGCTAAATTGACACGTACAGTTTCATAATTAGAGATAAATTCTCGCATTAATTCATGAAGAAAACTGAAAGCTAATACAGGCGGATATGTTGTATCACACAGTGTAAGATATGAAACACCGAGAGCAGTAATAAAACTGAAATAAAATTAAAATGTACATGTTAATTGTTTTAAAGTTCTAAAAAAAACGAAGCTATTTCCTGCTCAATAATACTTATACATAATCCATTATTTTAATCAAATACTTAAAAGCTATTCAATTCTACAGAGTGATTTATTTAGTCCTGTTACCGAATTGTTAATATCAGGTAATTTTTTTCTAAGAAAGAGAAATTTTGTTTTGTGACACGAAATTGGTAGCCCTACTTAACCGGTATAGATATGGCAGTGTGAGCTGATTCTCCTTGAGCTATGTAAAATTTTGTGCCATTTCCGGTATGTGTTACGAACAGAATGTCTTTTATCCTAGAACAATCGCTTGTTTAAATCTGGAGGCTGAAGCTCTTGGACTAATCGTACGTGATACGGATAAAATTTCAATTTTTTAGCAGAGTTTTCTGAACACTCGAATGTGACAAACCTTGTGAGGAAAGTTTTAGTAAACTTTTCCATGGAGAATTGAGCAATCTTATTTTCACATTCTCTAAAACGTCATCTGTCTAGACAGTTGGTCGACCACTACATTTTCTGTCGCAAACACTATCTGTCTTTCGAAATTGGTTTGTTAGCCTAGAAATTTACATTTTTTCTGGTGGAGGAACACCAATAATTTTAATTTGAAATAATTCTTTTATTGCAAAATATTGTTCACGAATGAAAACCCGTTGTTCTAAAAGACATTCTGTTCATAACACAACCGGAAACGGCACAAAATTTTACACAGCTCAAGGAGAATCAACTCACACTGCTATATCTATACTGGTTGAGTTGGGCTACCAACTTAAATGTCACAAAACAAAATTTCCCTTTCTCAGTAAAAAAAAATACCAGACATTAACAATTGGGTAACATAACTAAAAAATCGTGCTCTGTATTAAAAGACTTAACTTTTGACCTATGATTAAAAATCAACCACATACTTGTTATCAAAATATTATTTTAACAATAATATTGTTTAGCACAGATTCAGTTAGAAATCTGTACTGTAATATGACTGTAGTTAAACACATTAAAATTGATTCATATTTGTTGGCCAGCTACTTAGATACTTAAGCTTTGACTGTTTTCTTAATCTAGATTCTTATGAATCTGTAAGGGTTCAATTTTCATGTTTTAGAGTCACAATTATTTAAACCCACATCACTAAAACATTGGTAACTTAATTTGACAAGTGAAATTATATGTATGTCAGCTAAAATGTACGTCCAGCAAACTGCTAATGAACCAATACTGAGTGTTCTAAATTTTTGCAATTTTGTATGGAAAGTGGGTTCAGGGATAGCCACACAATAATTCAAAATTTCTTATGAAAATGAAGAACAATAACTTGTAAAATAAGTACCTCATATAAATTTTGGGTACCAAATTTTGTGTTTCATCGCAGACATAAATATTGGTTGCTGGGGACAGTGTTTAAACATTTCACCTCTATAATTGTTCTGTTTTTACTGGCACATGGTACTAAAATAGCAGCTGTGAAAGAAATTGTTAATTTTCCAAGTCTTAACAAAATAAGTCTTAACTTATAATATTCAATGTTAATCTATAGTGCATACTGAATGACTACAATCAACCAGTTTAGTTTATCAGAACCAGAATTTTTCAATCACACTAAAAAATTACCAAAATCTGGCAGGAATTTTCTTAGACTTTCTACATAACAGAAACTAACCTATATTCATTTAATAGTATTAATTAATGTACTTACTGTAAATTGTGTGGCCCAAGATGTACAGTGCATCTGTCAGGATATTGGCTTGCCTTTTTCGCAACTAGTTTCACGTATCTTTTACTTTCCTTGATACTTTTATTAACCTCATCGTTAAAATCCGTTGTGGCAGAAAGGGCCATTCCATCTTTAGTCCTGGCAATCAACGCGTATATTATCATTTCTGAGAAAAAATATGGACCAAAATTATTAATTAAAACACCAAATACCTAACTTAAAACTGTGTACGTCATTAAAATAGTCCAAAACATTGCGTACAAAACGTTAACTTACTAACTACATTAATTAATCAACCCATCCATAAAACAAACTAAACCGCTATTTGACAAATCACAGAGCAGATGTTCCGTATGTGCTGGCAGCTCTGAAAGTGGTGGTGGTAATAAAACAGCTGATCGAATGTATGTTTTTTATGTGTCGGTTGAAAATACGCGGGTTCTGAATACGATTCAAAATTACATTTGGTAACCTCCAACATTAATACCCGTGGTTTTTTATAACGTTTGTGAAAGCCACATTGAAAACTGCTGCTGAATAAAAATGTCAAGACCAGAAACACCTACCGAAGTGTCAGAAGATGAGGAAACGACCGAGCAGATTACCATTATCAGTGAACCACCAGGAAAAATAATTGAAAAAAATACGTCGTACATTGAAAAATATCCTCTCTTTTCTACTTACATTAATACAAGTAAGGTTTTTATTAACAGGTAAATGCTGAATTATAACAAAATATTACACGCAGAGAATAATCACTTAAACCACCCTTGAGAACATTCGGAACAGATCCATTTCGTAATCATCACAAACGATACGGATTATGCGTCTTGGCATGTTCCAACTTCAATCTATAGTCTGTCTACGCTAAGAGTACTCCGATGTAGGCAACCAGCAATACAAGTGAGCATGCGCAAAAAATACGCACAGCATGATCAAAAACAAAATCCCATACAGCACTAATTATTCGCTCTAACCTTAATATAATAAAAACCCGTTCAATTCATTTGTTAGAAAATTGTTTATAAATCCAACATTAGTTTACCATTGATAACTAAAACTTTTACTATTGTTACTCTTACATTGTTATTTTTGTTACATTATTTATTATTATTACATTAATATTTATGATTAGTGGGTTTTTATTATACTTAGTTATATTTTTGGTCACAAGTAATATAAGACTAATGCGCTTAAATTATAACAGTAGAGTAAACAATTCCAGTGATTCATTGTTTATAATTTCAGATTATTTATTTCATTTCATTAAAATTAATGTCTGTGCCTAGTTTAATACAACTGTTTGCACTTGCCCGTGTTTAACTCATTTTTAGTGTCATCAGTTATCTTTTGGTATTGTATCGGTTTGTTTCGATTTTCTTCGTAGACTGAAGTTGAAAAGTTTTGTAAGCTGTGTTTTGTTAACATGCATGATACTGAAAGTGTTGAGTTCATGAAACATAAAACGGTAAACATTAAAAAGTAGACAAAAATTGTTTTGTTAAATGTAATGGTTGAAATAATTAGTTACAAAGTCTCTTTCTGAAACTACAATAATTACAAGTAATCTGAATGGTATAATAAAAAACGCTTAAAGGATAATATTTATTTTAGCTGGATGTAGATATTTTAATGATGGAACGTAGTACAAGATAAATTGTCTGGCGGAGATGTAGATACGCGTCAACTAGTGTAAAACTTTTGTTTACAACCTATAGGCGCTTGCCTCGCACGGAGTACTCTTATGCTAGCAGTACACTATCGCCGAATGTAGGCGAAGTCAGGCGAATACGATAGTGTACTTGGTGTATTTGTGGTTATTCGCTCCACTTCGCCTCGCCATGGTTCGTATTGGCCTTAGTTCGGTCTGGAGTCGGTACTTTGCACGAATCAAAGGGGACGAATACAGACGAATAACGAGAGCGAAGTTGGGAAAACTGCTAGCAGTACACACTCGCCTTCATTCGGGCTACATTATTCCGTGCCTCTACACCATACTTTTTATTTACTTTTTATTCATTACCTACTTACTTATTTATTATTTTATTCATTACCTACTTATTTATTTACTGTGTACTTTTTTATTTTTTATAACTGTTTAACTGTGTATTTTGCTATGGAATGGTCTAATGAAAATACTTTAGTTTTTTTGGAAGCTTACCATAGTGAGGGAGTGTTATGGGATCCTTGCCATAAAAAACATAAGGATAAGAAGCACATAAACGACGCGTGGGTTCGTTTAAGCGAACAATTAAACCGTTCCACGGTAGAATTAAAAAAGAAGAAGGAATCTCTAATGGCATAACTGTACATATAAAAAGCGGCTGGAACCCCTACATCAAAATCCATTTTCTGATCTACGTTGAATTATGTGATGACACGATCGAACTGAGGTTTCGCGAATATAGACGAGTATGTACTGGGTTAGTTCGTGTAGAACATTCGCTGAGATTCGTTGTCGCGACTTGGCCCGAATATTCGTCGAATCATTCGGCAATAGTGTACTGCTAGCATTACAGTAGACCAACTATAAGTAGTCTCCCATTTCCTAAAGAAGTTTGAATGCCCATCTCCTCCAAGGTTATCCGATTCGCTTGTAAGTGAAAACTTGTGTAGAGGTTTTCTATCATCGAGCATTCACAAAAAATTAAATGTATTAATAATCTCATCTCAGCAGCCTCTATTCTTGACATTTGCTGAGCAGTCGAGAGTCTAACACTCCAAACTTACATTAAAACTGGCAGAACAAACTTGTCATAAAACTTTAAACCAGTCTTTTTTCGCCTTTACCAATAAGCATTCTTTTCAAAGTGTGTATTAAGTATTTAATCATATCAAACATAAGTCTGGAAAGTTGAAATTATAAACTCAATGGCCACCTTCTTGGCATAGTGGATAGTGCGTTAGCCTAAGCGGAGGTCCTGGAATCAATTCCCAGCTAGGGTCTGGAAATTATTACATGCCAAAATCCATTGTTAAAGTTTCTTAACCCTCCATAGTCGCTAATGACCAAGCTGTTGATGCAACTAAATAAACAGAAAAGACTCAATGTTCAATGGTTTATTACTACCAAAAAGTAAAAGGGTAAATGTATTGCTAAACTCCAGCAAAATCATTTGATACATAGGTTATTGCTGTCTATAAATTACACACATTAATATGTATTAATGCATATGCCTGTACAAACATACGCAGGGGGAATAACGTCCGCCCCTTGAATCCACTTTAAATAATTAAGGAGATAATAGATTAAGGTAAGAAAATACACAGCAAATTAAAAATTTAAGAGAATTATTTTCAATAGGTAAACTAATTCAGATTTTTCATTTAAGCACATAAATGTTGTTTGGCAATTTTAATAGGATAAAAACATTCATTGTTACTCTAGTTTTCACACACGAACTCTATATATTATGTACTTTTTCCCTAATTTGATAGTGCACCATTAAAATTTATTTATCTCAATTTTATGATTATTTTTTAGAAATTTTTGAGCTTAAGAATGAAAATTCTGTTATTACTATCAAACCAGAATGCCTTACATTTGAATTTAATGCTGAAACAATGGAAATGATCACATCAAAGCATGAATTCAAGATATTAAATATAGCATCACATCCAGTGAAGATATTAGTTTTACCAACACAAACAGAATTCTTCAAATTCATTTATAGACAGACAGTAAGTACACCTTGAAATACATTGATCCAATGTCATATTCATAAAAATCAGCTATTAATTTATTCAAAAATTTTTGTGAACAGGTGCAACCATGGGCGGATTTAGGTCTTGATATCTGGGGGTGCGAGCTCACTGGAAGGTATGAGGTATTTGGGTAGTAAATACTAAATTTATTATAATCCCAAAAATCTGGGGGTGTGGCGCACCCTCAGCACCCCCGTAAATCCGTCCATGGATACAACATGGTACGGAATCAGCTCAATTAGTCCTCAAAGTGTACTCACCCATTTTCAACTCACACAAGTTATCTCTTAAGTGCATATATTGCATTAGTATTACTGTAAGATAATAATGTATTAAATTAAAAGTCAACATGTTCTTTTAAGGGGAGCAGACCATTTTCATTATCCCTATACCTGCAATACTAACTTGGTAGATTTTTTGTAGGAACCATTAAAGCTACAAAGCTGAGCTTTGGCACACCTATCTACAGTACCTTTTTACAAATTTGTATCGGAGCTTTTTCAGTTTTCTTTATTTAATCTAAAAATTATTTTTATTCTCAAAAAATTTTCAAATGTAGCCCACATATTTTTGAATGAAAAAGACATCCAAAAAATAAAAATTCCAAAGTTTTTGAAATACCCCTGGAGTAAATACACACCTTAGTACTAAAATGTAGTGTGCAAAATTTCACACTCCTAGGTGGGATGGTTCCTGAAATAAGTGTACCTGAAGTCAAAAAATACAATATGCGGAAAATGCGGATAAAGTAAAAGCATAATACCACAACAGAAACACCTATTGCCAATTGTAATTAACTTCCAAACAAAAATACACCAATATTTATCTTGCTTTACAGCATATTCTTATGCGTTCTAGAAATTATTGTTTTTATGTGAACGCGAGCTCCGTAATGTTAGAGCAGTAACATATTATATTAATCTCTATTTACAAGAATGAAAAACATGAATAAATATCGAAATGAACACTACGTACCCCATCAACGTAAAAACATAATTTTTCTCAACAGAAAAAGCAACAAATGTTGTGTTGTATACCAATTTAAATAGGAGTAAACGATCTATCAATATATGGTAAAATTGAAAAATCAATATTTTTATTAAAATCAGTCTGCTCCCCTTAAACACTTTAGATCCCAACTTTTTTTTCAATAAACTTTATCTCCCAATGAATTCCACTTTCTGGAAAGCGTTCCACACTCTGGAAAATCCATTAGGCCAAGATCTGGTTAACAACAGGACTATCTATGATACCATGTCTGCCTTTTTATTAATTTATTTTCCAAATGTATCATTCAAGAAATATTTTGCAGTGTCTGCAGTGAGGAGGTGCAACATCCCTTTGCCATTTTAATTTCTCACCACATGTTTAATATGTTTATATTTATTGCTTTTCATTTTCCTTGCAAAAATTAAAAATTTGTAACCACTTGCATTTATATTATATTGGTGAAATCAAAAGCTTTTCAAAACTAAATAGTTCATTCTTTTGCTGTAACTGTTAACAAAATAATTGTTTACAGTGATGACCCAGGACATGTTATTATACCGGGTGTCCATTAAGTCTGGAAACGGCTGAATAACAGAAAAGTGAGCGTGACTAGGTAATCAGAATGACTTTAATTGCTTGTTGCACCAAAAAACTATTCTAGGTGATATTTGAAATTTTTGTCCGCCATCTTGGATCCGTCATATTGGATTTAACTTTCTTAATTTAAATAGGATGGTGGTCATATGATACATGATTTCGATCTAAAATTTCAAAATAAATTCAATGGCGAAAACCGGAAATCGGTATCTTTTTTCGTTTTTGAGATATTACCATTCAACTATCCAGATCGGGGCAGAACGGCCATTTCTCCCTCCTCCGTCTTTGAGCCTACATAGACAATTTATGTAGCAAGTGAACGAATACACATAAGATTATTGAAAATAATAAGTTTTTTAATATCTCCACTCGTTCATAAATAGGAAATTATTGTCATTAAGAACTACGGAAAAACAATTTAACGGCTGATTTATTGCATTATAAAACTACAGTATTTAATTTGTTACCAGTTAGCCTAATACTTATTGTTATTTTTGTAAATGTTAGTGTTTAAGGTTTAAGGTTAGTGTTATAAGGAACTAACTGTGAAAATGAGTTACATAATTGAAAATAAAATTACCAAATGTTTCTTGACTCAGAGTAGTTGTTCAAAGTGGCCTCCTCTTACTTATTGACAATATGATGTATGTGCGTAAAAACTAGATACATTGAATGGCCTCCGAGATCACCTGATTTGAGTCCATTGGACTACTCCTTTTGGGGGTACTTAAAAAACAACGTTTACAGAACGAAACCTAACAGTCTGCATGAACTCAAACAAAGAATTCTAAATGAATCTTCTGGAATCCCAAGGGAATTTCATTCGTAATGCTGTATCTAATTTTTACGCACGTACATCATATTGTCAATAAGTAAGAGGAGGCCACTTTGAACAACTACTCTGAGTCAAGAAACATTTGGTAATTTTATTTTCAATTATGTAACTCATTTTCACAGTTAGTTCCTTATAACACTAACCTTAAACCTTAAACACTAACATTTACAAAAATAACAATAAGTATTAGGCTAACTGGTAACAAATTAAAAAAAATACTGTAGTTTTATAATGCAATAAATCAGCCGTTAAATTGTTTTTCCGTAGTTCTTAATGACAATAATTTCCTATTTATGAACGAGTGGAGATATTAAAAAACTTATTATTTTCAATAATCTTATGTGTATTCGTTCACTTGCTACATAAATTGTCTATGTAGGCTCAAAGACGGAGGAGGGAGAAATGGCCGTTCTGCCCCGATCTGGATAGTTGAATGGTAATATCTCAAAAACGAAAAAAGATACCGATTTCCGGTTTTCGCCATTGAATTTATTTTGAAATTTTAGATCGAAATCATGTATCATATGACCACCATCCTATTTAAATTAAGAAAGTTAAATCCAATATGGCGGATCCAAGATGGCGGACAAAAATTTCAAATATCACCTAGAATAGTTTTTTGGTGCAACAAGCAATTAAAGTCATTCTGGTTACCTAGTCACGCTCACTTTTCTGTTATTCAGCCGTTTCCAGACTTAATGGACACCCGGTATAATTAGTCTTTATGATAACAGTTATGGTAGAAGAACTTTTTTAGTTTCTCGTTCTTGTTTTAAAATCTAGCCCTACTGTTTTTCAATTACTGCTAACGTAGATAATAACAAGGGTGATAGATGAAAACGAATGATGAAAAGAATATCAGACCTGACTGGGAATCAAACCTCAGATTCCTGGCGAAGAAGCCAGTTGCACTGACCTCTACACCACAGACTGGCCAGAAGAAGGAACTAATTAGTTCCAAAAAGTTTACGGTTTCAATAAAATTAATGCATGTGTCATCAAATTTTAAATAAATAAGTCTATCACTGTCTATTTTTATTGTTTTATAAAACTATTGATGGAAGGACAGTGGCGGTTAATCCCAAACAAAGAAATCTACAAACTAATCCCCCCCACTAACAAATACCTTTAGAAAGAAAAGAATATCATTCCTAGGACACATACTCAGAACCGAAAAGTCCAGACTTGTGAACCGTCTGATTAACCATTTTTAGAATAAGTTGTCGAAACTTAGGTGGCTGAAGGAGGTACAGCGGATTGTGGAGGAACGTGGAATCACTAAACAAGACCTTCTAACAAAATCAGCCAAGTACAACCAACTAGTCAAGACTAATACGGTAACATTTGAACCAAAAACCAGAAGAGTGTACAACAGGGTGTTTACTGATGAAGACTGGAAACAGAGATTGGAACGTTTTAAGAAAATGTGGGCCAAACGAAAGGAACCCACGCTTAGGAGAGCGAGCTTTTCAAAGAAACCTAACACTGAAACAGACCTAAACTTGAACTAGAGTGATCTTATGAGGTCTCAAAAGTAAAAAAACCCATTGTACAGTATTTTTACTTTCTCTTGTTACTATAATTTTTGTTTTTTACAATACGGTATGTAAGAAAAATTATGTAATTTTTACTTTCTCTTGCCTATATGAATATATAGGAAGGAAAGTATTGTTTTCATGTCGATTTTTCGAAATCGAGTTTTCACCGGATCTATACGTTTTCAGACCCCCTGAACCCAAAAAACATGTTTTTAGCGATTGGTCTGTGTGTGTGTCTGTGTGTGTGTGTGTGTGTCTGTGTGTGTGTGTGTCTGTGTGTGAACAGAATATCTCAAGAACGGAACATCGTACGAACTTGAAACTTGAAACTTAAGTTACATACCACTACCGGACGCGACACGAACATTTTCATCAAAATCGGTCAACCGGAAGTAGTAGTAACTTAGTTTATTCGTATAATTTTTCAGTTTTTTGCGATTTTCTCAAAAACTGGTCCTACGATTTTTTTTTAAAATCGCCTATTTTACTCAATTTTTTATTCTCTACAAGATAGGGTAGGCGCCATGTTTGCTGAAATTCTCGGTGAGGCTGTTTTCACGTAAAAACGTTGTTTTTTTAAGATTACGGCTTTAATATAAATTTTAGCGCAAAAACTTATATAATAAAAGTTGTAGAGAATTTAAAAACCTACAACTTCTGTTTCAAACATTTTTTTGTATGACGCTTAGTTTAGCAGTAATTAGCGATTTTCTGATTTTTTCTCACGAAAACGTGTGAAAAATCGATTTTTTAAAGATTTTGGCCTTAGTATGCATTTTACGACAAAAGTGTATATAACCAAATTTATAAAAAATTAAAAGATCTACAACTTTTATTAAGAGCATTTTTCTCTAAAGAGCCTAGTTTAGAGAGAAAGAGTGATTTTCCGTATCTTTAAACCAAACTGAGTTCGAATTTCATTTTGCGTGTTTCACTCATGATTGAAATATGGTTATATTTTTGAGATTAGTTGTTTGTTTATTTCTAATGTTTTATTACTAATGTTAGGTTTATTGTTAATTATTTATATTGGCAAGAGAAAGTTGTGTGAGTGTTTCACACCAGATTTTTAAAATATGATTAGCCATTTCTTATTTGGCCAGTAATGGCAGATTCACTGTATAGATAATACACACATCGTTAACAATAAAATAAAATCAGTTTTAATCTTATAGTAATTTTACTTTTTACAGAATTGGTTGGTACCAGGTGTTTCTTTAATAATAGATGTACATTTTAAACCAACTGATCCTCGAACATATAGTGACTGGTTAAGAGTTAATTGCAATGCAGAAAGTAACTTAATGGTTCCAATAAAAGCAATCCCAATACACACAAATTCAACAAATATTCCAAAGAAAATCAATTTTGGCTTTGTACCAATTGGTGAAACGTAAGTTACTAAAAAAATAAATTGTTGCGACTATTTAAGTTGGCATTACTGTAGTATTTCTTTAACTTAGTTACATTCAGAGAAGCATCTAACGCGAAGTCAATATCATAAATAAATTCATGTGGCATTCAGATAAAACTGTTATGTAAATCAGTAAATTTTGTTTGATTTTATTATTAAACTGCAATGCATTATTATTTATTTATTTGGCTAAAAACTAATACATTACTATCATTTTTGCATAAATTTTTTAAAAATTTTATTTTCATTTTTACCTCTGTTGTGTGACATCTAATCTTCTTATCAGTGTTTGAAGTTTTTAATATCCTGCATAATCTTCATCAGTGGACATGCATTTTACTTCTAAAATTAACAGCAGGGTAAAACCAGCAACTAATAAAGGATGATACTGTTTGAATTTTTACTTTATCTTGCCCTGTATGATTATATAGGGAAGGGAAGTATTGTTTTCAAATCAATTTTTCACTGGAAATACTAGTTTTCAGGCCAGCTGAACCCAAAAAGTATGTTTTAAGTACAAAATGAGTACAAAAATGAAACTTGGAACATAAGTTAGGTACCATTAGGGGGCCTGATACAAATATTTTTATTAAAATCTGTTTACCGGAAGTATTAGTTTATTCATATATACTATTTTTTACGTTTTGCAATTTTCTCAAAAACGGCTTATAAGATTTGTTTAAACCACTTCATTTACTACATATTTTTATGTTCTACTAGATAAGGTAAGCGCCGTGTCTGCTAAAATTCTTAATGGGTGTGCTCTCATGGTAATAAAAAGTTTTTTTTTTAAGATTATGGCTTTAATAGGCCTGTGTAAAGGGCGAAAATAATAAAATAATACACCATAGGGCAAAAGTATATGTAATCATATAGAAAATTCAGGTCATCCACTCATAATTAAAATTATGTTATATTTTTCATTTTAAGTGTAAAGAGAAGAGCTCTAAACGATCGACTGAAACAACTGTACCGACTGGTTTCGTAACGTTCTAAACTGATACTCTCCTGAAAATTTCTACTGTATAAAACTCTCCTGAAACCCATGTCTTAGGTATGGGAGCCAGATTTATGGCTCGGCAAAACCATCTGTTGTAGCTCGAATCCAACGATTTCAGCCAAGACTCTTCAACGCGTAACAAACGCTCCTTACTACATATCAAACGCAACTCTTCACACGGACTTACATATACCTTTTGTCAAGGTATCTTTTTACAGACTTTATCTCATATTTGAGGACAAATTTTTCAACCACCGGACCCCCTTATAAGTGATCTAGACAATGAACATTTCCCAGGTAATCCCCCAAGGTGTCTACGCAAAGGGTGGAGCAGAGACATTATAAGGTAAAATATATTGGCTACGTACGTACACAATTTTCAAAATTTAAACAAATAATTATAAACAAACATCCTTATAATGCCGAAGTCCTGTCACTGAGTGGTGTACTCCTTGAAGTACCTTAATACATAGTTATAGTTTTATCATTTTCACTAGTTGTTAAATTGTACAGTCGTGAAATTTCAATAAAATAAAGTTAAAAAAAAAATATTTTTCATTTTACATTGTTTTCTAATGATAAAAAATTGCTTATATTTTCCTTTATTTACAATGTCAAGAGAAAATTGTTTGAATGTTTCACACCAGACTTTTTTTGCATAATAAAAAATACTATTAATTTGTTCATGACATCTTCACTATACATTGTCCCTCCAATGGTAAACTCGTGAATTTGCAAATTTTGCGAATATGAGTTTGTTAGTGCATGCTGATATATACAACCCAATGCATGTTGTAATAAATTTGCGAATATGTATCTTGTTCGGTTAGGGAGTTACAGCCTTTGTCAAGTTACAAAAATACACGAAGTGCGTTAAAGAAGAAAGCATTGAATTTGTTTTTTGCTCTCCCGTAAAACTGAGAATTTGCATATTCGCAAGTTTACAATTGGATGGATGACATATTATCTGCATATAGTAGGGCAATCTGCTTGTTTTATTGTCTGCAAATGATCTGCTTCTATTAGAAGTATAAACAGTAGATCTGTTTCTTCTCTTATTTGTATTAAAACAATTTATAGATGCGTGTTAGAGCCAAAGAAGTACAGTAGAGTTATGATAAACTACTTAAACATTAGTTATCTTCTTAATTAATTTTGTGATACACTCAGATTCTGTAATGAAAGAAGTGACATAGATAATCCTAAACCTTTCTTATGTTTACTATGGTCAAAACCATAGTAGTAAAACCGTAGTTTACGGCATCATTTGCAGAATGGAAGGATCAGTGCTTTTCAGGGCAATAGTACTTTCCAGCACAACTAGAACGGTGTTGACAACATACAGTATTCAGATGAACTAAAGTCCCCTAGCCGTGGAAGTGAGAGAATGCATAACGCTCTCACTCACACAAGCCATACGTGCCATTCCAATAACATTGTATAATTTTACTCATTGTTGTGAGCAAGCGTTAATGCACGCAGTGAACTAACAAGCAAGATAACGACAGTAGTATGTTTTCAGATCTGGATAATAACGGTAAAGACCTTTGGGCGCATGCGTAGTTATGCCACATATCTCTCTCTCACTCGCTCGGCTATGGGACATTATTCATCTAATATCTGTACTTACTCCATATTATTTTTTAAAACACTTAAGAATTTAAACCAGCATTTAGGCTAATAACTTAACAAAAATAAACTAAAGAAATTTTTAAATTACAGTTGATTTTCTCAGGGCTGTCTACAACATGGTCCTTCAACCTGTGAAAGATGAAACCATAAATTTTATGTTTGTCGTAGCTAAGAATATTCCAGGATGTTTAATAATACCAACTGAAGGTTGGTATATTTATTAATATTAATATTTTTTATTATCCTCAATGAAGTAGTTTTTCAATAAAGTAAAAAATTTGTCAGCTGAATCAATTTCTTTACATAGTGGGTTTTTTTAAACATAACTACAGAATTGTATGATATCATGTAAATTAATAAGTATATATAAAACTTCAAAAGATCACAAATTTTTGTAATACATTTATTGACACTTGAGTAATGAGTTAATCTTAATTTTCGCATGCAACTTCGGACTGGAGTGGGCGTCTAACAGATCATAACACCACACTGAGCTTAAGAGCCTCGCATCTAACAATTGCCGTGGGCCCCACAACAGCTGGGGCCAGCACTGGGTATTATACATATAAATTCAAAAATAAGTCTTTATAATGCATCCTGCAGTTTGAAATTATTTCTATTTCATACAATGAATTTATATAATAATTTCACCAACCTTCTTTTCAAACTGTGTCACCTTTATTTTTATTCTTACTTACACGTGTTTCGGTGGATCCACCATCATCAGAGTCAATAAAAAAATTAAAACTAAAAATATTTTTATCTCACTTATTTAAAATTTACAGAAGATGATACATCTTCAGTCATTTGTATAAAACTGATTTAAAATTAATTTATTTTAATTTATCCCTTCTCATATTTACTGTAGATAGCAGCAGCAGTCAATATCACTTTTCATCATTCCTAAATTTGATCATCTTCTGTAAATTTTAAATAAGTGAGATAAAAAATTTTTTAGTTTCAATTTTTTTATTTACTCTGATGATGGTGGATGCACCGAAACACGTTGTAAGTAAGAATAAAAATAAAGGAGACGCAGTTTAAAAAGAAGGTTGGTGAAATTATTATATAAATTCATTACAAGAAATAGAAATGCATATAAATGTATAGAATTATTGCCTGAGTGTGTCAAATAGATTGTCTTACGCTTTCAAATTTTATTCAAATAAATATTCAGTGCAGTAGAATAGCTGTGTTAAACTCTGCTGAAAGAGAACTTTGACTCTTGTTCACGAACCCTTTTTTTACTGCAGATTGACTTATGTTCTAGTAGAATACAAGGTGTGTAAATTGAAAATTCCACTTTGATTAACCGAGAGTTGTGGGTTGGAAGAACAAACATCAGCTCACGGATCTCCAACTTTCTAGCTTTCTGTCTGTACTACTGTGAAACTTTCTGTTTGTACTTTTTAAACTTTAATTTGTTTTTGTTTGTGTTTGACTGTTTTGAACATTAAGGCTAATGCAGATGATGAATGGTGGTTTCTGAAAACAAGTGATGAAAAAATGCCGACTTGACCATAAATCAAACCCAGGATCCCTGCTACAGAAACCCTTTGCACTGGTTATTTGTTATAATATTTATATCTAATGAATTATACTGAAAGCTAATGGAAATTTGATTAGTTTTAACATGAATCTCATTAATTTTTTCTTTTCAGGTAAAGTTGAGAAAGACCCAGTAGAAATTATCATATCATACACTCCTAATAGCTATATTACCGTGTCAATCCCTGTACAACTTTTTCTACCACCAATTGTGATGACTCCTCATTACTTTACAATTGAGGCACATACCAAACCAGTTTGTAAAAGGTAAACTACTTCATTTTAATTCTTTCAGATGAATAAATAGTTAAAAATTTTGGTGAGTCATGAGGAAATCTCCACTGTGTACGTAAAGTAACCTGATTACTGTATATATTTTAGACTCATAGGGTCTACATAATGAAGTATTTATGTCATACGTAGGTTCTCATTACAACAGACTAATTAGGGCTTAAGATTGTCTATTTTAATTAATGTCCAGTTTGTTACAAATATATTTTTGTAATGTAATCATACAACAGCGATTTAAGTCGACGAATTGTTACAACACAAAATGAAATTAAATGAGTTTTCATCTGACAATAAAAATTTTAAGAATACTATGACTGCCATATCTATTCATATGCAACAAACCTGACATAAGTTCCTTGCTTATCCATATCAAGCGTAGTTTGCTTGCTTATAAAGCTTGCGTGTTGGCAGGTACTCTTTGACCGATTAATTTTTGACACATATTCTGAAAATGAGGTCGCTAAACTGATACAGAGTAACTCTAAATTAATAGGCTACAGTGATTTGAAATTTTCAGGTAGAATTTTTTATAGTAAGGACTTGAGACACGGACTTGGCGATCTCATTTTTCTACGTCTAAAAATCTATAAAACCCCAAATCTCCAAAAGAATCGGCCAATAACTGATGATTTTAAAATTTTCCAAAACAGCATAATTTCATTGAAAACTAAGAAAACACAAGTAAGACTGGACTAATTGTTCTTCTTGGAGGCTACAAAATGATTAAGCAAGACATCTGTTCAGTAAATCTTCAAAGAACCATATTATTAAGAATGTTGCTTTTATATTTTCTGGATTAATCAGGAAATTGGAAAAAATAATGACGGGTGATGGTAAATCTGCACTTTGAGAATTACATTTAAAAAAAAGGTTGGCTGAATCAGTCCAGTAGAAGCTGAGACCAAACTTGACCAAATAAACCCTAGTCTTTTAAATATAAAGATGTTTAATTTGATCGTTTGGTTTTTCCTGTTGTTTTAACACTTTCAAAATCAGTGCTCAGAACAACCACCACAAATTTTGTTGTTTGAAGTTATTTAATTTTGATGAAATTTAAACAATTACCAATTGGAGCTTGCTTTAAATTATTTAAATCTTTTTTTTCAGCAGTGGTTGAAATTCTTTCAAATAGCTAACATAAACATAAAAAATGAAAGAACAGAGTTCTTTTTGGTGCTGTCCATTATAAGCAATGTCCAGTTTAATTGGATAACTACAGTATGACATGGTTTTACTATATTTGATTACATTTAACGTTTACAAAAATTTAACTGTTAAAAATTACGACAAATATACAGGGTGATTCATGAAGTTCTCCCCCCACTTCTACAGCACATTGTACTAGTAAAAATAATGAAAAAATGTTATATAAACATAGGTCCGAAAACGCTTCGTTAGCGAGTTACAGCTAGCGAAAGTTTCGCCTGGATTTCAGTTCACCAGGTGAAATGAGGTCTTCCTGGAATTGTGGTAAGGTAGATTAAGGGGCGAATTCAATCATTTCTTATGGTTTTTGATCTGATAAATTGAATAAAACAGGTCCCAGAACTGTAAGTTAAATAGTTTTTGAGAAAACCAGTGTCAAATGCAAAAAATGGAGTGAAAATCACATTTTTTCATCTTTGGGCAAGAATAACTTTGTTATTTCACCAAGAAACAGTTAAAAATTTTCAATAAAAAATGTAGAAAATTTTATTCTGAACAAACCGGTGTAAATAAAGTACACAGAAAGCGAATAGTTTTTGAGAAAACCAGTGTCAAATGCAAAAAAATGGAGTGAAAAAAACACATTTTTTCATTTTAGTTTTTCCGGTTAATTTTACTTTGTACTCTTATGAATAAAAACTCATTTAATCAAACATCTATTCGCTTTCTGTGTACTTAATTTACACCGGTTTGTTCAGAATAAAATTTTCTACATGTTTTATTGTTAAATTTTAACTGTTTCTTGGTGAAATAACAAAGTTATTCTTGCCCAAAGATGAAAAAATAAGTTTTTCACTCCATTTTTTGCATTTGACACTGGTTTTCTCAAAAACTATTTAACTTACAGATCTGGGACCTGTTTTATTCAATTTATCAGATCAAAAACCATAAGAAATGATTGAATTTGCCCCTTAATCTACCTTACCACAATTCCAGGAAGACCTCATTTCACCTGGTGAACTGAAATCCAGGCGAAACTTTCGCTAGCTGTAACTCGCTAACGAAGCGTTTTCGGACCTATGTTTATATAAGATTTTTTCATTATTTTTACTAGTACAATGTGCTGTAGAAGTGGGGGGAGAACTTCATGAATCACCCTGTATATTATATATATATATATATTAAATATACATATGGCAAATAATATGTACAGGTGAATATCTGCTCTGAGGACTGACGGCTTGGTTAATATTGTTGTTAAAAAATATAGTTAACATGCGCTGTAGCTGCCGCTACAATTTGAATTGTCATTTGTAGTGGATGACGACATTTGATTTGTAATTCATTTGTAAACTTGTTTTTATGTATTTTGGTTTTTTTTAATATATATATAATATATATAACCACCGTTTACTTGAGTTGGTGGTTATTTATTCCTAGTTAATAAGATATAATTTTGTATTTGTATAAAGTGGAATAAATAAATATTATTATAATAATTATTATTATTATTAATACTGCGTGACTTACTCACTACTCCTAATGAAATATCCGCTACAAGGCCTAGAAGTCTAATATCTAGTGCACTTGAGTCTCCAAGCTCTGTTAGAAGGTATTTAGAAGAAAATTCTTCTTAAGGAAGAAAATAAAGTTAATTATAATAATATAGGTAGTGGATATTCAGTTTTGCAGTTGTACGTTTTAGTTGCCGAATGAACATAGTAAGTAATAATTATTATGTTATAAAGTTTTTTTGTGGGTAATAGAATAGTTAAATGAGATTATACAAACATCTGGTAAGAATGAACCAAGTAAGACAAATACAAAACAAATATATTAAAAACTAACAGAACGTAAAAATAAACCAAAATAGTTCAAAAACAGAAAAACATTTAATGACACTAAACATTTATAATGATGTAATAGAGCATAGGCGGCTACAGGTAAAATTTAAGAAGTAGTCTGCAACATACTATAATGAATTGGACGAAGAAAACATTTCATAATTAATGAAAGAAAAGTGGGAAGAAAGAAAACTCAAGTTTCATAAAATTTCTTGAGCAAAAATATTAAAGGAGTAAAACATGCATGATAATCGTAGTCTTAAGTTGTCTGATACAAAAACAAATAGTTTCTCCAAAATATTTACAGTACAAAATGTTGTTAAGATGTACAAGTGTCTAATCGTAACTTTTTTAATAAAGATTATTTTATTATGTTTTTACCAGTGAAAAAGTGGAAGTAATAAAGGAAGATGCAGCACCTAAAGAAAACAGTATTTCTGAAAGCAGACAAGAAAAAAGTTCTACTCAAAGTAAGAAAGAAATGGTTAAACAACAGCGGCAACAATCAGTAAACAAATGTGAATTAGAAATTAGACCTCTGACACCTCATGATATTAACACATTATTATTAAGAAAACGGCCATTTGTTCGAGATCCTTATGAACAATTAGGTAGGTATATTTACAAATACACTTCCAAAATCATTGCAGTACAATTGTAAGAATTGTGTATTTGTTCTTAGAGCAGTAGCAATGAACTTAGTAACAATGCGAGTTAAATATTGTTCTCTCTTGCAAATGTTCTTCTTCATTTTATATGAATGTAATATTCAATTACATTAATAATAATTTATAAAAAATCTGGTATGAAACACTCACAAAACTTTCTCTTGCCAGTGCAAATAATTAACAATAAACCTAACATTAGTAATAAAACATTAGAAATAAACAAAAAACTAACTTCAATAAATATAACCTAATTTTAATCATATACGGTATGAAAGACGAAAAATGAAAATCGATCTCAGTTTGCCTTAAAAATACGAAAATCACTCTTTCACACTAAACTAGGCTCTGTAGAGAAAAATGCTTAAAATAAAAGTTGTAGATCTTTTAGTTTTCTATAATTTGATTATCTACACTTTTGTTATAAAATGCATACTAAGGCCGAAATCTTAAAAAAATCGATTTTTCACACATTTTCGTGAGAAAAAACAGAAAATCGCTAATTACCGCTAAACTAAGCGTTATACAAAAAAATGTTGAAATAAAAGTTGTAGAATTTTAAATTCTCTACATTTTTTATTATTAAAATTTTTGCGCTATAATACATATTAAAGCCATAATCTTAAAAAAACAACGTTTTTACGTAACAGCCTCACCAAGAATTCAGCAAACATGATGCCTACCCTTCCTGCAGAGAATAAAAAATTGAGTAAACCAGGCGATTTTAAAAAAAATCGTACGACCAGTTTTTGAGAAAATCGCAAAAAAGTGAAAAATTACACGAATAAACTACTACTTCCGGTTGACCGATTTTGATGAAAATGTTCGTGTCGGGTCCATTAGTGGTATGTAACTTAAGTTCCAAGTTTCAAGTTCGTACGATCTTCCGTTCTTGAGATATTCTGTTCACACACACACACAAACACAGACACAGTCACACACACACACAGACCAATCGCTAAAAACATGTTTTTTGGGGTCAGGGGGTCTGAAAATGTATAGATCCGGTGAAAACTCGATTTCGAAAAATCGACATGAAAACAATACTTTCCTTCCTATATATTCATATAGGCAAGAGAAAGAAAAAAGAAACATTTCATGTTGACAGCAATTGATTCATGATTAAGGTAATAGATTCTAACTAAATAAGAAGGAGTAAGATGTTTGATTCAATAAATCAGTGCTTTTCTCTATGGACAGGATTACTAATTAGAGAATAGTTAGTCATTCTACGAACACCATAAAACACAAGAATTGTAAGTAATCTGATTCATGGGTATTGAAAATAAACAGTTATTTTGATAGCTATCTTAAAACCATTATTCAAGACCTTGCACCACCCTAAAACAAAATATTTCGTCATTTGCTAGAACTACTTATCTCATATCATAAAATATTATGAAAACCACTTGAATTTCTGAATGATCATATCAAGAACTTAATTGTTTTGATCATAATCATTATTTATCTATCTTTTTAAATACCTGTCACATTTTTAGATTTCTTAAAATTATTATTACTGTAATAAATGTTTTCTATAAACATAATAAATTATGTTAAAACATTTATCACAATATCTGAACTGAATTTAAAGTATCAATAGAACCACTATTATTAGTTGTTTAAATATAATCATCATCATCATCTTTAACCCTCTTCCAAGATTCCTCTCAACAGTCAGACTTAACACAACTCCCCTTCACCTCTTTTTATCGCTGAACCATCCATTGCTCTCTTAGCATCACATATTTTCCCCAATTCATCCATAACTAAATCCATCTACTTCACTCTTGGTCTTTTTCTCTCTATTTCTAAGTACAGCATTCTTTTAGGCAATCTACATTCCTCCATCTTACTGACTAGTGATGGGGAATAAAGCTATTTTTTGATAACCTGTTATCAAATTTAACAGCCTGCTTGATAACAGGGTTTTTTTAACTGTTATTAAAGTAACACTGTTATCATCCTGCCTACAGTACAATATAGTTATAGCATGACACATGTGGAAAAGAACTGAATGAAAATATTCACTTAGTAATCTTTACTAAGTATTGGCTTATTTATTGGTACAATAAGTGGTAGTCAAAACAAACTGTCCAGGCAAGGACATGATGAGTCACTGAACAGTGTGTTTTGAGTATTGACTTGCTTTGATCCTGCCGTTGACTATATGGATGCATTACTGCTGACTTTTTGGCTCTGTGTATCAGGTGTAGCTTGGGCGCTATTGCTAGTGTCTAATTAAATGAGATGGAAAAATTGTAGTCAATAATGTATACTTTCACATTTTTCTTAAATTGGAGAATTAAAATCAAAACTAACAGGTATATATTTTAATGTCCTAATTGAAATAATCGGGAATAGATAGATAGAGATATTAACTACGACCCAAGCATTATACAAAGAAATGTTTAAAATAAAAGTTGTAGGAATTTAAATTCTCTACAACTTTTATTATATACATTTTTGCGCCAAAATGCATATTAAAGCCGCAATCTTAAAAAACAATATTTTTTACGCGGAAAACAGTCTCCTTAAGAATTTCAGCAAACATGGCGCCCCTATCTTGTAGAGCATAAATTAGAGCATAATTTAGTAAATGAGGCAATTTTAAAATAAATCTTAGGCCATTTTTGAGAAAATCGTAAAAAAGTGAAACATGACTCGAATAAACTACTACTTCCAGTTGACCGATTGTGATGAAAATGTTCGTGTCGGGTCCGGTAGTGGTATCTAACTTAAATTTCAAGTTTGAGGTTCATACGACGTTTCGTTCTTGAGATATTTTGTTCACACATATACACACACAGACCAATCGCTAAAAACATGTTTTTTGGGGTTCAGGTTGCCTTAAAACATGTAGATCCGGTGAAAACTCAATTTCAAAAAATTGTCATGAAAGCAATTTCCTTTCTATTGTTTCCTTCCTATATGTTCATATAGGCAAGAGAAAGTAAAAATTATCATAATGTCAAAAATAGGCTCATGAAGGAACTCAAGTATGATCCCTATTTAACTGATTTGTTGTTTTGTGAAGGACCATATGGATTATACTTAGATGAGTGTCAAGAATTAAAAGATAAAGCTTTCAAAGAGTTTTTGAGAATTGCTAATCAACTTAAGGAAGAAGATGCAATTGCTAGAATCAAAAAGAAAGAAAGAATTTTTAAAATTAACTCTTCGGATGAAATACGTAATAGAATAAAATCAGAATATTTAGCACTTCAGGATGAGTATCAGGTATTTGATAAATTATTATTGTTTTAATACATTAGGGATACATTTATTTGGAATCGGTTTATCCAAAAGTTTGGTTTATCTAAAACAGGTTAAATTGTTCATGTGTACTTTTTTTTAATTTGTATGTTTTTTAGGTCTTCAGCCGAAAGGCTAGTTTGAACCTCTAGATGCTTTACTGAGTAAACCGAGGAGTGAGACGGTTTACTATTGCTGTTTTTACCGAGTTGAAAGAGTGTCGCTTATCAGAATTCCAGGCCCTCTGAAAAGCATCTACTTTCCCACCCTGCAAATGATACCTTCACTTAATTCACCACAATTCTGGCTATATTATGAAATTTATTACTCTCAGAGGTGATAACTCTGACTAACATCTTTTACACCTCTGCCTCTTCTGTTCTTAAATGCTTCAGTCATATAATTGGCTGACCATGTGATGAGAAACAGAACTATTTTTTTTTAGTCCTGGAACTAGTAGGTAGAGTGCAACAATTTAAACACTCCACCTGCCTGCCATGGGCATAAATCAAATTATTTATCTACCTTAAATATTAACTTTATTTTCAGACTGCTCTTCATCCAATTAATGAAGAAATGTTTCCAATTTACATTCGACAAAAAATTATAGCGAGTCATAAAAAGGTAAAAATTACAGTTAAAATTAATTTTTATAATTTAGTAGCATACTTTGTGTGAGTGTGTGTATGTTTGTGTATAATTTAACTTCCACATAATTTAATAGACTACTGTCTTAATGTTTTTTTTAAATGTAAAACAGTTGCTAGAAGTTTTGGATTAGCTAGCAGTGTGGAATTTAATTTTAATACTTATCAATTTGAATATGGTTTTTACAGAATGTTCCAAAGTATCTCTAAACTAAGTGGTCTATAAAATATTTTAAGTTTAAAAATTTAAAAGTTTTTTTGTAAGCTTTGCCCAAAAATATAATTACAGTAAACCTTCGTTTCTTCCACATTCTGTATACTTCAACATGGCTCGTGGCGAGGCGACATGAAGTGGTTTAAGTAGCGATGCGGCAGGCAGGTCAGCCCCTTCCACTTTCTCCTCATTTCCCTATGCTTTCGTTGTCCTCGAGTACAGTATTGTACGGAAGGGCAAGTCTATTTGTATTCATTAAAATTGCACAATTTTCTTACTAAAATTGTGTTTTTAATGCTTCTTATGCAGCATATGCCATATGCTCTGGATAATTTGACATTTCGATACTTCAACAACCTCTAAGTCCACAAAGTGTTGAACTATCGAAGTTCTACTGTAATTATGAAAGCTCAGTCTTTCAAAAGACATACAAGTCCCCGTACATGTTTCTACAGATATCACTTATGTTGTGTAATAAGGACAATAAATAAATATTATAAGAAAAGGTTAATAAAAACGATTAGAACTGTTTTTGACATTTTTTTTTTAATAATGGCTGAATATAATTATTGGATTGAAAGGCTTTTTCCTAAACTACAGCCTTGAACTTCTTTTCAAAATCTATCCATTCAATGGATTGATATAATATCATGATCATTGCATACTCAAAGTTTTATAGGAAAAATTTTTAGTTACCTTCTGAGCACTGAAAAGTTTACATTAAGAAAAATTAAGATTTTTGAAAGTATTTCAATACACAATATGACGGGTAGTTGCCAGTACAGTAATCATCCACAAAGATTCGGTACAACTTAATATGTAAACTGCAGAACAAGACACATAAATTTCCAAGCATCTTGGCCTTCAGATGAATTACTATCATCAATGTATGAGAGTTTATATTTTGCACATCACAGCCATGTACATTCTATATTCACCTTAGTTCAGGTATGGTATGCAACAATATTTCCCGCATCCATTCTTCTTCTTTTTCACGTGCCCTCTGACAATTTTGGCTATCATCAAGTTCACTTAAATTTTATTAACTGCCCATCAAAAAAAGGTTGACTGAAACTCGCACAATACTAGTCCTGAAGATTTTTCAACCATATCCACGTAGACCTCGATAACCCTCAACGATATCTTGCAGCATTGGGATTATGTATTTCTCACCTCTCATCACATGACTAAAGCACTCCATTTTTCAACGTTTCATATTATTATTCATAAATTCCATCTTGTTTATTTAATTTAACCAAGACTTCCGTGTTTCTTATTCTATCTGTTCATGTTATCCACAGCAGTTGTCTACAAGAAGACATTTTGAAGGCCTGGAGTCTTTCTATTTCAGTCTGGTTCAGCATCCAAGCATTCACCTGTAATTCAATCCAATCAGTGTACGTTACTGGTCATCAAATTTCACAGACAAGTGTTGCTGCACAGAACCACTGAGATACACATAACATCACTGCTCCTTCTAGTGATGGGAATTATTTAACATGACAGGATTAATAATATGTTTACTGATTGAGCCAGTTATCATGATAACAGGTTACTAAAAACACCAAATTACTTTATATTAATTTTTATTATGCTCTTACTTTATAACAATGTGATTTGAAGCCGTTTAGTAAACTGTTGTATGAATTGCGCTTGTCTGACTGTTAAAACTAAATGAAGTTATCAGTAACCTTTCCATCTAATAACACCATTTTATAGTTTAACTACGTTATAATACTGTTATTAATACAAACACAAGGGTTGCAGATCTCACTGAATCTCTCAGGGACACAAAGTTTAGACAACCAGCACTATTTCCTGTAACCAAATAGGCCTACAACTACGACAAACCAAATGCAATTTTTCGCGAACACAAAGGTGGCCGATTACGTTGAATCTTTTATGGACACACAACTAGGCAACTAATTTACCCCTTTTTTCATAGCTAACTTTTTCAGCGTAGGATTTTATACTTGGGTTCTAGTTACTATCTATTGTATATCTACCTATTGTCTATTATTTCAATTTCATTAAAAATATTATTAACTGTTAGTTTTGATTTTAAATCTCCATTTTTAAGAAAAATGTGACATTATTGACTACAGCTTTTCCATCTCATATAATTAGAAACTAGCAATAGTGCCTGTGCTACACCCGATTGTATGTACACCGAGCCAAGAAATCAGTAACCATGCATCTATATAGTCAACGGCAGGATCAAAACTAATGAGTCTGAATACTAAAAACAAACTGTCCAATGACAGTTGTCCAATGACTCATCATGCCGCTGGCAGATGGTTTGTTTTTACTACAATTTTCTGTACCAAAAAAGAAGCCAATACTTAGTACAAATTACTAATAACAGGGTGAAATTACTTAGTGAATATTTTAAGTCACTTCTTTTTCGCATGTGTCATGCTATCACTACATTTTATTGTAGGCAGGACATAATAATAACATAAGGGTGGCAAATTTCACTGAAACTCTCACGGACACAACATTAAGACAAACAGCACTGTTTTTGGTAACCAAAAACAACCATGGCAAACCAAATGCATTTTTTCACGAAAATAAGGTGGCCAATCACACCGCTTTTTTAATTAACTTTTTCAGCATAGAATTTTATACTTGGGTTGTAGTTACTATCTCTATCTGTTGCCGATTATTTAAATTTCATTAAAAATATTATTATGCTACCTGTTAGTTTTGATTTTAAATCTCAGTTTTAAGAAAATTGTGAAAAGATACATTATTGACTACAATTTTTCCATCTCATTTAATTAGATACTAGCATTAGCGCCGGCACTACAACCGATTGTATGTACACCAAGCCAAGAAGTCAGCACCCATGCAGCCATATAGTCTACGGCAGGATCAAAGCAAGTCAATACTCAAAACACACTGTTCAGTGACTCTTCGTGTCCTTGCCTGGACGGTTTGTTTTGACTACCACTTTTTGTACCAATAAATAAGCCAATACTTAGTAAAGATTACTTAGTGAATATTTTGATTCACTTCTTTTTCGCATGTGTCATGCTATTACTACATTGTATTGTAGGCAGGACAATAACAGTGTTACTTTATTAACAGGTTAAAAACCCCTGTTATCAAGCAAGCTGTTAATTTTGATAACAGGTTATAAAAAAAATAGCTTTATTTCCCATCACTAGTCAGTTAAACCCACCGGGTTGGTCTATGGTCTAGAGGTAGAGTCGTCAACGAAAATCAGCTGTTCAATAGCTGATCTTCGGAGACGAAGGTTGCTGGTTCAAATCCTAGTAAAGGTAGTTACTTCTATACGGATTTGAATGCTAGACAGTGGTTACCGGTGTACTTTGATGGTTGGGGTTCAATTAACCATACTCTCTCAGGAATGGTCGACCTGAGTCTGTACAAGACTACATTTCATTTACATTTTCACGTCATACACATCATCCTCATCTCATTGGGTTATGGGGTTGCTTATTGTTCTGAGTTGAACAGATTGTAACGTACACACATTAGGGATTACCAAAAAAAAAAAAAAACTAGTCAGTAAGATGGAGGAGTGTAGATTGCAAAAAGGATGCTGTACTTAGAAATAGAGAGAAAAAGACCAAGAGTGAAGTAGATGGATTTTGTTATGGATGAATTGGGAAAATATGCGATGCTAAGAGAGCAATGGATGGTTCAGCGATAAAAAGAGGTGAAGGGGAGTTGTGTTAAGTCTGACTTTTGAGAGGAATCTTGGAAGAGGGTTAAAGATGATGATGATTATATTTAAACAACTAATAATAGTGGTTCTACTAATACTTTAAATTCAGTTCAGGTATTGTGATTAAAAATGTTTTTACATAATTTATTATGTTTATAGAAAACATTCATTACACTAATAATAATTTTGAGAAATCCAAAAACCTGATAGGTATTTCAGGCTGTTAATTTTGATAACAGGTTGTAAAAAATAGCTTTTATTTCCCATCATTACTCCTTACAGGACATTATATCATAAAACAAATATCAAATTTTCATTGTGGCTGCAATATATCTGTAATGCCATTCTTTGCTCCAGCAGCTAGCTAATGTCAAAAATATATGGTACAGAATTTAATCATTTTTACTTTAATCGTAAATAAATAACTTGAAAGTTACTTAATTTATGTATTTTTTTTAATAAATTACTGGATTACAGGGAGTTTCGAAGCAACAAGGCAAAAAATATGACATGTGGAATATTCGTTATCAGACACTTTGGAAGTTTTTGCAAAGTAGTCGTATCATTCTTGTGAAAATGCGAATGTTGCGTAGATTAGAAGTTTTTAAGGTATTCTTTTCTTTTATTGTAAATGTTAAGAGATCTAAAGTTCTAATATACATGATACTGATTGGTGCACCAATAGTTGGTTTTCTTGTCTGAGCAATTGTTATTAATAGATTAAAATTAATAAAATTTTTATGAGTTTATAAAAAAATAACAGTTAATATAAAATTGAGTACGTTGATGTAAGCGTATGATAAAATTAAAGTTTTATCCAAAATATTAAGAGATGAGATATTAATCCCTTTCATGAGATGACGTGTCTCATGGCTGGTGGCAAGTTTTAAAAAGACTTACCTTTGACTTATGGCCAAAACCATTAATGATTTGTGTGTCTACTCTTCATGAGGAATCGAATTGCACAATTTTTGTTTCCAAAGTTCAACTCACGATTCCTTTACTTCCAGTTTTCGGCCACATCTGGTCAAAACCGAAACTTCAAACCCAATCCAGGCCCACTAACTTTTTGTGTAGATTATGAATCTGAAAACCGTTTGTTGCTATCGCTTGTAGTTCCTGACATCTGGTGTGATGGGTACACCATTTCCAATATGCATGCATTTGTAAATGCATGCACCATATATTAGGGTGGATATAGGAAAACAATAGATGGCAATTAAAGTTACCACCAATAAAAAATGGAAGCATTGGTAACGCAATATAAGTTGATGATCGTCAGCGAGAGTAAGACTGGACTATGAGGGGGTTGGAAGTGCTACTATATGTGCTTTTCAAAATACAACACAGTGACAAATCTAACCATGACATCTTATGCTTTCAGTTTGGCCAATGTAAGTAGGATAGATAATATACTGTCCTACGCATGATAGGCGCAATCGTCAACTTATAGCGCATTACATATAATTGGTGGTGCCTTAACATAATACCAGCTTCAAAACACTTAAGGAATTTTTAAATAATTTTTTGTAAGTTTACAGTTGTATGCCGCAGGCAGTTAAGGCATTAAATTAATTCACCCTCTACTTCTTGGGCTTTGAAAATAGTTTTGTCTCTTCTCACATGATCAAATCCTGTCATGAATGAAGAGAAGATGTAAGTGCTTTTCTTTAAGGCATACCATAATGACAAGCATTTATACTTCTTAAGGCAGTAAAGAAACCACTGGTAAATGACTTGACTTCTTTTTCTACTTCACTAATAGGGTGGATCCATATAATGGGTAATCTCTCATAAAATAACCCTGACCCATTCCTTTTATGAACTAAAATCATGAGCCATAACCCCTATTCGCTGCATACAGAGGTAAATGTGCAACGCTAAAAACTGAATAACTATTGTAATTAAATTAGTAAAGTACTAGAGTTAGTGTTAACAATAATCAACAAAATATATTTAAAATGTAAACGTGTTGAAGCACATAAATGTTAGCTTTTGGCTTGGTCTTGGATCTACGATTTCAGAGAATGTTTTCGACATTAGTCATTTGTGAAGCCTAGGATATTATTTCTTGTTGACTTGAGTACAGTGTTAGCTCTGTACTGATATATGCATGCACCACATTACCTTTTATATGGGCAGTGAGAGGTGGCTCACATATGTAGACCAGATCATCCTAACAAAATTCTATGTGAGAAAATAAAATTATAAGCACATTGTTTTGTTAAGGTACTATTAAAATCTGCATTCATTATGCTGTATTTTAGGTTTGCCCATAACAGCTAAGTGGATCGTTAAATTATTTGCACTCAATCTACTAGTTCCAGGGTTACAAAAAATAGTTTTCTTATCACATGGTCAGCCAATTATATGACGGAAGAATTTAAGAACAGAAGAAGTAGAGGAGTAAAATATACAAGTCAAGTTATTTCCTTTGAGAGTTATGAATTTCATTATACAGCCAGACTCTGAATGACTGAAGTGAAGGTGTCATTTATAGGGTGGAAAGTAGATGCTTTTTGGAGGGCCTGGTATGCTGATAAGCATACACTCAGTGAGGAAGGCAATAATAAATACCTCACTCTTTCTTTTACTTAGTAAATCCTCCCTCAAACCAGCCTTTTGGCTGATGATCTAAACAACATATTTTAGGTATAGTCTATCTCAGATTATCTTGAGCTCCTTGAATAACCACCACTGATTGTTATTAAATATGATAGGTGCTACGTAAGGTGACCGAATATTAATTTTCCTAAAGTTGTTTATGTTAAAAATATTTTTCAAATAAATTTTAAGCATCCATCGGATTTGAAGCCACAGTAATGGAAAACTTATTTGCTATTTCTACTTTACAGAAATTAACACCTGAAAAGATTTTGGAATTGGAGAATGAGGTACAATGAAGATATACTATAATTACTTCTGTGTAATTCAAACAGTTCAAAAATTCAAGTTTACATAATATTTTTATTTTGTTACAACCAATTGAATTATAAATCAGAATAAAATGGGAACTAAAATTATTTACTTAAAGTGGAATTGTATTTTATTGAATAAATGTCTTGATTTTTTTTTTTTTTTTGGTTTAACGTCCGACTGTTCTGCAATTACTGCTAATGCAGACGGTGAATGATGAAATGATTTTTTGTAACGTATGAAAATATGCCGTGCCTGAATGTGATTCGAACCCAAGACCGCATGATGAGAGGCGAGCACGTTACCAACTTCGCCAATGCGGCCGGCGAATAAATGTCTTGAGACTTAGCACATAAACAGGTTTTTTGATTGGTACTATCATAATATAAATTTGAGCAACATGTCAACTTAAAAATAACCACTATGTAGTTTCAATATTACAAAAAATAAGCAAACTTTATGTTTTTCATGTAACCTGAAGAATATGACTTAATCTACTAAAGTTATATAATATTGCAGTATAGCTTTAACACACATGTATAGATACTGAAGTCACAAGATTGCCTTTTGTGTATGGATGGGCTGTGAGGAAGAAAAGTGAAATATTTGCAGTGCTGCCAACCTCAATAGTGAGACACTACTCATACATTTCACTACCGTGCAGTTTCTACTTATATTTTGTAAGCTGTGGTTTATTCCGAGAAAATATTTTCTTTAACAACCTTTTAAGAAATAAATGTGACCTGTAATATTGCCTACAGCTTAATTACATGACTAGAAATGTTTCATTACTGTAATTACCAACTACCTTATTCCATTGGAACAAAATTTTCCATGAATGAATCGCCTTCTTTAATATCGCTGTCACCGGCATCTGCATTATCAGTCTTACTAATATCTACCTAACCGTTTCCTTTTTTTACCAGGTGTCAACAAAACTGTTGAAGAATAGCTTTTTCACGTCTTTAATTTCCTCCTTTATTTATTGAATTAAGGAAAGAGAAACATCACAGTAGTTAGTCACTCACTCATGGCTTTTGTTAAAAGGCAGGGAAAGGCATTTTTGTTTAGCTTCAATTTCACAGCATTTTTTTACACTGCATATTATATTTCGTTCAGCACTGAATAGTCTGCCCCTGTTTTCAAGAAACTAACATTTCTGTTTACGGTAACAAACAGTTATATTCGTACAGTTAACCTACAAAAGGTTCCACGATATACTGTATGCTCTGGGTATAGTATAAGTTGTGTTTGTTGCACTGAATTTAAAGCAGTCGCGGATACGCACTCATGCTTTTCTCCCTTTAACCCTCGTTGCAAACAAGGGCAAACTCGTGTCTCAAGTAACTATAATTATCAAGTCTCATGTAGCAATAACCAATGTTTGCTTCTGCATATAGTGTTTATCAAATGCATAATAATGTACATACTCTACTTTTGTAACTAATTCAGTGACTTTAATAGGAAACCTTGGTTGGTTATAAAAAGTGGTAGGTCAAAATTTGGGTATCTTTTAGTGCAGTACTTAACATTCTTTTAAGAAACATCAACAGAATATATATTTACTATGATATGGAAACTATTAATAATAATTCAGTAAAATTTAATTTTTCCAAAACCATTTTTGGATAATTGTACATTTAGATAATTACCGCTCTTTTTAATTATATTTATACTAAGGTTTAACTGAGATTCTAATTGATTGAGTTGTGATTTCATAATGATTTTTTTTTTTTACTTTTAAGACTGTTCTGATGGAAGAGTAGTCTGTAATTTTGATAGAATAAGAAACTACTGAAAAAATATTTTTAAAATTTTATAATTTTTATTTTGTTTGATGGTAAATAGAAATATATGTTTGTTAGAATATATATTATCATCCATATAGCTAATGCACCTAACCAAGAAACTTTATTAACTGAAGATGAAGGTGTCACGCGTCGACTGGTGATGCCTACAAGGGCTGTAAACACGTCATCATGTTTTCCAAAGCTGCTATTATATCCCATTACAGCTGGAATCAAAATAAAATTTTTATGAACCAACATAATTAGTATAAATTATAATTACTAGAAAACAATAAATGGATAAGAACTTTCTCATACATAAAACTTTTCATCAGCAACAACAAACTGAAAACTGAATGGATCATGCATGGCTTTACGAGGGTTATCCAGAAAATAACCTCCGTTTTGAAATAAAAAGTAAACGAGTGAAGATACAAAAACTTTATTATATACATATTAAAACTACAGTTTTTCTCTATTTTTCGACATAGTCACCAAACAGATTCAAGCACTTGTCGTACCTTGGAACAGTCTTTGAAATACCCTCTGCATAAAAATCTGCCGCCTGTGAATGTAGCCAACCATTCACGGCTTTTTGAAGCTCTTCGTCATTGGTGAACCGCTGAGATGCAAGCGACCGCTTCATGTATGGAAACAGGTGAAAGTCACTAGGAGCCAAGTCCGGGCTGTATGGGGGATGATCGAAAACGTCCCATTTAAACTTGACCAAAAGTTCATTTGTTCTTTGAGCTGTATGAGGGCAAGTGTTGTCATGCACAAACACAACACCACGTGCCAGAAGGCCACGACACTTGTTTTGGACTTGGCTCCTAGTGACTTTCACCTGTTCCCGAACATGAAGTGGTGGCTTGCATCTCAGCGGTTCCCCAATGACGAAGAGCTTCAAAATGCCGTGAATGGTTGGCTACATTCACAGGCGGCAGATTTTTATGCAGAGGGTATTTGAAAGACGGTTCCAAGGTACGACAAGTGCTTGAATCTGTTTGGCGACTATGTCGAAAAATAGAGAAAAACTGTAGTTTTAATATGTATATAATAAAGTTTTTTTATCTTCACTCTTTTACTTTATATTTCAAAACAGAGGTTATTTTCTGGATAACCCTTGTAAAATAGAGTAATTTATTAAAATATTTCAAACTTTATGTTATCAGCAGTGAGAACCATATATCTATTAAATACATAGACCATTTATAACACAGTTTTGACAGAAAATATTGAATTCCTGCTAAACATAGCATAGAACAGAAAATTATAAATACAGAGGTTTTAATACACTTTATTTCTCCATTTTTGTTATGCATACTTTTCATCCAAATGATTTTTATTGCTGCAATTTTGTAAACCTGATGTTCATGCTGTTTCGGAATATGGGCATGCATGCTTATAACATACACATTCCTGCGCACAGATGAACATCTCTCCGGACAACACTTTTTTTGTTTAGTTTTCTCATAAAGCATGAAGAGTAACTGTAATCCAGAGCAGAAATTCGTAATACTTCATAATTACCCAAGCAGGAATACTAATACATGGAACTGAAGATGTGATTTTCTTCATTTTCTAGAACTACTGCCTGATGTGAGCCTTGGCCCGAAACATCAATCCTCTCCAAAGTCCTTTGTCCTTCGCCATTCAAACATATCCTCTCATCCCCATACTTCAAATATTCTCAATAAATTTTTCTTTTAACAAATTGTAATTTAAATAATATTAAGGAAACTAATCTAAAAAAATAAAAAGATAACGATACTGGAAATAGGCCTAAGCTAAAAATTTAATTCTGAGAATTTTATTGATTCTCTTGTTAAGTGTGGAGGCATCAATCTTGACTATTTTCTTGGAAGGATATTTTCCCGTGCTTTTTTCTTTTTTCATATTTTGAGCCAGATTAGTTTTTCTTTTACACATCCAACAGAAAAGGGATCTTAACGTCACCAATAAAAAATACATAGGTGAAGCTAAGATCCAATTTGCCTACTTAACATACTGTCTATTTTTGGGAATTTAATCAGGTTTAAAATTCAAAATAAAATAAAACAGGGTTATTGTTAAAGGCAGAAAAGAATAAGTAATATTTTAAATAGAAAATGTCATTTTTTGACCTCATTTCAGTTTTTTGCTCTCCTGAAAATTTCTGTTAACAGAGATAAAATCTTTTTCCTATGGATGGTTATATACATTCAATTTTATCATGGCAGTTTTCTCCTAAAGTCACAAATCTGCAATAAGCCCTATTCCAAAAAAGTTCTTGTAGTACAAATAAATGCATACTTTTCCGATTTGTGCAAAGTCCTTCATATTTCCCTTGACAGAATGTGGCACTTGGACAAGAGCTACAAGTTTTTCCTTTTCTGTATACTGGTATATTAGTTAAGTTTGCTGCTGGTGCATAATTACAAACCATCAGTTTTAAAGTATACTGTTTTCCTGAACTGACATGCCGTGCACAACCCACGTATTTTGTATCAGCCCGAAGAATCTGAACAAGAGACTCAGTTTTGTTGTCGTGTGTTAACCTGAAAGGAAATAAAATGTGAGATTAAGATTGCATAAAATATTCTCACATAAAATTATTGAGGTTTATATTTTTACAGGTAATTCATACACTTTAGATTTTGAGAAATAAAAGAAAACTTTACAGTTTCTGTAAAGAAAATAAAAGTAGGTATTAAAACAAACAGAAGGAGCTATGAAAAAGCAACAAACAGAAAAATCTAGTATGAAACACTCACAACTTTCTCTTAACGTGTAAATAATGAAAAATATTTTTTTTTGTCATCAGTCTCTCGACTGGTTTGATGCAGTTCTTCAAGCTGTTCTATCTTGCGCAATTCGTTTCATATCTACATACCTGTAACACCCTACATCTTTCGTAATTTGCTTTATATATTCTAATCTTTGCCTCCCTCTACAATTTACTCCCTCAATATTACCCTCCATTATTGATAGCCCAATACCTGGATGTCTTAGGATATGCCCCACTAGCCTATCCCTTCTTTTGGTAAGATGCTTCCATATACTTCTTTTTTAATCCACTCGCCTAAGAACCTCTAAATTACTTATTTTGTCCACCCACCTAATCTTCAACATTTTCCTATAACACCACATTTCAAAAGCTTCTATCCTCTTCCGTTCTACAGCCCCTATCACCCACGTTTCACTTCCGTATAATGCTAAACTCCAAACATAATGTTTTAAGAAATTTTTCCTAATCTGTAAATCAATGTTTGTAGTCAGTAAGCTGTTTTTCATTTCAAAGGCTTTTCTAGCTTGAGCAATTCTACTCTTGATATCACTTGTGCTTCTACCATCCTTTGTTATTTTACTCCCTAGATAGCAGAATTCCCCAACTTCCTGTATGTTTTCGTTGCCTACTTTTAAATTTCCCATCTCTTCTAAACCACTCTTGCTGCTGCACAACACTTTCGTTTTGTTCTTATTAATTTTCATGAAGTAATCCTTCCTCAAGATCTCATCCATTCCATTTAAGGCATCCTCTAGTTCATTCTTTGCCTCGGCTAATACTACTATATCATCGGCGAATCTCAGCATTTTTATTGTCTCTCCTTGAATTTTTATTCCTGCGTCAAATTTCTCCTTCACTTCATTTATAGCCTCTTCTATATACAAGTTAAAAAGTAGTGGTGACAAAGAACAACCTTGTCGTACACCTTTTCTTACAGCAGCCTCTTTTTCGTACCCCTCGATTCTCAAAACAGCCGTTTGATTCTTATACAGACTGTAGATAACTTTCCTTTCTTTGTATTTAATTCCTAGCCTTTTCAAAGTTTTAAACATTTTACTCCAGTCCAGATTGTCAAATGCTTTCTCTAAATCTACAAATGCCATAAAAGTAGTTTTATTTTTCTGTATCCTTTTCTCAATAATCAGTCTCAGAGCCAATATTGCATCTCGAGTTCCCATTCTCCTTCTAAATCCAAATTGGTCATCGCCCAATACTTCTTCTACTCGGTGTTCTATTCTCCTGTATATAATTCTTGTCAGTATCTTAGATGCATGGCATGTTAGGCTGATAGTTCTGTAATGTTCACACTTCTCCGCTCCTGACTTTTTTGGTATTGGAATCATAATATTTTTTTTAAAGTCCGATGGTACCTCTCCACTCTCATAAATTCTGCACACAAGTTTGTATAATTTGTTTTGAGCAACTTCGCCACATCGTAATAATAATTCCGATGGTATGTTATCTATTCCTGGTGTCTTATTCATATTCATATCCTTAAGTGCCCGATCGAATTCTTCTCGTAGTATAGGGTCCCCTCTTTGATCTTCTTCAACATCAGTTTCTTGTTCTATCGCATCATATTCTAATTCTTTTCCCCTGTAGAGTTGGTTTACGTATTCCTTCCATCTTTCAGCTCTCTCTTGGCCATTCAACAATGGTTTGCCACCTGCGCTTTGTAAATTAACAGAAGCCCTTTATAGCCCAATGAAAAATATAACCTATTTTAATCACGAGTGAATGACGCAAAATGAAAATCAACCTCCGTAGGACTTAAAAATACAAAAATCTCTGATTGACACTAAACTTGGCTCTGAAATTAAAGTTCTAGGGTTTTTAATTTTCTATGACTTCGATTAAGATGTACTTTTTTGTTGTAAAATGCATACTAAGGCCGCAATTTAAAAAATTACTTAAACCGATTTGATGAGTAAAAACAGAAAATCACTAATTGACGCTTTACTACGTATTGTAGAAAGAATTGTTTGAAATAAAGAAAGTTGTAAGTTTTTTTGCTGTCTAAAACTCTAATTATATAATCATTTTGCCCTAAACTGCATATTAAGGCCACAAATTAAAAAAAAAATTACCACGATAGGCCTCCCAAGAATTTCAGCAGACATGGCGCTTACCCTATCTTAAAGGATACAAAAAATGTACTTAATGAGGTGATTTTTAAAAAAAATTGTAGAAGTCATTTTTGATACAATTGCAAAAAAGTGAAAAATTACACAAATACTACTAATTACCTCAGGTTGACAGATTTTAATGAAAATGTTTGTCAGGTCCCCTTGTGGTCCCTAACTTAACATCCAAATTTCAACTTAATACAATATTCCATAGAGTAGAGTAGGCGCCATGTCTGCTGAAATTCTTGGGGAAACTGTGCTCTTGTAGAAAATTTTTTTTAAGATTGCGACCTTAATATGCATTTTAGGGCAAAAGTGTATATAATCAAATCTACAACTTTTATTTTAAACATTTCTTTGTGTAACGCTTAGTTTACCGGTAATTTGTGATTTTCTGTTTTTTTTTTCATAAAAATCGGTAAAAAAATGGATTTTTTAAGAAGTAGGCCTTAGTATGCATCTAACAACAAAAGTGTATAATCAAATTTATAGAAAATTAACAGATATTCAACTTTTATTTCAAGCATTTTCTTTTTATTTTGATCATTCACTCATGATTAAAATTAGGTTATTTTTTTGTTCATATCTAATGTTTTATTACTAATGTTAGGTTATATTGTTCATTATTTGCATTGGCAAGAGCAAGTTGTGTGAGTGTTTCACACCAGATTTTTATGTATCTATCTTATATGGAAATAAATTTTGTTAGTGGTGTGTATACACTCCCAAAATAACTCTGCACAAAGTAAACCAAGTATGGAACAATCAGTTTGAATGTGTAAAAATTTCCAGAATCTTGCCAGTAATCAAACCCGGAAATCAAAAACAATTAACATACAAGGTGTGATTGGAAAGTTTTAAGAATGAGCTTGTAATGGTACAATGGTGGTACTTACATGCTACTGTGATGCATCTCCTTCAAAATAGTCCCCTTCCGACTGAACACACCAACTCCAACGGTGTTTCCACTTTTGGAAACATTCCTGGAAATTTTTTTCCTGGGGTGTGTTAAGAACGCTCTCCGTATTTGCCTGGATGTGTTCAATTGAGTCAAATTGCTTCCCTTTCAGTAAAAATTTCAGTTTAGGAAACAGGTAGAAGTCCGCAGGGGCCAAATCAGGGGAATATGGCGGTTGTGGAAGCACAGGAATGTTGAATTTGGTCAAAAATTCAACGATGGAGAAGGCACGATGAGCCGGAGCATTGTCATGGTGTAGAACACAACTCCAGTCTTTCCACAATGCAGGCCTTTTCTTCCGCACCTTTTCGCGCAAACCCTGAAGGACACATTCGTAGTATTCCTGGTTAATTGTCAGTCCTCCAGGCGTAAATTCCTGATACACAATACCGGTAGAATCGCAAAAAATCACCAATCACTGTGGTTCATCTTGTAATGATTCGCGGCCATTTTTAAACCTGTTGAACCAGACAAAAACATTTGACTGGCTCATACAATTATCTTCAAAAGCTGTTTTTAATAGTTCGTAAGTCTCAGAAGCTGATTTCCCGGTTTTGAAACAAAATTTCACACAAACTCGTTGCTCCGTTTTTACGTCCATTTTCACGCAGACAGAATCCGGCAACAAGCACTAACAGACCCGCACTCAACCAGCTGCCACAGCAAACTGAATAAAGGAAATGCCTGTCAGAGGGCGTTCAAGGACAAGGCAATGACTCACTCTCACTCTCCGTGTACCCACCCGCCAAACAAATAAGTAGTAGCAAATCCATTCTTAAAACTTTCCAATCACACCTCGTAATATCCTCTGTAAAGTATAAAACACCTAATACACCTATACAATCAATCGTCTTTTAGGTATAGCTAAATCTATAATTTCTATAGTTTAATATAATTTTAATAGAATATCAATTACCCATCTATAATAGCTACGGACATATATTTCAAATTTTCAGTCCACTGAAGATCTAGTTCTTTTTCTTCTTCTAAATCCTTAAGATATACTTCTCCTGGATACAACATAAAGTAGCAAATTTGGCTAACTTGGAAACGTTCTGCAATTTAATTAAACAAATTGAACTCTTTTTAGTTACTTTTTTTAAGTAACATTTAAGAAATACTTAACTTACAGATACATTCAATATTAAAATATTTTATTGGCAATACATATTTTTATTGTTAAGAATGAGCCAATTTAATCTATCTCTCACAGGATTGATTAAATAGTTTGAAAAACAGTTTATAATTCAGCAAGGATGTGATCGTAAAGTTTTCGAACATCCAAAAAGTATACAATAGTGAGCCAAGGAAGGTAGCACAAAGGTGTTACTACAGAAGAAAGTGGGCAGAGTTGATTAATATCATAAAAGGTGAGAAAATCGAGAAAATAAAATCAGGATGCTCAGTTTGAAATAGAAAAATGGTTGAGACAGGGAACTATATTATTGCCCTTGTAAAAAAAGCAAGTAAAAAAGTAGAACACTTGATTGCAACAAGAAAGGGGGCAGAACAAAGATGAGAACTGAAACCCTTGAATTTTAACAGTCATATTGGTGCCGCCCCTGCACTTCTTTTCTGGATTCACCACTGATATGGTAAAGAATGTACGTATGTGTATTATAAGTAAGGAGAATGACAGATTAAGAGAACACTGAAACAGATAAAGAGTGGTAATTTAAGAAATTTGGACATGTGAAGTGGATGAGTGAACAAAAACACTATCTAAAAATGTTAAATTAGGACGTAAGTAGGAAAAAGGAATAGATCCAGGAAACAGTTGTTATACTACATCCAACAGTCACTTGAGACTGTGGGAAAGATAGGCGATTCCAATTTAACATTGGTTGTATAGAGCAATACGCTCTCTGCTACTATCTGTCCTACAAACATACCTAGTATTTAATTAATAACTTAAAAGTTTTAGTTGTAATTGTAATTTAAACTAAAGTTAAAATGATAAGTGACTAATATTTACAGAATAATGTTCGACCCCAATATTCGATTAAAAGACGCAGTATTTAAAATTGAAAAGAAATGAAATACTTAAATATAAATGTAAATAGTTACATTTATAGAATAAAATTTTTTAGAACATTTATAGAATTAATAGGCTTATGGCGATGAAATGTATATATATATATAAATTTTGAAAGAAAAAAAAGAAATGTTTAATTTAATTAATCTTTTTGTAACATTTAATGGTTTTACAAACACAATGCTGTACATTACCCTATAAATAGTTATATTTAATTACAAATGTAATAACAATTCTGTCACATAATTATAAATATTTTAGATAATAACGTAAACATTTTTAATCGCAAACATAATTTGTTTTAATATCATAAGTATAATATAGCCTACAATAACATCAACTTATATTTTCATAGCGTGAGTCAATGTTTTTAACACAGTACGTAACAGCACTCTGGTAATATAAGCAATGGTATATTCTGACTGTTGGGTAGAATATAGACAATTTTTTATCATCAATCTCTCGACTGGTTTGATGCAGTTCTCCAAGTTCTATCTTGCGTAAGTCATTTCATACCTACATACCTGCAACACCCTACATCTTTTGTAATTTGCTTTATGTATTCTGCTTTTGTATTTTGACATTCTTGAAGCTCTTGTAGACCTGCATATACTAAGTAAGCCTAACCAGAATCATCATGAGGGAGTGTCCTCACAATAATTCTAGTCAAGACATAAAAGCCTGTAGTTTACTGTTGCTTTCAGTTCTTTTCTGCTCTATACTTGGCAGATTAAATGCCCCAAGCCACCGGAGGGATCTGCCAGGGTGGGATGGGCAGCCCTTCAAGTTTTGTTTACTATGAGACAATCATCGTGTCAATGAGCAGTCACATGGCTACTAACAGGTCATACAACATAAATGTATGGATAGGATACTAGCCTTCAATCCCTGCCGATTCCCTTAAACCTTTGTAAATGAAATTAAGGGGTCTCCTTCCAGTTAATGACAGAAGCCCTAAAAAGCCTCGCTAGACAGTTAAGGAGAATATAGTAAAGGCATGGAGGTAAAGAAAATTATAACAGATAAATGGTGGAGAGAAAATTAAATGGTGACCTACATTCAATTGCTTTATCCAGAAAACTGGAAAGGGAAGAAGTAGAAGATGAAATCATAATCATTAATATACAAACATACACATTATCTTATAATTCATAGCAGCAGTTTCAGTAAAAGTAACAAAATTTTACACTCACCAACTCTCCTGTTCAAATCTTCATGCTTAATGCACTGTTTTGCATACCTTTTAGCCAGTAATTCCAGTTCATTATCCCATGCCTAAGTAAAACCAAATGGATTACAATCTATACAGAAGTATTTATACTAACAGAAATAAATGTGATGAATTATTACACAATACAGGTAAACATATTTATTCATATTCTTTAAAATCACCAGTAATACGGTAAAACAAAATATGGTAAGAAACCACTAGTAATTCGGTATTTATTGATATTTAAATTTTAAATTAATTCAAAATAATTTATTGATATTTAAAAAATCAGAGAATTGAAGAAAAATACAAATTACTGAAGATGTGTATAAAGTCCGTGAAAGCGCTATAATTGGTAAGTGTTTGCTGTTTTACCATATTACTGGTAGTTTTAAAAAAGAATATAATATATTTTAATTATCAATATAATACGGGTGTTGAAAATACCTGCATAGAAAGTTTGATAAAATAATTTATTCATAAACAAATATATAATTTTTACAATGTGTGTCTTACTGGGCCTCAATTACATCAGGTGGTCTCCCAGTAGTATTAACCTCATCTAGGTATGTGAGAGTTCTGCCTGGGTGAAATGAATTGAAGTAATGTATACAGGATAGTACATTAATGGATACTGTTTTTTGGTTTAACGTCCAACTGTTCTGCAATTACTGCTAATGCAGGCACGGTGAAGGATGAAATGATTTTTGTAATGTATGAAAATATGCCGTGCCTGAATGGGAATCGAACCCAAGACTGCATGATGAGAGGCGAGCACGTTACCAACTACACCAATGCAGCCGGATTGGGTACACTCCATCAATGAGTACACTCCTGCATTGATTGAAGGTGGTCCCAATTAGACCAACCTTTGTAAACCTGACGAACTAAATGTTAAGAATCTCAAAAAATACTACACCATATAAAAATTCTGGATATGGATATTTCCTCTAAGTGATCACCTCATTAGCACAGTGACAGTGTCTATAAAGCTTACATTCTGATTTTAATTCCCAGATTGTCCAAAAACTAACACTCAATTTTCTTTTTTATTATTATTATAGCGACTAGTCTACATCACTAGGCCATTTAACCCAACCCAAAATACCATTCATTTTTATTGAACATGTCTTCATCCCTTAGACCCCTCCTTTCCATTGCTCTTATAACACTATTCATCCATTCCTTTCCAGAAAGGAATGAAAAGGAGACACTTGTGGACAAAATATTAACCAACGACAAACCAGGTTGCCATTACTTTCTCTGGTGTTGAGCAGTGTAATGGATTGTCACCAGTTATCTTTAACTCCATGCTGGAGGACGTCATTCAACTAATTGTCAAGAAAGGATTACTAAACCAAGTTCACATCGGAAAATCAATGGAGACGACCTTGCAATCGTTTTTATACTCTATCCCATGGAACCACACAGCACGTTAAAATATAAATGTATTAAAATTGTGATTGAACTTAGTGCGATCCATTCGAGTTACAGAAAATATTCTTTGCTTATCAGATGAAATTTGTTATATACTTATTGAAACGTACAACAAATACAAAATATGACAGTACCAGTAGAAAGAATTCATACAGTAGGCCTATTATAAAACATCCGGTCTGTCACCGGTTGTTTTGACTGAAGGCGTTGGTAGAGTGAAACTTGATTACGTATCCTTTTTACTCACTTTAAACCCATAGTCTGTTTATATCTGCTGCACGGTTCTGTGGGATATACTCCAGAAAGATGGAAACATTAATAGAACAAATCAACATCGTAAAAAAAGCAGTGTATATTTTGAAAACAAATTATCACATAATGAACATCAAAATAACTCTGGTCACTTGAAGACACAGTATGGAAAAATTTATATCTTTAATTACCACAGGGAAATAATACAACCAAAGACTAGCGAAAAGAAAGCGAACAGCAAACAAAAAAAGATGGGTGCCGCACTCCAAAGAAGTAGATGTACGGTACAAAAAGAGCTTACATAAAAATGTATTAAGTTACTAAAATTTGCCTTACGCAAAAAAATAGTTTAAATGAGTTACACCTACATTACAAGCTTATTCCATACACTCTGGTATTATTCCATACAGGTCTAAAAATCTGGTATTATTGTATTTATTTCCAGGTGTTACCAAAAGTACTGCCAGTAAGTTTCATGAGAACATCCAGAGTTGAATACAGCAGCATCCTGCTCGATTTCTGTCCACCGACAGTGGAGTGTCAAATTATTTTACAACTCGATCTGTTCGTTGCAGGGCTAAAATAAATAGTTCTATTTCTTATCACATGGTCAGCCAATTAAATGACTGAATCATTTAAGAACAGAAGAGGTAGAGGTGCAAAATACACTAATCAGAGTTATCTCCTCTGAAAGTTATGAATTTCATTATACACCCAGACCCTGTGGTGAATGAAGTGAAGGTGTCATTTGCAGAGTGGAAAATATGTGCTTTTCAGAGGGGTCGGCATGCTGATGAGCAAACTTTTCCACTCAGTGAGGAAGGCAATTGTAAACCAACTCACTCTTCGTTTTATTTAGTAAAACCTCTACAGGTTCAAACCAGCCTTTCAACTGATGACCTAAACAACAAACTGCTGGAATCAACATTTGTATCTGAATCAATTTGACAGACAAAGAGGTAAACTAATAAGTTTTTGCAAACACAAAGTATGAGGGTATTTCAAATAATGAATGAAAGAAAGACTAATAGAACAGTAATATTTCAATATTTCGACCAGTCCTACCATACAATAGGCCTGTTACTTTAATCGTACCATCTCAACCATATTGGCAGCTGGAGGACAATCATATACTTCTTTCTCACCCTTAGCCACTGAGGAACGAAATTCATTGTGTTTTTCTAATATTTTAATCTTCTCACTAATAGATAACGACTTATTCCTATCTTCCCCAGGACAAGCTACTCCTTGTACATCCTGTTAACAATGAAAAACAAAAATCTGGCATGAAAACTTTATATAACTTATGAATATAAAAATAACTAGATAAATTTTGTCTATAATTTTTTCTGTGATAACAAGTTTTCCTCATGTAAATCCTGAGTGATTTGTTACCCCTGTTATAGGTAATAGGGCTTTGTTAGGGCAAAGCAGTCAGATTTTTGTTAGGTACCAATGGAAGGTAAAATGAAGTTGTTCATGAGAATACAAAACTAGTCCACTTTTTGTAAATCTTACAAATATCAACACATATTTCAGTACCAAAGAGGTAAAGAGTGTTAACTCCAATTTTGGCTAAATTGAGTTAAAACTGCCTTTAAAATCAGAAAGAAATTCTGTAATGCTTTAATTTTGTAGTTGATTTACAAAATTTTTTGTAAAATCATAATTGAATTTGTTTTACTGATAGCCAAGTAAATTTTCCTTGAATTTTTGTTGAATTTGGTGTTTTATTCATCTGTTACTAAACAGTAAACTACTGGTAAATTTTAAAATTTTTTCAAACGTGTATGAAATGTTCTTTATAAAAATTAGTGTTAGGACTAGATATTTCACTAAGTTTTTTTTCAACTTAGTGTACTTTGGAGTTAATACTAATGTAGAACATAAAAAAAGACAAAACAGAAAGCCGTTAAAGTTTTAAGTCCTGTTTGGGTGGGAAGGAGTTTAGAAGTTGACAAAGTTATGAAATAATAAATTTGTAGATAAGAAGCATTTTCTGTAAAAACTGGGTGTAAATTTCAAGTTTCTAACACCTACTGAAATTTTATTACAATAGCGAAAAGATAATACTACTTATATGCTCTTCTGAAAAATCACCAAAATGGAGTTAACACCTTTTACTTCTCGGGTGCAGATTTTACTTGCAGTTAAATTGAGACCAGTGAGTAAAACTAAACCTCTTTGGTTTTCTTTTTCTTTTTTTGTATATAAACCCTTATATTGATATATTTTAAAAATTGATACGTAATAGTTTTTGAGTACTTATTAATTCGATGTTTTCCATTTCTGACATTTATTTCATATTTTGCAATTTTATAATGTTACTATCAATGGATAAACATTTTAAACTTCTTTATCTCATAAAAGAACATGCAATTGAAAGTTCATACCAACCAGTTTTTTTTTTAGTAAGTAGCAAGTATTAGTAGCAGTAGCAGCAGCAGCAGCAGAAGTAATAGTAGTAGTTAGTCTTCTGTAAATAGTCAATGGATCTGTAATTAGAGCTAATAGGAGTATTAAACAAAATTTGTTTTAATGTAGCTACTAATGCAATTTTATATAGGCTTACATATTACAAACGTTAACAATTACAAAAAATAATAATTATAAATGCATTTCAATTGTTTAAATGAACTAAAATAACTCACTTCAAATCTGCACATTGTATGATTTTCTCCAAATTCACAATAATTACGCATAGTCAATGTATGCCTAAGAAAAATAATAATGTGCATCAATTCTAAAAGCCACCTTTTCATGGCTTGCTGAAACAAATAAAAGACTACTTATTCCAATAATACAGATATTTATTATTATTAGGTATCAATATATTTATACTTATAATAATATTATATATACATTTTTTTTTTAACGTCCGACTGTTCTGCAATTACTGCTAATGCAGACGGTGAATGATGAAATGATTTTTTGTAACGTATGAAAAAATACCGTGCCTGAATGGGATTCGAACCCAAGACCGCATGATGAGAGGCGAGCACGTTACCAACTTCACCAATGCGGCCGTCACTTATAATAGTGGATATTAACAACAAATATATACAACTGGTAGAATCTTTTAAATACTTGAGGGAACAATAATGTTTTTTACCACCAACAGTGAAAAAGAAGCCTGGGAAGAAAGAACCAAAAAACTTACTAGATTTCAGCAATCAACAAAAGACACTTATACCAAAAAATGCTTCTCAATTCACACTAAAATCAAACATTATAAAACTGTACTACAACCAGACATTACATATGGGTGTGAAATATTATTTAAGCTGAACCAGAAAAATAAAAACAGATAAAATCCAAAACCTGGAAAGAAAAATCCTTAGAACCTGTTCAGGCAAACAACACAACGTAGAGGGTGAATGGAGACTTACCCAATGAACAAATCTACCAAGAAAATGAGGCAATAATAGACTCAATGAAGGAGAAGAGAATATTGTTTTCAGCTACTTACAGTATAACCTCCTTAATCCGGCATTCTATAGTCCGGAATTGTCTACAATCCGGCATCAACGGCAACAGACAAAAATTATAGAATTGCCTTCACAATGAACATTGTAAAGTGAGCAACCCGACAGCTACCGCCGACACTCAAGAGCCACAAAGCGTAACGCTCTGAGTTTGTAAACTCAGTACGCTTTTTTACACGTTTGTAAAATTTGCTGAGTCAAATAAACAATACAGTATGGCCGAAGTTATGAACTTGCATATAATAAAAAATTATTTTTTAAATAAAAAAAATACTAGTCGTAAGAAGCAAGTAGATATTAGATCTTTTTTCCAGCCATCTACCAGTGCTGTTGCTAAAAACCACGAATAGTACAGTACTGTACTGTATTTCATACTGTATTCAAATTTATTTCATCATGTACGGTACTTAAAAAATGCATTTTAATATTTCTCCCTGTACTTATATATTGATTTACATTGTTTAAATAACCCATGTTTAAATAATAAATACATACAGACAAATTTTCTTGTGCAAGTTGTGTAATTTTTTTATACGACTCCTGTATTTTTATAAATAACCTCCATAGTCCGGAATTTCCTTTAATCCGGCAAGCTTCGAGTCCCAAACGTGCCGGATTAAAGAGGTTCTACTGTAATTAGAATACCGGAAGATAGAATAACCAACAGAATAATAAGGAATCTTTATGGCAAAAAAGCAGCACCAATTTGGACCAATGAAGTTAAAGAGGATATGGAAGAATTGATAATAACGTGGGAAGATCTAGATAAATTAAAAGTACTAAAAGATAAATACTGTATACCAGATTCAAACAAAGAATAAACAATAGAGGATCGAGTAGAGCAATTGTTTCAAATGAAGAAAGACGAGCACAATCAATCAGAATGAAGAGATAATGGGGAAAAATTCAAAGAAAAGAACCGGAGAAGAACTTCCAGTAAACTGACTTAAGTAATCCATATAATTTTGTCAAAAATGAATTAGTCGTCTTAATAGTGGTCACCATCGTGGTGTTCCTATTGTGATTTACCTTTCATTTATTATGAAAATAATAAAGCACTGCATATCTTTGTTTAAAAACACCAAGATCTCGCTTTTATTTTACGATCAACTATTTTTTTTTCATAAATAATAATGCTGACGTTGAAAGGAGGTAGATAACAATGAATAGTTAAAGAATATCAGACCTGACAGGGATTGAACTCGGTTCCACAACCTACTGTCCACGGCACCAAGGAAACTGTTCGAAGAACGGGTACTTTAGCTAATTATCGATAATAATAGGTAGGTACAAAGTTAGGAACAACTCAGGACACGACTGGATACGCACTTAGTTCTATCAGGACTAGTGACAAGGCAAGTCGTAGGAGACCCATATTTTGGACCTGATACAAAGGAATACTAGGAACATAATTGATACTTCTACAGCAGTTCCTACTGTTGTCTTAGGCCTACTCTAATACCTGATCAAGAGCACTGTTCCTCTTCATCTAACATGGTAAGTAAACACTATATAACCAGAATAATAATAATAATAGTGACATCAAGAACACTGTTTACATATGGTGTGGTATTTCTTCATTATGTTTCTTCAATCCTACCCTTTATGGTATATGCCTATAATCATAAAAACTGATTTAGGCATAAAATTCTTATTCTAATGCATACACTTTTTTGACATGTTAAAATAAAATTATTTTGTTAACTCTCCCTTTGAAATGCTTACATAACAAGTATATCTTGCAACTGATACAAAATGACACGTAGTGGAAATGCGCTATGTACTTTCCAAATGGCATGTAGATATCGTCAGATAATTTTGCTGTTTGTTTTGTACCTGATACATACTTGTACCTGGTCCATGGATCAGTTTCCTGAGACTCACCCTATCACTAGTTCTTTTAACTTCACTAGATAAAACTTAGTTCTGTTTTTTCTCAAATAACTTACTAGATAATTTCGCAGTATAAGTTACCGTTTTCACGACTACAGATAAATTCATTTTTTCAAAATCAAAACATTAGTCATCACTAATTTTGTATACCAATTATTCAAGGATACGTTTTAACTCACATGCCATCCATTAGATAACTAATAATATGAACATAGAAATTGCATTTTAATCGAACTATAAGATTTTAAGAATGAACTCTTCCACAAAAAATATTACTATACGCATAGTTTATCAAAATAAGTACTTATAATCTTTAAGGTTAATGCCAAAAATAAACATGTTTGTTTACGTTTTTTGTATTGACTACATAAGATCAGTTTTCTTTCATATTCTTCTTCTACTACGCAATGCCACCACTGGGCGGGCAACAAGCTAGTAAAGCCCGCGGCGAAGGTCGTCCGTGCCCGGGGGCACAACATTGTAAATTAATATTTCAAAAATTATATTTTGTGAAACTCAAGTGTGTGTGTTACTCGGAATCCCCCTTACAGTCATAAACGATAGGCCTATTTCTATATTTTTACTTGAAATTAAAAAAAAAACCTGCCGCATAAACCAGGTAGCTAATAATTAACTAGTATCAATAGTACTTTGTAAACAACTAAATTTTTATTTAAACATAAATTAAATTATGAATAGGCGATGGAAATATATTCTCTAATATTACGCAGAACGCAAAGTGATTCTTTAAACTGATATAGGTAATGGTTTCCGAATTTTTGAGAAAATACATAAAACCATATTTTTATTACATTTATGTAGGGTACAACATAGACTACCAAATTTGCGTTAATTGATCAAAGTATATTTTACTTTATTTTAAATAATCATGAAGTTGTCCTTTTTAATCCATTTTCTGGGCAGCTAAATTTTGCATTATTGTTTTTAATTAAAACATTATATTTTGGAGATCAGTATGTGGATTTATCCTCACAGTAGTTTTTCTGATCATCATCCTCTTTATTCATCTTCTGAGTTTCCTTGGGTTGAGCCATGGCGTTCTCTAGTTACAGGCGGGATAGCAGTGGTGGGGAGAAGTCTGACTGGTGACGTCAGAGGTCCAGTTTATAATTTTTTATTCATTACATTACATTGTAATACCCCATATTTTTCCCAATTTTTCCATTACTAAACTTATCTACTTTACTCTTGGTCTATTTCCCTCCATCTTCAACACAACATCTTTTTAGACAGCCTACCCTCCTCCATCCTGTTGACATGAACAAACTATAGCAGTATTGTCTGTACATTTCTCCTTGTCAGGCTGCCCATATGCACTTGTTCCCTAATTACATAATTTCTCACTCTTTCTCTTCTTGTTTTTCTTAACTCCTCTTGAAATTCATTTCTGAATTTTACTTCCTTACCACCTTTTCATGTTTCTGCTGCGTAATTGGCACAAAAAATAATATAGACATAATTTTTCTTGTGAGTGTTTTGTTGTTTAGGTCACCAGCCGAAAGGCTGGTTTGAACCTGTAGAGGTTTTACTAAGTAAAACGAGGAGTGAGGTGGTTTACAATTGCCTTCCTCACTGAGTGGAAAAGTACGCTTATCAGCATGCCGGGCCCTCTGAAAAGCATATTTATATTTTCCACTCTACAAATGACACCTTCACTTCATTCACCACAGGGTCTGGCTGTATAATAAAATTCATTACTTTCAGAGAAGATAACTCTGGTTAGTGTCTTTTACACCTCTACCTCTTCTATTCTTAAATGATTCAGTCATTTAATTGGCTGACCATGTGATAAAAAACAGAACTATTTATTTTAGCCCTGGAACAAACAGATTGAATGTAAATAACTTGACACTCCACCTGTCTGTTATGGGCAGATCTTGTGAGTGTAATATTATGTAAATTTTATGGAAAAAATTTATCATACTTTGGAAAAAATCGCTTACTTTCTGTATCATTTTACTTAACACTTTTTCTAACTTTTCATCTAATAAGAAAACAGTCCCCAAATATCTGAATTCCTTAACTTCCTCCAGTACCCTATTATTTAATCTTATTCCATATCTTTGCCTTCCGCCCTCACATATCTTCTGCACCAGCTCTTTACTTTTGTCATTACTGAATTCCAAACCATACTTAACAATCTCTTCATTCCACAATTCCACTTTCCTCGTATAACCAAGTTATCTGCAAACGAAACTCCCATATTTTCTTTGGTCTTCTCCTCCGCCGCCTCCTCCTTCTCCTCCTCCTCTTCCTCCTCCTCCTCCTCCTCCTCCTCCTCCTTCTTCACTCTCTACTACAATGTGTATTCCATCTATGGTTATGATGAACAGGTGGGGGAATTAATTACAGAGTAGTTGTACTATTCCTCACAAATAAGATAAGTAGCCCCAAGAGTTGCAAGATTACTTTTTGATATCTTATCTCTATTGGAGAGTAGAGATGATGATTAATCCATTTAATATTATTTACAAAAACACTTATATCTTGTAGGTGCTATTAATTTCTGATAGATTCACACCTAATCAGTCTTAACTTTTGTGTTCCACACCATGTTAAACAAGGTTTTCAAATAAAAATTACAAACGTTAGTAAGCAAATGTTTAATTGTTAATTTTGGCACATGAATAATTATAATAATATAATCTTAGAAAACCAGCACAAATTCCTTACTTACTAAAATGAGCATTATTAATAAGTTATAGCGACATTAATTCAACTTTACAACCTTAGGCCAACATTGCGGTAACATAAATACATCATTTAACATGCACAAATAACATTTAGGTTATTACTCGTATAGCTACATAGCACCAAAGCAATGATGGAAAATCGTGTTTTCATAACACTTATTAGAAAATAATATACTTATGAAATCCAATCAGATGATCTTCCTAACAAACTTAACTTAAAATTTTGTTTATGTTTGGGCACTCACTTAAAACAGTTAAATTACTTTTAATGCTTTAAAGTTAAAAATTAAATTAAAATTTTGTTTTAAAATTAAATTGATGAAGGGAAGGAATCATTACATCAACTAGTCAACATGAATACATTAAATTTTTGCCACACAGCAATGCAAATGTACCTGTATCGTGTTATCCTTACTGTGTAATTTTATTTTATTTGAAAATATAGGGCAGTTTTACTTCGCCATAATTTTCAGAAATATAACCATAAAAATTGAAGAGCATTGTGATATAAATGACTTATTGAAAGACTTCTATAATATCAAATTCATCTTGAATTGTTGTTCAAGAAGAATAGCTGATTCATTATAAATCAAATTAAATAGAAATGCATGATTATTTTTTTTGAACATAGTGTACTTCAGCACAAGTAGACTACTCTACTACGTGAAATAAAATTTTTTGATGTGGGAGAGATAAAAAATGTACAATTTTAGAATTGGTAAAAAATGTGTATTGACACATCTCAACACTACATTTAAAATGTCATTTCTCATTTATTTGTGAGGTTGTTGAGCCTTATCGAGGTTCAGCCATCTTTCTCACAACAACTTTTTTAAAAGACAAGAGTGAGTTTACACAGCAAAATAAATATATTTCTTAAATTATATTTGGATATTTAATGCAGTGAAAATGTTCTGGATGATTAATTTTAGTCATTTTTTATGTCACAACTTTCAAAATGTTGCAAGTTGTGTTTAATATACATATTTTATTTTGAATAATAAGCATTTTTCAAAATTGTTAAAAAAAATCATCTTTATTATGGATAAAAAACCAATAATATAATAGAAAGAGGGAAAGCAGATAAACTGGAATAAAATTAATTACTTACATACATCAACATTATCACTAGAACATGTATTTAAAATAAGTACACATGTCATTAGACGTTTAAAATAACCAAAAATAAATAAATTATAGAAAATTTAGATAAAATTATATTTTAATACATGAACTTCAAAATCTAATAATGAAAATTTTACAAGTATTTTTATTTAACAAAGTTCAGCCATCAATTGCTTTTAGTAAACAGCAGTAGAATAAGAGACGTATAACATTAAGTCATTGTTTTGTCACAGTTCAGAGGAATTACTATTATTTTATCAAATATTTAGTTATTAAACTCAATAATGGAAATGAAACATTAAATGTAGTATCAAAGGTGAATGGTTTTTAAACCCTAGACTGGAATCAAACCCATTTTTATAAGTGATGTGAAATTTCTGTGACATAGGGCTATGTGCTTAACTAGGTTCTGGCTGGGTGATGTACTCTGTTTCGGTTTGTCAAAGCCAATACAACCGGCAAAGCACATAAATTGATTTGCACCCTTTTTGTGAATCTGAAAAATTTTATGTCTTGCATTAAAAGTACAGTACAAAAGTACAAAATTTTGTACATTATTACGAACTAAATGAGCAGCAACTAAACAACTTGATTACTATTTGAGCGATAAACTTTTGAAACAAATCAAGAGCCAAAATCTGACTATCTAGATAATTATTGAGTAATAAACCATGAAAATTTACATAAATTGGTATAAAGTATACTTTCAATGAATGGGTAAAATAGGTTTTTATTGAAAACAAAACATTTTTCGGTTCCTTTAAAAATAACAAGGCTAAGTTCACTGCCTAAAATAATTATAACAAGGCATTGCCTGATCTTGAGCGCCCCAAATCTTGTAACTTGACTTGCTATTTATGTAGCCCAACTGCCCAATGACTTAGTACTCACGCTATCTTGATGAATTTATTTGAACTTCATCAATGTTTTCCATTGCTTAGCCTATTTTATACAGTATTAGGAATTTTTTTAGGAACGGCATTTACTTATAAAATAAAAAATATATGTTTTGCTGCTTGGTCTGTTATTAATATTCATCGCTCATTAATGGTTTCACATCATCTTTAGTAGCTCCAACAATTTAACAAGCCTTTTCATCATCCAGTCTGCTCATACGGTGGCTGGATTATTATCAATCACCCACTTTGATCATGATTTAAAAATATGTACTACATAAAAAATAATAATTCATTTGCCATTCTTTTTAAATTTAATGTGGCTTTCACTAGCAATTACTAATATCAACAAAAACCAAATGATGTAATAGATAAACCCATTCACTATTTAACACTGCAATTAAATACATCCGGAATACTGTTCCCATAACAGTACATAGTTAGTTGTATCATTTTATGGTGTAACATCATTGAGTATGATAAGTTTTCATATTTGGAATGTAGTAGTGTATCTACTATTGTAATACAGTAGAAATCCCCTTATCCGGTCTCCCTTTATCTGGATCCTCCCATATTCGTACTCAATAAAAAAAGGCCTAAATTAATATAGCATGGATCAAATTGTTAGAGTTAGAAAAATATGATGAACATTACTTAAATAACAAAACTATCCGGATTATTACATTAATTTTATTAAGTTGTATAAATAAATCTATTATGTATTAAGTTGCGTTTGCTTTTGTTGTGACTAACATCAGAACAAAGTTTATAGAAATGTATGATCGTGTTATGTATATGACTGTACATATCTTCTGTATGTGTGCTGTAAAACCTAATATTGTACAGTACATACACATTTTCATCTTTTTTGAACTGTATAATGTAGTGTTTTGTAAACAAATATAACCAACATATTATGTAAATTGTAATTGACAACTTAGCGTTTTTCAATTGTTTACATCCATTGTACTACATCCATACTTTTTTTTTTTGTAATCCCTAATTTGTGTACGTTGCAATCTGTTCAATTCAGAACAATAAGCAACCCCATGACCCAATGAGATGAGGATGATGTGTATGACGTATAAATGAAGTGTAGTCTGTACAGACTCAGGTCGACCATTCCTGAGAGGGTATGGTTAATTGAACCCCAACCATCCAAAGTACACCGGTAACCACTGTCTAGCATTCAAATCCGTAAAAAAGTTACTACCCTTAGTAGGATTTGAACCAGGAACCATCGTCTCCGAAAATCAGCTGTTTATGATTTTTGGAGACGACTTTACCTCTAGACCAACCTGGTGGATTACATACAACTGTACTGTTTTCATAAATTCAAACATCCCTTTTTATATTTCCCATAACCGGATTTTCTCATATTCGGCTTATCCTAGGTCCCAATTGATCCGGGATAAGGGGATAACTATATTAGAAATGATGTGGTAACGATTATCAGCTTTGATTTTATTACAAATACCATATCAGTATGTTATATTATATAATTTACTTTATAATGTAATGGTAATGACAAATCAATGATTTATTGCTACATTTTCAATAATTTTCTTCAAGTTGCACAAGTTACAATCTTTACAATTTATTTGACATTCACAACCTGAATTTGTTATTAGTATAATACTATCATAATATTATTTTAATACACCTTACATCTATTAATTACACGAAAAATAGTTTTAATATTTTATTTCGAAAATAGCAACCTAATTGGTGTAACATCAATGGTGGATACATAATTACAGTTAATAATACCATAATATATTAAAACAGTGAGATGCTAAAACTAATATTTAAAATAAATAAAATGATTAAAATATAATAAAATCACAGCCATTCGCTTTGTAAAATAATATAATAAAAATAACAGTGGCAAACTTTTTACAGATTTTTAAAAAACAAAATATTTTATATCCATTACTTCTGTCTGCACACGTATAGCCTTATGTTTATACATGCATTGTCATATTGATGAACATAAAATGCCAAGTTAGCACGATGCAAATCATTTCAAAAATATTATCATGGATTTACAGTTAATATTCTATTAATTAAGAAATTATCTTTTAAATACATATCATGTTTGACCAGTACTAATTTTTTAAAATCTAATTTAAATACAATTCAGATATAAATAAGCTTCAAATTTAATATTCTGAAAGTTTGTAATTAATTCACAGTATGTTAATGATTTGCAGAGGTAGACAGACAAGTGAACTGATATTTGTTTGGAAAGGAACATTTATAGACAGGAGGAACCAATAGTTACAGTGAATGTAGTAAAGTACTCAGATGAACTAATGTTCCTTAGCCGTGGGAGTGAGAGAATGCATAACTCTCTCACTCGCACAAGCCATACGCACCGTTCCAATAACATTGTCGTATAATTTTACTCATTGTTGTGAGCAAGCGTTTATGCATGCAGTAAACTAACAAGCAAGATAACGACTGTAGTATGTTTTCAGATTTGGATTATAATGGTAAAGACCAGGGGCGAACCCAGGGGGGGGATATTGGGGATATATCCCCCCCCCCGAAATATTGATGTTCAATAAAAAAATGTTACATCATGATTGCATATATGTATGTATAACGTAAACATACTACCCAAAATTCCAAGCATTTACTGTTAAAATATAATTCTCTAGTGAGACTAACAATAAATTAAAAAATAATTATTCCATAGACTAAGCATACTTCTATATGATTAGTCTACTATGATTATTCCTCGTATTAGGTTGGTAGTATTCATTTTGTAAATATAGCTTTTGGTGTTGGCAATACTGGCGTTCCAACTGCTGTCAGTAGGCCTACGAACTGTTCGCGCCAATTATGTCGTCTAGTCGTCTGTCTTCTCACTGACAACTTAACCTCTAAGAAGTGAACAAGTCGTTCTTTGATAAACTTAGTTTGTATTTCATCGTTACGTAATTATATTTTTTCTGTGGCGTGATATTACATTGTTTGATTGATGACTCATGTTTTATACTCTAATGTTTATGGATGATTAATTCTGTTTTACTGCTTTCTTTGATTGTGTGTGTAAAAGCATCGCGTCGGCACTGTGACTGTGAGACTGTGTTACTACAGAGTGATTGATGTCTGCTATTTAACTTATTACTTGATTAAGGTACACTATGTCTAAACGAAAGTTAACACTTGAACACTTTTTCAAATCTAAACAAACACTATCCACACCAAGCTGTAGCAAGGACAGTGCTCAAGCCGACGATAGTGACATAACCTGCCCGTTGTCTAGGCCATCGCCTGGCTGTTCCGGATATAATGCTACTGAAACTGATGAAGGTAGGCCTACATCTATATCTAATATAAAAATTACAGTCTCTACAACCGGAAATGAATCCAGTTTGCCAACCTGCAATAGGCTTGATATAGGCCTCCACAATGGCAAACAGTTATCAAACGAGTTGAAATACGATTTGTTAACAAACGTCTGGACTCCACCAGAACGTCCAGAACTGTACCGGTTTCCTCCTGGACAAAGGAACTTGAAGTTCCAAAGGCCATGGCTTGCCGAATTTCCTTGGTTGTGCTATTCAGAATACAAACAAGGAGCCTTTTGTAAATATTGTACTACTTTTGCAAATGAAAATAGTGTAGTAGGAAAGGGGAGTCACATGAAACTTGGTTTTTTTGTCAATGAACCTTTTGTTAATTGGAAAAAAGCAAAGGAGAATTTTCGCTCTCATGAGTCGGCCGAATATCATAAAAAATTTTCTATCATGGCTCAAAATTTCATGTCTGTCTATGAAAAGAAAATGCCTGACGTAGCATCACAAATAGACACTGGAAGAAAACTTCAAATCGCTGAAAACCGAAAAAGACTTATTCCTATAATTAAGACCGTCATTTTATGTGGCCGACAGGAACTTGCACTTAGAGGACATCGGGATCAAGGACCATTGGTTTTAGAAGAGCCAAGTAAGAATGATGGTAACTTTCGGGCCCTCCTGCGGTATCGCATAGATGGAGGGGATGAAACTATGAAGCAACATGTGACAACCTGTGGATTAAATGCTTCATACCTGAGTTATAAAATACAGAATGAAATAATTAACACTTGTGGAGACGTAATCCAAACTCAGATAGTTGACAACATTAACAAAGCAGAGTGTTTTAGCGTTTTGGCTGATGAAACCTCCGACATTTCAGGTGTAGAACAGTTTACTTTGGGTGTTAGGTACACTTGTAAAGATAATGAAGATAAGTATGTTTTGCGAGAAGACTTTCTCAAGTTTGTTCCTGTTACCGACACTAAAGGAGTAACGCTAGCCAATACTCTCAAACAATCATTAAGTGAAATGGGAATAAATTTAAATCACTTACGAGGACAAGGGTATGATGGAGCTACATCCATGAGCGGCCAGTTTCAAGGATGTGCTGCTATAATGCGAGAACAATTTCCCCAAGCCGTTTATGTACATTGCGCAAGCCACTCGTTAAATTTGGCTCTTTGTCATTCTTGTAACATACCTGTTATAAGAAACTGTCTTGGAACCATGAAAGAAGTTATTACTTTCTTCAGAGTCTCACCCAAACGATCTGCTGTCTTCACGAAATTTGTTCAGGAATCAAATCCTACTGGTACAAAAAAAAACTAGGCTGACAAAGTTTTGTGAAACCAGGTGGGTGGAGCACCTTGATGCAATAATGCTTTTTAAGGACATGTTTCACATCATCTGTAAGGCTTTGAAAGAAATTCAAGAACATCCTGATTCAGATTCTGAAACTTCAAGCAAAGCTTACTCTTTGTTAACTGCTATCGAAAAATGCAGTTTTGTTGCAGCCATGACTTCTGTGAGCAATATTTTCAGCCTATCACACAATTTGTCAACATCATTGCAATCAGAAACTATAGATCTTGTGTATTTCCTCAAATATGCTGACGATCTCAAGAAAGAAGTTTTAGATATGAGGATGGAGAGTGAAGCTAAGTTTAAGTATATTTTCAAAGATGTAATTGCTGTTTGTGAAGCAGCTGATATCGATATTGATGTCCCCAGAAGAGCTTCAAGACAAACCCACAGAGATAACTACTCATCAGAATCAGATGAACCAGAAACGTACTATCGATGTTCAGTCTTCATTCCCTTTTTGGACTATTTTTTGCAACAGCTTGATGTACGATTTCTCAACCACCGAACGTTGTTGGAGTCCCTCCAGTTTCTTCTCCCACATCACTGTTGCTCTCTTGCTGATAAGGAAATCCAAGAAATATCAGATAAAATAACAGAGTTTTGGCCTAATGATACAGAAGGTTGCAGTGGACGTTTTCATTCAGAGTTGATCATGTGGAAGAGAAAATGGTTAGAATGTGAGAGCAAGAAACCAAAATATTTTATATCGTGCTTGAACGAATGTGATAAGCACATATTTCCATCTCTGCACAAGATTTTGAAAATTGGTGCCACTATTCCTGTCACAACTGCGACATGTGAGCGTTCGTTTTCAACTCTTAGAAGAGTGAAATCCTACTTAAGAAATACCACAGGACAAGAGCGGCTGAATGGCTTGGCACTGATGTCAATACACCGTGATGTTCCTCTGAACCCAGAAGAAATCCTTAACAAGCTAGCACACAATAAATCAAGACGGCTTGATTTAATTTTATAATTATTTGTAAAAGTTTAAACTGACAAGGAATGTTTCTTCATATTGAATTTGAATGTAGCTCAAATAATTGTATTAAGTTGTACTTTTTCTACATAAAATAAAAACATATGATTTTATGTTATTCAATGTGTGCATTACTTTCATTTCCCCGTGCAGCTTGAGCTTATCATTATATCTCTCAATGTCCTCTACGTATAAGTAGATAATATGATGTCACTTCTAGGCCAAAAAAGGAGGAGTTCAGAAAATTAATATAAAATCTCTGTTTAAAACAAGAAAATCACGTTCATGTCAACACAAACATAAAATTTTACGTTTTATTTATTATATATTATATGCACTTGAAAAAGTTTACGATGTAAACGAAATAAATATAGTGAATGTTTTAAGAAATATATTGAAGAGAACTTTCTTAATTATATATGTATATATATACTTGAAAAATTATCCCCCCCCAAAATAAATTCCTGGGTTCGCCCCTGGTAAAGACCTTTGGGCACATGCGTAGTTATGCCAGATATCTCCCTCTCACTTGTTTGGCTATGGGACATTAGTTCGTCTGATACCTATAATTAGGTACTCAGATTTGTAATTAATAATAAGGATTAGGAATATAAATACCATTTGTTTTCTTATAAAACATTTACACTAATTTTATAACATATATTAAAAACTACTTAAAGAATAATATTTTTGGAGTATGATCATTCTTTTCATCGCCTAGATCTACAAATTATATGTAGAAGAGTTGAAAATCAGCATATACGAGGGCTACCTTTTAAGTTTTTACAAAAACAGTGAGACAAATTTTTTTTTGTATGAATTTTTTTATTGTTTTCAAAATATTCACCGTTAAGTTTTGCTTAGAACAGTTGACACTTTTGCATAGATTCGAATCAATTCTTGAAATTTTTTTATTCATTCTAAATGTGGTATCTCTAAAGCGGTATTTGATGGATTCAAAAGCTTCTTGAAGTGATGAAAATCACTGTCCATGCATTTTTTTAAACATTCAGGTACATAAAGAAGTTATTAGAAGATAACTCAGGTGAATATGGGCAATGAGACATTAGTTTGATGTTTTTCTCCTTCAAATAATCAATTATTATGTTTGTTACATGAGAGGCAGTAATATCATGATAGAGGATGATGTGACTTTTTTGGTTGTTCTTCCTGATTTCATCAATGACTTGTACCAAACAAATTGTTGTGCACCATTTACCATTTACTGTACTTCAATCTTCTAAAGGAATGGTGGTGATGTTCATTCATTTCATTCTCTTGAAAGTGCTTCCTGAATGACTGTTGCGTAGTTTCCGGCTTATATGAGTATATCCAAGTTTTGTCACCTGTTATGATATCGTATATGAATTTTGCAGTTTCTCTATTAAAGTTTTGGAGTTTTAACTTGCTCCAATTTAGACAAGCCTTTTTCTGAGCTTTGCTCAAAGTATGCAGAATCCATGGAGAACAGATCTTTTTACATCTAAATGTTCATGCAAAATCAAATGTACTGCAGTCTTCGATACGCCTAAGGATGTCTCTATCTCATGGTAAGTCATATGCTCATCCTCTGAAATCATGTTGTTCAAGACATCAATATTTTTGGTCAACCTTCACTTAATTCATCACAGGTGGTAGCTCGACCATAGTGAAATTCTCCAAACCAGTTGCAAACTCTTCTCTGATGTTGCTTCATTACCAAAAGTTGAATAAAGTGATTTGAGGCATTGTTGTTGAGTTAGGTCTTTACTAAAATTGTAAAAAACTCATCCAACGATAACCTTTACAAGTAATTTCAATTTTTTCATAAAATTACTTTTTTTAAATGCTCACTGTAAGCATTATATTTAAACTACCTGGCCGATTTCTCAGTTGCATCTGTTTCAACAATTCACTGGTCTGCATCAAAAATTCCCCTTGAACTTTAATAGGTGATCTATATGTATTTTGACCCCCTGAATCCGAATCTGACCTCCGTTTTCCTCCATCACCCACCATTTTTAGGGGGTGGGCCACTCACCCTTATTTGGAAAATTTCAACTTTTTATCAGTCTGGTGTAACTATGAAATGAAATTGTGCAGTTGTATCTCGTTTTTATGGTACTTCAAGACCTACCTAACACTGAAAGAGTACAATAAGAGAGTATTGATGTATTGATACATTTAGTGCATTTTTACTTATAAAATTTTTCTGGTCCAAGATACTTGCCATCGAATACATATACTTAAAGAGAGTGGTTTTACTTGGAGGTAGCTTTTCTCTTGTACTGATCTCTGGGAGTTTCAAGCAAGAGTAACCAGCAGTAGTCTGCTAACATACTTAAGTTCCACTTCCCAGAGAACAGTTTTTTGAAGAGTGCAATGTCTTGATGAAACCTTTCTCCGTGTGCATCGTAAACTACTTCCAAGTTTTCTGGGAAAAAGTCCAAATGCGCGTGTAAAAGGTGCAATTTTAATAACATGTTGCAACCCCTCAACTCATATGCAGATTCTCATATGCAATTCTTCGACAAGTTCAACATAATTTTCATTTTTGTTAAATCCTGAAAAATTTTCACACACGTCCTTAAATGCAGCACAAGCTCTTTTTTTCTTTTCAATTTAAGTGATTGATGGTCACTGAATCTTTAAAAAGCTCTCTAATTTGTGGACCAACAAAAATTCCCTCTTTAATTTTTGTTTCACTCAAACGTAGAAATTTGCTCTTCAAATACTGGAATCCATCTCCTGTTTTATCGATAGCTTTCACGAACTGTTTAATCAAACTGAGTTTGATACGCAAAGGATGCAAAAATATCTTTTCACTCGAAACTAAAGGCTCATTGGCAACAGTGTTTTGATCAGGAACTAAACTTTCACACGAGGGCCAATTTCGAACAGTATAATTTTTATTGCGAGCTTGCTATCCCACTCACACAGAAACCAACAATGTTTGGTGTATCCCGATTAAAGTCCTGTAAGTAGAGCCACAACCTTAAAATCAGCATAGTGCTTCAGGGGATGATCTTTATAACCAATTTTTTCAAGGATACGGCTGATATTTTTGTATGTCTCATTCATGTTGACCGTGTATGCAACCAGAACTGAGGGCAAATCATTATCATTTGCCAACAAAACAGCTTTTAAACTGGTTTTAGATGAGTCGATGAATAGGAGCCAATTTTCTGGATCATCGGCATGTTAGGTTAAATCACTAATCCATTTACATTATTGCAGTACACTAAGTCATCATCCCCCGAAAACAATCATTTAAACGAATCTAGCCGGGATCTAGAAACAGAAATGTTCACTTCTTTTTCCAAGAGGTTCCATTGCTGAAGCTGAGACCCGAGCAGTTAGGCTTTAGTTTTGGGAGGTTTAAATCCCGGATGAGATCATTAAGCTCCTCTTGTGTGACAAGATGAGGCTCTAAGCGTAAAAAATGTACTGAAAACATTTAATCGTCGCTAAGCTTATCACTTGGCCCGGCTACCCACCCTGCCACACCTCTGAACTAACGGTGATGTCACCCCTCCCCCTACGGTCTTCATGCATAAATGTGTGTACACTGAGATAACATTTTCTATGGAGGGGAGGATGGGGTACTTACAACATCCCCCCATCCCTCGCTTTATTAGGAATAACCGCTTTTAGGTGTTTTTTTTGAGAATTTCGGGGGGGGAGCGCCCCCCTCAAAAACGGTGGGTGATAGAGAGAAACGAAGGTCAAATCTGGATTCAGGGGGTCAAGATACATAAGAATCACCCATCAAAGTCCAAGGGGAATTTTTTTTATTTTTTTTTGCAGACCAGTGTTATTAAAAATGTTAAATTTTACAAAATAGTGATGCCACATCTCAATAGTGACTTCGAGTGGATGTAAAAATTTAAAAGGTGACTCTCATATTACGTACTCACTTTCAAAATAAAATCAATTAGAAAATTTATCTCTGTTGTAAACACCAGTTTTTACTGGATTGTAAAATATGTAATGTTACATAAATTTAATGCAATATTCCTTTTTAATGATTTATTTTAAATTTAATATAATTATAAAACTGTAATATGCCCTCACACAAATTTTACATCAGTGGTAATATTTGGTACCATTAGGTTTATTTTTCCAGTTATTTACTGTCACTGGATTGGCAAATTAAAAACATTCTTTGTGTGCAATTTAATATTACTTTTGGAAATTAATAGACCTGAATTAGAGAATATTTGTAAATTAAAGGAATAATAAATTACATGCTAAATATACAAGGGTGTAACCAGTTAACGGGATCCCAGCTGCTTCCTAGAAGATGAAAGACTATGAAAAGAATCCTAGAAATCTAAAAATATAAAGCGACTTCTCAAGAATTCCAAATCCAAAATCTTGAGTTTTATTTGCAAGATGTACAGTCTACAATGTGGCATGCCTTGCTGAACCATACCACTACTGCTCCCTCCTTGACCTAAAATGAGCAGGCCCTCCTAATTTCAAATCCAAAGTACACCCTTGTAAAAATATTAAAAACTTATGGTAAATTTTAATTTTTTGAAGTCCTGTCAATAGCTGAATTTTTGGGTTAAGGAACAGCGTAATGTGCAATAATTTTTCATACGGTAGACAAGAATCAAACCTGGGTCATTCCACTTTCCAACGTATTACGCTAACCACTGTACGACAGAGACAATCCTCTTTAAATTTGTTCATATGAGCATTAAGAATAACAGTTAATCCAAAGAAATTTCTGAAACTTCAAATGTTTTAAAAGATAACTTTTTTCGTTATACAATCAACTAGTATGACGTGAAATGAAATTTTACAGAAGTTACCCTGCACAAATGTTCTTCACTGAATGAAGAATTAAGAAGTAACCACACTATTATTTAAACTAATCTAAAAAAAACTCGTTAAATTCAACACTATTTTCCTATCAGAAGGAAACCATAATAATATAACATTCAAAGAAACCAAACTTCAATATTAAAAAATCATTTTAAAAATTTATCATAAGATCACACAAAGTTGATGTAAATATAAATATGACTAAAATATTTAATTAGTATACATCTATACAGTAAATATAAAATGATTACATTAATAATAAATTACATTGTTAAGGTATTTACAAATTGTTTCAAACAATGACTGTGTGACTTTAATGATTACATAGATTTAAACATAAAATGAATGATGAAATTTTGTTAACAAACATAACTTTGCATTTTTCGGTATTCAACTAACTGATTTAAAAAAATGCAGATAAAACATCACTAATGACACATTGTAACACTTACAATACATGAAAAATTAACTGTAAACTTACATTAATTTTTTCATTTTTTAAAGTAGCTTACAGTAATTACATTTATATTTTGTATTAATTATCATCATTATTGTATTTTTTACAATTACCATATAATAATAATAATTATAATAACACAATTAAAAGACATTTCACAGATTTATTTTTACATTTTAGCTTTTATTTACAGCCTGTTTCATTCACATGTAATGTTTTGTTTACAAATTTTTTATATTATATTTGGATGGCATAACTGAAAGGGAATCTGCAGTCATTATTAAAATAACTGGCAAAATTGAAGCCTAAGAAATAAATAATAATTTAAATTATATCATTACATCTAATTTAATAATTACGAAATGGACGGATGGATAGTTTTAGTTATAATAACAAATATTTTTACTAGTAGTTGAAAATGTGGACAAATTACATTTACGTTAAATTTAACACATTTAAACATGTAATATTTCAGTTTTATAATTCTCACACAGTTTAGAAGAACAATTCAAAAAAAGTTGACAAAGTTTATTTACATTCATAAATTTTCCTGAACTTAGTATAAACACAAATTAATGAAATTAGGTGAATTAATCTTTTTCAAAGTTGGATGAAGACTATATCAAACGCTGAGTTAATAGTCACTTTTTGGTATACAAACTTATATTACCACTCTCTACTACCCATATTTGACTTGTTCCCTCCAGTGGCACACATTTTTATGGCGCATATGTTCACATTCTGATAGTATATTTCAAATAAATGAATAATGAAACCAGTATTTTTGTTTTTTAATAAATTGCAAACAAAATCTGTTCAATATGTATAATTTTTTTTTGTTTTACATCTGACTTTTTTGCAATTTACTGCTAATGCAGATGGTGAGAAGGATGACAGATGATAAAATGCCAGACCTGTCCGGGAATCGAAACCAGAACTCTGATGTAGAAGCCAGTTGAAATAAGTCGCATGAAGAGGTGCAATATATATCAATGAATGGTTGCGTGAGTGGGAGTATGTATTACTACACATATCATGTAATTACTATGTTGCGATTTCATAGCGCAACAGAAAAATTGCAAAAAATGAAACACCTAGTTTTAAATTAAAATGCTAACACATGCGACCAAGAAATCACAGCCATTTCTCAGTCCCATGTGTTTGCACCTTTAATTTAAAATTGCATGTTTCATTTTTTGTGACTTTTCTGTTGCACGATGAAATTACTAGTGGGCACCCAGCCTTAAGGAGAGGTTCAAAGCCAATAACTGTAACTGATATAATGAGATGGGCAAGGGAGGGTAGCGGTACAATAATAGCAAAAGCCTAAAAGTGTCTATATTTGTGGTTTTGACTATACATAAGGGCATACTTAGGTAACATGTAATGTTTGGATGACACTTTACCTTTGATAGGAGGAAACTTGAAAGAGATGACAGCATAAACAAGTGAATAAATCTAATTTTCACTTAAAAGTATATAATTTTGACTAACAATTGATTAGGTATGTTATTAATCTACTCCATAATCAACCAATAACCGCCTTAGTTACTCCACGGAAGGCAAAAGAAGTAGAGCTCAACAAAAAATAAAGACATTCTGGGAAGCTATGAGGAAAAGACCAATTAAATTGCTCAGAACTAAAGATCTGACAAAACATTGCTATGAAAATAAATGTGAATAAAGCTAGCAAAAAAAGTCATGGAGGAATAACAGAAAGTTTTGGGCTATAATCCGTTACTGGACCAGATTACTTGCAACAATTTAATGTTAAATGATTACTGTGTAAGGTACATAAAAAGAAAGAAGTAAAAGAAATTATTGAAACATTGGTTTTATTCATCAATTGTATACTGATAGGCCCTGCCAACTTGTTCAATAAAATGCAATAAATATTATTGAGTAACAAAGATAATCTATCTGTTAAAACTATCTCCGTAAGGTTCCGTTGTTGAAATTTTGAAATAGAATTTGTAAATTCAATGCAGCAGTTTCGTTATTTTTTTAAGTTTTGTAAATATTATGATGAAGAAAAATGACAGGAGTATTAAATTCTGTATTATATACTGAAAAATTAATGCTTGCCAAAAAAAAATATTCTCCAGGAATATCTAATATAAGTGAAATACAGTTGAATTATGCTTTTCTGGATTCAAGTCTACTGGGGAATTTTTCTGCGAATTATAAATCCACATCTTAACTCAAATTGTAATACAAACTATATTATTTCATGTAGTTTTGTAAAGAAATATTAATTGATTTAGCTAATATGAATAAGAAGTTGTAACAGCACAAAAAGAAATGTCTTAAAAGGTAGAGATTTGATTTTTTAATTTTTCTACCTTAGTAATTAAACTCAACTTTCCTCAACTTCCTTCAACTTCCTTCATTTCACTATTTTTTTTTTTTTTTTTATTTTAGTTTATTTAGTCACCTCGACAGCTTGGTCAATAGCGACTACTGTGGGTTATAAAATTTCCACTCTAGCAGGGAATTAAACCTGGGACCTTTAGTTTTACACGCTAGTCACTATGCCACAGAGGTGGTCTTCTTTCAATTCGTATTGTAAGTATTTAAATTTTAAATTAACTTGCGATATGATTGCTACTTTTTGTTTGAGTTTTTTATTGGTAAGAATTAGAACAGGAAAGCCGGTTGTGTTTTGTTCATAAATGGCTGTTAGTTGGTCCCTTTTGGGCAATTATGATTGATAACATATGATTCCATGTTTTTTCATACAAATTCCAAAACTGTATTACTTCTATAAAAATACCTACTAGCTTTGCAAAATTTTCTGACTGTCCTTCCAATTTTTCTAACATTTAAATAAATTAATATAAATTGGGATTGGTTACAGTTAATCTAATAAAAAATTTCATGCTGTAATTGACAATGTAAATGTTTTTCATTGATTAAAGAAACTAAAACTTTTCATATCTACACAACAAATCTAATATTTTGTTTAAAATAATAAAAAAATACTTAATATAAAAAATATATTATTTATTTTACATAATTATTACTTATTTTATATTATAATTCACACAAATATTTTCAGTTGATTTAGTAACTCTTTTTTGAAATTAGAATTATAAAATTTAGGATATCTCGACATTGAATGGTAAAGGTGTAAACAACATTAAAACGTCATTACATTGTTTGTTTTTTAAAATTTTAAATGAATACATTTTCAAACTATTTGTTTGTTTTTGACCAATCCATACAGGTTTTTTCTATAATATTGCAGTTATTATTGGTTATTTCATTTTTAATTATGTGTAAACAAAAAAAAAACAGATTTATTTAATCTGTTTTATTTTTATGAATGCTACAAAATAGTTTTAAAATAATTATTAAATAGAGGAGAAACGGTAGGTAATTATTGAAACAAATTATACATTCAATACATGCCTTAATTAATACAAAATTACATTATTAGATACTAAGATTACAGTATTATGAGCAAGAATAATTTTATTATTAGATCTAAATATCATTTACAGTTTTTGACAGAAATTTAGTGATGGTAAGTTAGCCTACATACATCACTATTAAAATCACTTTGCTATTACAGGAATAAAAGAGAATATCATTATAACAAAATTAATAATAAGTTAGTTAAAACTTAATTGAACCAATTATTACTCTTTCAGGTTATCAAAATTTCATTTTCTGTCTTCATCATGAGATTTTGTTAGATAGATTGATGATTTTTATCCTTGTATTATAATGGTAATAAAAATCTTCCACAAAATGGATATCTTGTTTGGTAAATAAAAGATCTTGTATTAATTTTTTAATAAAAACTTTTTTCAAATTTATTTCTTCGTGGTTAGTAGGACTGTTTTTGAGTCTTACTACAGACCTACTTTTCCACGATATTAATTTAATAGCTGCTAGTACTAGCAGGACCTACTAGCACATCGGTGACGGTTCCCACGAAGCTATTTAATTATTGCCAGTGCTCTGAAAATATTATATGAGTTGTGTTGTGTATTGATATACAAAGTACAGCTTACTAGCAACTAGCAACATTTCCAAATGTTCACACCGAGCTGCCAGCACGAGTCAATCACATGACCTTTCTCGCCTACTAACACTAGTAAAATCAAACATGTTCAAAGTCACTAGGACGCTAGTGAATACTAGCGCTTTAACTAAACTAGCTGCTAGTGGTTCGTTCCCATGATGCTAGTATACTAGCAACTAGTAAACTAGCGTCATGGGAATATGCCTTAATAGTGCTTTATTCATCAAGATGCCTAAACTGTAAATGACATAATAGTACGTACAATACAACTATACTTATTATACACAAATTAAATGAACATAAACATACACATTTTCACATATTTAAACTATTTACATTACAATGCTATTTACAGTGTTTATAAACTAACTACAAACTCCACATATCTAAATGAAAATGAATAAATGTTAAATGGGAAGAAGTATCAGTATTTACAGTTCAAAAACAAACATAATGTAAAGGAAAATAGAGAAGTAAATGTCTTTATACAGAATAATATTCTAGAAGATGTACAAACAGTGAAGTTTCTAGAAGTTTCACTAGATAAATCTTTGTGGGATTTTCATTCCGATCAAATCTGTGGTAAAGTATCATCTGCGATGTTTGTATTGAAACAAACTGCCAGATTAAATGATAAAAAATTGTTAATAGTAGCTTACCATCGTTTAATTTTATCTTATATCTTATATGCCATATTAGTTTTAGGTAATTCATCACAGAGTAAAATGGACAGGAGAATGAGGATGACCTGCAGAGAGCACTTTTCATGTTGAACAAACTCTGCAAAGAATATAAGTTGGCAGTTTCGACAAAGAAGACAAAGGCAATGGGCACTCAGGGGGCAGGAGCCAGTCAGAAGCAAAATTGTTATAGATAATAATATTTTGGAGCAGATATCCCACTTTCAGTATCTAGGTCGCAACATTACATACCAACAGGATAAAGATGCTTACAATAAGATGCATCGATTTCAGCAAATATGCAGAACTATCCACCCCACTTTAAAAAGTAGCACCAGCAAAAACACGAGGGTGAGATTTTATAAAACATTAGCAGTGCCGACCCTACTCTGTGGTAGTGAAACTTGGGTGCTATCAAAGCGAGAGAAGAGTAGATTGCAAGCATGTGAAATGAAATTTCTTCGACATACGTATGGGTGTATTAGAGAAGATCATTACAGGAATACCGAGATAAGGAAAAAACTCAACATCTTCTCTATAAACGACAAGGCATCTCAAAATAGAATGCAGTGGTTAGAGCATGTAAATAGAATGAGGGAGGATAGGATATCTAAGAAGACACTGGGCTATAAGCCAGAGGGCAGGAGAGAACAAGGACACCTGAGAAAGAGATGGGCAGATTTGAGAGGTTTGGAACAGGCAGAGATGCCTAATCCTTGAAAGGCAGAAGAAGAAGAAGAAGAAGAAGAAGAAGAAGAAGAAGAAGAAGAAGAAGAAGAAGAAGAAGAATGAAGAAGAAGAAGAAGAAGAAGAAGAAGAAGAAGTAACATGGAAAGAATTTTTAAATTCTTTAACCTATTAGGTTTCTGTTCGGAGTCAACCATTTAACCTCATGCAGACCACTGTTTAAAAAGCTTCAATTGCTTACAGTAGTAATAAATGAATTGGCTTAAGTAATGGCTTTAACAATATTGTTAAAATTTAGACATCAGATTTATCATGACATATCCTATACTCCCTTCTAAAGTCTCCTTGAGGCAGTTATAAAAACAAACAAAAAACAAAACCATTCACATACATTCTCTTACTAAGTTTTACAAAGTTAGCTGACTTAATTATAACAAAAATATTATACATATTAGTAACTATTTCTTTAATTTTTTAACAGTTGTGCATTAAAGTCAAAACTTTTAATTTAATGTATTGTTCTATTTTGAAAATAAAGTTATTGTTAACTGTATGTATCAAATACCAAAAACCTTTTACACTTGAAATTAAAATTTAAAAAATTTAATGAAAATTTATTAGATTCAGATGTTTAAATTTTATTTAATGGCAATAAGGAAACACTTTATAAATATAATTAATGCAATACTTTAAAGTTTTATAAATTGTTAGACTAATAAATTGTTAATAATAGGAGTGACAAATTATCAAAAAATGGCATTATTTTTTTTATTTTTTAGGCACATTATGTGCAAATATTAATAAGTGACCGACATTGGGTTTGGAACATTTTTAGATGAGATTATAGTGTTAAATTTAGACCCAAACTGGGAAGGAATGAACTTTTACTTAACAATTAAGTACATTTTAGAAACTAAGGAATACTCATGAGTGAAATTTAAATTTTTAAAAGTTTTAACAGATCGGGATGCCTGGTGTTAAAACCAGTGGTGATGACCACTACACCACAGACTGGCTTCTAAAGAAGATAACTCGGATTAGTGTCACTTGCATTTCAGTCTCTTCTTTTCTTTCAATACTTCATTAATTTAATTGACTGTTCACATGAGAAGAAATAGATTTATCTTTTAAAGCCCCAGAACTAAAAGGTAATTAATTTAAAACACCACCTTTGTTGTGTCTGAAAAACTGTTAAACTAAATCAAAAAACACATTTTGTCTGATTCATGATCAAGGTATATATATTAAGGTCAAATAATTATCTACATATTTCTCAGTCCCAAATGTCAATGAAAAAAAATTATTCATAAATTTCTCAATAATATAATAATTCAGTTTTACCATTTACATAATACATTTTGTACATACAATATACATACATGCATACATCACATTATATAAATATACAGTAAAATATAACTGAATAAATTTCTTAATACAATCAATTTGTATAGTACACAATAATAGTAAATCAATTCTTACTTAGCTATAAATTACCGGAACATTATGTATAATCTACATTAAAAATGATTAAGATTCACAAAGTCTTATTTCTTACAACCTTCAACATAATTCTAATAAGATAAATAAATTTGGTTAAAAATTAATACTTACTACCATTTTGTATTTAGGTAAAGTGAATCAGACTTTTCAGAAAGCCCATAAGTCAAACTTTTACAATTTTTCTTTATTGAATTTTAGGACTAACTGAATGTAAACACACCATTTCTACAATAATTACATAATTCTCAGTTTCCATAAGTAAAATAATAAGGTGACTGCGGGTGAATTGGATCAAATTCTTTTCAATTCCTTGCCAACATTTTAAATACGTTGTTTAATTTTTGGTTAATTATTATATTATTAACTTATATATTGCAGTTGATGTTTTAGATGTTTGTACATTTGTAAATTGACATATATTATTGTAATTAGCACATAAGTGCTCGTAGTGAAACAATCCTATTCACCCGCGGGTGATGGGTGAATCGGATCACTATTTCGGGTGAATCGGATCAACAAGGGATTTGACTAAAACACATACATCTATTTTACAAAACACTTTAACTAATTTAATTTATTTCAGTAACATAAAATTGATAGTTAATTTTACTACAATTATTAAAATTTAGATGATAACTGATGACATAAAAATCGTTTAAAATATGAGCTAAATTATTAATCATTGAAACGTTTTTAATCTGTTACCCGCGATTATGTAAAGTTACTCATTAGTCAGTAACTGACACACATTAAAACACACAACACAAAAAAAAATTTGTTAGATGCATACCACAAATAAATGACTTTTTTCCCTGTGCACCAACACACACTTCATGGTACCATTCGCCGTTCCGTTGACATTTATCCACCCACCTTTACTAACCGATTTAGGATCAGAATATTTTAAAAAACAAAACTGGCTTGTATTTTCATTAGGGTGTCATTTTTCTCTAACTCAGATTCACTGGAACTAGTGAAAATTTCATTGACTTTGCTAATTCTAGGCTTCTTAACTCTAAGGTTATGTCGTCCTGTAGCTGGGCTTGATGATGTTTGGGCTACTTCTTTGTTTTTAGGTGTCTTTTTGTCGAAAAGCTTCTTGACATTTCTTGTTTTTTCCATATTTTCGGGAGATGTTAAAAGGCAAGCTTTCTGCTTTGGTCTACCACGGCTGGATGTTTTTTTATCAAATTTTGTCGGAGTGGGCAGTAAATCATGGAACAAAGTGTTTGGGCTGCTTTGAGATGTTGTTGGTTGCGGACTTTTTGGTTTCTCTGGTAGAGCAGGTAAAAACTCGTGCTCTTGAACAACGTTGGCGTCAAATGGAAATATTCCGCAAGACGTGAAACCGCTTTCGGCATTTGCGGTAATCGCTGATCTACACCAAGCGGTTTTGAATATGGACCCAAAATTAAACTTTGTTATCTTCCTATCCCCAAAGGTTCTATGTACAAAGTTCTTAGACGCTTCATTGAAATAGGTTTTTAAGGGCTTGAAAAATGACCTGTCAAGTGGTTGTAATCTGTGGGTGGTGTGACTGGGAACACATACAAGTTGGATTGAGTTCTCTTCACAGAACGTAAGTGTAGAAATACTTTGGTGTGATGCATGACCATCCAATATCAGCACGCACGGTCCGGGGATTCTAAATTTTTCAAAATGTTCTAGCCATTTACGAAATGCCTCATCATTCATCCACCCAGTTTCTGTCATAACTACTTTTGTTCCGTTTGGAAAGCCATCTTGAAATTCACGGTGGAACCGTTTCCCTTTCATTACAACAAAAGGAGGAATAAACTGGTCGATGGCATTGGTGCAAACAGAAACGGTCACATTTTCACCTCGTTCTACGCAGGTACGTGAAACAACATGCTTATCACCTTTCTCGGCGATAATCTTGCTGCTTACAGTGTTGTTGAGAGGAAATCCTGTTTCATCCTGATTATAAATAGAGCCAGGCTTATCAATAAGGCCTGTAAACTCCAGGACTTCCTTCAATATCTGAAAATAATCGCCAACTTCTTCATGGTTAAGACCTTCAGATCGAGCGTGTGATAAGCCTTGTGGTTTTCTTAAGGATAAATGAGGATGACGGTTGAAGAAGCCGTGAAGGAAATCTTTTCCTGCCATTTTATGGACTTGGGAAAAATTATGCTTTATTTTATTTTCCTCTGCAAAACGGTAAGCAGCAATGCGAACATCTTTTGGCGTCAACCCAAAACCACACTTAGACAGCCTAATAATCTTTAATTTTAAGTCATTTTCTTGTTCTTGAGTGAACACAGTCTGTCCCCCTTTTCTCTTAACGGGTTGGCATGATTTATGCCTTCTATTGATGCATGTGTAAGGAACTCCGTAGGTTCTTGCTGCTTTCTGCATGCTCATCCCCGCTCGAACTGCCCCTAATGCTGTTTCTAAATCCTTCTCACTCCAAGAAGATTCCGTTTTTCGTTTGTATTTCCCCTTCTTTCACAATAAAAAGAAAGATTTGAAAGATTAAGTCAGCAGTGTGATATTTATAAAAATGTAGGACCGATCCAATTCACCCGATAGGTAGCAATCCGATTCACCCGCAGTGGAGGGAAATTTTCGTGCATGGGTTGGCATCACTGCTTAGCGACAATCAAACTAAACGAATAGGTTATGAGTGCCCAATAACCGGTGTTGTAAGCAACCATAATTGTTATTTCTTTACAATCATTTTGCAGCTTGTAAACATTAACTAAATTCTAAACTTAAATAAGAAAGCGTAAAAATCTGATCACATATTCACCGGTTGGTCAAAAAGAAACGATGTTATTTGGCTAGATTGCACGACAAATACACTATCAACTGCACAGTATTAATACTAACTTACAACTAAATGGCAAGAGGAAGTTCAACCTCTAACCTAAACGTTTATGACTAAAGGGCGCGCGATTTTAAAATTTTGATCTGATTCACCTTCCAATCCAATTCACCCGCAGTTACCTTACTAAGAAAAGGCTTATTCTTAAGGATATAAAGTGCTTCTTCCTAATTAAAAAATGAAAGTGGATGATCTTTTGAAGCTTAAGCTCTACTTTCTAATGGAAGGGGCTATACAAAGTTTCTACGCAAAAATCTTTTTAAGGAAAATTACAACTGTTTTGATGACAACAAAGAATGTGAATAGTCCTGAAAACCAACATTTTTCTTTCTTAAAGTTAGGAATTCCGATTTTTATTATTGCAAAAACTATTTTAAGTCACTAATGGAAAATAGAAAAATAAATAAATGAATACCGTTGTACAACATAATTTTCTTCTGGTCTATCAAGGTATTTTACAGAAAACGTAAGTTAGCAGTTTACTCCAAATTATTTCAGAAATACATTATATAAATCAGAATTTTCATGTTTTTAAACAAGTGACTTAGCTTTAAAAAGACAAAAGTGTACATTTTATATTAATGGGACAGCCCTCTGAACACTGAACAAATTGTTCCCCTCTGTTATATCCCTCTAAATCTTTGAATGCTTTGTTCAGCCTTCTGAACAAATTATATTTTTGAATATTATTTTTTACTGAAAGATAGTAAATTACTAGTGTTTTAATTTTTCCAAAAGTTACTTTTTTCGACTATGGGATTTCTGAAATGACCGATTCAAAGTATAAACTTAAGTTTATTAATTAGAAATAACTACTCAAATCAACAAAGTCGTTAACGATTAATGAAATTAATCATAACATAAAAAAATTGTTCACAAATTTTACAGGAACTATGATTTGTCAAAATTGTATCGACGAATCACCGCAAAATGTGTCATCTGAAATGAATTATCTTTTTTGCAGCCTCTCTCTAGTGATCCAGTCATTGCATACCCCATGTTAAAATCAGCTACTGATACATTAGTTGTTAGTGATAACTGTGAAAAAATAAATACAAAAAAATTTAGATTACTGCAGTCAAAAAACATAGTTTCTTACCCTATGTAAATTTTCTTACGCTATTTAAATAAACTTTATTGTAACATAAAAATTTTTACGTTATTATTTAATAACACTTGTACATTATATTTAACAATTTGAAACTTAGAGTAATTGATTATAAATTAATTCTTAATATAATATCAAAGTGTTCAGATTAACTATTCAGCTTATTAAGTGTCAAAAAGTATTAGGGAAGTATTAAAGTTCTCATAAGTATTAGGATGGTAAGAAACATTTAAATTAATTCCCAGTTTCTAAAATACTGGATTCAACTGTCTCGGCTCGGTGTGCTTGTGTGTGTATGTCATATAATATGTACAACAAATTAAAAACATAAATTTATGTTCTTTTATTGTGATTGTTCTTCATTTATTTGTTTTTCTTATTGAAAATATGAACTGTCTAAAAGTGTTTTCTTGTTTAGGTCATCAGTCGAAAGGCTGGTTTGAACCACTTGAACCGTTTGAGGCTTTAAGTAAAACGAGGAGTGAGGTTGTTTACCATTGCCTTCATCACTAAGTGAAAAAGTAAACTTATCAGCATGCCAGGCTCTCTAAAACGCATACACTTTCAATCCTGCAAATGACACCTTCATTTCATTCACCACAGGGTCTGGCTATTTAATGATGAAATTCATTACTCTCAGAGGATATAACTGAATAGTGTCTTTTATACTTCTATCTCTTCTGTTCATAAACGCTTCAGAATTAGCTGAACATGTGATAGAAACAGAACTATTTTTTATAGCCCTGGAACTAGCAGATCAAGTGAAAATAATTTAACACTCAACCTACCTGTTACAGGCATAAAAAACCTGTTTTATTAGCTTTTATTTAAATGCTTGGATATGTAAACTTGCAGAAAACTGCCCATTTCGTTCTCAACCTTTTCGCTTAAGTTTGCATAATTCGAGTAGAAAAACCAATGATTTTTCTACACTGATTGTTTTCAACTAATTGTCTAAAAAGTCGCGATTCCAATCGGTGTAACTTAATATCTTGTTGCGACTTTCTGTCAGCTGACTGACTAGGATATCACACTCAACAACTTAACTATAATTAACTCTTTATTGATTAGTGCTGCCCATAACAGATAGGTGGAATGTCAATTTACACTTAATCTGTTCGTTGCAGGGCTAAAATAAATAGTTCTATTTCTTATCATATGGTCAGCCAATTAAATGACTGAATTTTTTAAGAACAGAAGAGGTAGAGATGTAAAAGACACTAATCAGAGTCATCTCCTTTGAAAGTAATGCATTTCATTATACAGCCAGACCCTGTGGTGAATGAAGTGAAGGTGTCATTTGCAGAGTGGAAAATAGGTGCTTTTCAGAGGGTCCGGCACACTGATAAGCATACTTTTCCACTTAGTGAGGAAGGCAATTGTAAACCACCTCACTCCTCGTTTTACTTAGTAAAACCTCTACTGGTTCAAACCAGCCTTTCGGCTGATGACCTAAACAACATTGATTATTGTATACATCTGTAGGCCTATTGTGTTCATTTGAATCCACATAAAAAATTTGGTCATAAGTGATTACAGTGGGTTTTAGAACAGAAGGTTTTTAAGTGTTCATAACTTCCAGAAAAAATTGCTAATAAACGAACCCTTTTTACTTTGCAGTCCAGCGCCCTACAACTGCACCACCGAGGCGGCAATTTAATTTTTTAATGCTATTCTTTTAGATTAATTAACAAGTTACAACTACTTTGAGGGTACATCCACTAGGTTTTAAGTTTTGATGTTTTCAAAGATAAAACGGTATAAGTTACAACCCCGTGTCTTAATTCGGTTAGGTATTTTGATATTTTAATCATTCATGGTTAAGTTTACGACTTGCCGTCAAAGTATATAACCTCTAACAATAATATTTGTTTAATTTTTTTTTATACCTAATATGTTTACGTTGCAATCTATTTAATTGAGAACAATAAGCAACCCCATGACCCAATGAGATGAGGATGATATGTTTGATGTGTAAATGAGGTGTAGTCTTGCACTGACCCAGGTCGACCACTCCTGAGAGAGTATGGTTAATTGAACCCCAACCATCAAAGTACACTAGCCACTGTCTAGTATTTTCCGTATAAAAGTAACCTCCTTTACTAGGATTTGAACCAGGAACCTTCGTCTCCAAAAATCAGCTTTTAAACAGCTGATTTTGGCGACAACTTTACCTCTAGACCAACCCGGCACCGGGGTATTTGTAATAAGTAAACAAGTAAACTTGTATAAGCCAAATCTTTTACAAGTTACAAGAGTTTGTTGTTGGGTATGGTTTATGGAGCGGATTGCAGTTAGCCATAGATTATGTAATTATTGGATCAGGATATATAAAAAAGAAAGAAGGAGAGGAAGAAAGAAAGAAAAAGATGTGAGTCTGCTCTGTGAATTTATGTCATTTATTGGTTGGTGAGCGCCTGATAACATTTTTTAACATATAACTCTGACATTAGTATTTTGATGTAAAATTAAGACCATACAAGATATGTTCAGTTTTCAATAAAATATCTATTTTAAATGCTTGTGTTAACTTTCATTTTCCTTGGTTTAAATTTATATCTTAATTTGAACACATAATAAAACGTACAAGTGTAAGTTATATTTTGCAGTATTTAAAAACTAACCAACGTATACTCACAGAAAAATACCATTATGATTATAAAAAATAAATTTACATTATATAAAATATTTGGAAATAAATAAAAAACATATGAAAATATGCAAATTGATTAGAGATTAGCTAGTGATTAAATAGCCCCTACTTAGTGAAGTATTGTAGTTACAGTGATGTTACATTTGTGGGGGTACAATTTTAGTTAAAAATTCACCAAAAGGTACGGGAGAAAAAAACGTTGGGAACCGCTGTCCTAGACCAAGAATTGAATTTTGAAAACGGATAGGATGAACAGATTATTACTGACAACCAATGAAAGTATTAGTTTCAAAGCACGTTACCGTAAAGTGGCACTGACGTTTGAAACATAAAAAATCATAATATTTTTTTTACTGTAAACTGAGTTCTTTGTTTGAAATTGTGAAATTCAAAACTCCGTACGCTATTGTTAAATCGCTCAATTTATTTAAATTTTTATGAAGGTACGGTAATAAACTATAAAAAATTAACTTGTTACGTAAAATTTCCTTTCAAAACTTTTCTAAAACACGCTAACAAAAGATGAACTGGATAGCCAAGAATAAAATACTTTTTCTTAGTTAGCATAACATTTAGTGGAGGCTTAATTTACCAGCAAAGCCATTAGACTGTTAACAAGAAAAGAAAGAAAGGAATTTAATACACCCCGTCGAAAATAAAATTCCTTTTTAAGTAACTAAATAACAGTTTAACGCTTTAACTGAATTTATTTGAAGTATCATTAACTACTTGCCCATTAGCGTTTATTGTGGATTTTAGAAATTAGGCTTTTTGTACATTATAGGCCGATGGGACAATGTTAACATTTTTCAAATTTTTGGCAAGAATTGAATTTGGACAGTCAATCGTGCCAGTTGAATTGCAAAACCGATCACTTTCATTCATTATTGTAAAAAAATATATGTACACTATTACTACCATTTTAAATATGGTCAGAATTCGTTATTTGACCCAATTTGTTGTAGTGGGTTTTCGGTGGTATTTATGTAGGGAGACGCGTGAATATTTTTTTTGTAGTGAAAAATAGGACTGTGGAAAACTTGTTACCGATCATTCTGACCAAAATTATTTATCAAAAAGCCTAAAATATTTGAAACCATTTTCAAATGTTCTAAACCAATATGCTATAAAATGTTGTTGGAACGAACCCGGGACTTACTGCTACACAATTATTCAGTAAAATTTAGGGTTCTATACCATTGCCCCACGGTGGCCTAGTAAAGGTTCTTTTATACGGATTTCAATAATAGATAGTGGTTACCGGTGTACTTTTATGGTTGAGGTTCAATTAACCATACTCTCTCAGAAATGGTCGGCCTGAGTCTGTACAAGACTACACCTCATTTACACGTTATACATATCCTCATATCATGAGGCCATGGGGTTGCTTATCGTTCCACATTGAACAAATTGCAACGTAAACACATTAGATATAAAAAAGGTGTTCAAGTCACAATACCAACTCGTGGTACTTAAAATTCAAAGCCCCTTCCTCCCTGCCGACTGACTGAGCTGTCCCAGAGGCCTTAGTAATTGTAGTTTACATTTTATCACTTTATGTTTAAAATACTTTTCACAAAAATGTCTGAATTAAATAAAACTTTTACATAACACAATCTTTTATAACTTTTATCTGAATCTCTTAGACAACAGCAATGATGTTCGTAGAATAAAACGTACTACAGTACTGGATCTCCCAGGGCAATTCTGATAGTGTGATTTTAAATTGTCAATAATAAAATGTTAATATTCTGTCGATGATTATTGGCGTGTTTGAGTGTGAATATTGTAAATAACTTAATGAACATTTTAAATTATCTTCAGTAAAGTTCGGTGTTCATATTATTTATTTCGGAATCATGTCCTCATAATTTGTTACTTCTCATTTTGGTTTTTTCTTTTTAAACGAGTTTTTTGGGTTTTTTAAATTTTATTTTATATATTTTTAAAAACATTATTAATTTAATTTTGATTGTAAATAATATTTAAGAACAGTATAATTATGTTTTTTTAATTCCTAATTTGTGTACGTTGCAATCTGTTCAATTTAGAACAATAAACAACCCCATGACCCAATGAGATGAGGATGATGTGTACGACGTGTAAATGAGGTGTAGTTTTGTACAGACCCAGGCCGACCATTCCTAAGAAAGTATGGTTAATTAAACCCCAACTATCAAAGTACATCGGTAACCACTGTCTAGTATTCAAATCCGTATAAAAGTAACTACCTTTACTAGGATTTGAACCAGGAACCTTCATCTCTGAAAATCAGCTGTTGATTTTGGCGACGACTTTACCTCTAGACCAACCCGGTGGGTGAATATGTTTAAATGTTATAATTTGTTATTATACACTACCAGTGGGTTGTAATTTTTTCATGTGTTGTTTAATCAATAAGTTGCATTTATTGTTATACAACAGTTTATTCATTAAAAAAAGTTATACGGAAAAAATAATATAACACAAAACCTGAATAGTGTTTATTCACACATAGAATAGAAATGGTTGGTTGCTCAGCATGCTATTATAAATACGTTATACTGTATTATATTGGTATTATACTGTATTTTATACTAGTGATTTGTCACTTTACACTGTAGATAGTGCGAGGTCTGTTCCCTAATGATGCTGACATAATAATAAAATGACTTTGTTTTTACTGTTCATTAAAACCCCATTTTGTATTAATTATTTATTTATTATAATGTTAAGTCATTTACGCATAAATTATTTACTTCATGATAGTGAGTTCGATAATAATATAGTACTTTGAATTGTAACGGGAAAATAAAATTAAACTACGTTTTAGTTAGAATAATATTTCACTATTAGAGCTTAGCCCTATAGTTTAACATTTTCGCTGCGGTTTTCCGCATGAACTGTTATTGTAGCAGAATGGCAATAAACAAAACAATAACGAGACTAATCCTATGGTATTAATATTGCTGCTAATTGGATAAATAGGTTGGGGTGGAAAATTGGTTTAACCTAAATCAATTTCGTATAATATTACGGTGCGCTATAAATTCTACCTACGCAGGCCTACACCCACAATAGCCAGTAAATTTTTAATTTCGTTTTTTTAAGTTGCGTCAAGTTCGTGTTACATTATTAAATCAAGCTGAATGAATTGCCGTAGTATTTTAAAGAATTGTTTTATAAATTTAAAAGATCCTTGAATCAAATGATGTATTTTATGATTTTTACCTGTAATGACCAATTATTATCGAATACTTCAAAATAATGAGATCATTAATTATTTTTGCTTTTTTATAAGAATATTTTTGTAACATTTTCAAAGTGGTTCAGAAGGTAAAATACGTAGTTTGTAAATAAAGCGATACTTCAAGAATTCAAGAAAATCAATCTGACGTCTTATAAGAAGATGAAATTGGGTTCTACAGAAATAAATGTTAATTAACTCTTATTCTCAGAAAAGGCAATACAAAAATTACATTTTACATAAATATAAGACAAGTGTAAATCAAAGCCTCTTTATTTCAGTATAATCTAACACACAGAAAACTCGTAACTGGGTTCTTTGCTTTCTCATTATTCGCAATGAATCAATCTTCTTTAATGGTCCTGGGTTCGATTCCCGGATAATCTGGAATTATTGCATCCTAAAACCCATCGATTCTGTACCGTAACCAATAGTAGTTTGTTAATAACTAAAAAGCTGATGGGATTTCAAAAAACTAAGAGAAAAAACTAGTCGAAAACTCTCACACGACTTTCTCTTCCCAATGTAAATAATAAAACCAATAACCTATGTTTAATCATTAGCAAACAATATAAAATGAAAAACATAACCTAATTTTAATCATTAGGGAATGCCGCAAAATGAAAATCAACCTCTGCTTAACTTATACGGGAAATCACTTATTGACGTTAAAAGAGGCTCTGAAAAAAATGTATTAGATGGATAAGATTTTTAAAGAAATCGTAGCAGCCGTTTTTGAGAAAATCGCAAGAAAGTGAAAAATTGCACGAATATGGTCAAACAATTTTGATAAAAGTATTCGTACCTGGCCATCTACTGGTACCTAGGTTAAGTTCAAAGTCTTAATTTCGTACGATATTTTGTTCACACGTGCGCGCGCGCACACACACACACACACACATCAATCGCTAAAAACATGTTATTTGGGTTCAGGGGGCCTGAAAATGTGTTTTCTCGGTGAAAACTCGATTTCGAAAAATCGACATGAAAATATTTTCCTTCCCCCTATATAGAGTAAGAGAAAGTAAAAAATAATTCTAAGAACAAGTATTTTTTTAAGCTGTGGAAAACCAAAATTTTCGTTCTTGAGTTACGAATTTCAATTTTTGTTATTGCAAAAAGCTGTTGTAAATCATAACGTAAATTAGCGAAATAAATAAATTAATACTAATGTAGTCTCTAACACAATTTTCTTCTGGTCTAACAACGCATTTTACAGAAAAAAACGTAAGTTAACATTTTATCCAATTTATTTTAGAAACACCTGAAGTCAAAATTTTCAACTTCTTTTTAAACGAGTGTCTTATTTTTTAAAATACAAAAGTATACATTTTTTATTAAAGGGAACAGCCCTCTGAACAAATTGTATTTTTTAATATTGTTTTTTATTGAACATAGTGAATTACTAGTTTTTCAATTTTTCCAAAAGTTACTTTTTTGACTTACGGACTTTCTGAAATGACCGATTGGTTGCATGTCAGTTAGTTGCATGTAGCAAAATCATAATGTATTTATAGGGGTTGTTGATATCGAGTACTAAGCATAGACAGAGCTGAATGAAGTCAAATACTAAAGCAACCAACCACCCTTTGTGTAATTTTGGCCACGCTGGACTCCACTTCAACAACATTATACTTTCCCTTTTGTTGTCCGTTAACTAGTTTTGGTTTAGGCTAGACTGTAGTTAACTTTGATCATATTGTGCTTTAGAACGTACTGCTGCACTAATGCAGTATTAGTGTAAAGCTAATGTACACCCTACTGTGTACAATGCCTTCACCGCTGAGTATACAGGTATTGTGGACCATAAACTCAATGCCAGTAATTACAGCAAGGTATACAGTAGAATGGCAGCCCACAGAATCCTAAACCATTAACCTACTGAATTCAACGTCATCTCAATACAAATAAAAAGAAATGCCTCGTATTTGCCAATTCTCTGCAGCAGTAGGACAAAGTATTTTACATTACAGTTATTTATTTCATTATTACTTTCTCTTTCCTGTATGAATATATAGGAAGGAAAGTATTTTTTTCCATGCCGATTTTACGAAATTGAGTTTTCATCAGTTGTACACGTTTTCAGACCTCCTGAACCCAAAAAAAACATGTTTTAGCGATTGGTCTGTGTGTGAACAACATAGAACAACATATTATTTGAAAAATGGAACATCGTACGAACTTGAAACTTGAAACTTGAGTTAGATACTACTACCAAACCCGACCCGAACATTTTTATCAAAATCGGGCAACCGGAAGTAGTAGTTTATTCCTGTCATTTTTCACTTTTTTGCGATTTTCTCAAAAACTGCTCCTACGATTTTTTCATCCCAGGAACCCCGAAATAGAAGTCAGTTGCGCTGACCACTGTACCAACAGGCCGAAGATTTTTTTAGAAGACAAAAAGTAGCTGATGAATTTAATAAAAAAATTAAAATTATTGTTAAATATTAAACAGTTTATTTAATTTCACTTTTTAACTTTAATACCAAAAATTAAAAAAGAACATTAAATTATTAACAATCACAAGTCAAATAATGTACGTAAAACTAATGCCACGTAATATTGTTGAAAGAGAAGAATTAACAAGTAAAACAGGGAAAATTAATCTAAAAATGGAATATTTATTTTTGCATTTATCACAAATTCTCTAGTGAGTAGGAATTTACTATCTATATATTTTGGACTTAATATAGTTACTGTTCAATACATTGTTTATATAAAATAACCAAATAAAATAATGATTTTAATACACGGATTTGAATACTAGACAGTGGTTACCGGTGTACTTTGATGGTTGGGGTTCAATTAACCATACTCTCTCAGGAATGATCGACCTGAGCCTTTACAAGACTACACCTCATTTACACGTCATACACATCATCCTCATCTCATTGGATCGTAGCGTTTCTTTTAGTTCTGAATAGAACAGATTCGAACGTTACCGGTATTAGCCTACATTAGTGATTAAAAAAATTGATAGACCTACATATATCATCATAACAGGCCTATAAAACACCAAAGAAAAGTATTGTGACAATATCAAAAAATACATGGTTCGCGTAATTTCTAGAATTTCATTAATGAAAATAGTAAAGAGGGGATAATAGAGTGAAATAGTAACAATAAGTGACAATAGGACAATAGTGACAATAAAAGTATGTCTATTCATGAAAGTTGTTTGTAATAACTGCGCTATTATGATAAAAGGTCGGGTATTGTTGTACAGCTATTTATGAAAGGGCCGGTTGTTTACGTTTTCTATTTACAATAGTTGATTTGTTTACAATAGATTTTTCTAGCACTCATTTATAAAGGGTTATTTTTTGTACTTTATTATTTGCATGAAGTTTCTCTGCTTTGCTAGAATGATCTTTTTAAATGAGTATGTAAAGAGACCCCCGAGCGCGGTCAGGGTTAGTATTCGTTTGATCTTTGACGAGCGATTATCGGGGCGTTATTTCAGGTTAACGGTTTCGAGGTATTGTTATACCGTCTTTGTGTGTGTGTGTGTGTGTGTGTGTGTGTGTGTGTGTGTGTGTGTGTGTGTGTGTGTGCGCGCGCGTGCGTGCGCGCGTGCGTGTGCGTGTGTGTGTATTGTGTAAAGTTAATGTGCAGTTTTTATGAATTCAGTTTCTGTGTTTTGTATCTCTGTGTATTCTATAAAATTGATTGTAAGTAGTGCCAAGTAAATTATTAAGTTATTTATTGTATTACTTCATTATAATTAGTTAATTATTTATTTTAATCTTTTAGTGTAATAAATATTTGTAATTGTAAACTTCAGTGTAATAATTATTTAATAACCTAGATCCCGAAACGGACCTTAGCGATAAGTGTCACAGTATATTATAATATACTTGTACAGAGTGATTTTTTAGTCCTATTACCCAATTGTTAATGTCTGGTAATTTTTTTCTAAAAACAGGGAAATTTTGTTTTGTGACATGAAGTTGGTAGTCCTACTCAACCGGTATAGATAAGGCAGTCTGAGTTGATTCTCCTTTTACTCCATAAATCACTTGTTTAAATTAGGAGGCTGAAGCTCTTTGACTAATCGCACGCGATATGGATACAATTTAAATTTTTTAGCAGCTTTCTAAACACTCGAATATGACAGACGAGGAACGTTTCGTAAACTTTCCCCTGAAGAATTGAGCAATCTTGTTTTCATATTCTCTAAAACGACATCTGTCAAGAGAGTTGGTCGATCACTACGTTTCCTTTCACAAACACTAAATCGGTTTGTTAGCCTAGAAACTGAAATTTTTTGTGGTGGTGGACCACCAACAAATTTAATTTAAAATTATTCTTTTACACTCGAGTACAATTTCGTAGCAAAATATTTTTCAAGAATGAAAACCCGTTGTTCTAGGGTAAAAGACGTTCTGTTCGTAACACGACCGGAAACGGCACAAAATTTTACACAGCTCAAGGATAATAAACTTACACTGCCGTATTTATACCGGTTGAGTAGGGCTACCAACTTCGTGTCACAAAACAAAATTTCCCTTTCTTAAAAAAAAATTACCAGACATTAACAATTGGGTAACAGGACTAAAAAATAACTCTGTATAATCTATATTATAAATCATATAGATTATCTGCAAAAGTATAAAACCTCGACCGCAGGAAGGACATTGGGCATTACTTGTATTGTGACTAAAATCAAAGAGAGAAAAATATATAAAAATGAAAAGCTCTGGATATAAAATCAAGAAAAATTTCATTCTAAATTTAAGAACAAAACATAAAAATTTTTAAATCAACTTATAGATTATAAATTACTTATGAATACCTACGAAAAAACTTTTGGATTTATAGACTTTGAGAAAACTTTTTAAAAATGTGTTTTTAAAAGAGTTCAGAATATCAAAATATATATCACCTTTGTGTCACTAGGTCGTAAAAGTGACAACTCACATCCACATAAATTTTACAAATAAAATTTAATGCAATTGAGTAAAAACATAAAACGTATGTATTTCACTGACAAAACTTTTTTTTGTTTTGATGTGGTTTTTTAAATAATCAAAATTTATTAGTCTGCTTGATTATTAGAGGAAAGATATAAAAAAATCGCCCGTTTTATAATACATCATTTTGTAATATTTATTTATTAAAGGTAGACCTATACGATTATATAAAACAAAATACTGGTTTTAAAAATTTTCTGCATAACAATTAAAATATTTTTACATCGATGGTCAATAAAAATAATTTTAGGCCTAATTAATAACATATCGAAGAACAACTAGACATAAGTAAATGAACAAGTTCAATCTTTTATTATAGAGGTACTTGAAAAACTACGAGAGAAAATAATTGATCATTGAACTTGTTCCTATGAGTTCCTGACGAATCTTTAAATAATTCGATCAGTTTTAAGATTACTTCATAGTATTTTTTTTTTTTTTTTTTTTTTGTTTACGTCTGACTGTTCTGCAATTTCTGCTAATGCAGACGGTGGATTGATGATAATGAAAATGAGCGAAGAAAAAATTTGCACTACTGGAAACAGCTTTCTCTACCAGCCATATATGAAATAACACAACCAATACTGAAAAGTCTAAGATCCCCTGTACTTGATGATGTGCAAAATCATTATGATCTGTATCTATTCTATACTATAATAATTTAGAAGCTAGTTTTAAATTTACTTTTAACAGGTTGACTGCTATTCGACTGATGCTATTCGCCTTGCCAGAACTGCGACAACTTTTTTTCATTTTAGCCAGTATAGTAAATAAAAATTAGTTACTACTAAGAAAAAATTAATTTTATTCTTTTATTTTTTAATTGGTTATCAGAGACTTTGACGTATGAAACGATGGATTTTTACGTGTAATTTCCCAACTCTATTTGAGAATCGAACGTGGGATTTCCCATTAGTAGGCAAGTGCGCTAACCACTACGTCTGGAGGCAGCAACAATTTTTTTAAAGTGCAAAATTTAATGCTGATGAAAAATTAAATAACATTCGGAAAAAACTAAGGACATTGTGGATGTTAGCATAATTTCACTACCAGAGTAAGTCAAAAACGACAAAAAATGAGACACTGATATGTGTTTCAAAGCGTTTCCGGCAATGTGAACTGAGACATAAAAATATGGCTTACAGCAGTCAACCTGTTTTTTTTGTAATTCCTAATTTGTGTACATTGCAATCTGTTCAATTCAGAACAATAAGCAACCCCATGACCCAATGAGATGAGGATGATGTGTATGACGTGTAAATGAGGTGTAGTCTTGTACAGACTCAGGTCGACCTTTCCTGAGAGAGTATGGTTAATTGAACCCCAATCATCAAAGTACACCGGTAACCACCGTCTAGCATTCAAATCCGTATAAAAGTAACTACCTTTACTAGGATTTGAACCGGGAACCTTCGTCTCCGAAAATCAACCTGTTAAATGGAAGTTTTTTCAAGTCAGGTGGCAATTTGTTGTGTAAGTTTGCATAATATGCTGTATAAAAATTGAATTGTTATTATAAAAATTTTCTTTTTTATACTATGATTTTTGTCATAGATATAGAATAAAATGGTCACATAATAAAATGTAAGGTTTGTTGATTATTTACGAGAGAGTTAATACGGGTTGTCGTGTCGTTTATTTAATCTTGATCTTGTGGTTCGGATATAATTATATGGATTAGTACTACTAGAGTTTCCGCAGTTAGGCCCTTATAGCACTTAGGATTATACAGTCCTGTTACGCACTTACCAAACTGACTTTACGTCACTGCTGATTACAGCTCCATTCCGGATGAATAACTGAAACATTCTGTTTGTTTCGCAAGGAGTAAGCTTAACCTGACATTTCACTTTATCTCGGGCAACTAACATAAGATATCAGGATGACTTCAATATATTACGTGTAAATTAATTTACAAGTTAATTCTGTTAATGTAAATTATAATCAGTCGTAAAAGTAACACGAAATTGATTAATCTGATTTATTTGATATCCTTCCTCCAATAATCACGCCGTCCGTAATAAAATTTATTTATGGGAAACTTCATTTCCACAAAAAAGACTTAAAGAAAGAAAGTTAAATAAAATTTTCCTCCCTTAAGTCTTTGTTTCAACTGAAAATGGCCCAAGGAAAAAGAGTGTCGTCAGACTGTTTATTCAGAAGTGGAAAGAGGGTAGGAAACATTGTTGGCACAAATCCAGCATTAAAAGGGAGTCGGTCGTAGTTGGAAACTGCATAGAAAAAAGGTTGCCGCCCTTTTACGTACCTTAAAATCAGGGTCCACAGCCATTTTCTTGAAGGTTCCGATGATGTATAAGTTTCCAGTTCCGGAATCTATCATTTTAGCCTTTGTTGAATATCTGAAAAATTGGTAAAAGCAAAGTTTTTTAGAAAAGTTACTCAATCAGTGGGAAGAAGTTGTACACGTTGTATCGACAATAAAGTTTTTACTTGCAGTAGATTTTTAACGCGTTTGTATTTTTTTTAATAATTTCTTTGTATTTACTTTGTTAGATTTTAATAAATCAAATAGAATCTATTTAAAATTTATTATTTCTAACATCAAAAAAAATGTTCTCAATTCATGGCGTGTATGTTATTCTTTGATGAGTGTACACTCCCAGATTACTCCAAAATGCTTTATCCAATATGAGATCTTTTATTTTATTATATTCGAAATTATCTTTAATTTTTAGGCTTTAGTAAAGATTTAATATTTGTGAAGATATTTATTTACATAAAAATCTATTCACGTTAATAGACCAATACTTCTGTAGAAATTACAAAAAAATATTTTTATCAATTCAATATTTACTTAGGTTTACATGTTCTTAAATAAAATCACAAAATCCCTTACTAATTCCTTCCACGTTTTAACAGATTGTATTAGTGATTATTATAAGAAAAAAATTGAAAGTTGCATCACAATATTTTGTGAACTATTTGAATGAGAGGAATAAAAATCTTTTTTTAAAAGTCGCATCAACAGTTTAGTTATGAGCTACTACAGAGATTATGGAACTGGAAAGGTGGGTTTTGACTTGTAATAATATCCAGACTCTAGCCAGGTCCTTAGGTAACTTAGGACCTTCCGCTTGTACGCTAGCGCGTTAACCACTACGCCACCACGGAGGCGGCCAAAACACCTTTTTAATAAAAACAAGACAGGCCACCTTCGAAGCATAGTGATTAGCGCGCTAACCTGCAACGCGGAAGTCCCGGGTTCGATTCCCGGCTAGGGTCTACAAATTTTTACAAGTTAAAACCCACTGTTATTGATACATAACCCACCAAAGCGCTAATAAGCAAGCAGTTGATGTGACTTTAAATAAACTAAAATAAGACAATATTTTTGACTACAAGCCTTTAAAAATTTAGGAAGCACTTCAAAAAAATATAAATTAAGTATTTTCAAATTACAAATTGATATTCTTACAATTCTTTGAAGATGATCTAGACGATTTAATCCCAAACAAAATTTTCTATTAAATTCAAGTAATTATGAGTTTATTTGACTTGGGGCAACTTTCAAAAGTAGCATTAACTACTACAGTGGTTTTTAAGTCCGAATGTTTTCCAGTAAATTCTTTCCGTATTAACAAATCTTCCAAAATTAAAGTGTTCATAAAGTGTATATTTTTTGCTAATGAATGTTAGTATTATTTTTATTATAAAATTTTTAATAATTTAAATCTCAGTGAAACACTTTAATGTATTTTAAATATAATATGCTGTTTGTAAATTTAGAAACGACTTTTATTTCCAGTATATTTGAGCTAATAAAATATTTCATTAGTTATTCTCTTTGAGAACGTATCAGTTGAGCCAAGAATTTTCTCCAATAAAAAAATAACTCGTGTTTTATCTTCATAAATTTTAAATAAACTTTCTATTGATTCCCATTTAAATATTTTACTATTCATATAATTTTTAATCATTATTTTAACATAGCTATTACTATACATATTTTTTATATTAACAGGGAATAGATCTAAGAAAAGAAATAGTTTATAATTTAAAAATTTCCTAAAACGTTTTTAAAACTGTAAACCGGGAAAGATAAACTTACTGTTAGGTTTTCAAAAAGAATTTCTCAACGTTTATTGTAAAATGAATGTTTTGTTGTTTAGGTCATCAGCCAAAGACTGTTTCGAACCTCTAGAGGCTTTACTAGGTAATACGAGAAGTGAAGTGTTTTCTATGCCCTTCCTTACTGAATGGAAAAGTATGCTTACCAGCATGCCAAGCCCTGCAAAAAACATCGACTTTCCACCCTCCAAATAACAACCAAATGTTTCAGTCATATAATTAGCTGACCATGTGATAAGAAATAGAACTAAATTTTTTGTAGCCAGGTATTCGAGAGACTATTTTAGACCACGTAAAGTAACTTTCGACCTCTTAGAGTAACTTTATACCTCTTTTTGCAGCCCACCCTCATAGCATTTTTCACTGTAGGTTTTCTGTTTTTTTCGTGTCATCCGGCGTTCTTATATTTTTCAAGACAGTAATAAGTTTTTAAATTTTGTTCGTTTCATTATATTTCCTCGGGTTTTTCCAGCTTTCTCAATATCCGTTTGACTTCTTTAAACCATTCATCCGACATTTGAGATCGGTTGTTGAGTGTCTTGAAAATTTGTTTTGTCAACCGTTTGTCTTCCATTCTTTATACGTGTCCACAGATTTTTAGCTTTCGTTTTCATCAATTTTTCGGTTTTTTTTCTCAGATTTTCTCGTCTTCTTAACCTATACTATCCGTCTACTATCTTCAGATTCATTATTTTTTTATAGGATAGTTCTCTCAAAATTTCTCTGCTTCACCTAAACCTGCTTTCTCGGTCATTAGCAGTCACTAGCAGTTCAAGGCAAATAATTTAACTCCACCTGTCTGTTATCAGCTTGTAAAATGAATAAATAATGTTAATTTTAATAACGAAACTTCAATAATAAAGTAATATAATACATAATTACTTTCTCTTGCCTATATGAATATATAGGAAGGAAAGTATTGTTTTCATGTCGATTTTTCGAAATCGAGTTTTCACCGGATCTACACGTTTTCAGACCCCCTGAACCCAAAAAACATGTTTTTAGCGATTGGTCTGTGTCTGTCTGTGTGTGTGTATGTGGTGTGTGTGCGTGAGTATACAAACTATCTCAAGAACGGAACATCGTACGAACTTGAAACTTGAAACTTAATTTAGTACATACCACTAACAGACCCGACACGATTTCATCAAAATCGGTCAACCGGAAGTAGTAGTTTATTCGTGTAATTTTTCACTTTTTTGCGATTTTCTCAAAAACTGGTCCTACGTTTTTTTTAAAAATCGCCTGATTTACTTAATTTTTTATGCTCTACAAGGTAGGGTAGGCGCCATGTTTGCTGAAATTCTTGGTCAGGCTGTTTTCACGTAAAGAAATTGTTTTTTAAGATTATGGCTTAAATATAAATTTTAGCACAGAAAGTTATATAATAAAAGTTGTAGAGAATTTAAAAACCTTCAACTTTTATTTGCAACATTTTTTTTGTATAACGCTTAGTTTAGCGGTAATTAGCGATTTTCTGTTTTTCTCACGAAAACGTGTGAAAAATCGATTTTATTAAGATTTCGGCCTTAGTATGCATTTTATGACAAAAGTGTATATAATCAAATTTATAGAAAATTAAAAGATCTACAACTTTTATTTAGAGTACTTTTCTCTACAGAGCCTAGTTTAGCGTGAAAGAGTGATTTTCCATATTTTTAAGCCAAACAGGTCGATTTTCATTTTGGGTCTTTCACTCATGATTAAAATAAGGTTATGTTTTTTGAGGTTAGTTTTGTTGTTTATTTCTAATGCTTTATTACTAATTTTAGGTTTATTGTTAATTATTTGCATTGGCAAGAGAAAGTTGTGTGAGTGTTTCACACCAGATTTTTAATATAACAGAATAAAAACAAAATAAAATGAAACTTTTGAACTGTAATATGGTTAGCATGATGATACATTTTATGATTAAATTAAATTTAAAATAATATGATACATTATACTTAGATAGATTTCAAAATAGTTAGAGGTTATTTACTCGAAATATGAACTTTCAAATGAATAACATTTTCTGCTTCTTCATATTCCACAATGCCATCGGAATTACAAATTGAACCACTGAACTGACTTCAAATTAATGCTTATAACTTCTTGTTTTACTTGTTTGTATGCATATATTAAATTTTATTACATTATAGTTGCTTTTCTAAGTTATATGTACTATGCTAATAAACTAACGTTATGTTGTATGGAGTGTATTTAAACAATAGATTACAGTGCATATAATTGCATTAGCTCATGTTTCATGTTTCAAATTATACCACAAGTTAAAAGGGCACTTTTAAAAATTTACTTGATGGATTTCTTGCCGTTTTTTATTTGTATATGTTGTGAACTGGTTTTTCCGTAGTATATTTTTACTTTTTCTTGCCTATATAAATATATAAAAAGGAAAGTTTTGTTTTAGGTCGATTTTTTGAAATCGTGTTTTCACCGGATATAGGCTACACGTTTTCAGACCCCCTGAACCCATATAAAACATGTTTTTAGCGATTGGTGTGTGTGTACGTGCGCAGAATATCTCAAGAACGAAACATCGTACAGGGTTGAAACTTGAAACTTAAGTTAGGTACCACTAAAGGACCCGACACGAACATTTTCATCAAAATTGGTCAACCGGAAGGAGTAATTTATTCGAGTTATTTTTCGCTTTTTTTGGAATTTCCTCAAAAACGGCTCCTACGCTTTTTTTAACATCGCCTCATTTACTACATTTTTTATGCTCTACAAGATAGGATAGGTGCCATGTCTGCTGAAATTCTTAGGAAGGCTGTTCTCTCAAACAAAACAATGGTTTTTTTAAGATTCCAGCCTTAATATGCATTTCAGGGCAAAAGTGTATAAGTTGTAATCAAAGTTGGAAAAAATTTTAAAAAACCTGCAACTTTTATTTCAAAATTTCGTTGAGTAACGCTTAGTTTAGCGGTAATTTCTGATTTTCTGTTTTTTTCATGAAAATCTGCAAAAATTGGATTTTTTAAGATTTCGGCTTTATTATGCATTTTAAGACAAAAGTGTATGTAATCAGATTTATAGGAAATTAAAAGATCTACAACTTCTGTTTTAAGCATTTTTCTCTACAGAGCCTACATTAGCATGATAGAGTGATTTTCTGTATTTTTAAGCCGAACTGAGGTTGATTGCATTTTGCATCATTCACTCATGATTAAAATAAGGTTATATTTTTTGAGGTTAGTTTTTTTGTTTATTTCTAATGTAATATACTAATGTTAGGTTATATTGTTCATTGTTTGCATTAGCAAGAGAAAGTCGTATGAATGTTCACATCAGATTTTTTGATGTAAAATAAACCTAGTTAGTTTTTAATTTGTGATAGGCCTACTTTTTGAAGAACAAGATGAACTCATATTTTTCTGAAGTGATAGCATACTAAATAATGGTAAACGAAAAGTCCTGGCCTAGAATCCCAACAAGGTCTGAAAATTTTAATGTAAATCCTATTATAGTTGTTGTTTCATATTCAATTATTGTTGTTAACGATCTAACATATGTTTTTATCCCTAATGTGTTTAAGTTCTGCCCATAACAGACAGGTGGAGTGTCAAATTATTTACACTCAATCTGTTCGTTGCAGAGCTAAAATAAATAGTTCTGTTTCTTTTCACATGTTCAGCCAATTAAATGACTGAATCATTTAAGAACAGAAGAGGTAGAGGTGTAAAAGACACTTATCAGAGTTATCTCCTCTGAAAGTAATGAATTTCATTACACAGCCAGACCCTGTGGTGAATGAAGTGAAGGTGTCATTTACAGAGCGGAAAATATGTGCTTTTCAGAGGGCCCGGCATGCTGATAAGTGTACTTTTCCACTCAGTGAGGAAGGCGTGGTAAACCACCTCACTCCTCGTTTTACTTAGTAAAACCTCTACAGGTTCAAACCAGCCTTTCGGCTGATGACCTAAACAATAACGTGTGTAAGTTGCAGTTCTTCTTAATTTCGAATATTAACCAACCCCATGACCCAATGAGATGAGGATGATAGGCTGACCATTCCTCAGAAAACATGGTAATGTGAGCCCCAACCATCAAAGTACACCGGCAACCACAGCGAGTTAAATGGTGAAAAGTTTTTTTCACGAGTTAAAGTTCTTTATGAGTTAAATTGGCATAAATGTAACTATCTTTACCAGGATTTTAACCACGAAACCTTCGTCTTCGAAAATTAGCTGTTAAACAGTTGAGACTCACCGGTTTGGTCAAGAGTCAAGAGGTAAAGTCGTCGCCGCGAGTCAGCTGTTTAACAGCTGATTTTTGAAGACGAAGGTTCCTGGTTCAAATAGTATTCAGTTCCTAGTATAATATTCAGCATCTCACGTGGCGCGCAGAGTTTAGCCTGTAATAGTACAAGGTGTATCAAAAATCATCACCGACTCTAAAACAAAATGCACTATACCGTTTCCTATATAGCGTACATTCATACAATAATACTCATATAAACCCAATTATAATTTATAAATCTCTTTCTAACCTTAACAGAATTTCGGTAATAATTTTGAAACTGTGCTACTTTAATTTTTTAATTAATTATTAATATTCGCCAATATTTCTAGAACACTGTTACGCACTGTTATGAATGTCATTAATGTTGTTACTGTTTGTTTGCTAAAAATAATTTGCCGGCGTAGCTAATAAATTTTCTACTAGGAGGCCTATACTAGTACATTAGAAAAAGGTTTATTTTTCTAGTACAACTAGTACAGTTAGTCCTAGTAGGTACCGTAAAATAGTTTTTTTTAAATTCCTAATATGTGTACGTTGCAATCTGTTCAATTCAGAACAATAAGCAACCCCATGACGCAATGAAATGAGGATGATATGTATGACATGTAAATGAGGTGTAGTCTTGTACCGACTCAGGCCGACCATTCCTGAGAGAGTATGGTTAATTGAACCCCAACCATCAAAGTACACCGGTAACCACTGTCTAGCATTCAAATCCGTATAAAAGTAACTACCTTTCTTTACTAGGATCAGCTGTTAAACAGCTGATTTTGGCGACGACTTTACCTCTAGACCAACCCGGTGGGTTTCGTAAAATAGTAAACAATAAAATAATTAACACTACACATTGTATTCTATAAATCCGGTCCGTACACATCAAAAATAACCCTCAACACATTTTAACTGTAATGATCGCATTGAACGACAGTTGATTGAACACTGAATGACAATATTAATAAACACTCTACGTTTCATTCGTTAGTTAGGCGTATGTAGTTGATAATCATTTACCATGAAAAACAGTATTATTTGTGCCTAACTAATAAGCCTTTAACTGAATAACAATAATAACTGATGATTAATTATAATACATTACATCACTCCCCAATCGCTTTGTACTGTATTTATAATAAACGTATTTCACTAAATGTAGAAACAATATACATTAGTTTTGTAAACAGTCTTTAGCAATAATCGAGGGACAGGTGGATGTAGTATATGCAAGCTGATTCATTCGAAGCCTCGACGCGCCAAATGATATGCTTATACTTATAAAGGTAGTTACTTTTATAAGGATTTGGATACTAAACAGTGGTTACCGGTGTACTTTGATTGTTGGGGTTCAATTAACCATACTCTCTCACGAATGGTTGGCCTAGGTCTGCACAAGACTACACCTCATTTACACGTCATACACATCATCCTCATCTCATTGGGTCTCGGGGTTGCTTATTGTTCTGAATTGAACAGATTGCAACGTACACACATTAAGGATAAAAATCTGGTGTGAAACACTCACACAACTTTCTCTTGCCAATGCAAATAAATAACAATAAACCTAACATTAGTTATAAAACATTAGATATAGTAAACAAAAAACTAACCTCAAAAACCACAACCTAATTTTAACATAAAAATTATGCAAAATGAAAATCAACCTGTTTTGCTTAAAAATACGGAAAATCACTCTTTCACGCTCAACTAGACTTTATGGAAAAAAATGCTTTAAATAAAAGTTATAGATCTTTTAATTTTCTATAAATTTGAGTATGTTCACGTTTGTCGCAAAATGCATGCTGAGGCTGAAATCTTAAAAAAATCGATTTTTCACACGTTTTCGTGAGAAAAAACAGAAAATAGCTAATTACCGCTAAACTAAACGTTATACAAAAAAATATTTGAAATAAAAGTTGTAGTATTTTAAATTCTCTACAACTTTTTTTGTACATTTTTTCGCTAAAATGCATATTAAACCGCAATCTTAAAAAAAAAAAACAATTTTTTACGTGAAAAGAGCCTCACCAAGAATTTAAGCAAACATGACGCCTACCCTATCTTGTAGAGCATAAAAAATTAAGTAAATAAGGCAATTTTTAAAAAAATCGTAAGACCAGTTTTTGAGAAAATCGCAAAAAAGTGAAAAATTACACGAATAAACTACTACTTCCGGTTGACCGATTTTGATGAAAATGTTTGTGTCGGGTCCGGTAGTAGTATGTAACTTAAGTTTCAAGTTTCAAGTTCGTACGATGTTCCGCTTGTGAGATATTTAGTATACACACACACAGACCAATCGCTAAAAACATGTTTTTTGGATTCAGGGGGTCTGAAAACGTGTAGATCCGGTGAAAACTCGATTTTGAAAAATCGACATGAAAACAGATACTTTCCTTCCTATATATTCATATAGGCAAGAGAAAGTAAAAATAAACAGTTGACTCGCGGCGAAGACTTTATCATTAAACCAACCCGGTAGGTTATCAAACAGACAACGTAATTTTTGTTAAACAATATTCTTAAAAGATAGAACTTTTCTGTACTTAATATCCTGTCTCGAGAAAAACCTAACTTAATATTCTTCTACAATGGGTTTAATAATTTGAAAATCTGAAAGACAGATAAAGAGAGGGGTTGTGTGAGTGGTGAAGTGGTAATGATGGTACAGTTGTGACGATATTGGAACTTAAAAGAAAATAAATAGAAGAAGGGAAAGTGAGATTGCCTGAAATAGTATGCAAATTTCAGTTAAAAGAAAGCTCGGGTCGGTGGGGATGTGTTACTATGGTAATTTAGTATATGAATAGAACATGAGGAGGCGGAATGGAAATTGAAAAGTCACCACCGCCGGTGGTTATTTAGTGATTGAATTATGACTAGCAAGAGAGAGAAAGAGACAGAGAGGGTTGCTTGATCTTTTGTGGCTTAGGTATTATTATTGTGGGTAGAATACCCACTGAGAGGATTAAGCACGACACACAAGTACTTCACTCAAACATACATCGACTACAATTTTAGTTATTTTAAATGAACCAGCAATTGATGCTGGATTAGATCTTGTTTATGCATAAGTCTGAAATAATATTTTATTTCTTTGTCCGGTGGTAATTCTACAAAATTGTAACTAATTCTCGTCCTTATAATTCATTATTATTTCTATTATTTAAATAAAAATTTAAGTCTATTACCATTCAATGTTATATATGTTTTGTAAATTAATAGGCCTACCATTTTATTGTTTTTATTATTTTATTTATTTATTTAACGTCGCATCAACTGCAAGGTCATTAGCGACGACGTTGGGGTGTAACTGAGCGTAATGAGGATGAAATGATTTTTTGTAACGTATGAAAATATGCCGTGCCAGAGTTTTATTTTATTTTTGTTTTTAATTCCGGATAAAAATACCTGTTTATAAACATTAATAATTATAATAATAATAATAATAACAATATGAGAAAAAAAATCTGGTGTGAAACACACACACAACTTTCTCTTGCCAATGCAAATAATTTAAACAATATAACCTAAAATTAGAAATAAACAAAAAACTAACTTCAAAAAACATAATCTTATTTTAATCATGAGTGAAAGACGGAAAATGAAAATCAACCTGTTCGGCTTAAAAATATGGAAAATCACTCTTTCACGCTAACCTAGGCTCTGTAGAGAAAAATGCTATAATTAAAAGTTGTAGATCTTTTAATTTCCTATAAATTTGAATATATACACTTTTGTCGTGAAAAGCATACCAAGACCGAAACCTTAAAAAATCGATTTTTCACACGTTTTCGTGAGAAAACACAGAAAATCGCTAATTACCGCTAAACTAAGCATTGTACAAAAAAATAATTGAAATTAAAGTTGTAGAATTTTAAATTCTCTACAACTTTAATTATATAAATGTTTGCGCTGAAATGCATATTAAAGCCGTAATCTTAAGAAAACAATGTTTTTACGTGAAAACAGCCTCACCAAGAATTTCAGCAAACATGGCGCCTACCCTATCTTGTAGAGAATAAAAAATTGAGTAAACCAGGCGATTTTTAAAAAAATCGTAGGACCAGTTTTTGAGAAAATCGCAAAAAAGTGAAAAATTATACGAGTAAACTACTACCTCCGGTTGACCGATTTTGATGAAAATGTTCGTGTCGGGTCCGGTAGTGGTATGTAACTTAAGTTTCAAGTTTGTACGATGTTCCGTTCTTGAGATATTCTGTTAACACACACACACACACACTTACACACACACACACACACGCGCGCGCGCGCGCGCGCGCACACACACACACACACACACACACACACACACACACAGACCAATCGCTAAAAACATGTTTTTTGGGTTCCGGGGCTCTGAAAACGTGTAGATCCGGTGAAAACTCGATTTCGAAAAATCGACATGGAAACAATACTTTCCTTCCTATAGGCTATTCATATAGGCAAGAGAAAGTAAAAAGTAACACCATCAAACATAAAAAACTTATCAAATCAAGACATTTAAAATTCTGGGTTGAAACTTTTGGTGTTCATCGGGAACTTTTAATTCCCACAGCCATCCATCTTGCTACATTATGTTGAATTTTTGACATGAGTTAACAAGAATTGGTACATGACAATCAATATTGTTTGCTTACATATGAACGGTACAGAGGAAGAAAGAAGAATATCAATTTAATAAAAATTCTCAGGAAACGAATTTTAAGATTTGAACAATAGTAAATATGATTTTAATAAATTGTTTGGACATAATTTTAAGTTAACATAGTAATCATAGTGTTCTTAACATATTGCCAACGAATCAATGTTATTATACTAATCACTTTCTTGTAAATTAAAAAAATTAACCCTAAGTAACTCACTTACCGGTCAAAAAAAGGAATGTCAGTTCCATCCACTTTCCACTTTCTTGATTAAACTAATGGTAAAGATAGATATGTGTTGATAAAATAGGTGACTACATTTTTCATAAACAAGATTTTAATTGTATTTACACCTTTATACTACAGTTATAGTTCCAGGGCTACAAAAATAGTTCTGTTTCTTATCACGTGGTCAGCTATATGACTTAACTATTTAAGAAAAGAAGAGGTATAAATGTAAAAGACACTAGTCAGAGTTATCTCCTCAGAAAGTAATGAATTTCATTATACACCCAGACCTTGTGGTGGATGAAGTGAAGGTGTCATTTGCAGGGTGCGAAGTAGATGCTTTTCAGAGGGCCTGACAAGCTGATAAGCTTAGGCTACTTTTGTACTCAGTGGTTGTAAACCACCGCACTCCTCGTTGTACTTAGTAAAATCTTTAGAGGTTCAAACTAGCCTTTCAGCTGTTGACCTAAACAACAACACTACAGTATGTACAGTGTATCCATTTTCGGGTACCCGAATGAAATGTTAAAATCAATGGATAATATTGTCCTATAGGTGTCATACGATACAGGCATATTTTTCACTCTTAATTGTATAAACCATGCATTTTTGTAATACAGTCGAACTCGCTTATAGCGTCATTGAAGGGACAGTTTAAATTTTACCGTTATATCTGAGTGACGTTATAACAAAGTTAGCTCTTGTGTCAAAGTAAATCTAACTAAACTAAGAATATTTCGTATACATTACTACTAATTTACGTAATGTGCTAAACGTTTTTTATTTGCGATTTTTAAATCGTAATACCCTAATAAAATAGATTAATTACCACTCTGTGTAAGTAGGTAGACGTTATTATGTATTAAAATACGGAAACCAAAATACATATTTGTACGTACATAAACTACATAATGGTACGGTATCTACTTTATTGGAAGAAATCAGTGATTTTCTTTTGAACACCTCGTTCTGCGAAATGAATCCTCTCCGTAATGTCTCTCAGTGTCCGTGAAATCTGAAAAAAAGTTTAAACCGCTAGCATTGCCTCCTGCAATTTTGGCGTGACGGTGTCCTCCTCTTCATCTTCCTCTTGCTCAGTCGCTTCCTCAGTATTAGAGAATTTTCTTAAATGTGGATAGTCTGATGTGAAAGTTAGGTACAGTGCTACCTACTAAGTGTCACATGTCACGTAGAGGGTGCAGTCCCAAAACTGACCTTGACGTAGATCAATCAGTAGTTATAGACACACATATGAACAGCTTAAAATCATTTTAATCCCTTCGCACAAGCAAACACTATTCACAAGTAGACTATTGTACTATATTAGCCTACTGTATACTGTATTTTTCTTTTTCAAACAATTTACTGATAAATTACGGCAAGTTCACAATCGTTGTTCGTGAAGTAAAAAATTATTTCATCGAAAAAATTTTGACGCAATAACCGAGTTAATGACGTTAAAACAGGGGTTTTCAGATAGAAGTTTGACGCAACGCTTAAAAATATGACGTTAAGTCCGAGTTGACGTAAAGTCCGAGGCCGTTAAAACCGGGTTCAACTGTATTAAATAAATAGAAAACAGGCGGGAATAGAAATAAACAAGGGTACTTATCATGTGTGACACTATGACTATCTCCCTTGTTAGCATGTGACGCATGGACATTCCTCTTTCTTTGCCTGTATAGAAAATGTTACTGTTTATTTCATGATTATTCTTCTTATTGACCGTTATGAATACTGCATTTTATAGTTCCTAATATCAGCTACCTGATGATGTTATAAACAAATTTAATTTTTTTTTTTTTTGACATTCCTCCTTCTTCCCCTGTAACGTTCATATGTTTGTCACCTTTTCATCATACAAAATCACTCGCATAACCACTGTTACGTAACAATTCAAAGTGAATTTTCACCAGTTGACTGACAGGAGACCAAGGTCGAAAGTAAACAAAACGTAAAAATAAAGACGTAGGTCTTGTTAAAACATGTATATCGTTGCTAAAAACTTTAACAGTAGCATGCCTTACATAAAATACTGACAGTATTGATCTACACCGGCAGTAGACCCGTTATATTTCAACAACATAAAAAAATCAGCTTCAAAGAAAACTGATTAGTACATTCATGACTACAAAACCAATCTGATAGCTTTTATGATCTACATATATTCATATTTCTTTCGGTTTTATGTAGAAATTAAATTTACAACAAATTTAATAAATAATTTAATCTCACCTTCTAGTCCCGGCTACTTCTACGACTTTACATCTACTTCGACACCACCAACAGGACGCTAATGTCCAGTAGGATGAAGCAGCACTTCTCGCCCACCCTTCCTCCGGATACAGCAACACCTGTTGTGCGAACAAATTGGTTAGTACTTTATTTAGGTAGACTATTTTCATACAGATTTTATTTCTTTAATGATATCGTAACATCACATATTCTTAATATCGATTTATAAAACTTTTACAGGTATTAGCACAGTCCGTTGTGCATTTACAGTAATTTAAGTAACAGTAACTGAATAAGCAATAAATATGTAAGTAAGCAGTACGAAAGTTTTGCAGTTGTCGGATCAAGTGGCCAGGCGGCTGCAGTCTCCTTGCCGAGAGAGTATGATTAACTTTGAGAGAGTATGGTTAACTGAACCCCCACTATCAAAGTACACCGGTAACCACTGTCTAGCATTCAAATCCGTATAAAAGTAACTACCTTTATTAGGATTTGAACCAAGAACGCCTGTCTCCGAAAATCAGCTGTAAAATTTAGTAGTTAATTTCTTATAGACGATTTAGTAAAAACATAAAAAAAACAGCACATCGTGTTGTGTTAATAATATCGTAACTGAAAGATCTATGACACATAAAAGACTAACAGATGGTAACTCGCATAAAAAGGAAAACAACAGAAAAATATGAAATAATGTACGAATTGATTTGGAAAAACAAGAATCAAAAAGTATATCTAAATTTTTTATTAACTTTATTTTTATGTTTTGATCGACTTTCATTAAACATTTAAAAGTATTAATTATGCAGGTGCCAAGGGAAACAAGTGAACGGTACGTAAAATTTAAGTTTATCACGTACCCGTTCAGTCTACCGTAAAGACAGACGTCGAACTTGGAACTGGAAAGAAACAAACTCATCATGGTTCGTTCTGATTGTAAAATCGTTAGACACAAGAAATTTTTCATATTATTTTTAACGTGTTTGATGTAAGATACACTGACATGTCATGAGATTTATCAATAATTTATACGGTTGATTTTCATTCGTTTATGAGATAATTTAAGAAAAGTTTTTCCTGCGATGAGGGAATAACTCTCTCGCTACATCATGAAAAAAAAATGTGTAATCTCATGTGATTTCCGTGCGCTCGAGATCACAACTTAGCGATTGTGCTGAAAGCATTCATCCCCAAGCTGGATAAAAATATTAATGGTACCGCTTCCCTCACAAATAAATCTTTTGCTCTTTTTATGAAATGTACGTATTAAATTTGACAAAACTGACATCATGACGTACTAATCTTGCTTTGTCATATAAACAAATGATTAAATTCATCCCAGGAAATTGGAATTCTATAATATTAAATGGAAATATAACTTAAAATTTCAAAACTTACTTTCAAAAATTAAGGCCGCCTCCATGGCGTAGCGGTTAGCACGTTAGTCTACCAAGTGGAAGGTTTCGAGTTTGATTCCCGGCAAGGGTCTGGAAATTATTACGTATGAACCCATTATTTCATACCCCAAAGTTGTTACTAAAGACCAAAATGTTGAAAATCTGGTGTGAAACACTCACAGGACTTTCTCTTTCCCATGTAAATAATAAACCATATAACTTGTGTTTAATCATGAGTAACCAATGAACAATGAAAAATTTAACCTAATTTTAATAATGAGTGAATGACGCAAAGTTAAAATCGACCTGTGTTCGACTTAAAAATACGGAAATCAGTAATTGCCTCTAAACTAGGTTCTATAGAAAAAATGAATAAAATAAAAGTTTTAGGTTGTTTAATTTACTATACTATAAATTTTAAAAAATCGTATGAGCCGTTTTTGAGAAAATCGCAATAAAGTGAAAAATGACACGCATAAACTACTACTTCCGGTTGACCGATTTTGATGAAAATATTCGTGTCGGGTCCCGGTAGTGGTGTCTAACTTAAGTTTCAAGTTTCAAGTTCGTACGATGTTCCGTTTTTGAGATATTCTATTCACACACACGCACGCACGCACGCGCGCGCTCGCGCGCGCACACACACACACACACACACAGAACAATCGCTAAAAACATGTTTTTTGGGTTCAGGGGATCTGCAAACGTGTAGATCCGGTGAAAACTCGATTTTTATAAATTGACATGAAAAAATATAGAATATAGAATACATAGGAATATATTCATAAAGGCAAGAGAAAGAAAAAATAAATTAAAAATAAATGAATTATCATACTTGTACATGTTGGTTTGTGGTGTCGTTAATAATATTTATATTTATTATTATCATTAAATTATTATCATTTAACGTTGGAAATTGTAATCGTATTTGATTAGTATTTTACTGGTAGATTATCCTAATACAAATTATACCACTGGGGTTTGAAATTGCGGAATGCAATGAAGTGGAGCTCTCCAGGGCAGCTTATCAGCGAAACAAACCCCCTGCCTGTTTCTGAATACAACAAACGTACCCCCTTGTAGTTATACAACGTAGGTACAACCTGTACCTAAATTAGAGCAATCTCCGAAATCGCCTCAAGCCTTGCAATCCCAGAATTGTAATGAGAGAAAAGAGGAAGGGGGAAGAGAATATCCTTGTAAAAGGTATATCGCAAATTTATCTAGTGTTTATTGCACCCTATATATCAGTGATTTGTATTGCTTACTTAGACATAAGATCTAATAAGGAAACCACTTAAAGGCAAACTTTGATTAATGTAAATTTTTGCCAATTTTAAAACAATGATCTAGAATCAAAGTAACTATGATTTATGTGCAAAGATAAAAATGGCGTAGATAAAAATTTTGTTCGGGGTATCGGTTTTGATATATAGTACCAATATTTTTTTTTCTCACAGTGCTTACAAAATTAAAACCCTTCGTCTTTTCAAATGAAATTTCAACTCATAATTTCTACCCAGTATTTTTTCCCCTGTATAGGGCCAGTTTTAGACCACGTGAGGTGACTTTAGATACTTCTGAAAGGTCATTTGTGAGCTCACATTCTTATCATTCGTTCAATGTAGGACTTTCTTCGTTCTTCTGTCCACCCGGTGTTCCGTTTTTACTCTTCATAGAAGCCCTTAAAATCCGTAATTAGTTGTCTGGATTTGTTTTGATTCATTAAGTTTTCTCCGTTTATTTCGGGTTTTCAGTATCCTTTCTGACTTCTTTAAACCATTTATCTGACATTATCCGACAGTTTAGGTCTACTGTTTAGTGTCTTAAAATTTTTTTTTGCGAACCGGTTGTCATCCATTCCCTTTCGGACCTTACCGGTCACCCCTAGCAAAATCAATTCCCAGTTTTGATCACTCGAAACTGTTTTCGGTGCAGGAGAACGAGCCCCTTCCACATACTATACAGTGGTGGGTGTTTTTATGCATGACCTAAAGAGCCCAGCGCAGCCGAACCGTAACTACCACAAGGGGTGATTTTACTATGATCTGAGTTAATAACTAATATTAAAGAAGTTTGTTAAGTGACGAACGTTTAAATTATTTTAGTTAGATATTTAGTTTAACTTGGTAGGTTTTTTGCTATTGGTAAAATTTACTAATCTTCATAATAATTTTTCTTTTTATTATATTTTGGGATGTCTGGACACCCTAGACCACCCTTATCTAAGCCTTTTGCAAAGAAAACATCAACGTTTAAAGTAACCGAGGACAATATTTACGCACGTCTGTATTTATATAAATGAGAAACACCTCACTGACTAATTCATTAACTCAACCATTATTGATGATTCCCGATTACTGAAAGAACCTCAAATTTGATCATTTATTTCTTATGAGTTCAGCAAAAAATCTAAAGCGTGGAGTGAAATCGGGAAAATCAATAATCCAGTTTATTTTATGCACTCCTCTGCTCTGAGGCGAGCAATAAGCAACTTAAAATATTAGCAACTACCCACATTACGCGTGATCAGCTGACACATTAACAAACTCTACTGGGATCCTTTTCAAACTCAAGTCTACTCCAAGTCAATATTGCAAAAACCACAGATCAAGTGTGTGGTTGACAATAGTGTACAGATCCCGAAAACAAACAAAAAATATATTTATATTTGAGTTAAATATAGGTTTCTTGTACTGAAGAGTTATTTTTTCTGATTGATGTTAAGGTGTTCAAAACTGGCTAGTATGAGTCTGTATTGAAATTTTCCCTTATCAAAAACGTAATCAAGTAGCAACTTTATCAAACTTTTCAGATCAAACACACCACAAAAAGTAATAAGTAAGTTTAATACCAAAACTATAAATCAACCGAATTATCCGATTTTACTGGAAATATAATATCTGATTTGGATACCCTGATTATTTTTGGGTGTAAACTCTTGAAGAACCGAGTAAAGGTTTTCAGATTCCTTCAAAAGACACAAATTTTTGTGATGCGGTTTATTCAGTCATGCCTGGTGCTCCTAAGAAGTTTTCATTTCAAAATATTGTTCGATATTTTTATTTATTTATTCTTTAACCACGAGTAAATTCATTTATTCACTATAGTTTATACATTATTTACTATTTTTTCTGGTCAACTTATACAACTTTAAGTGATAATAATTGTTAAAAATTATTACTTGTCTATTTATTTCCAGCGATTTTCTAATTCTCCTTGTTACAGTACCTTAGTAAACGCATATGTTACAAACCACACGAAAGAATTATAATTAAATTTTCTATTCCCCTTAAAACAAATATTTTTAGTTATTTTTAGGTCCACGAAATGGCAAAGTTTCATGCTTCGTGAATATGTACTTCACGGTTTACAGCTTAACGCTCTCTTGACTCGCATTGTTCTGGGTGTTAATTCATGAACGTATTGTTTGTTCAGAAACAAAAATATTTTATAAAAGTCATTGTGTATAATAAATTTATTATGTCTGTAATTACTCATTATTAATTAATAATTTTAACGTTCCATACGATTTGTTTTTTTCAGTTTATCTAAGTTGTATCAAGAGCTTGGTCATTAATAACTAATGAACTTTTGATCTTATGGCGGTGGGTTTTAACGTTTTAAAATGCCTAGAGCCTATCGGTTAATCGAACCCAGGACACTTTGTAGACTATTACACTAATCACTACGCCACGGAGACAGCAATCGTCAATCTTAATGTTACGTATAATTTTGTAATAATGATAAGTTTAAATGTGTGTAACGCGTAACAATAAATCAATAATTTCCCGTTTCTGTAGTGGTTTGCCTGCTAGACTATAAAGCGAAGGTTCTGGTTACAATAAACTTTTTTTATAAAACAGGTAAGTAATTTCCTGGTTGAAAATAATTTTCTGCTAGGGTCTGAAAATTTCAACAGGTTAAAAATCAGTAGTTGTCCCTAATGACCAAGCTGGTAATTCAAATTTAAATAAGTAAAAGAAGTTAATAATTTTCAAACGTCACACATCTTCTCGTTATAACACACAACTCGCACCCTCATTAAATACCTTTAATTTATCTAGAATGATAACTATAGTGCCCGCCACGAAAAAAGTCCGTTGTATTTGGAGAGCTCTATTTCAAAAACGAACGACGGAAATATTTCAACGCTACACCAAATTAAAGCTTGTTCTTTTCTACGTTGATTCGTTTGACTTCAATTGAAGGGGTCGTTAGAAGAAAGTGCTAACCCACAAAATTTCCAGCATGATTTTTCTTAAATATTCTGTAAAAAAAATTGTTCAGCAAGTTTTAAACAGGACGCTGTATTTACGATCTTAAGAACCTAGATAAACAGAAAATAATAAATGTTTAAGAAAAATTTTAAAACATGGTTTGGAGATTTCAGTAAACTTTTAAAATGACATTGCGTAAAATTGTGTTGATGGGGATTAGCACTGTCTTCTCCCGACCCCTTCAATTTTTTTCTTTAATTTGTTTGAGATATAGCGATTTACGCATAAAAAGTACCCAGTTGTCCGGTTTTCTGTTAGTGTACATTTTAAACGTCAGTTACTTCACTCAGGCTTTATAAAAATAAACGGGCTTTAGGTATATTAAAGATCAGAGTTTTGTTCACAATGAAAATGTTTTTAAAAGTAAAATCCGATGCTCCGTGTTAATTTGGCGACCATTTAATAAAAAGTGCTATTTTGGGCTCCACGTAAAGATTAGGAAATGGTGCAATTACTAACTAAAAGACGCAACTACGACTAAAAGATGCAATTTTTAAATAGTATTGTATCAAGAATAGACGTTTGAATTTAAAATTACAAATAAAACAGAAATAGGGCTTGTGATTTAAATATAAAATTATATTAGATTGGTTGAGGGGCAACTGGTCTTCACAGCTGACTTCTTTCGTGGCGTGCACTATAACATGAAAGACGCACGTACAAAACAAAAGAAAAAACTGTATTAAGATTTTTTAAACTGTACTGGATAACTGACTGAAATGCACAAACTAATCACAGAGAACCGGCAAGTGAATCCAATATTTTAATCCCCCAAAGATTTCTATCAAATACACTTTTAGCTGGTTTGAATGAACCTGGTGCATATCAAACAGTCAAACAGTACATACATAATTTAAAGATACCCACGGATAAAGGGGAAATTTTCCCATAACGGGCAGGTGGAGTATTAAATTAATTGCACACGATCTGTTGGTTTCAGGGCTACAAAAAATCGTTCTGTTTCTTATCACATAGTCAGCCAATTATATGACTGAACTATTTAAAACAAAGAAATAGAGGTTTTGAAGATACTAGTCACAGTTATCTCCTCTGAGAGTAATAAATTTCATTATACAGCCAGACCCTGTAGTGAATGAAGTGAAGTTGTCATTTGCTGGGTGGGAAGTTGGTGCTTTTCGGAGGGCCTGGCATGATGATAAGCATACTCTTTCAACTCAGTGAGGAAGGCAATAGTAAATCACCTCACTCCTCGTTTTTACTTAGTAAAACCTCTAGAAGTTCAAACCAGCCTTTCGGCTGTTGACCTCAACAACAAAAGAGGAAATACGTACACACGTAAAAAAAAGTGTCACACCAGACAAGAACATTGAACAAGAACAATGAAGTGAAGTTTTCATTTGCAGGGTGGAAAGTTGGTGCTTTTCGGAGGGCCTGGCATGCTGATAAGCATACTCTTTCAGCTCAGTGAGGAAGGCAATAGTAAACCAACTCACTCCTCGATTTTACTTAGTAAAACCTCTAGAAGTTCAAACCAGCCTTTTGGCTGTTCACCTCATCAACAAAAGAGGAAATACGAACACTTGTAAAAAAAAGTGTCACACCAGACAAGAACATTGTCCTAATCATCTAGCCATCAAAGTAGGTATGTGATAAAGCACCTTAAACAGAAGACAAATACCACTTTTCTAACTACTTTTCCGACAATGAGTTTGTTGTTTTGGTCAACAGCCGAAAGGCTGGTTTGAACCTTCAGAGGTTTTACTAAGTAAAAACGAGGAGTGAGGTGGTTTACTATTGCCTTCCTCATTGATTTGAAAGAGTATGCTAATCAGCATGCCAGGCCCTCTGAAAAGCATCCTTTTTCAACCCTGCAAATGACACCTTCAATTCATTCACCACAGGGTCTGACTGTTCAGTGAAATTCATTACTCTCAGAGGAAATAACTCTGACTAGTGTCTTTTACACCTCTACCTCTTCTGTTCTTAAATAGTTCAGTCATATAACTGGCTGACCATTTGATAAGAAACAGAACTATTTTTTGTAGCCCTGGAACCAACAGATAGAGTGCAATTAATTTAACACTCCACCTGCCCGTTATTGGCATACAATGAGTTTATAAAAATAAAATAAAAATTATATTACGTATAGAGAAAAAGCATCAATGAATGATTTCTCTAACCAGGACTGAACCAAAATCAATTGACCAAATCAACTGTTTGATGGCCGTAAGACAGATGGCTATTTACGAGTAATAGTGAACAAAAACATTTTTTAAATATTTATTTTTAAATAGTTTTAATGTAATTTCATAGTTACTTCCATTAGGTTAATGAAAAAAATTTTAAATGTTATATCATTCTATTATATTTAAACTTTATATTCTTTACAATAAAATATCATTCTATTCGTAACATAATAATAAGGTTTTCTAGAAATATAAAACTCGGAAAAGATATTTCCAATAATGTAGGTTGCAGTAAAAATCGAGATGCTTAAATGAAAACGCTCTAAGCAGATTTGACCGGAAAAGTATTCTACTGAAAGAAAAGTACTGGAAAAAATAGCTTTGACCAGTAACAATCGTGTGTATTCTGTTTCTCTTCTTTTACTGCTGTTTGTTGTCTCTTGCCTGTGGTAGAGTTTTATTGTTTCCGCCTCCTTTTTTCTTCTACGAGTAGTTTTTAGAAAATGTTACTCTGGAAAACTGCATTGAATAAGATTTTCCACTACTACTTACTTAACGTTGTTTTTATCTAATCCAAATAAAACCGCTCATATTAAAAGTTAAATACAGTATAATAAAAATAATAAAAACAGACGAATATAAAAAAAATCCACATCGCATTATCAAATCCATGCCTTTAACAACTCATGTTCCGACTAATCTCAGATATATTTAATCAATTCTGATGCGATCATTTAGTCTGAATTTAGAATAATTTTGACATAAAGACTAAATTTACAAAAGTTAAAAAACGATTATTGAAATAAAGCCTAACCTAATACAAACTGTATTGTATTATTATGTGGTGGTAAAATAAACTCCAGTAAGCCTATACTAAACTTGGTCATCTCTGTGGTGCAGTGATTATGTGCTTTATTACAGAACGGAAATTCTCAGGTTTGATTCCTGTCTAAGAACTGAAATTTTTAAATGTAATACCCACCGTTAGTTTACCTCAACCTATAATCATCACTAATGACTACCATGTCCATTCTACTTAAAAAAAATATACTGAACTAACAGCAAGCTTATTAGATTAGTTCATACTGAAACAAATTCTAATTTACTAAATTTGTTACGTCTGTTTGTCAATATAATCACAATGCCGATTACCTAGTTACTTTGTTGTTGTTTAGGTCATCAGCCAAAAGGCTGGTTTGTTGAGCTTATAGAGGCTTTACTAAGTAAAACGAGAAGTGAGATGGTTTACATTGCCTTCCTCAACGAGTAGAAAAGTATGCTTATCAGGAAACCGCAAGCCCTCTGAAAAACTTTCCACTCTGAAAATTACACCTTCACTTCATTCACAACAGGGTCTGGCTGTATAATGAAATGCTTTACTCTCAGAGGAGATATCTCTGACTAGTGTCTTTTACACCTCTATCTTTTCTATTCTTAAATTCTTCAGTCATATACGAGACTCGTAATTGGTTGATAATGTGATAAGAAACAGAACTATTTTTTGTAGCCCTGGAACTACCAGATCGAGTGTAAATAATTTAACACTCCACCTGCCTGTTATGGCCAAGTAGTTACTTTATGGAAAAAATAACCAACTATAAACGAAGATCCTGTAAAGTTACACTAAATAAATTTGTTTATTTATTTGGTTTCCTATTTAGATAATATCTAAATGGGTTCTTCAGGTACGCTTAGTTTTGATAAAATACGTACAAGATGACATTAATGTAGATAAGGTAAGATTAAGTTCGATTCATATATATTATTAATCAAAATTATAATTCAACAAATAATGGACTAGATCATTTGTTCATTAACAAATAGTCTTGAAACTATGGATATAATTCATGAACTCCATTACATAAGCTGAATGTGAAGTATCCCCAGATTTTATAGTATTTTGACTAAATAGCAAAAATATGTTATCAGTGTGCCTAAAACTTTACTACTCAATTTCAAAAACAACAAATTTGAATATTAAATCAGATACAGTTTATTTTCCATACCAGGAAAATTATAAACAAAAAATTAAATATCTTCAATCAGTAATCACCCAAATTGGTCACTCTGAAAATTATGTTTCATTTTACAAAAACAGCATAAAATTAACTGCATTCCATCCATTTTTCATGAATTTAGACATTTGAAAACCATTGAGATTTCGTTTTTCTCTTTTTTACTTTCTCTTGCCTATATGAATATATAGGAAGGAAAGCTATTGTTTTCATGTCAATTTTTCGAAATCGAGTTTTCACCGGATCTACACGTTTTCAGACTCCGTAAATCCAAAAAAAACATGTTTTTAGCGATTGGTCTGTGTGTGTGTGTGTGTCTGTGTGTGAACAGAATATCTCAAGAACGGAACATCGTACAAACTTGAAACTTGAAACTTAAGTTACATACCACTGCCGGACCCGACACGAACATTTTCATCAAAATCGGTCAACCGGAAGTAGTAGTTTATTCGTGTAATTTTTCATTTTTTGCAATTTTCTCAAAAACTGGTCCTACGATTTTTTTTAAAATCGCCTGGTTTACTTAATTTTTTATGCTCTACAAGATAGGGTAGGCGCCATGTTTGCTGAAATTCTTGGTGAGGCTGTTTCTACGTAAAAACATTGTTTTTTAAAGATTGCGGCTTTAATATGCATTTTAGCGCAGAAAGTTACATAATAAAAAGTGTAGACAATTTAAAATCCTACAACTTTTATTTGAAACATTTTTTTTATAATGCTTAGTTTAGCGGTAATTATTGATTTTCTGTTTTTTCAGAGTCTAGTTTAGCGTGAAAGAGTTATTTTCTGTATTTTTAAGCCTAAGCGAAGTTGATTTGAATTTTGCGTCTTTCACTCATGATTAAAATAAGGTTATATTTTTGAGGTTAGTTTTTTTGTTTATTTCTAAGGTTTTATTACTAATGTTAAGTTATATTGTTAATTATTTGCATTGGCAAGAGAAATTTGTGTGAGTGTTTCACACCAGATTTTTCACTTAAGCCAACCGATTGGAAGATTAGTTTATTTAAAACAAGATTACGTAATTATCAAATTAAAATAAATATAATGCTTCAAAAATCAGTAATTATGTTACATGAAGGCTTTTGTTTATGTAATTTGATAGTACTTAACGAAGTTTTTTATGTTTTATATACAAATGTTGCTGCACAAAAGAACACGAAAATTAGTTTTTACTAAACATCTGATAAGCCTTGAGTTTAATCCAATTCCATTTCCTAAAACTAATTAATTTTCCAAAAGGAAACAACAAGACCGAAAGAATTACATATAGATTGAAAAGAATACTTTATCTTTAAAGCATTCTTGTTTACAAAAGAGAGTGCTCTAAAGTTGTGTTCTTCCCAATACTCTTATCTCTTTAATCCTAAGCAATCTTTTTTGGTCAAATATACTTAATTATTTTTGTAATTTAACCATGAACGCAGCTTTTGTGTTAAATTTCCTTTTGGAACATTATTAGTAACAAAACAGTTAAAATATCAGCAAAATTGTATTTTATACTTTTAGAATCGTAATTTTTACTTTCTCTTGCCTGTATGAATATATGGGAAGGAAAGTATTGTTTTCATGTCGATTTTAACAAATACACTCTTCACCGGATATACACGTAAACAGACCCCCTCAACCCAAAAAACATGTTTTTAGCGATTGGTCTGTGTGTATCTCTGTGTGTGTGTGTGTGTGTGTGTGTGTGTGTGTGTGTGTGTGTGTGTGTGTGTGTGTGTGTGTGTGTGTGTGTGTGTGTGTGTGTGTGTGTGTGTGTGTATGTGTGTGTGTGTGTGTGTGTGTGTGTGTGCGCGCGTGTGTGTGTGTGTGAGTGTGTGAACAGAATATCTCAAGAACGGAACATCGTACGAACTTGAAACTTAAACTGCATACCACTACCGGACCCGACACGACTATTTTCATCAAAATCGGTCAACCAGAAGTAAGTAAGTAAGTTTATTCGTGTAATTTTTCACTTTTTGTGATTTTCTCAAAAACTGGTCCTACAATTTTTTTAAAAATCGCCTCATTTACTACATTTTTTATCCTCTACAAGATAGGGTAGGCGCAATATCTGCTGAAATTCTTGGTAAGGCTGTTTTCACGTAAAGAAATGGTTTCTTTAAGATTGTTACGTTAATATGCATTTTAGCGCAAAATAGTAGGCTATACAGCAAAAGTTGTAGAGAATTTAAAATCCTTCAACTTTTTTTTCAAACATTTTTTGTATAACGCTTAGTTTAGCGGTAATTAGCAATTTTTTGTTTTTTCTCACGAAAACGTGTGATAAATATATTTTTTAAAGATTTCGGCCTTAGTATGCATTTTACGACAAAAATGTAGCTATATAATAAAATTTATAGGAAATTAAAAGATCTACAACTTTTTTTTGTATCATTTTTTGTACAGTGCCTAGTTTAGCGTGAAAGAGCGATTTTCCGTATTTTTAAGGAAAACTGAGATCGATTTTCATTTTGCGTCTTGCATATATATGATTAAAATTAGGTTATGTTTGTTGAGGTTAGTTTTTTGTCTATTTCTAATGTTTTATTACTAATGTTAAGTTTATTGTTAATAATTTGCATTGGCAAGAGAAAGTTGTGTGAGTGTTTCACACCAGATTTTTTTTTTTTAATTGCAGCAATATCAACAATTTATTTTAAAACAGAATTATGAGTAAATGGGTTCTGCTTTTAACGTATCACGAGCGATGAAAACCCTTCCAATGGAGTATCTACTCGATCATTTAATGTATTGTCTTGTTACTTTAAAATAACTCCGTAGAATGTCTTTGTTTCACTTAGCGAGTGTAGTTTGAATTGTCTAAGAGTGAAATGGTGAGATAATTTTCGTGTGGTTTGAGTTTCCTTTAGTATTTTGTACTGAATGTGTTGATTTGTTAAATTGTAGGAACGTTCAAATCTCTGTGTAGGTAGTATTATTTGTCACGTGCCAAAATGATGCTGTGATTATTCTGAGTAATTATGACTGGAAACTTTATAGGATTCCAATAGTTTGCTTGCTGAACCCTATAATTGGATCCTATACGTCCAAATTGGTTTAAGAGCTAATTTTTGTAGGTCTACTTTAAAATTGATTATTTAGACTTAATGTCGTTCGTTTATCTGGTATCCCTTAAAACTATTTTAATTTTTGTCCAGCTGTTTCCTGTTGTTCTATACGTGTTTTCCAATTCAGGCGTTTCACCACGACGTACACTAAGGTACTTTAGCGGAATTTGCTTAAAGTAGCTGCGTGCTGTTAATGTAAACTGGCGAAATGTGTCTTTTTAGTGTTGGTTTTGTTCATTTATCTTTATTTGCCATCTATTTTGCCAGTCATGTACTTAAGCGAGATGTTGTTGCAGATGCTCAGATCCAGTATCTGGATCAGTATGATTGATTAAATGGCAGTATCGTCGGCAAAATTAGCTGTTGTAGTGTGCGTGTCAATAGGTAAATCGGCTGTGTACAAAAAAGGAGCAAGACCATTACCCTGTTGACCTCTTTTGTAAATGGGATGTAAATTTGTTTTCTCTGTTTGGAACGTAACCGAAAAGTATCTGTCGGTCGAATAAGGTTTTAACAATGAAAATAGAAAATTAGGAATATTTTATTTCAATTTAATTAGTAAACTGATATACCACACATTATCGAGCGCTTGTACAAAACAAGAAGGGCTGCTGTACAAAAACGTCTTTTCTTCCAGAGCTCTGTTAATGTTTTAACTCGTTAACAACTCGATTAACTTGTTTTACTGTACAATAGCCAGCTTTGAACCCTTTGTTTATTTTAAAATTTTCTTATACTTAAATGCTTTAAATTTTATAAAATTTACTTTTATTACCTAGTATCTGAACTCAAATTCCAGGCTGATTTTTTTTTGAAATTTGTCAGTTTGTTTACTGCTGTCTATTACGTCTTCCTCGGTCTTTAGTAAAACATTGAAAAGGATTTTGTCTTCTAGCGGTTGTCTGAAGTAGGTCCGGTCAGTAGTTTTATTGTTTAATAGGGGATAAAAAGGTGTTGATGTTAGTGTAGTGTTTACTGTTAGTGTAACCGCTGAAAGATCGGAGGCGAGGTCAAAACAAGATTCAATATTCGTGTAACAAGATGGTAAAGAATTGTAAAAAAGATGTCAAGAATATCTGGTACAAGATTTACATCCGTCGACCAGTAAGTTGGCTCAAATGTTGACAAAAATTGTAGTTGAGATTTGCTAATATAATTCTAAGAAATTTAAAAAGGAAAGTTTTGGACATGATCTCCAGCTAGCGGCTGGTAAATTTTCTCATTGTACTAAAATTTTAATACCAATGCACCCGCTAAAGATCAATATGTTTTATACTACATTAAATAAATTGTATGTGTAATTGCAAAAGCTCTTACTAGCTGACTGGCTCGTCACTAATTTTCTAACTTCCCAACAACACTAACAGCTGAAATTTAAAATATTTGTTCCTTAAGTGATCAGAAGAAAAAAAACCATTTACAATTCGATTACTCGCGCCTAAAAGATTCTAAAAATAAGGGCAACTACCTTAAAACAATGTTTAATAACTCTGTACCTTTCCTAAAAGTTACAGTTTTGAAAATTAGCACTAGAATCTCCGACTAATAACCCGAAAAATAGAGTATTTTATTTTCTGCTACTTTTTTCTTAGGGGTAGGAAGGGGTTCACCGTTAAGAAATGACCTTCTTCTTACACTATCTATAGTTCTGGAAATGTGCATGCGCATTTTGCAAGAATATCTGCAAAAGGAGTGTGAAATCCGGGATAATTAAGGAGAGCAGTAACTGTTCATTTAATGTAGTCTTCATGTGCGCATAGTGTGGGTGCAATTGCTAGTTACCAAATAAATAATATTTTATTTACGACTGCAGAAATCAATCATCACCACGTAGAAAGTGGTTGAAGTGTGAGAGGGCACAATGATTTTAAGCATAATATAAAAGAGGAACTCATATAAAAATTTACGACTTCGTGTCGAGTATTTACGGAGTAACTGTTTCCAGTGAATGAATGTAAACCTCACTTTTTGTTTACTTATAAACGTGTTACTTGTTAAAATTTCTTTAAAACAAAAATTAATCAACCTGCACGTACGTGAATTGTGTAAAGTTAAATTCATTACTTCCATTTACTGCATTCAATTATAAATAACTATGGATGAATTATTAAAATTATGAGTTCTTTACCATAAATATAAATCAACCAGCAATTTATGAATCTTCCACGCAATCGTAAATCAAGAATGAAATTTTTTTCAACATTCCATGCTCAACAAATCTTGAATGCACGCGATTTACTCATAACCGATGAGAATTTAAAACATTGTAACAATACCAAAAGGGAATAGCTCAAAGCAGTACTAACGTCGATGACCGAATTCTTTTAACTACAACCCAATATTTTTTTTTAAGACACTCGTAAGTACCAAATAAAATAGTCTGTATACTGAATGAAAGCAAATGAAATAAATCAATCAATAAACTTTACCTTTTTACTTTCTCTAGCCTATATGAATATATAGGAAGGAAAGTATTGTTTTCATGTCGATTTTTCGGAATCGAGTTTTCACCGGATCTATACGTTTTCAGACCCCCTGAACCCAAAAAACATGTTTTTAGCGATTGGTCTGTGTGTGTGTGTGTGTGTGTGCGCGCGCGTGTGTGTGCGCGCGCGTGTGTGTGCGTGTGTGCGTGTGTGCGTGTGCGCACGCGTGTGTGCGTGAGTGCGCGTGTGTGTGTGTGTGTGTGTGTGTGTGTGTGTGTGTGTGTGTGTGTGTGTGTGTGTGTGTGTGTGTGTGTGTGTGTGTGTGTGAACAGAATATCTCAAGAACGGAACATCGTATGAACTTGAAATTTGAAACTTACGTTACATACCACTACCGGACCCGACACGAACATTTTCATCAAAATCGGTCAACCGGAAGTAGTAGTTTATTCGTGTAATTTTTCACTTTTTTGCGATTTTCTCAAAAACTGGTCCTACGATTTTTTTTTAAATCGCCTGGTTTACTTAATTTTTTATGCTCTACAAGATAGGGTAGGCGCCATGTTTGCTGAAATTCTTGGTGAGGCTTTTTTCACGTAAAGAAATTGTTTTTTTAAGATTACAGCTTAAATATGAATTTTAGCGCAAAAGTTTATATAATAAAAAATGTAGAAAATTTAAAATCCTACGACTATTATTTCAAACATTTTTTGTATAACGCTTAGTTTAGCAGTAATTAGCAATTTTCTGTTTTGTTTTCTCACGAAAACGTGTGAAAAATTGATTTTTTTTAGATTTCGGCCTTGGTATGCATTTCACGAAAAAAAGTGTATATAATCACATTTATAGAAAATTAAAAGATCTACAATATTTATATAAAGCATTTTTCTCTACAGAGCCTAGTTTAGTGTGAAAGAGTGAATTTCCGTATTTTTAAGCCTGAGTTCGATTTTCATTTTGCGTCTTTCAGTCATGATTAAAATAAGGTTATATTTTTAGAGGTTAATTTTTTTTTTATTTCTAATGTTTTATTAATAATGTTAGTTTTATTGTTAATTATTTGCATTGGCAAGAGAAAGTTGTGTGAGTGTTTCACACCAGATTTTTAAATTTGTTTGTACATTAAGCGTCTCATCAACGATTACCATTCAATTAGACCAAAGTTGTGAAATCTTTACTCTAATAATACCCACTCACCTTAGTATCAAAAATAGAATAGCAAAAATGTTTAATTTTATTAAAAGTCCAATAACAAAAATATCCATTTCTATTATAAATATATAAATGTCCAGTAACTAAAATATCCGCCGTCATTATTTTGTCGAAATAACTTTTTATTAACAAATATATTTTCTATTTTTCTTTTTCTTGTGGGTCAGCATGCATCTTCATTGTGGTAGGAAAGAGCACTTAGATATTGCTTTATATTATATTATTATTATTATTATATTCATTGTACCGACAAACAATCTCTTCAATTCGTCTTTAATTTGTGAAGTATTTCTTATTGATCGGGTGCCTTACATTTCCATGACCATTTTCAATTTGGATTATTGTATTCTCTGCATAATTTTGCGTCTTTACTACATTATCTAAAAAAAATCCAAATGATTATATGGTGTCCAAAAATCATTTGTTTAAATTTTTAACGGAAACCTTCAACTACGTTGTTCGTTATATGGCCCCCAGTAATATTATATCGTAAGAATTCCACAAAGGTGGTGGGAATCGTGCTGGTGTGGCTTAGCATTGGCCAGTCACAAATGTATGAGAAATGTAGTAGAATACATTGCTCATACATTTATGTGACATTCTGACAAGTGGACATTTTTCTACATTGGACATTATAACTTGTGACTTTAATTGATTGGACTTTTTCTTCTGGACATTTTGTTTTAAACCTTCTGTACCTTGGGCATTGTGCTCTAGACTAATTGACCTGAAAGCCTCATCAACTACTAAGTTATTAGCAAACACCTAGCCGGCCCGTAGTGTGTGTAGGTCAGTTCAACTGGCTTCTACGCTACGAGTCCCGGGTTCAATTTTCCGTCAAGTAAGGTATTTTTTTCACCACTCATTTTCATCTTTTACTTTTCATCATATGCATTAACAGTAAATTTGCAAAACAGTTGGAGTTACAACCCAATGGAATTAACAAAATCTACAAATACGATGGAAAAACTTTCTTGATCTTCCCCAAGAATCGAGCCTAGGACCTTCGCCTTTCCAGTAAAGCACCTTGTTTACTGAGCCACATATCAGAACTCTCATCCAACGATTTTCTCAATTGATGCAAAAATAGGATTTTTCATGAAAAACCCAGTTACATAGAAACCAGGGCCCAGTCATCCCAATGGAAGATGCCTGAAGACCCAATTTTGAAAAAAAATTAGACTTAGTTAATAGAGTTAGTTAGAATGGTTAGACTTAGTTAATATTTTTCTTAAATATTCTGTAAAAATAAAATGTTCAGCACGTTTTAAACAGGATGCTATATTTACGATCTTAAGAACATAGATTAACAGAAAAATAAATGTTTAACAAAAAATTTAAAACATTTTTCAATTTCAGTAAGTCCAATCAAATCTGAAGGTTCTTTTCATTGTTTTTTTTTTTTTTTTTTTTTTTTTGGCATTCCAATGATTTAGTGCATCATGAGTTCCTACTACGTGGTTGTTCGTTCAATAAGGAATACTACTTAGGAGTTATTCGTCGTTTTCGTGAAGTAATCCGCCTAAGACGGTCAGAATTGTGGCAAAACCGCTCGTGGAAATTGTTTCACGATAATGCTCCCGCTCACACTTCTCTGCTTGTCCGTAATTTTTTGGCAAACAACAACGCCATTATAGCACCTCAGACACCGTATTCCACCCCTGCCACCCCTGCGACTTCTTTCTATTCCCAAAGCTGAAAAGAACCATGAAAGGACGACGTTTTGCCACCATTTATTACATAAAAACAGAATCGCTAAAGGAGCTGAAAGCTATACCAAAAAGTAAGTTCCAGAAGTGGTTCCAAAATTGGAAAAAGCTCTGGTACAAGTGTATTATATCTGAAGGGAATTACTTTGAAGGGATAAAAATTGATATAAATAGAGTAAAGTGGGGCAAGAGTACGCATTTAACATTTCGTCAGCAGTTCTGTGTACGCCGTTACACTTACGTGTTCGGAAATTGGTGGAAAAATGTTATTTTATTAGGTTTCAATAGAAAGTATTAAAACAAATATCAGCTTATCCATTTCCCAGAAAAATAATATTTTTCACACTTACGTCAAATGCGTAAGTGTGAAAAAAGGTATGCGTACAAAAGTACGCATACCTTTTGTCGCAAGAATAGCTAAATAATAAAGATTTTTTAATGAAAAATAAAATTCTCGTTATTTTTTTATCAAATCTCGTTGTATTTGTTTTATCTATAAACAAAATCATTTTTATTACTTAACTACTGCAATATTTATGAGTAGTACATTTATAACTAAAAATTGCAGAAAAACATACAACTTTTAAGTTTTTACAAAGTATACGGTTTTTATTGTATATGGTAATGTGATAGATTGTGCGTGAGAATGGGAAATGTAATATCACCAGTGTGCGACCTTTTTATATCAGGTGTTATTTACTGTTCAATTTTAAAAACTAATTTGCTGGGAAAAGACCCGCTAAATTTTTCCTGTTAAAAATAACTGCTTTATTTTTATCATTATTTATTTAACTAGGCCTATTTTTCCTATTTAGCAATTTGAAAGAATTCTTTGTAGTGTTCTAATAAAATTTTAGAATAATATATTTATTTTTAAAATAATAAAAGTTTTGTTAGTTTTTAGGTTTTGAGTATAATTAAGAAGCAACCCACCGGGTTGGTCTAGAGGTAAAGTCGTCGCCAAAATCAGCTGTTTAACAGCTGATTTTCGGAGACGAAGGTTCCTGGTTCAAATCCTAGTAAAGGTAGTTACTTTTATACGGATTTGAATACTAGACAGTGGTTACCGGTGTACTTTGATGGTTGGGGTTCAATTAACCATACTCTCTCAGGAATGGTCGACCTGGGTCTGTACAAGACTACACCTCATTTACACGTCATACACATCATCCTCATCTTATTGGGTCATGGGGTTGTTTATTGTTCTAAATTGAACAGATTGCAACGTACACAAATTAGGAATAAAAAATTAAGAAGGGGCAGGCTCTATTTTGTTGTTATTAGGTATTTATTTATTTAAAACTACGCTCAATGAAACCAGGGAGTTTTATTTTATTTATTTTAAAATTACTAATCCTGGTAGACGACCATCTAAATAGCTCACGTCAAGATAATGCTGAGTTTGTTTTTTATTTCTTTTTCTTTTGAATTTTGTAATATGTCGTAAATCAATTATGCTCTAAATAAGGCATTGTACGAGGGTAAGTCAATTATTATCCGCAATTTAGTTATATTTTTGTTTATGTAGCCAGTACTGTCGTTTTGCGTTGATGACGCATGCTTTGTTTATTTGTGGTTATACGTAAGCAAGTTTCAAGCTGCTAGTTTAGTTTCGTTATCGCTGTCATGCTGTTAATCATGGCTGCTCCGCTTTCTATTTGCACCAAAGAAGACCAACGTTCAGAGATCCGTTTTTTGTGGTCGGAAGGTGTATCAGGGGCCGAAATTCATAGAAGACTTTCGGTACAGTACGGGAACAGTGTTTTGCCATAACGGAGTGCCTAAAAATGGATTGAAAAATTCAAAAATGGACACACAAGTGTTACGCACGATGAAGGAGGCGGACGACCGTTTACCGCCGTAAATGAGGAAAACATTGAGCGTTCACGTGAAATGATTCTCTTAGACAGAGGAGTAACTATTAACCAAATGGTACATCGTCTGCAAATTACCCATGGTTCTGCCCACGAAATCATTCACAACACACTTGGGTTTCATAAAGTTTGTGCAAGATGGGTCCCAAAACAACTGACACTGTTGCATAAACAAACGCGCTTGGACATCTGTAAAAAAACCTTTGGATCGCTATGGTAACAAACGGGACAACTTCTTAGACAGGATCATTACTGGTGACGAAACATGGATCCATCATTACGAGCCGGAGGGTAAACGGCAGAGTATGGAATGGAAACATCCAAATTCGCTGTGCAAGAAAAAATTCAAGACCCAACCGTCCGCAGGAAAAGTGATGCTTACAGTTTTTTGGAACTCACAAGGTCCAGTACTGGAACATTTTCAAGAAAGGGGCACAACAATAAACAGTTTACGTTACAGTGAGATGCTTACTGCCAAGCTAAAGCCTGAAATTCGAAGCAAACGCCGAGGACTGCTGTCAAAAGGTGTTGTGTTATTGCACGACAACGCCCGTCCGTATTCTGCAGCCCACACTGGTGAAACGCTCCAGAAACTCAATTTTGAAGTACTGGCTCATCCTCCATATAGTCCTAATCTGCTCCTTCTGATTATCACTTGTTTGGTCCTTTCAAAGAGGCATTAAGGGGTCGTCGATTTACCTCGGACGAAACATTGGAAAAAGCGGTGCATTCCTAGCTCGCATCTCAACCAAAAACCTTCTTTTATGAGGGCATCAGGAAACTTGAACAACGATGGACCAAGTGCGTTGAAAAGCAAGGGGACTATGTCGAAAATGATGTACTTGTAAGTTTCCTATTTGATTACAATAAAATTTTATAACTACATTGCGGATAATAATTGACTTACCCTCGTATTAATTAATAATATAGTTTTGTAATTAACTACCCTAAAAGAAATTTTATCAGAAAGTAAAAAAATAAAATAAAAATAAACAATAGATTCGGAAAATTTAGTCTAATTGTTACGGGGTATGTAGATCTAAAGCTCTGTTTACCTAAGTAAAAACGTACAATGTAAGATAGGCTACTATTAATAGCCCATATTTTATGATCAGATAAATTCAAATAAGCAAGAATTAACAATCTGATGATTTTAATTCCCAAACTCATCATTAATTCAAGATGTGTTATACAAGGGGGTACCAAGCAAAGGAATGATCAGAATTTAGATAAGACGATTTCTAATTAGGAAACTCCTGTCACGTACTTTAATCAGCTACGGGGGTTAACAGCCAGACCTCACAGTAATTAAATTGTTTTTATTTTTTTTAATAAAGAAGGTACGTACTTGGTTGAAAATTTTACGTAGTTTAACTACTTAAATTTAACTTTTAGGAACTTGTACGGATAAATTTGGTATACTAATAAAACTTCTTGACTTAAATTAAATTAAATTAGAATTTATGTATAAACTAACCCAAATTCCACGAATCCTTGAGGCTGTACAGAATTTTAAATATATTTCTTTACTCCGATTCATAAATATTAATTTAAGTTCAATACAAAATTATTGACAATAAAACCGAATCTTTTACGTATCGATACTTATGCCAAATTTCACAAAAAGCTTCAATATCACTAAAACCTGAAAATAGATGAGAGTAGACTATATCAAAATTTTTACTATTTTGTCAGACGCCTACAAGAATGCAAACAGCTTTCATAATTATTTTTTATTTTTTCGGGAAACGTTTTAACTTCAAAGAATTATTGTTTAATTTGATTTCTGCTTTTTTTGTTAGATTATTCGACATGATTTGGAACACGGTCACCCAGTAATGTTGTTCACTTGAAAATAACATTATTGAACAGTAATTATTTGTTTATTACAGTGATTTAAAACTAACTAGAAAGGAAAACGTTAATGCAGCAGCTCATTTTTAAATAAGATAGTGCATAATGACAGACCATATTTATATTTTTCTTAGCCACACTCTGCTGTATATTAATTGACTTAGTACAAAATTAATTGGTCTAGCACCCGATAGCCGTTTAATGTAAAAAAGTTCAGTTAATCGGTTAGGTGATTCCGGAGCGTCGGCCGTTTTTGTTGTGTGTCTGGAAAAAAGACTATAAATTATTATTATTATTATTATTTTATGCTGAGCAGTCCGATCAGCCATCGGGTGGCTCGTCTTTCTAAATTTTAGCGGTGAGTTCTGGGAGTGATGTTGGAACGTATTTTAACTAATCTTGTTCTTGGATTTTTTGTATTATTTCCTTGCAGTTGTTTTAATTTCTGTATTTTTTAATGGTAGGCCTAAATCTTATTATTGTTTGTCTTTAAATTTTCATAATAATTTCTGTTAATGCTTTATTTAATAAAAGTTAGTTTATATAACTACAGTATAAAATATTAAACTCCCTCTCAGCTGTTATCTAGTGACCGTACAAAGTCGTTCGTAAACCGGTGTTTCTTTAATTTAAAGCGGCTCTTTAAAACCCGAATGACTGGGTTGTCTACTTAAAGTTAACAAAGGCCAGAGCATTCGAATCCTCACTATTTGTAACAAACTTTACTCGCTAATATTTTAAAATAAATTCGGATACTTTGGCACTAATTCGTATAGTCTAATTTTCACATTTTTACGCTGAATGACTTAGTAACTAATACAAAAAAGTGATGAATTTTATTTTAGTGAAATATATAAGAGTGACAGCATCACAAATTTATTCAACGATGTTTAAAAATTTAAATAAATTTTCTCTGTAAAAAATGGCTACTACGTCATTCATTAATTCATTAATTAAATATCAAAATTATTTGACATTCTCGGGACCAGAGAAAATCTAAAGGCGATAAAAGAAAAATTGAAAAATTATGTTAATTTGCACAATAGTAATCGTAAACTTAAGTGGATATCGACACAATTTTAATAATTTTAAAATTTCGAACGGCAATTACTGAGAACATTAAAATCTAGAGCGATTTTGGGCATGATGTAGTTTCGAAAGCGTTATTAATGGCTTTATTAGCGTTAAGTAGACAACCCAGTCCTTCGGGTTCTAAAGAGCCGCTTTAAATTAAAGAAACGCCGATAGACCAACGACTTTGTTAGGTCACTAGATGACAGCTGAGAGGGAGTTTAATATTTTATACTCTAGTTATATAAACTGACCTTTATTAAATAAAGTATTGTAATCATTGTTCTTAAAACATCATAAAATTTATTTATTCAACAGTCTGTAGTAGACATGTGATTATAGCAATAATATTTATTTCAGTAAATTTGTTTAAATTTTTTAATCTACCAGAGACAAATCTATTTATTATATAAGCTATACACTTTATTGACACCGCCCATTTTCATGCTGAAATTCTTTAAACACAAGTTGTGAGTAAACTGGTAGTTCTAGAATGTCTCAAATCTGAACACTTTTTAATAAATGGGACCTATACAACATTGCACTTTTTTTAAAAGTTTTAAAAATTAGTAGCAATTCATATTAAATTAATATTTTAGGTCACGTGCACGTTTTTCTAACTTTTTTGAGACAAATCTAACGTAAAAATCACCAATATACTCCATAGTCCTGTTCTGAAAATTACGGAATAGGTTTTTAACAAGGCCAATATTATTCACCGTAACCGTAAAATTTCAAAATAAAGTATTTGTCGGCTATGGGTCCAAAAAATGTTTTACACATCAGTGCCTTAAACTTGCTACCAAAATTGTGCCGGCCCATTCTAGACCACTTCATATTAACTAAAGATGAAACATGGAAATAAACTTTTGTTACGGGATTAAAATGTACGTGTTTTAAATTACGATAACTTGGCCAATTTTTGTCAGACAGAATTTAATAAAAACTGAACTCTTTTATTTTATAATACACTATTTATTAGAGAAAATTCTTGGTGCTCTCACAATATTTTTTGTGTTAAACAAAAATCACCCGATTTTCCTAGATGTTAGATAATCGTACCGAGATAATTTTTTTTCAAAACTACATAATATTTGCGTTCAAAGATACATACGGTACAATAAGACCTTGGAATGAAAAGGAATGTATAAAACTAAGAGATAAAGGCAACATGGAGTTAAATTTACACGTCTACTGAATCTCTATCGAGTTAAATGAGATAAAACCTGTACCGTTGACATGTAAACTTACATTCGCCGTTAATGGTTTTTATAAAAAATCTTGATCTCTAATTGTGAAATATTTGTTTTCCTGAATCGTTAGCAACAGAGAAATTCTTCATATTGACATGTCACAGCGTAAGAGGAAAACTTACTATTCCTAATTCAAATTTATTTATAATATAGGTAACTATGTCCTATTATGATAACGACGCAAATAAATCACATAAAACAATAAATTTAAAATAAAAATAATACGGGCCGCTTCCGAATACTGGTGGTTAGAGTGCTAGACTGCACTACACACTGCAGAGCGAAAAGTTCCAGGTTCAAATCCGGCTAGGATCTGATAATTCTTACAAGTTCAAATCCGTCGAATTTTACCGTAATGCATAGGCCTAGAAGCCTCTTTTAACCAAAACAGTCGATGCGGTTTTAAATAAGTTAAAACTAAAAATTGATTAAATTATAAAAAAACATAATTTCTGTATCAATTAGTAATTATTATATAACCTATAAAATTTCAAATATTTGTTAAGTTTCAAATAGTAACTTAACTTTTAATTTGATCAGGAATTATCCGCAAAGCAAGCGTGTGCACAGGTAATAGTATCGTATTTTTTTATCTTTAATAATTTATTGTAACTTATACTAAATTTGAAGGAGCAAATTTAATAAAAGTAAAGAAAGGATGACAAGAAAAAAATAATGAAAAAGAACAGTAATGCCCATTAGTATATGTTCTTATAGGCTAATGTTCATAATGCATGAATGAGAAATAACAATGTTAGAAGAAATGAAGAAGAAAAAGAAAATTTAAAAAAAGAAAATGAATCACGTTACAGAAGATCTCGGGTCAATTGCCGTTTTAACCTGTGTTGCGGATTTCCTGGAAGTGATACAACCGATAGGTTGGTGATCAATTCGTTCGGGGTAATCATGGAAATTTCTGTGAAAAACGCTGTAGCTGGACTTAACTCCTTCACTTATAATTTTAATATAAATATATTGCAATGCATATTGTGAAGTTTTTTTATGTAATTATTAACAAATCGAACAAGTATTGTATTATTTAAGAAATAATTTTGGGAATAAAATTAATTTGTAAGAACTTTTATCTTAATTAACAGTTGAGATTTATTATTTCAATGCACATTGTGAGTTTTTTATGTAATTATTTATAAATAGCAACGATTCAGAGAAATAGATTGACTTTCAGTTAGGGGCAGTAAAGATTATTGTTCAATTTAATTTACTCATTACTTACTTTCGAATAGCCACGTAAAAATATGTTTTTCGGATAGAAAATTTTAATTTTTCTGTTTGTAATGATATACAGTAAAGGTGTAAATATCTTAATAGTGAAAGAAGAACTTTATTTTAACTGAAGTGTTTATTATTGACTCATGAAGTAGGAAGAATAACGTAAGATCTAATAAATAGAACCGTACGTGAAATAAGATCGGAAGGTAAATACACGTATTTTTTATGAGTACTTAATTTATCATCGAGTACCTACGACGTACTCGACCCCCTTCGATATTCCAGACTTGTAATATAAAACAGAACTACGTTTAGTTCACATTAAACTCCGTTCAATGGTTTTACTACTTCACAAGTGATGCGAAGCAGTTTACAACAATGTGGAAGGCTTTACGAAAAACTGCCTACGGCAAATCCAAGATGAAAAGCGCTCACCTCCTTCCACCGCTCGTGCTTTTCTTGTCTTTATGAAAAATTGAGCTACTCATCCTTCACTGAACCGTGAATTCTTGTAAGCCGTCGCTTAAATGTTTTGCTATCACAGCTGTACACCACAAAGAGTAAATATGGTGAAGTGGCTGATGCATTTTTCTTTCAAAAGGATTCTTGACTTTTATACGTTTTTAATACAAATTTTCATTTAAAAAATTGACGTTTTAGTTTTAAAAAAATCTTATCTATTTATCTAATAAATAGAACCACTATAAGAAAAATGAATTGAATCACTAAGAAAAAATTTCTAAATTGGATATTTAATGTAATACCATCATTTTGATATAATATCGTAATTAATTAATTATTAATTTAATATGTATCTATTATTGTGAATATAGTAGTTATTGTGAAGTTATAAAATGTTTGCTTACAATTTTTTATTTATATGAATTCAACGACACCTACATTTGAACAATTCTAATAAATAAAATTTATTGTTGCTGTTTTATATTAACTGTTTGCAGCAATTAATTTTTACTTTCTCTTGCCTATATGAATATATAGGAAGGAAAGTATTGTTTTCATGTCGATTTTTCGAAATCGAATTTTCACCGGATCTATACGTTTTCAGACCCCCTGAACCCAAAAAACATGTTTTTAGCGATTGGTCTGTGTGTGTGTCTGTGTGGGTGTGTGTGTGTGTGTGTGTGTGTGTGTATGTGTGTGTGTGCGCGCGCGCGTGTGTGTGTGTGTGTGCGTGTGTGAACAGAATATCTCAAGAATGGAACATCGTACGAACTTGAAACTTGAAACTTAAGCTACATACTACTACCAGACCCGACACGAACATTTTCATCAAAATCGGTCAACCGGAAGTAGTAGTTTATTCGTATAATTTTTCACTTTTTTGTGATTTTCTCAAAAACTGGTCCTACGATTTTTTTTAAAATCGCATCATTTACTCAGTTTTTTATTCTCTACAAGATAGGGTAGGTGTCATGTTTGCTGAAATTCTGGGTGAGGCTGTTTTAACATAAAAACAAAGTTTTTTTAAGATTACGGCTTTAATATGCAATTTAGTAATTATATAATTATATAATTATAATTATAGCAAATTATATAATAAAAGTTGTAGAGAATTTAAAAACCTACAACTTTTATTTCAAACATTTTTTTGTATAACGCTTAGTTTAGCAGTAATTAGCAATTTTCTGTTTTTTTCTCACGAAAACGTGAGAAAAATCGATTTTTTTAAGATTTCGGTCTTAGTATGCATTTTATAATAAAAGTGTACATAATTAAATTTATAGAAAATTAAAAGATCTACAACTTTTGTTTAAAGCATTTTTCTCTACAGAGCCTAATTTAGCGTGAAAGCGTGATTTTCCGTATTTTTAAGCCAAACTGAGTTCGATTGTCATTTTGCGTCATTCACTCATGATTAAAATAAGGTTATGTTTTTGAGGTTAGTTTTTTGTTTATTTCTAATATTTTATTAATAATGTTAGGTTTATTGTTAATTATTTGCATTGGCAAGAGAAAGTTGTGTGAGTGTTTCACACCAGATTTTTACTAATATAATATTGTGACAATAAGAAGGGCATGGTTCGCGAGAGTTCTAGCATTTCATTCAATAAATGGTAAAGAGTAGACAATAGTAACTAGGACTAGTAGTAAATAGTAACCTAGGACAATAGTAACAATAAAAGTATGCCTATTTATAAAGGGTCGGGTATTGTTGTACAACTATTTGTGAAAGAGACCTGTAACACTTTCCACTTACAATAGATCTATTGTTGACTTGTTTACAATGGATTTTTCTAGCACTCATTTATAAAGGGTTTTTTGTATTCTATTGTTTGTATCGAAGTTCGGTGTTTTTTCGGGAAGATTCTTTTTTATTCACTATATAAAGAGACCCCCGAGCGCGGTCGGAGAGTTACTAATCGTTTGATATTTGACGGATGCCTATCGGGCGTAGTGCAGGAGCGTTTCGAGCATTCTGTTGGTCAACGATTTTTATACTGTCTTTGTTTGTGTGTGTATTGTGAAAAGTTATTGTGATTCTGTATTAAATTCAGTTTTCTGTATTCAGTTTCATTTTGTATGTGTACTCTATAAAATTGATTGTAAGTAGTGCTAAGTAAATTATTAAGTTATTTATTGTATTACTTCATTATAATTAGTTTGTTATATTTATTTTATAAATCTTTTAGTGTAATAAATATTTGTAATTGTAAACTTTAGTGTATTAATTATTTAATTACCTACATCCCGAAACGGACCTTAGCGATAAGTGTCACAATATGTTCACCATAAAGTTTTAGCTAATTATTAAAAAATTGTGTTGCTAACGCAAAGTAAAGTAATTACAATTTACTGATTAAAAAAATTAGCTATAAATTCAAATTGTATTATTTTTATTCATAAACTGTTTTTTTTATATTATTGATTTAAAATGTAGGTGTCGTTGAATTCATATTAATAAAAATATTGTAAGCGATCATTTTATAACTTCACAATAACTACTATAAATAATAGATAAATATTAAATTAATAATTAATTAATTACGGTATTATATCAAAATGATGGTATTACATTAAATATCCAATTTAGAAATTTTTTCTTATAGTAAAACAAATTTATGAAGGAGATTATTTTATACTGGAGTGATTTATACGTACTCTAACAAATGAGGAATATTTTAACCCGAAAATTCGGAATTCGAATCAAGGATTTGTAATTTCTCTATGAATTTAAAATTATCATCGTCTTTTTAATAAATTGTTTCATTTTCAGATCGGCGCGGCGGCGATAATATATTAACGATGATGGACTATATTATAACAATTGCATATTATTCTTATCTACATTTTTTATTTTTGGATAGTTAGGCCTATTTTTAAATTGTATTATCTTTTGAAATCTTTGAATAATTTAAGATTGACCCGAACCAAGTGGGCAAAATATTTAACGCGGTTGTCAAAATGGAATTTTAATCAGAAATGACTAAAAACATTTAATTATAAATTCAATTTATATTTTATCAACTATAGTAAAAAAATGTAGACTAAAAAATCTAAATGTTGGGAATGGATTATTAATAAAGTTGTCATTATAAATTGAATAGATGTAACACATAAAGTAAAGTATTTAAATTAACTGGCTTCAATTTTATGAGCCGGCTTTATGCCTAATAGCTATAAAATGTGGTGGATTATTTGCAAAACATTAAAGGTAAAGTTATCTACCATAAGTCATAGTATATTTATGATTTTACATTATTGATAGTGACAGAAGATTACATTTCAATCAAAAGTTTTACTTTCTAAGAATAGGTTATACCATTGGGTTCACTGTTCTTATATTTTATTCTTTGTTTTACTGTTAATTCATTTTTGTGTTATTTTCTGGTTGTAACGGTTTCAAATAAAGTACTAAAGGGAAAAATGTTCAGTCTGCGGTTGTACAAAATTCATTCTGTAAAAACTGAAAAATGTCAAAGATGTTCTTCAGTTCTCTAACAAATCCTAAAATTGCCTTATAATTGAATAGTTTTGAAAAAACCAACTGAATACCAATAGGGTAGATAGCTGATTAGACAATCTAATTAATATCTTTCCTACCGGTAGTAATTCCATCTTTAGAAATATGGAAACTAAATGCATCTTATATTTAAAATAATATGTTATATACAGATTAGTGTATATTAAGCAATGTTATTTTAAAACCATTGTTTTAGTTCTAATCCTCTAGAAAATAATGATTGGAATATGGATCGTTATAAAGTTATGCTAACAATTTTAGTCGTTTCATCCCACACATTTTATTTATATAAATAACAAAAATAATCTGTAATGTACCAACTTTTTTAGAAAGAAGATAAAAAAAAATTGGTATGAAACACACACACAACTTTCTCTTGCCAGTGCAAATAATTAACAATAAACCTAACATTAGAAATAAAACATTAGAAATAAACAAAAAACTAACCTCAATAAACATAACCTAATTTTAGTCATAATTATATGAAAGACGCAAAATGAAAATCGATCTCAGTTTGCCTTAAAAATACGGAAAATCACTCTTTCACGCTAAACTAGGCTCTGTAGAGAAAATGCTCTAACTAAAAGTCGTAGATCTTTTAATTTCCTATAAATTTTATTATATATTACATTTTTGTCGTAAAATGCATACTAATGCTGAATTCTTAAAAAAATCAATTTTTCACACGTTTTCGTGAGAAAAAAAATAGAAAATCGCTAATTACCGCTAAACTAAGCGGTATACAAAAATTTTTGAAATAAAAGTTATAGGATTTTAAATTCTCTACATGTTTTATTATAAAAATGTTTGCGCTAAAATGCATATTAAAGCCGTAATCTTAAAAAACATTTTTTTACGTTAAAACAGCCTCACCAAGAATTTTAGCAAACATGACGCCTACCCTATCTTGTAGAGAATAAAAAATTGAGTAAACCAGGCGATTTTTTAAAAAAATCGTAGGACCAGTTTTTGAGAAAATCGCAAAAAAGTGAAAAACTACACGAATAAACTACTACTTCCGGTTGACCGATTTTGATTAAAATGTTCGTGTCGGGTCCGGTACTGATATGTAACTTAAATTTCAAGTTTCAAGTTCGTACGATGTTCCGTTCTTGAGATATTTTGTATACACACACACACAGACCAGCTAAAAACATGTTTTTTGGGTTCAGAGGGTCTGAAAACGTGTAGATCCGGTGAAACTCGATTTTGAAAAATCGACATGAAAACAATACTTTCCTTCCTATATATTCATATAGGCAAGAGAAAGTAAAAATATTAAATATTTAATAAGTTCAAAAACTTAAGATGTTTTATTTTATCCGCATCAGACAAAATTAATAAGTAAGCACTAAATAAACTACTGTATAATCTACTTTCTTAGATTGTTAACAGATAAAATTCAAATCAAAATTAAACCATGAAAAATTTATTTGGTTAGTTTAAGCGACGTTAATCAGATTTTAAAAATATTCAATATCTTTATTCTTTACATTATTCAAAAAATTACGATAAATATTAAGTAATATCACCAAATCTAAAAATTTGTAACAGTCTATTAGGAGATTATTTTTCAAAATCACTTTAGTAATTTGCACAGAGATTTCTATAACAAACTTTTTTACCAGCTAAGGTAACTTAAAAAATAAACAAAAATTAAAACAGATTGATTTGTAAATTTTAATATTTTATATAAAATAAAAAAAGTATTATCTGAAGAAGGTTGCTTTTTACGTTTACATGATTTGATGATTTGGTATTGTGAGTTTTAAGAAAAAAGTAATTTGTACAGAGAATTTTATTTAATCATCAGTTAAAAAAAAGCATTGACATTAAGTAGGATTTGCTAAAATAAAACAGACTGCTTATTACAGCAGTTTTTTTTTGTATGAGTAACGTAAATTTCACATTTAGCTTAAAGAGATTCAGTGTTATTCTTATTTAGTTTTTTTAACTTTTAAGTAAAAGCTTTACGTGTCATTTTGAATCAGTGATGAATAAACTTAAATAAGTACCTCTGTATAAACTTAAACTAAATTATTCATAGCATAATTTAAAGTGAACGGTCTCCTCACCTTACTGGGTCGACTCCGGGAAGGTAACACGGTTGCTTGTCGTTTTGAGAAAGGAAGGCAGCAGCACCAAGCGGCCTGCGTCCTCTCCGGCGCTCGCATAGCCAGTGCCACGACGCCAAAGCGCCGCGGCGCCTAGCGTCAGTTCAGCTACTATCTTTCCTGCATATATTTACCCATTGATTGCCTTGCCACCCCCTCTACTGATAACCCCGCGTTCTTTGTTATGACGAATGCCTGTACTCTACCCTCGATGACCTCTAATTGATCGATTTTAATGAAATAATTATGTCATCTTCGTTTTATTAATGTCCTAATAAAATATCATCCTTTTTTCATATCATTTCAATGTTTACTTTCACAAACAATTACTTTTCTAATCATTTCATGAATTATTATAACAAAACTTTTCTCTCCATTGAAAATTTTCTAAACCTATTATCAATCAATTAAAAGTAACCATCAATCATAGAAAACTAAATTAAATATAAAATAAATTTAAACAGCCCGTTTATTATATATGTATATAAGTACACACGAACCATTACCTCTCCAAATGGACAGTATGTTTAAAGAAATCTCTTCCTCTACAATTTTGCGCACGTCCTATTCTCATACTTTAATTCAACTCAGAAGTTCTATCATCTTCTCTGAAGCATTGTAAAATTTCATTATCAAACAACAAAATTATTTTACAAATTGAAAAACGATTTACAAATTTATATTTTGATGTTTGATTGATTTTTGATTGATGTTTAAGGGGGGGTATACCATGAAAATGACCAAACATAAATTTTTTCCCAAAAAAATTTTTTTTTGCTTTTTTCATTGTGTGGAATGTTCTGAATAAGAGGGTTATTTTACTTTGTGAAATGGATTGATAGAAATGTTACAAATAAATTATTTTGTTGTTAGTGTCAACTCGATTTTTTTGCTTAGAAGCAAAAATATTGTGTTTTTCTGTGTAAAATAACTCAAGACTGATAGCAGATAAACTATTGCAGTTTTTTTTTAAATTTGAAGCGTATTTCATTATAACATCATTATATTGCTGTACTGTATCGTTCTTGCTCTATGATTGGTCTATTTTGAGATAATAGGTATGTTACAAGAAATATCATTTAGTTTAATAGTGTTTTCCCGCAAATAAATTTTTTCATGTCGCGTTGCACTAGAAACAGTGTAATTTGAGTTCTATTTCAGCTACAGTAATAAATTTGACATCAAAATACTCAGAATTTTCTGCTCTGTTGACTAGTATTCTTTTAACCCTAAGTGTGGTAAAAAATGTTTTTTAAACATATTTTGCGCTAATAATATCTTTTAGGCTTCTAAATGAAAAAAAAATAATATTTTTCTTCTTCATTCATATATCTCAAAAAGCATACTCTAGACAATAAATATGCATGTTCTAAGCACTTACCCGAAATTTCAAGTAAATTGGCTGAATAGTATTTAAAAAATCCATTTTCCAAAAAACCATTGTAATTGAAAACCCACCCTGTTCTTTAGGCCTAGGGGTAGTTTTTTTAACATGTGTTATAATGAAAAGAATGTGCTAATCTTAGGCTATAAAATAAAAAAGTAGTGAAGGTTCTAACTTGCTCTAACTAAAGATGTAAATTTTTATTTTTATGGTATACTCCCCCCTTAATTAATTCTGTTCTGTCTGTAAATTTTACAGGAAATATTTTTATAAATATAAAACATTCTTTTCTAATCAAATTTAAATCTCTCTGATAAGGAATCAAAATTGGTCAAACAAGATATAAATTAATTTTTAGGTTGTGAAATAATAAAACGGTTTGACTTTACTACTATTGTTACTATTCCTTATGTTATTTAACTACGTATATCTATGTAAATATATACAAATAAATTAATCTGATTTTTTTTTTAATTCCTAATATGTGTACGTTGCAATCTGTTCAATTCAGAACAATAAGCAACCCCATGACCCAATGAGATGAGGATGATATGTATGACGTGTAAATGAAGTGTAGTCTTGTACAGACCCAGGCTGACCATTCCTGAGAGAGTATGGTTAATTGAACCCCAACTATCAAAGTACACCGGCAATTACTGTCTAGTATTCAAATCCGTATAAAAGTAACTACCTTTACTAGGATTTGAACCACGAACCTTCGTCTCCGAAAATCAGCTGATAATCAGCTGATTTTGGCGACGACTTTACCTCTAGACCAACCCGGTGGGTTTAATCAGATATTAATGTCAGTAAGTTTCAATTAATAAGAAAATGTAGATGAGTCGCTTAAATTTGTTTTAAAATTATATAATATTAATATTTATTATAAGAAATTGAACAGTTTCTAACATAGTTTGTTCCTGGTTTTTAATGACAATTAGTTCACAATGGTTACTCAGAACTTAAAATGCAACATCAAAAGAGATTTGTAGAAGATTTGAAGGTGTAATTATCTGCAAGAATCACAAAACCTTCAGGCTCTAGAGAATTTAAAATTCTACAACATTTATTTGAACATTTTTTTGTATAACGCTTGGTTTAGCGGTAATCAGCGATTTTCTGTTTTTTCTCACGAAAACGTGTGAAAATTGATTTTTTTAAGATTTCGGCCTTAGTATGCATTTTACGACAAAAGTTTATATAATTAAATTTATAGGATATTAAAAGATGTACAACTTTTATTTTGAGCATTTTTCTCTACAGAGCCTAGTTTAGCGTGAAAGAGTGATTTTCCGTATTTTTAAGGCAAACTGAGATCGATTTTCATTTTGCGTCTTTCATATACGATTAAAGTTAGGTTATATTTATTGAGGTTAGTTTTTTGTTTATTTCTAATGTTTTTTACTAATTTTAGGTTTATTGTTAATTATTTGTACTAGCAAGAGAAAGTTGTGTGAGTGTTTCACACCAGATTTTTAACCTTGCAAATGACACCTTTACTTCATTCACCATAGAGTCTGGCTGCATAATGCAATTCATTATTCCAGAAGAGATAACTCTGACTAGTGTCTTTTACAAATCTGCCTCTTTTGTTCTTAAATGATTCAGTCATTTAATTGGCTGACATTGTGATAAAAACCAGAACTATTTTATTTGGCCCCTGTTACAGTGAAGTACAATTGGCTAATAAGAATATGTAATGAATATGAGAATATTGTATTTTACTGTATTGTGTTGTATTCAATATTGTATTGAATTAGAGAATATATTCTAAAAGAATATGTATTGCAATAAATACTTTTAAACCATTACTACTGCGAAATTATTCACCTTATTTAGTTTATTTGAAATACAGAAGTTTGAAAGCCAAATTGTAAATAAGTTAAAATAAGCTAAGTAAATAAGCTTAAATTTTTCTTGTGAATTTATTTTTCTAAATACGTAAGAAATATAGCTATAAGTAAACTAATCCTTAGTTTAGATCCATAAACAGTAGGATTAAACATAGAGTAACTGGAAATAAACAATATTATTTTTTATTATTATCCTACCTAATGAAAGTAAAATTTATTATTTTTAGCTTACTTTAAACGGTTGTTTCACTTCAATAATTAAAAAGTAGACTACCTTCTTACCATAACAATCACACTATAAAATAACTCTCAGTTTAATAGAATTTTCACTTATATAATAATTGGCTTGTATTTTGCTCACGAAAACGTGTACAAAATCTATTTTTTTTAAGATTTCGGCCTTAGTATGCATTTTACGACAAAAAAGTAAAACAAAATTTACAGGAAATTAAATCTACAACTAGATCTACAACTTTTATTTAAAACATTTTTCTCTACAGAGCCTAGTTTAGCGTGAAAGAGTGATTTTCCGTATTTTTAAGCCAAACAGGTCGATTTTCATTTAGCGTCTTTCACTCATGATTAAAATAAGGTTATGTGTTTTAAAGTTAGTTTTTTGTTTATTTTTAATGTTTTATTATTAATGTTAGGTTTTATTGGTCATTATTTGGCTTGGCAAGAGAAAGTTGTGTGAGTGTTTCACACCAGATTTTTGTTTAGGCCTATAAACTGGGTTTTTCAAAAACTATGTAGGCTACGATGTACAAAATGAAATAAACAACATATAAAATATACTTGTATAAGACCTTTTTATTATTAATTAATAGGCTTTGTATAATGAACTGTAAAGTTTATCGAGAGGGGATTAACACTCACTACACGAGTAGTAGGACTACTAACTTAGTTACAATGGTGTAGTGACATAATTATTACGACTACTAGAAGGATTATAAATAAATTAATCATACGCAAGGATTTTAACCAATTAACCCCAGATCTAACCAGTTACCTGTAATTTCAGTAACTATGCATATTTAAAATTATATGAGTTTAATGTTTAACAATAAAAATTATTTCCTTTTTGAGAATTATTCTGTTTCCTACTGTCTGAAACTGTTCCCGTAAACATATCGTTTTAACAAATTACGAGGTGTGTTCAGAAAGTAAGTACCGCTTTTAAAAAAAATCTGGTGTGAAACACTCACACAACTTTCTCTTGCCAATGCAAATAATTAATAATAAACCTAACATTATTAATAAAATATTAGAAATAAACAAAAACTAACCTCAAAAACATAACCTTATTTTAATCATGAGTGAAAGACGCAAAATGAAAATCGACCTCAGTTTGGCTTAAAAATACGGAAAATCATGCTTTCACGCTAAACTAGGCTCTGTAGAGAAAAATGCTCTAAACAAAAGTTGTAGATCTTTTAATTTTCTATAAATTTAATTATATATACACTTTTGTCGTAAAATGCATACTAAGACCGAAATGTTAAAAAAATCGATTTTTCTCACGTTTTCGTGAGAAAAAAAACAGAAAATCGCAAATTACCGCTAAACTAAGCGTTATACAAAAAAATGTTTGAAATAAAAGTTGTAGAATTTTACATTCTCTACAACTTTTATTATATAATGTTTTGCGCTAAAATGCATATTAAAGCCGCAATCTTAAAAATAAAATGTTTTTACGTAAAAACAGCCTCAAGCAGAATTTCAGCAAACATGGCGCCTACTCTATATTGTAGAGCATAGAAAATGTAGTAAACCAGTTGATTTTAAAAAAAATCGTAGGACTAGTTTTTGAGAAAATCGCAAAAAAGTGAAAAATTATACGAATAAACTACTACTTCCGGTTGACCGATTTTGATGAAAATGTTCGTGTCGGGTCCGGTAGTGATATGTAACTTAAGTTTCAAGTTTCAAGTTCGTACGATGTTCCGTTCTTGAGATATTCTGTTCACACACACACACACACACAGACCAATCGCTAAAAACATGGTTTTTGGGTTCAGGGGGTCTGAAAACGTATAGATCCGGTGAAAACTCGATTTCGAAAAATCGACATGAAAACAATACTTTCCTTCCTATATATTCATATAGGCAAGAGAAAGTAAAAACTAGTAAAACAATTATTTTTCAACACAATTTTATTTCTACATGAAAGCCCCAACCTTAAACTATTTTTCGACATAGTTTCCTCCGATGTTCAAACACTTGTCGTAGCGGGTGATCAATTTGTCTATACCCTCTTCGTAGAAGGTTCCCGCCAACGAATGTAGCCACGACTCCACGGCAGTTTTCACTTCATCGTCGGTTCCAAAGCGTTGGCCGCCTATCTCGCGCTTCATGTGCAGGAACAAGTGGTAGTCAGACGGTGCCAAGTCCGAGCTGTAGGGCGGGTGATCAAACTGCTCCCAACGAAATTGTCGAACTAATGTTTGAGTGTCACCAGCGGTATGGGGCCGAGCATTGCAATGAAGCAACACAATTGCGTTAATGAGCATTCCTCTCCGTTTGTTTTGAATTGCCCGCCTTAGTTTTCTTAAGGTTTCGCAATACCTTGCCTCATTAATGGTTTCACCTCCTGGGAGAAAATCAATCAGCAAAACACCTTTCCGATCCCAAAAGACAGTGCACATGATTTTTTGTGCAGACATGGTCGTCTTGAATTTTTGTTTCTTCGGGGATTGCGTGTGTCGCCACTCCATTGACTGCTGTTTAGATTCCGGTGTGACATGACGGACCCAATTTTCATCACCAGTCACAATTTTGTTTAAAAAATCCTCACAATCATCACTGTACCGTGTGAGAAAAGTCAAAGCACTTCCGAGTCTCTTGGCTTTGTGCTCGTCAGCGGCGGGAACCTTCTACGAAGAGGGTATAGACAAATTGATCACCCGCTACAACAAGTGTTTGAACATCGGTGGAAACTATGTCGAAAAATAGTTTAAGGTTTGGGCTTCATGTAAAAATAAAATTGTGTTGAAAAAAATTGTTTTACTTGTTTTTTTTTTTAAAACGGTACTTACTTTCTGAACACAGCTCGTATATTGCTTATTTTATTTTCATTTTATACATTAAATTTTTGAGGTTATAATTCGTAATATTATGAATATACATGTACGGTGGAATAACTAACGCAGCATATGGATGGAAATATATATTAACTTCCCAAATACTAGCAAGATAAAATGTTTTTCATAAAATTCTCTGTTTTTGATATAAACTTCTTTAAAACTCGACTACGGAAATCCTATATTCATTCGTTTTACCCAAAGGCAAGATGATGAGCTCGGAAGTCGAAGAACGACTTATCATTTTTCATCATCTTTACATTGGGTCAACGCTTGGTTGTTTCATATATCACCGTAAGTCTTCCTTTCATTCGAAGTAATGCTTTCTCTTGATCACGAGAAGGGCTGAGTACACTAATTACTATTCCTGATTAAATATTTTCTGCGCTCTACGTTTCTCATCTTTTTAATTTCATTTTCCTCTAACCCTTTTGTTCTTAATCATATTAATAAAACACCTAAGCCATATTTTATAATATAATTTACTGTTAATTAATTTGTAATGATTTAAAACTAGCATGGCTCCCGCGGCTTCGCACACGAAACATGTGTAAGACCTAATCAATTTTTTTTTTTTAATAAATGCGTAGGCCTAACAGAAATTTTCTAGCTGCTAGATCAACTGTGTTATATACTCCAACGTGCGCGCGCGCACACACACACACACACACACACACACAACATTTTGATGAATTCCCCCGCGTATGTCTCTCAATCATTTCCCCTTTCAAATATCTACTTCAACTGTAAGTATTAATACACACAAACAACGTTTTGATAATTTCCCCCATACGTCTCTCGTCTTCATCAATCCCCTTCGTCTACATCAACAGCAATACCTACAGACACGCACACACACACACACACACACACACACACACACACATATTTATGAAAATCTTAATTAGGGTCGTTAGGGTTATCATTTTGAACATTTAAGAAGAAAATGTCGCTGTGAATATTAATATGAGTATACTGTCAAAATTTCATGAAAGTCTGTTGAGTAGTTTTGGAAATTAGCCACAAAATTTAAATTATTACACAAAAAAAACACGCTTTCTCTTTATAATATTAGAAAGTACAGATTAATAACACCTCCTAAAATTTTATAGAAACCTGTTCAGAAAATTTCAATTAAATAATTTTTTAGGGCTACTCGTGAATTTTTTAAGCATGTTTTAAATGCAGTAACTTACAGTTGAAAAGATTTTCTAGTAGCCCTATTATTCTCATAAATTTATTGACAATTATTAAACGCCGTTTTATCTTCGAATACAATAGAATACTTTTATTAAAGTTATAGAAATAAAATGTCTAACTTTAGTGTTTAAAATTCTTGTATTGACAATAGGGAAATATATTTGGAAGTTAGTAGGATAAAATCTAATGTGTGATGTAACAATGTTTTAAAGATGTATTTTATTTATTTAGCCATGTTCAAACAGTTGTCATTGCTATTCTTTTTTCGGGTTTTCCTACGAATTCCCAACGGAGGCATTACTAATGGATGTAAGTTTAGTAGACTGCTTCAGATGTACAAAATTCATGACTGAGATTTCTTCTACACATATTACACAACAAGGGAAATCAAAAATACCAATCCTGTACATATATTCGGCCATGTAATCGAATCTAGTAATTACCTAAATAGAAGAAGACATCAATTCTTTCTTACAGTTTAGTATTATAAAGCAGCATGTACTGGTTATCTAATTGCTATTTAAATACTTATATTTTACTTACAATGACAGATTACGGATACCTACTTTAAAAAAACAGAGCTAATTTTTGTTTATTTATTTTTATAATTAAGTTTACTTAAAGTCTCATCAACAGCCTGGTAATTAGCGACTACAGTGAATTATTTAATTTAAACGGTGGGTTTTGACTTGTAATCATTTACAGACCTTAGCCGGGAATCGAACACGGACCTCCGCGTTGTAGGCCAGCGCACCACCACTACGCTACGGAGGCAACCAGAACTAATTAATCACAAACTATAAACAGTATAAATTTATTTATTGTTGTTGTTGTTTAGGTCATCAGCCGAAAGGCTGGTTTCAACCTCTAGAGGTTTTACTAAGTAAAACGAGGTCTGAGGTGGTTTACCTTGCCTTCCTCACTGAGTGGAAAAGTACGCTCATCAGCATGCTAGGGCCTCGGAAAAGCACATATCTTCCACTCTGCAAATGACACCTTCACTCCATTCACCACAGGGTCTGGCTGTATAATGAAATTCATTACTTTGAAAGTAGATAACTCTGATTAGTGTCTTTTACACCTTTACCTCTTCTGTTCTTTAATTATTCAGTCATTCAAATGGCTGACCATGTGATAAGAAACGAAACTATTTATTTTAGCCCTGCAACGAACAGATTGAGTGTAAATAATTTGACACTCCACCTGTCTGTTAGGGGCAGATAAACTTATTTATCTTAAGTTAAATGTTCTTCATTTTTTTTTCTCTTAGTCATTCGAGTGTCACGTAAAGTTACTTTTATGCATTCACTTTCTTTTTTAGTTTCTATTTATTTTTCCTGCTTTCCAATAAAATAATGTACATCTTCTACCCATACAGTATTCCTTTTCTTATTATTTTTTATTTTATAAAACCCCTTGAAGTTTTGTGTCATTGTTTTAAATATCTACATGTATTTTACCATACCTTTTATAGTCTGTCCTAAATTTTTCTTATATTTCATAACTCCGTATTGGTTTCTGTTCTTAGTCATGTTAATGTGAGTGATAAATTTTCTTCAGGAGATTGATGTCGTAGATCCTCATTATGTAACCAAGAATCTTAACTGTTAGAAACTTAATTTACACAAATATTTTAAGAAAATTTTTGACATTTTTGTTGTTATCATAAAATTGAATATAATTATAAGGAAACGATGGATACAAATGTAAAGTATCATACATTTAAGGTCCATGGCTAAATTTTCCGGGCTCAATACTGTCTTTCTGACCTTTTCCTTCGTATTAATTACAAATTATATCGGCCAGTTGCTGTTAAAAGAAGTTGTTATTTTGGTCATCAGCCGAAAAGCTGGTTTGAACCTGTAGAGGTTTTACTAAGTAAAACGAGGAGTGAGGTGGTTTACCATTGCCTTTCTCACTAAGTGGAAAAGTTTCCTTATCGGCATGCCGGGGCCCTCTGAAAAGTACATATTTTCCACTCTATGAATGACACTTTCACTTCATTCACCATAGGGTCTGGCTGTATAATGAAATTCATTACTCTCTGAGGAGATATCTCTGACTAGTGTATTGGTAATAAAAAAACATACTAATCTCAAAAACATAACCTTATTTTCATCAAGAGTGAGTGATGCAAAATTAAAATCAACCTTAGTTTGGCTTAAAAATACGGAAAATCACTCTTTTACGCTAAAGTAGGCTCTGTAAAGAAAAATGCTCTAAATAAAAGTTGTAGAGCTTTCACTTTTCTATAAATTTTATGAAAAATGCACTTTTATCGTAAAATGCATACTAAGGCTGAAGTCTTTAAAAATATATTTCTTTTACTGATATTCATAAGAAAAACAGAAATATACTAATTACCGCTAAACTAAGCGTTAACAAAATATATTTGAAATAAAAGTTGTAAGTTTTTAAATTATCTACAACTTTTATTATACATTTTTGCACTAAAATGCATATTAAATCCGCAATCTTAAAAGGACCATTTTTTTCTACGAGAGCATAGTCTCCCTAAGAATTTCAGAAGACATGGCGCCAACCCTATCTTGTAGAACATAAAAAATGTAGTAAATGAGGCGATTTAAAAAAACTGGAAGTCGTTTTTGCGAAAATCGCAAAAAGGGAGAAAAGGCACGAATATACTACTACTTACGGTTGACCGATTTTGATGAAAATTTTCGTGTCGGGTCCTCTAGTAGCACCTTACTTAAGTTTCAAGTTTCATTTTTGTACAAAGTTCTGTACCTGAGTTACGTACACACACAAACATGCACACCAATTGCTAAAAACATGTTTTTTTGGGTTCAGAGGGTGAAAACTCGATTTCGAAAAATCAAAATGAAAACAATACTTTCCTTCCTATATATTCATAGCCTATAGGCAAAAAAAAAGTAAAAAAATATATATTTTTTAAGAATTTTTACAAAATAAATTAGGAGGAATTTATCAGTGGGAAGCTATTTCATATCGTTCTAAATGTTAGTCTATAATCTGCACGGAAAAAATTCCGTTGATAAAGTTAATATTAAACTCATAGTGACGTGTTCTATCAATTTTCTTCAACTTGGAAAAGCGGGACAGCAGCACATAGCTTACCATCCAAGAAACAAAAAAGAACTGAAGTACTCACCATAGTATATGGAATTCATACATATTTCAATACAATGAAATAAAAATAATGTGTACTTTTTAACAATCTCAGTTTTAGAATATAAATGTAGGTATAATAAACATGTTAGACGTTAAGGGGGTAGTCAACCCAGAAAATGAAAATGAAAACTTCTGGCTATAATTTATCATTATTTATTTTAAATGAAAGAGTAATTTACTAGTAATGATCTACCATTTGAACCAAGCCAAAAAATTAATTACAGCCCCTAATATAAAGGTGAGATTGGAAAAGCGGGCTTTTACGGGGAATCAAACACCTAGGGAACCAAGAAAGATATCAACATGATTCTTATGCTAAAAAATACGGAAAATTGCTGTCTATTATCTGTTGTATGTTTTATGTATTTTTTCTTACAAATTTATTGAAAAAAAAACCATATTTTCAAAAACATTTATTTTATGTATTCACCAATTATTTTTTAACTAAATCCCTATTAAGGTTTTTGTAATAATCATTCCACAGATAATAGAGCAAGAAATTATGAACATTTTAAAAAAACATCGTCCAAATATCTCCAATACAAACCAAAATATTCAATTCCCAAGAATGTACAATCATGCAAAAACTACATTTCCGGAAAACTTAAAAGTTGAAGGAATAATTTCACTCGCCTTGCTAGTGAACTTTTTAAATATATGTTTTTATAACTTTTTGTCAACAAACAAAGTAAACAAATGTACTTCAGAAAATTTTAAAGTTTTAAATTTTAAAATTTTATAATTATAATTTTATAATTTAAAATTATAATTTAATTTTAAAATTTTAAAGGCCGGCCGCATAGGCGCAGTTGGTTACGTGCTCGCCTCTCATCATACGGTCCTGGGTTCGAATCCCACTCAGGCAAGGCAAATTTTCATACGTTACAAAAATTCATTTCATTCTCATTTACACACAGTTACACCCCAACGTCGTCGCTAATGACCACAGCAGTTGATGCGACGTTAATAAAAAACAAAAAACAAATTTTTTAATTCAAATAAATGCAAAAAACAATAGAAATTTTTAAAAAATCATCTTCTGGAGTTGACTACCCTCTTAATTAATAAACAAACAGCGGCGAAGATGTATCAACGTCCGGGGTTTCTCGCATAATTCCCGGCGACGATATATCGTCACCTAGGGTTCAAAGGGTTAAAAATTAAAATATAATGTATATAAATGTATATATATCCTGTGTTGTATATGAAATATGTTGAAACAGTAAATAATAATAATAATGAATATTATTACAGTGAAAAGCTATAAAATAATTGCTGGTTTTAATTAATTATTAATTACTTTTAGTTAATTAAAATTTAATTCGATTATTATTATTAAATTTTATACATTTTTATTCAGTTCATTCTTTATTTTATTCAAATTTTCATTCAGATTTTATTTTACTTGATTAATAAACATATTTTTCTTAATATGGTGTATTTTACACATAGATTTCCGACAGATTTCCCAAAAATAAGACAATACAACAATACTATTACTTTGGCATTGTGTCAAGAATCATACTTTAACATCCATCCACATGTTGGGAACCAAGTCTTTGGCAAAGTGTCACATATGAAACATCCCATAAGACTTACTTAAAAGCAAATAAAATCTTTTTCTTCAATTTATTAATGTGGTTCAAGGGTTAAAAATATAAGGACAGTTTGGAAAAAGACTTTGGATCCGTAAAATTGATTTATTTTGTATAGGCTACATTTTTATTTCTGCCATAAATTTCATGAAATGTTTTACAAGGTTTCCAAGAAAAATTATACTAGACACCAGATTACAGGTTATTCTAACGCGCTTAAATATGTTATGATTTTCGGAGACGAAGGTTCCTGGTTCAAATCCTAGTAAAGGTAGTTACTTTTATACGGATTTGAATGCTAGACAGTGGTTACCGGTGTACTTTGATAGTTGGGGTTCAATTAACCATACTCTCCCAGGAATGGTCGACCTGAGTCTGTAGAAGACTACACCTCATTTACACGTCATACAAATCATCCTCATCTCATTGGGTCATGGGGTTGCTTATTGTTCTGAATTTAACAGATTGCAACGTACACAAATTAGGGATTACAAAAAAAAATATGTTACACCAACATTAAGTCTATAATGCTAAATTACCGAAAAATACTGGAATATTTAAAAACTGTAGCCTATATAATTCCACAAGAAAACAACCAATACAAAAATGAGATACTAAAAATAAATGGATGTAAAGCTAAAGGTTCCGTGAACGATTCCCGGCTGGGGTCTAAAAATGTTTGGTTATATAAGTTTACCCAAACCCAGTTCTCATAATAGTCACTAATGACCTAATAAAGTTACCACTATAGAAGTTTTTATGACTAATTGAAAAACAAACAGAATATTACGTCACCCATCTTTCTCCATCATAAACTTTATTACTTTGTACAGCATGGTAATAAATTTCATGTAAAATTTTACGAATAGACCGGTGCGAAGAAACCGCTTAAATCTGTGTCTTTGGTTTTAGTTTCTGCACGGTGTTTGTAAAATTTTACATTAAAGCTATGACTTTTACATTAAGCTATCGTGCAAATGCGTTCAGTTATCCATGAGTAGTTTTCACCATAGATTTCCTCATAGAAAAATTTACGTGAAAATGGTGTATTTTACTTGATTATTTTTCCATTTACAACCATGGGAACAGAGAATAAGACCATCGGATCTAAAAGTGTTCGTAGTACTTTTGTAGTAGTTGTCCTACATTAATAAAAATAATAATCGCTCATTTTCAAGTCCGTTGTTTTGTAAACTGCGCTTAGTTTCCTAACAATAAGGCCCAATTATAGATCTCCTCTTTTAATAACTCAGTGCAAGTACGTATGCGTTTAAGTTGCTTACAGTTTAGGCTATATAAAACCGATGATTATGGTTATGGTTTATAATCATAGATCCTGATGGAGGGAGCAGTAAAAGGTTGAAAGTGTTGAAATTTAGCACCACCGTAGTATGTGGAAAGCGTCGTGGATGCACCTTAATACCAAAGAGGAGATTCTTGTTGAACGGATGAAGAAAAACAAGAAATATTTAGGTACTAGTGTAAAAACTAGAAAACGAGAAATAAAATTTTAAATTTTAGAAAACTAAAATTTAAATTATGGATCTTTCAAAAACAGTGTCCATGAATGAATAATAAAATTATCCATTAACTATTAATGTACGAAGAAACAAATTAGAAAGGTTAGTATCAAAATAAAATATTTTTTGGACACTCATTTGGTGTATATAATTTTAATTCAAAAGATCATTTTGCTTGTTTTTTTTTAGATTTCTTCTCTCTTTTTTTAATAAACATTCTGTTGGGAACAATCAGTAAATGTGATAACAAAAAATTTGGAAAAAATTAACATGATAAATAAACGTGAGTGGAGGCACAGTTCAGTGAAAGAACTCCCAACGTGAATAGATAAGTGTAAAATTAAGTGCAGCATTTAGAACACTGTAATGGATAGTCAATTACAGTACTACGTTAATTGATGAGATTAATTTATACTAATTTTGTATTGTAGTTTTTTAAGTAATTGTATAACTTTAAGAATTAATTAATTTTTTTTGGAAATTGTAGGCTATATAATTTTTAAAAAAATGTCTGTTTAAAGTCCTAATTTAGTTTTTAACTCTTGTTCTGTGTTATCAAAAATAAAAGAAGAAAACACCTACTCTAGAATAGTTGAGTAGGTCAATTTCCTCCATTTCGTACCCTAGGAATGTTGTAAATGGATTACAGTTTTTTGAGAGAATGTCTATTGAATCCATTGTAAAAATATGTAGAATTAAAGTTTTATTATTATTATTATTATTATTATTATTATTATTATTATATTCTGCCCATAACAGACAGGTGGAGTGTCAAATTATTTACACTCAATTTGTTCGTTGCAGGGCTAAAATAAATAGTTCTGTTTCTTATCACATGGTCAGCCAATTAAATGACTGAATCATTTAAGAACAGAAGAGGTAGAGGTGTAAAAGACACTAATCAGAGTTATCTTCTCTGAAAGTAATGAATTTCATTATACAGCCAGACCCTGTGGTGAATGAAGTGAAGGTGTCATTTACAGAGTGGAAAATATGTGCTTTTCAGAGGGCCCGGCATGCTGATAAGCGTACTTTTCCACTCAGTGAGGAAGGCAATAGTAAACCACCTCACTCTTCGTTTTACTTAGTAAAACCTCTGGAGGTTCAAACCAGCCTTTCGGCTGTTGACCGAAACAACATTATTATATTGTGTAATCATTGATTCAATCAAATCTGTTGATTTTGTTATTTGATTTATGACAACTAACCGGCAAATTAAAACATGCGACGTAAACGTGTATTTTAACTTTATTATAAGCCTTTAGTGTTATTATGGTACTCGATTTAAAGAAAATGTTATAATTAATTAGTCAGTGAAAATATTATGTTTACATTGTGTCAGTTGATAATAAGCGCGGGATGCTCTGTATCCAGAGCGTCGGGGGAAGGTGGAATATTGTTACGAGTGTAACAGTAAGAGGGGGTGGTCAGGGAGGTTGTTGGAATGATGGGTTGCTAGGGGTGGGTAGAACGATCATCACCTGGATCTCCAGGCGGCTCAGCTCATGTTTTCCGAACTGTCTTATCATGAGAGGGGGTGGTATAGCAGCGCGCGGTTACTATAGCAACCTGTCAAGCCGGATAAACAGTCTCACTGCACTGCACAACGCATCCTCCCTCCTTTGCTACTCCAACCCATTCCTTTTTTTAACTCTTACCCCCCCTTCCTTCCTTTATTCCTTTATGTGTCACATCGCACAACCGCACACTCACCCTTTTACATTGTAATGTTACAACTGACAATAGACAAGAGGATTCTGTTTTATTTTATATCATAAGTGTACTGCTTTTTATTATTTATCATCTTTCAGATCTTTGTTTATTTTTTGCCAGCAATATCCCCAGCTTTATTGATATTGACGGACAAATACTTATCGACCTTCTCCCTGTACACACAATTATTGAACTAAACAATTTCGCAGTTTTCAACTACCTAACACGTAACAGAAATATTATACCCGTAAAAATAATCTGTACTAACGGGTGTTTTATTAACCCTTACAGTGCCAGCGTCCTAACATTAATACGTCAGCAGTTGTACCAAAAAATACCGGTTTCGTCCTTTTATTAGTAGTACGTTGACTGAAAAATTCATAGAATTTTTATTTTTCACTCAATTTTTAAAAAACAACGTATGAAAATAATTAGTACGAAATATAGATTGAAAAAATACGTGTAGAGTTTTTCTATGAATTTAATTGATTAATATTGATTAAAACAACTAAAAATTGAATTTTTAAAACTTTTATCGCAGTATTTTTATTTTTTACAATACATAAATGATTTTTTTTTTTGTAATTTTTGCATAATTAAATTGTCTTTAAAGTGATATAAGTGAAATTGAGTAACATAATTTTTAGTGATTTTTTTTAAATCAAAAAGGAAATTTACGCAAAAAATGACTACGTATCACTTTATTTTTATATTGTAAGAAATGTGTTCCAAGTTGAATATCATACTAGATCAATTATTCATTATGCACAAAACAAAAAAGTCATTAAGATACCTTGAAAAATAGACATGTTATGGGTAGATATATAAAATGCAACAAATCGCACAAAAATAGGCTGGCACTTTTCGGTAGGAACTCGCAATATTCTCTTGGCACTGTAAGGATTCAGGTCGCAACCCTGATTATAAGAAGATAGAAGTAATACATCGGTAAATTTTCTGTCCCCCAATCGGTATGTTGGCAACAGTGTACTCAAGGCCAGCAACTAAGACAGTTAAAATGTTCCAGTCAAGCATTAGTGTGGTGACAGCAGTCGTTTCGTTATATTGTGTCGGCAATGATTTTTTCCAAGGAAGAACGGTTTTTTCCGGGTGTTTTATTAAGAACGCAACCCTACATTAAAAGCCACAATCTACGGCATATTTTTATTTTCCGTACTTTACAAACTATTAATTAATCTGAATTATTATTTTACAAATGAATAGCAAATTGCAATGAAAACATTGTATTACTTCTATCTTTTTATAATCAAGGTTGCGTCCTTAATAAAACACCCGGTTCTTCCTTGGAAAAAACCATTGCTGACACAATATAACGAAACAACTGCTGTCACCACACTAATGCTTGACTGGAAAATTTTAACTGTTTAGTAGTTGGCCTTGAGTGGACTGTTGCCAACATAACGATTGGGGGATAGAAAATTTACCGATGTAGGCCTATTACTTCTATATTCTTATAATCAGAGTTGCGTCCTTAATAAAACACCCGTTACTTCTATAAATTTTATTACAGGCAGTCGGTACTTTTTACAGACAATCCCGGAGTCAAGAACTCCAAATTTTATGATCAAACAAAGAGCACGAAAAATTAATGAAGGTATTCTCGATAAATCACTACGCTTACATTTCAATTACTCTTTCAATACCGAACAATTTTCAAACGTAGGCCTACTTGCCAAAAATCCCACCCATAATTCGGAAGAATTTCAGTATTTTGCTTCTAAATTACTAGACTACTCTAAGACATAGTTTTAACTAAAATGATATATTCAAACAGTAAAAATAATAATTACAAAAAATTTGACCAACCGAAACTAATTTTTACTTTCTCTTGCCTATATGAATACATAGGAAGGAAAGTATTGTTTTCATGTCGATTTTAAGAAATCGAGGTTTCACCGGATCTACACGTTTTTAGCCCCCTGAAACCAAAAAACATGTTTTTAGCGATTGGTCTGTGTGTGTATGTGTGTGTGAACAGAATACCTCAAGAACGGAACATCGTACGAACTTGAAACTTGAAACTTAAGTTACATACCCTACTGGACCCGACACGAACATTTTCATCAAAATCGTCAACCGGAAGTAGTAGTTTATTCGTATAGTTTTTCACTTTTTTGCGATTTTCTCAAAAACTGGTCCTACGATTTTTTTTAAATCGCCTGGTTTACTCAATTTTTTATTCTCTACAAAATAGGGTAGCCGTCATGTTTGCTGAAATTCTTGGTGAGGCTGTTTTCGCGTAAAAGAATTGTTTTTTTTAAGATTACAGCTTTAATATGTATTAAGGAACTTTATCGAATTTGATCGAATCTACACGAGCGTTAATTTCTGTAACAAATAAATGTTTAAAATAATGAATAATTATAACAGGAAATTTAGTTATTTTTATTTGGGTGAGTTTAGAAATTTAAAGAAAGTTTACGAGAAACGTTATTTTCAGTTAAATATATGTTTTTGTAAACGTAACGTAAAACATTCAATTTAAACACGATTAAATAACTTCGTTTAAAACGGAACGATAATCAAATAGAAAGGGTTTTATACGAAATTAGTACAGTAACGAGCAACAAGACGAAATATATTATATATTTTATTGTACCGTAACGAAGAGGAATGAGATCCAATTTTGATTAGTAGATCTACTCTGACTCTTTCTATAAAATGTACCTTTACAGAACAATTTCGTTGTAATATTCCATTAGGAATAATAGCATCAAACGATTCAGTTTATTCGCTTGGAATAATTTCAGCAGTACAATAGCCCCCTCAGATTTCAACGACCAAAATTACCATCTCGTTTTCGTAAATTTAAAATGAATCTACAATTTAATTAATTTAGATAAAAATGGCAGTAATTATTGTTCAAAACGTTTGTTATTATTAAGTTTTATCTCTGTTCGTTTCGCTTTTCACTCAACGCCATTTAACCCTTTATAGGGCAGTACTACGGGGAAAAATATACATGTAAAATGTTAAATTTTGTTTTCTAGGGACTTGAATAATGTATTTCTAGTGCCAGAACAGTAAGATATTTAGGACAAGACTTTTAGGATAAGACTTTTTTTATGTTAAGCCCTATTAAGTATACTTACAAAGGATGTCTATTGAAATGGGAATCGCATAATGTTTAGTGGTAAGAATGCTTATTAAAACAACTTCCTTGTAGTCCTATATAACAGAAAAATCTGGTGTGAAACACTCACACAACTTTCTCTTGCCAATGCAAATAATTAACAATAAACCTAACATTAGTAATAAAACATTAGAAATAAAAAAAACTAACCTCAATAAACATAACCTTATTTTAATCATGAGTGAAAGACACAGTATGAAAATCAACCTCAGTTCGGCTTAAAAATGCGGAAAATCACTCTTTCTCACTAAACTAGGCTCCGTGGAGAAAAATGCTCTCAATAAAAGTTGTAGATCTTTTAATTTTCTATAAATTAAACTATATACACTTTTGTCGTAAAATGCCTACTAAGGCCGAAATCTTAAAAAAGTCAATTTTTCACACATTTTCGTGAGAAAAAAAACAGAAAACCGCAAATTACCGCTAAACTAAGCGTTATAAAAAAAATTGTTTGAAATAAAAGTTGTAGGATTTTAAATTCTCTACAATTTTTATTATATAAAGTTTTGCGCTATAATTCATATTAAAGCCGTAATCTTAAAAAAACACTTTTTTTACGTAAAAACAGCCTTACTAAGAATTTCAGCAAACATGGCGCCTACCCTACCTTGTAGAGAATAAAAAATTGAGTAAATGAGGCGATTTTTAAAAAAATCGTAGGACCAGTTTTTGAGAAAATCTCAAAAAGTGAAAAATTATACGAATAAACTACTACTTCCGGTTGACCGATTTTGATGAAAATGTTCGTGTCGGGTCCGGTAGTGGTGTGTAACTTAAGTTCAAAGTTTGAAGTTTGTGCGACGTTTCGTTCTTGAGATATTTTGTACACACACACGCGCGCACACACACGCGCGCGCGCACACACACACACACACACACACACACATACACATACACACACACGCGCGCGCGCGCACACACACACACAAACACACACACACACACGCACGCGCGCCCACACACACACACACACACACACACACACACACACACACACACACACACACACACACACACACACACACACACGCACAGACCAATCACTAAAAACATGTTTTTTGGGTTCAGGGGGTCTGAAAACGTATAGATCCGGTGAAAACTCGATTTCTTAAAATCTACATGAAAACAATACTTTCCTTCCTATATATTCATATAGGCAAGAGAAAGTAAAAATGTGTAGAATAACTTATCTCAACTTTATATTAGCATGAATGCTTGCTTTCCTGTAAAAAAACTCGAATTTTCTAAGCACTGTACAAAAGTAACAACAAAACAACACGGTTGCGTACGCTTGAATGAATCCTTACCATATTTGTGCAACTCATGAAAGAAATGGTCGATGCGCACTAATTTCAAAATGTGGATAGCCTACTTAACAAGATAACATCTATAAAGCCATAATGCCAATAGGGTTCAACTGCATAGCTTGTTCTTTAAAAAAATCAACCTTATTGCCAGTGGGAAGTATACTTACCACAGGCCTGTAAAGGGTTAAACATTAGACTTATTGTTACATTTTTACTTTATCTTGCCTATATGAATCAAAGGAAGGAAAGTATTGTTTTCATCTCGATTTTTCGAAATCGAGTTTTCACCGGATCTATACGTACCCCCTGAACTAAAAATAAACATATTTTTAGCGATTGGTCTGTGTGTGTATGCGTGAACAGAATATCTCAAGAACGGAACATCGTACGAACTTGAAACTTGAAACTTAAGTTAGGTATTACTAGAGGACCCGACTTGAACATTTTTATCAAAATCGGTCAACCGGAAGTAGTAGTTTATTCGTGTTATTTTTCACTTTTTTGCCAATTTCTCAAAAACGGCTCTTACGATTTTTTTTAAAAATCGCCTCATTTACTACATTCTTCATGATCTACAAAATGGGGTAAAAGCCATGTCTGCAGAAATTCTTGGAAAGGCTGTTTCTCGTAAAAATATGGTTTTTAAGATTGCGGCTTTAATATGCTTTTTAGCGCAAAAGTGTAATACTGAAAGAAGTAGAGAATTTAAAATCCTACTTTTATTTCGAACATTTTTGTTGTGTAACAATGTTGTGTAATGATGTTAATGTTTAGTAGTAAATAGCGATTTTCTGTTTTTTCTCACGAAAACGTGTAAAAAAATCGATTTTTTTTCAAAGATTTCAGCCTTAGTAGGCCTATGCATTTTACGACAAAAGTGTGTATAATCAAATTTAGAGAAATTAATATATCTACAACTTTTATTTAGAGCATTTTTCTCTACAGAGCCTAGTTTAGCGTCAAAGAGTGATTTTCCGTATTTTATAGCCAAACTAAGGTTGATTTTCATTTTGCGTCTTTCACTCATGATTAAAAGAAGGTTATTATGTTGTTTGAGGTTAGTTTTTTGTTTGTTTCTAATGTTTTTTTACTAATATTAGATTATATTGTTCATTATTTTCATTGGCAAAAGAAAGTTGTGTGAGTGTTTCACACCAGATTTTAGTTTTTATGTTCGTGAAGTGTCAACCAGCTCGGGCAGAAAATTTATTTGTAATACTATCCTGTATGCTATATGTGCGTGTAGGTGACTATCATAAGCCTATTCATAGGCTACTTCGTACAAAAATGAATGCAAAAATACATTTTATTCTTTTCTAACCATTCCCTGTCTAATGCAAGATTTAGACATCTGCTAATTTCCTCCATGATTCTCTACCGTGAGCAGTTCTAAAAATACTAAATAAGCCTACTTTACTATATCGAAACCATTTAATCATATCAGTCCATCATAGAGCAGTGGTCAGCGTAACTGGCTACTACACCAGGTGTCCCTGGTTCGTTCCCAACCAGGTCTGGCAGTTTATCATCAGTAATTTTAATTTATCACCCTCCATCATCTACAGCAACAGTGACTAAAATAGCGGAACTTGTTGTTGTTGTTTAGGTCATCAGCCAAAAGGCTGGTTTGAACCTGTAGAGGTTTTACTAAGTAAATCGAGGAGTGAGGTGGTTTACCTTGCCTTCCTCACTGAGTGAAAAAGTACACTTATCAGCATGCCAGGCCCTCTGAAAAGCACATATTTTCCACTCTGCAAATAACACTTTCACTTCATTCACCACAGGGTCTGGCTGTATAATGAAATCCATTACTTTCAGACGAGATAACTCTGATTAGTGTCTTTTACACCTCTACCTCTTCTGTTTTTAAATGATTCAGTCATTTAATTGGCTGACCATGTGATAAGAAACAGAATTATTTATTTTAGCCCTGTAACTAACAGATTGAGTGTAAATAATTTGACACTCCACCTGTCTGTTATGGGCAAAGCGGAACTTAGACTTAAAAAAACAAGATGATGTTTATTTATTTGCCGGATGTTGATTGTCAATGCTTTTGTGACAGAAGAAGCAGAGTAGCTCAAAATTTAGTAGACCTGCAAAAGACCTAGTAGGCTACGGATTCGGTCGGAACCAACGAATAGTCAATTAGTCTAGGCTAAGCGAAAAATTGTATCACTTTACAAGCGTTATTTTATAATATGAACGTAACCAAAATTACCATCTAAGTGCCCTATGACTAGACTGAGACATTCCAAAAATTAATGATGAGTTGAAAAAGTACTAAAATTTAAATAGCAAGTATATTTGGATAGTATTTTAATTAAGATGCATCAGATTTAATACCCTTTTAGATTACTTTAAAATATTCATAATAGAGATTCAAAAGGAAATATTATATTTTTCTTTAATTTTAAAAAGAAAAAATGCCGAAATTTTTAAATAAATTTTCATGTAGCATCTACAAGGGTATCTTTTCCGTAATTGAAATTTTAATAGTACTTCTATTCAGTTAAATGTAAAAGAGAAGGAAACCAGAAAAGAACGTTTGTGGATTAAGGTTGGTGGATAGAATCTCATCTCCGGTGGAGGGTCTGAAGAGCTGTGCACCTTAACGTCTCGTAAAAGTAATTACTGCATGTATCTTATTTTATTCTATTTTTGTCGGTTGTTTTTTTTATATATATAAATAAGAAAAAAGGAAATTGTGGGGAACAGGTGGATCTGGTTATAAAATTATTAGCCAACTGTGTATTTTCTAAGCAGGGTATTTTTTCTTTTCATTGTTAATAGGCACCCTGTTTTGTATTTAAAAGAACCCTCCAACAATATAACTTTATTTAAAAAATGTATTAATAAAACATTGCGTTGTTAGCTTAATTCTCTGCTTAAATTAGACTATTTTAAATTAAACGACTAGAAATATAGGCATATCTTTAAAAATTAAACCATAATAATAATGCAACCCACCGGATTGGTCTAGACGTCGCCAAAATCTGCTGTTCAACAACTGATTTTTAGAGACGAAGGTTCCTGGTTCAAATCCTAGTAAAGGTAGTTACTTTTATACGGTTGAATGCTAGACAGTGATTACCGGTGTACTTAGATGGTTGGGGTTCAATTAACCATACTCTCTCAGGAATGGTCGGCCTGGGTCTGTATAAGACTACATTTCATTTACACGTCATACACATCATCTTCATCTCATTGGGTCATAGGGTTGCTTATTGTTCTGAATTGAACAGATTGCAACGTACACAAATTAGGAATTACAAAAAAAAATGCTTGAAGGTAAGGTTAGTAGAGAATAGAATCTTTCTCTACTAACCTTGGTTTGAAGGGGCTAAAATCAAATTTATTGTTATTACAGCTCAACAAATCAAATAAAATTTTGCGAGTTGAATGTTGTAATTTTCCTTTTATTTTGCACACCAAACCTAAACCAAATTTAGGGGAAATATTTGTTAATCTTTGTTAAGATTGCAGAAGAGGTTGTAGTAAAAATATGGTAATATAGAAGATGTTTACCACCAACAAACGATCTGGTTAAATTGAGATGCATGTTGCTAAATTAAATTGAGTTTGTGCTACATTCTAAGACAGGTTTTAAGACAATTGGAGTAAAAAAATTGTATTTTGTAACTACATTATATTATTTAAACCACAACTGTATTGTATTAAAATAAACTGTTTGTTTTAATACAATATAGTTGTATTTTTTAAATTGTCCGAACGGTATTCAGTAAATGTAACATACTAGCATGATATTAAACACAAAAAATACTAATTTTGTATCTTATGAATAAAAATAAAATATACAATACTTTGTTAGAAATAAAATTTTAGTTGGCTCTGGGTTTTATATTGCTAGACTACCATGAACTGCAAAATGGAAGACCTGGTTTTGATTTTCAGTTTTTTGATAATTGTTACACGTTGACGTCAACGTTACCGTACCACAAATCTCTGCATTCTCCAACCTTTAAGCAATTAAAGCGATTTTAAATAAAAATTTAAAAATCCTCGAATTTCTTTTACCAAATTTTCCAGCATAAAGAAGTGCTCAATGTACAGTTCAGCCGTTCTTAGTTTGCTCCTACTGTCAACAAACAAAAGCCCGCTACTACAAGGTGCACGCTAGAGTCTGCGACTGTACGGATGTCGTATTCCTATTAAGTTAATTATTTTTAAATTATAAGTACTTAAAGTACTCAAGACATTAGTCATGATATGATTTAAGCCTAGCAATTTCATTTACAAAAATACTTTTAAAAGTATTTTGTATTTAAATACTTTTGAAAGTATTTTGTTGTTACTTTTTAATTAGCGTGTATACATTTTGATATAATGCGCATGCTCAGTGACGTCATTTTGTTTACATTAGGAGCAAACTAAGAGAGGCTGGACTTAACTTTGTTTGCCTCACAGATGCTAATAAAAAGGCGCGCATTTTTACAAGAGACGACAAGATGAATAGTGAACCCGCTATACACCGATGTTGTTAGTTGGTTTCCTCTAATATATGAAGGAGAAATACTTATTAATAACCAACTTGCAATAGCCTACACGAAATTAATATTGCTTTTCTAACAAGAGAAACTCAACAAAATTCACTGAGTTCACCAGAAGTATTTGCAGTAAGGAAACACTTAAAGTGTATTTTTGTTTTTTTTTTTGGCTTTACAGTGCGCCGGCACTTTTTTTTTTGTAATCCCTAATTTGCGTACGTTGCAATCTGTTCAATTCAGAACAATAAGCAACCCTATGAACCAATGAGATGAGGATGATGTGTATGACGTGTAAATGAGGTGTAGTCTTGTACAGACCCAGGCCGACCACTCCTGAGAGAGTATGGTTAATTAAACCCCAACTATCGAAGTACACCGGTAACCACTGTCTAGCATTCAAATCCGTATAAAAGTAACTACCTTTACTAGGATTTGAACCAGGAACCTTCGTTTCCGAAAATCAGCTGTTAAACAGCTGATTTTGGCGACGACTTTACCTCTAGACCAACCCGGTGGGTTAACCGGCACTTATGAAACTGAAATACCCAATGAAATTCAATAACGATCAAGAGAGTATCATTTCGGACTAATGTTCTACTGTTACCCTAGTAAAATTAAAATTTTATTCGATTCAATAATTCTAAACGTTTGAGTCAAAATATATAACTATTACTCGCAATCAAAGTCATTTTTATACAAAGTTATTACAAGTGACAGCGTGCATGGGTGCGATCATTCAAAGTGCCAAAGCTCCATTTAACTTATAATCGTAGCAGAGTTTTTTAACTTTATTATTTTATTCTTTAAATAAAATTAAATTTGAATTTAGAGATTTTCATATTAGTATTCAAAGTTAACCCACCGGGTTGATCTAGTAGTAAAGTCGTCGCCGCGAGTCGTTAAGTTTAACGGCTGATTTTCGGAGACGAACGTTCGTTGGTTAAAATCCAAGTAAAGGTAAGCCTAGTTACTTTTATAAGGATTTGAATACTAGACAGTGGTTAGCAGTGCACTTTGATGGTTGGAGTTCAATTAACCATACCATCTCGTGAATGGTCGGCCTGAGTATGTACAAGACTACTTCTCACAGTATAAGGTGTATGAGGCTCATACATATCTCCTTCATCTCAATAGGTCAAGGGGTTGTTTTTTGTTCTTAAATTAAACAAATTGCAAAAAAAGTTTGAAGTATTTGTAAATCACATAATATGCGATCAGATAGTTTCGTACATACGTAAAAACTGACAGAAAATCAACTGGATTCACATAATGTACTGTAACGTTTATTCAGGGTTGTTTTAGGATCGGGTTATTTCTAAATAACAAAACCTCTTTTTAAATTTATAACAAATATTTGTTCACAAATTATCCACTTAAAGTAATTGTTACAACTACAACAAAAAATGTATACTAAACATAATAACATAAAAAATTTAATATATAGTCCACTAAAACTTAATCAGGACTTAAAATGAGCCTTAATCAAAAAGAAATTCGGCAATTTATAGTCAAATACTTAATTGATTACTACTTACAACGCGATAACAATTGTAAGCTAACTGCCCGTCACGGAGAAACTGCTTCAATACGCAACTTGTTATTTACAACCGTTTTTAGCTCATTTTACCGCTGTTCAAACTTCACTAACTAACTAAGCAAAGGATAGCCGCCATTTATAGAAAAACAAATAGAACTTTCTTGAAAGATAAATACTAACCTAATATACCATAATAATCAAGAATAAAATAAACCATGGAACATTCTACTCTATAATAGAAAAGCGAGGGCGACGGCTGGAAGTAATTTGATTACAGTATCAGAACGCTGAATGTCACTTACACACAAACACAACAACGCGATGCACAATACTTTAAAACAATTTTTAGACACACGATGTTGTTGTTTAGGTCAACAGCCGAAAGGCTGGTTTGAACCTCTAGAGGTTTTACTAAGTAAAACGAGGAGTGAGGTGGTTTACCATTGCCTTCCTCACTGAATGGAAAAGTATGCTTATCAGCATGCCGGGCCCTCTGAAAAGCACATATTTTCCAATCTGTAAATGACACCTTCACTTCATTCACCAAAGGGTCTGGCTGTACAATGAAATTCATTACTTTCAGAGGAGATAACTCTGATTAGTGTCTTTTACACCTCTACCTCTTCTGTTCTTAAATGATTCAGTCATTTAATTGGCTGACCATGTGATAAGAAACAGAACTATTTATTTTAGCCCTGCAACGAACAGACTGAGTGTAAATAATTTGACACTCCACCTGTCTGTTATGGGCAGAGACACACGATAGTGAAGCTAAAATGACAACTGAAAATCTCACATAAAACTATACGTACTTCTACACCAAGCAGTAGATATTTATTACTGATCGTTTCATCTGAGCTGGAGCGAAAGATTTTATACAGTCCAATCTATGTTAGACTATTAAAGTACCGTATTTTCCGGACGATAAGACGCACTTTTTTCCGTAGAAAAATGACCTAAAAATTACCATGTGTCTTATGGTCCGAACGCTAGCTATATTTCAGGGTAGATGCTTTTAAACTACCCTACTCTACTTAAACACGTTCAATAACTAGGGATTTCAAAACAAACCATACAATTATATAGGATGTACCGTAGTTTTTAAACTGTATCGTCTTGAAGTTTCTAAGCATACACAGTAGTTTTTGTATCGATATTACTTACGGTAAATATCATAGTATTTTAAAATGTGAAGCATGTTTCGCACTCTTTGGCTTTTAAATTAAAAGTGGTTCAATATGCAAAAGATAATGGCATTCGGGCAGTAGAAAGACATTTTTTACCTCCTCCAACAGAAAAAATGATTCGGGAATGGCGGAAATAAGAAGATTTATTACTCAAGGCAGATAATAAGAAACATACTAGTAAATTTCGAACTCAAGCTGTCAAATGGCCTCAACTAGAAGCACAATTGAAAAATTGGATATCAATTACTATTAGACTAACCATGTTGCCTGAATCTGATTGTCTACCTGAACTGACAATGCAGTCTGTCAATTCAGGTAGACAGTCCGACAGGATTTCACGTACACAAACTAGCAACATGGATAGTAACACCCATCCCCCGCATTACTTTTCTATTTTTCAAAATTCTAAAAATTTTACCACAGCATTGGCCAATCGATATTTCAGGTTAACTATCTGTACGAAGTTTTTACGCGGAATAAAACGATAGTTTGCCCGAGCTGAACGATCGTGCGGTTACCGAGATAGCAAGGGTTCAGAATATTGTTAATAAATCGAAATTTAAATAACGTATGAATTTGAAATTTCGTACACACTGTAAGAATATAATTGTCTATGTTTTGTTAAAATTTCATACTTCTTGGTCAAATATTTATCAAGTTACACGCCTCTAAACGCATGAACTTTGTTGCGATATAAAAAAAAAACCGGGTCTTTTTGTCTTCCAACCTCGATATGGCAATTTTTAAATATTAAAAATATAGGACTATTATAGGTAAACGCAGAATAAAATTAGCTAAACTTTGATGTAAAGTATGTTGAAATCCGACTCATAATTTTGTAGATGCTTTGGGTTCAAACTCGGGTGTCTATGATTATGAAACCGATAGTAGTAATTTACGTACTTACAGTTTCTATATCCATGTTTTTTTTGTAAATTTATGACTATGAAATAATTATATAAACTATATTGTATCTTCTGTACTTGCTGTTTTTCAATAAAAGACATCACATTTATCTGTTATAAAAAACTAATTAAAATCAGTCAAAATAATTTTTAGATAATTTATGCCTTGAAAAACAAGGGTGCGTCTTATCGTCCGATGCGTCTTATCGTCCGAAAAATACGGTAGGTACCTATGTCACATAATTTAGATTCGATAACATTTTGTAAAAAATGTAAGTTGACTTATAGTCCATCTACTGTAAGAGCCCTACTCCGCGCGATGCAAGCGCCTATATGTTGTAAACGAAAGTTTTACACTAGTTGGCACGTATATACCTCTCCGCCTGACAATTTTATCTTGCACTACGTTCCATCATAAAAGTATCTACATCCAGCCAAAATAAACATTATCCTTTAAGCGTTTTCAATTATACCGTTCAGATTACTTGTAATTATTGTAGTTTCATAAAGACTCCTTAATTAATTTATTTTAACCATTAGTCTACATTTTAACAAAACAATTTTTTTCTACTTTTTAATGTTTACCGCTTTTATGTTTCAAAAGTTCAACATATTCACTATCACGCATGTTAACAAAACACAGCTTATAAAACTTTTCAACTTCAGTCTACGAAGAAAATTGAAACGAACCGACACAATTCCAAAAGATAACTGATGAAACTAAAAATTAGTTAAACACGGGCAAGTGCAAACAGTTGTATTAAACTAGTCACACACATTAATTATTTTAATGATACGAAATAAATAATCTGAAATGATAAACAACGAATCACTGGAATTGTTTACTATCCTGTTATAAATTCAAGCGCATTAGTCTTTTATTACTTGTGACCAAAAATAAAACAAAACTGAGTCTATAATAAAAACCTACTAATCATAAAAATGTAATAATAGTAAATAATGTAACGAAAAATAACAATGTAAGAGTAACAATAGTAAAATTTAATTATTAATGGTAAACTGATGTTCGATTTATAAAACATGTTCAAACAAATGAATTGAACATGGTTTTATTATATTAAGCTTAGAGCGAATCAGTGTTGTATGGACTTTTGTTTTTGATCATGCTGTGGGTATTTTTAATTAATACGCATGCTCACTTGTATTGCTGGTTGCCTACGTCGGAGTACTCTTAGCGTAGACAGACTCTACAGACATGTTGCAACCGATGTGGCTACCTCCTTCATCAATCACCAAATAATTTATAACTGAAGATATAATGCATTACATTGTCACCTGATGGTGAACATGAGTAACGTAAGAAGCCTTAAATATTTGGTGGCCCTGAAAACGGCCGTTTAAACGTGTGCGTCTAGGTGTGAAGACTCGGTTGGTGAGCGGTTATAGTGGTGGTAGACGTCGTGACGATCAAGTATTGTAGGTGAACGACAAAGCGGCGTCTCATCGTCCAGCGGTGAGTCATCTTTTCCCTCGCAATCACTGAGCTAGAAATATAACAGGAGATAGCACTGACACGGCGTCTATTGTTGAAAAGCGTGCCGTTGTTATTTTGTTAAGTTGGTACTGTGGTGATGATAGCGCTCTGAAATATTACATGCCGTAAATGAGCTTTATTTATCGTCGGAGTTTAGTTTTAATAATGTAAATTCTATAAGTAATTATGGTTCGATATTGTGTCGCATTTGGATGCAGTGAAACATAAAAAAGAAAGTGGGGTCCAGTTTCGTACGAAAGTTCATAATTTTTTATCAATAACCAATTTAAAACAGCTGAATCTGAGTGCCTGTATGAGTTTCAAGTCCTTTGAGATTGTAAATATTTATTATAAACTAATTTTATCTCGGTTATTTTTCCACCCATTTCATTATTATTGATCTATCATAATCTTATACTTCACTCAAAGAATTAAAACCCAAAGTTCTGATCTTCCAGGAATGAAATTTCTCAGGTAAGCTAGGCTTAGTTCAATATTGAACTAAGCCTAGCCTACCAATAAATGTAATTCAATTATTGAATTACAAAGCCTAGGCCTACCTAATTGATTACTCAATAATTATTGCAGTGCCTTAACTGATTCAATTAGGCTATAAAATATCAGGAAACCTAAGGCAGGACAAGGAGGCTGAAAGCTATTTTAACTAGGCTACAATAACATCCAAGGCTAATGTAAAGTTTGTATTTTTCTAACTCTGGTTAGGCCTATTTGTTATTTTTTCAGTTTATTTCATTGCATGGAGATAACTTTATTAATTTTTGCTTAGCGCTTTGTTTATAACTTGTCCCCATAGTTTTATTTTTTGGTTCTCGTTAAATTATACATTTAGTGTCAAAGTTGAAAAGTTTTGTTTTATCCACAATCAGGGTTGCCATGATTCTTGAGCAGCCAAACTTTAAGGTGACTAAATTCAAATATTTGGGTCTGAATCCCAAGTATATTTAAATAAGCACATTTTGCAATTAAGTACCTAAAAGTAATGTTCTCAGCTTGTTTTACAATGTTTAACTGAACCAATTGAACATTAAAACAATTTTTTAAGTTTCATACATTTATATCCACTGTCATAACAGAATAAATCATATTATTTGATTAAGTAGGCCTATGTTAAATCTTACTAAATGAGCTCACTGTTTTGTTGAAACATAACTTTTTTTACAATAATTTGTACTTCACTAACACACATCAAACAACTAAACAATAACACATTTATTGTATGATTATATTTTTAGTTTGTGGTTTTTAAAAATATTAATTTCTTCCTAAGTAGTGAATTGTTTAATAAAGTTCCTGTCTGTAGGGAAGAAATATTATCTGTTTTTAGTAAATTGTCAGAAAAATTTGTCTGAAACTAAAACGTTTTATTTATTTTTGTTTTACTTGACTGTAAAAAAATAGTACAAGGAAGTACTACTGTTTTACCATCAACTTGTTTGATCAAAATATTGACATTTCTGATTTTCTTGCTTTGATCGATATGAACACAGATTATAAAACACAAACTGACCATTCACAATACTGAGGTAATACTGAGGGGATGGCAACCCTATCCACAATCCTATTCTGAAACATTGATATGAAATATGTTATACCAACACAACTATTAGAGTTTTACAGAAGTGTTTAACTTTTAAATGAACAAATAAAATGGTTTTAACAAATTCCTTCATGTTTCTATTTACAATCCTGAATTCTTAAAGAGAAATTATTTTTAGTGATCTTTCCAAGTGTATGCAAACATCAGTAAAATGTGAGAGAGATGGGTAATAGTAGTGTGGTTTTAAACCAGGATTAGGCCGTGTTATATACAACAACATTAATAATATATCTTGTGTGAAGAGTGTAGGTGAAGTTGAAACTAGTTTACAAGGTAATTTAATTTTAAAATGTACTTTTGCTAAGTGATAATCCTGGACAAGGTAGACCTACATATTAATAACTTAAATCAAATATCTTGAGATAAAAATCTTTGCTAAGTAAATTTCCAAAAGTTTTTACTTATTTTAAAATTTAATTACTTTTTAGCAAAGATAATTGAAATATGTACGAACAATTTAATTTAAAAGGCTTATCAAAAACAAAGAAGTACGGGTTATTTGATTTTGAATTTCTTGATAACTTAGTTAAAGCTAAGTTGATAGGGCCTACATATTAAAATAACTAATATAATTGTAAAATAAAATATTCTCAATATGTATTTGTGTACTTACATATTGAAGAAACCAATAAGAAAGAACACATCAACAATTTTTAACATCAATGTAACTCGGCCTATGTTGCATTTCAGTTAGATTTAACGTAATGTATTTTTGCCTTTTTAAACAAAATATTACGTTACAGGAATACTGTATTAAACTAATAATGAATACTAATATTAGTACGAACTTTATTATCGAGAATTGTTTCCCTAAATATTACATTAAATGTTATATTATCAACTTTCGGTCATTTGATTTGTATGATAGTTTGATTACCGCGCGTTATCTATCCTCACCACAATATGGCGGCGGAGCAGCCTGACGGCACGCAATTCATTTTCACAGTGCTATCTCCAGTCATATGTCTAGCTCATTGCTCGCAATAGTACTGCCAGTCCCCAAGCTTTGTGCAGCTGAGAGGTATGCATTACGTCACTACTACTGTGAGAGATTGCGTTAGTAGTAGTAACGTTTTACTTGTGTTATGTTTGTAGTAGTCAAGGGTACTATCCAAACTACATTTATATTCTGTGTCGCCGTCTATAGCGAATAGTCAAAACAACATCCACATATGTCACGCACTAGGCAGCCTACTGCCCAGCGAAGAGCAATGAGATGATAAATTCAGTGTTATGACGTAACAGCAGTCTGGTACTTCGTCTTTCCCTTCATCCCGCAGCTGCACAAAGCTTGGGGACGGGCAGTACGTCGATGGCTGCTTCGTCAAATCCGGTGGCGGAAAGCTCGGTTAAGGGACCGCTACAGGCATAGCTTGCGGCAGCAAGAGATGACGGTCCCGTTCGACGGGGGTTATGATGTCGGGTTGGCGAACGGAAGCATTATTATTATGCAGGTAGAAAATACATCAATAAATTGCCACGAGGTTTAAAAAGTTGTGACAATTTAAGTCATTTTAAAAAAAAAGCTAAAAAAATACTTGATTGATGAAACATTTTACAGTGTGCACGAATTCCTTTGTAAATAGTTTTTGGTTGAAAAGTACCTAATTAACTTCTAATTAAACAAATATTATTTACTATCTGATACAAAGGGGTTCATGACAAGCCTACTGAGTTAAGCAGTAGTGGTAACAAATTATCGGTAAGTGATGAATTTATCATTGTGTTTAACTTTTTAATTTTCTGTGCTATTTGATACAAAGGGGTACATGACAAGTCTACTGAAGTAAGCAGTAGCAGAAACAAATTTTTGCTGGTACCTAAGTGATGAATTTATCTTTGAGATTGACTTTTTGTTTATTAGTTTTATCTTGACAGTCCTATACTCCCTTTTGGAGTCTTCTGGATGCAAAAAAAATCATATTCTCTCTTACGGAGTCGTCGATGGGTCTTCTTAGGAGTAAGGTAGCCGTGTGCCGAAGGTTAGCATCTGGTCGGAGCTGGTGAGCGGAATAAAACGACGACCAAACTCAATTCAAGACGTCTTATATAATATGCAGAGGGGCTGGTGTGGAACAAGTACGCGCTCTTTGCACTGTCTGCCTTTTTTTACTGTCCTGTCAGAATCATTGTCGGCTTCTGTCTATCGGTATTATCGGCCGGCAGCACAGTACCTTAATGGCGAATGTGACAATATGTAATTAATATTTATGTATCTATTATTCTCTCGACACCACATTAAGTGACCAACAATTTAAAACTTATTTAATTCTTGGGAAAAGAACTGGCGGGTTCTAACTTGTACGTCACCAAAAAATACAAAATGAAAATGAGGTAGTTTTTACGAAAGGTATTAACTAGGTGTTGAGTATCGATAGTTGAAATAAATGAAATTCATTTATTTCAACTATCGATATCTAACTATGTCGATTAGCACATCGTCTCTGTGTTATTACATTTCAAAACATTGTGCCAAGAGATCGTTCACCACGAGTATTTGGTTAATGTGATTTATATAAAATAACGATTGCCACACCATGAATTCTGGAAATAAAATACAGAGAAGAAGACCTATAAATAGAAAAACGAAGTTGAACATCGTGTTTGATGAAAATGCACGCAAGTAATTCTGTTTTTTTTATTTCGAACATAACCTCTAAAAACCTATACGTAACCTTTAAGGATGGTATAATATTATTTAGACCTAAAATTAAATTTTACTAATGTAAAACTCATTTCAATTAGATATAATATGTATACTTGTGTTCCAATAATAAGACCAATAATAATTAGCAAACGCTGTAGAAAATTCTTCATAGATGTTTGTGGGATTTACCATGTTAACTGCCTGTTAATATCCCATTAACTACTTTTCATTAGACAATGACCTGTCAATAAAATTTCAGATAATTATGCATTTTGTACTGCATTGTATTGTTGATTATCCAAACTGACTAAAAAGTAGTACAGTGTGCAAAATTTCAATTTAGTTCACCTGTTAATAATTAATAAAATATTAGTAAAATAAAACAGAAATAGCTTAGTTTTTCTACTACGCATTTCATAACATAATTATTATGTTATACTCCTTATTATGTTATACTGTAATTATGTAGATGTTCATTTCAACTGATATGCAGTTGAAATAGAGCAATCTTATATTACAGACTATCAACTAAGTAAAATAAAACAGAAATAGCTTAGTTTTTCTACTAAGCATTTTATAACATAATTATTATGTTATGAAATGCGTAGTAGAAAAACTAAGCTACTTCTGTTTTATTTTACTTAGTTGATAGTCTGTAATATAAGATTGCTCTATTTCAACTGCATATCAGTTGAAATGAACATCTATATAATTATAGTCCAACCATTCGATCTGCCTGGTTCATGTTTCTTTGCATCTCTGGAAATGTACAGTACTTGAATGTTTTTTTTTTGTATTCCTAAGGCCACTTGTCCACTTGAGAGAAAATACTGCTGAGAGTACTCTCGAGAGTAGACTCGCAAATGTATACGGGCCTGAGAGCTACTCTCCAAGAGAAGCAGGTGCAGCTGTCGACAGTTCATTTCTCGCAAGTGTAAATGCTTGTTTCTAGTCTCGAGAGTTACTCTCCACTCTTCCGTCAGTGTTGGAAAAGCTGAGAGCTTGTGTCGACAGTTCATTACATTTATTTGTCTATTGTAAAATATTTTTATTACTTTTTATAGTCTTTTTTTTAATATTTTAATTTCTTTTTTAAATCTTTCTTTTAAAATTTTAATCTTTTTTTAAATTTCAATATTTCAAATCTTTTATAATCTCTTCAAAATGAACTCACGAGAAATTGAATGAAAGACAATGAAATTCTTCAACTTATTAATTTATATGAAGAAAATGAATTTTTAATTTTAATGAACCATTAATCTGTCATGAGGAGAAATTGCTTCACGTAATTTTGTATCTTTTTTGACAATCTGGTGTTTAACTAAATTTATAAGCAGTTCAAATTGCACTGCAGACATTCGAATAAAAGTTTTAAATTGCTGTGCATCCTCCAGCCGCAACTCATTTACGAGTGCTGAACAAGCTCCCAAGGAATTTCGTCGATTTATCCAGTTTTTTATTTAACACTCCTTTCTTTTTACCTTTCGTTTTTGAATGATTTTGTACGCTATTAGAAAAGCTAGGGCCTGACGTGAATCCATTTTTATCAAATTAAAAACACGCACGTTTGATGACACTCAGCAAACTGCTTGTTGTGTTGACTCTCGGGTCTCAAGACTATCAAGTGGACATGGAATTCTTGTACTGTCGACTGTCGGAGAGCTCTCTCGACAGCGCAACTACTCTCAAATGGGAAGCACCCTGAGAGCACTGTCGAGAGTTTCTCTCGACAGTTTCTCTCAAATGGACACTAAGCCTAATGTGTGTACGCAACCTGTTAAACTTAAATCTGATAAGTAACCCATGGCTCAATGAGATGAGGATGATAAATGTAGGACTTGTAAATGAAGTGTAGTCCTCTACATATACAGACTCAAGACTGATCATTTGTGAGAGAGTTTGGGTAATTGCATACCAACCATCAAAGTATACCTGTAAAAACTGTACAGTATTAAAATCCGTGAATATATAACTACCTTCACTAGGATTCAAATTACGGAATCTTCGTCTCTAAAAATTAGCTAACTCATAGCAACAACTGTACTGCTAGCCAACATGTTGTATTAAATGTATTAACAGATATCGGTTTTTTTTACTTTCTCTTGCCTATATGAATATATAGGGAGGAAAGTATTGTTTTCATGTCGATTTTTAAAAATCAAGTTTTCACGGGATCTACTTGTTTTCAGACCCCCTGAACCCAAAAAACATGTTTTTAGCGATTGGTCACGTGCGTGCGTGCGTGCGTGCGTGCGTGCGTGTGTGTGTATACAAAATATCTCAAGAACGGAACATTGTACGAACTTGAAACTTGAAACTTAAGTTACATACCACTACCAGACCCGACAAACATTTTCATGAAAATCGGTCTTCCAGAAGTAGTAGTGTATTCGTGTAATTTTTCACTTTTTTCGATTTTCTCAAAAACTGGTCCTACGATTTTTTTTAAAAATCACCTGGTTTACTCAATTTTTTATTCTCTACAAGATAGGGTAGGCGCCATGTTTGCTGAAATTCTTGGTGAGGCTGTTTTTACATAAAGAAAGTGTTTTTTTTAAGATTACAGCTTTAATATGTATTATAACGCAAAAATTTATATAATAAAAGTTGTAGAGAATTTAAAAACCTACAAATTTTATTTCAAACATTTTTTTGTATAACGCTTAGTTTAGCGGTAATCACATATCAGAGTGCGTTCTCACGAAAACGTGTGAAAAATCGATTTGTTTTAAGATTTCGGCCTTAGTATGCATTTTATGACAAAAGTGTATGTAATCGAATTTATAGAAAATTAAAAGATGTACAACTTTTATTTAAAGCATTTTTCTCTACAGAGCGATTATCGATTGAAAGAGTGATTATCCGTATTTTTAAGCCACACTGAGGTAGATTTTCATTTTGCGTATTTCACTCATGATTAAAATTAGGTTATGTTTGTTGAGGTTAGTTTTTTGTTTATTTCTAATGTTTTATTACTAATATTTAGTATATTGTTAATTATTTGCATTGGCAAGAGAAAGTTGTATGAGTTTTTCACACCAGATTTTTTATCGTGTATTGTATATAACATGCTAGAGCTAGTTATCATAGATCTTCACACTGGCCATTATCAAACATAATTTATTATAAGCCTGTATTATTTAGCTCTAGGTCCTGATACACAAATGAAGAAAACTTTGTGTATAAGTATAGGCATTTCATCTGGCGCGTGGAGGCTTGGAATGCATTAGCTTGCATATACTACATCCACCCGTCCCTCACCAATTGTTATTGACTGTTCATAAAATTAATGTATACATTTTTCTTCATTTTATAGTGACATTCTTTTATTGTAAATACAGTACAAAGCGAATGAGGAGTGATGTAATGTATTTATAATTAATCATCAGTTATTATTGTTATTATACTATTATAGGGTTATAAGTAGGCATAGTTTATTTACTAATTAAACTGGTTTTGACAGCAAGTGACTCATCAACTACATATGCCTAACTAACAAATAAAACGCACAGTGAATATTGTCATTCAGTGTTTAATCAATTGCCGTTCAGTACAATCATTACGGTTGTACAGTGTTGAGGGGTTTTTTTTTATGTGTGCAGATCGAATAGTGGGTTAGTGTGAATAGTGTGTGAGTTAGATTATAGTTCTACCTATTTTGTTTTGTTAATTTTTAAGGTTAAAATACAAATTTACCTAGTGTAGTGTTTATTATTTTATCATTTACTAGTTTACATTAAGTTTAAAATGTCTAAAATCGGAGGGAGTAAAGTTCTGCACAGCCAATCTCGGGAGATAATTGCTAATGTGGTTGCGTTTATGACTGAGGAAGCAAATCACGAAGTTTTTTTACAGATGTTAAGAAAATTATCGTACGCGTTAGTGCAGCAACTGGTGAGTCAAAACATTCAATTACGCGAATAAAACAAGAACCGAAAGTAATATTAGAAGGATCGTCACTGTCTTTTACGACACCCAAAAGACATTCTGTACAGGCCAAACCTGTTTCAGGTTTGGATAATTTTGACAGGAGTGTTATCCGTCAAAAAATAAATAATTTTTACACAGACGAAGGTGGAAAATGCTTACCAACAATAAATAAATTATTGCACGTCATACGAGAGGAAATTATTTTTCATGGGTCTAGTAGAACATTAAGAAGTGTTATACATGACATGGGTTATAAATGGCGCAGAGATGAATTAAATCAATTTGATCTATATGAATAATATTGTATAAATGTACGCTTTATAGAAAACTGTGTCATGCATTTTGTTTTGAAGTGGGCATTTTTGATACACCTTATAGTGTTATAGGCTAAACTCTCTGCACGCCAGATGAGACACCTATAGCTATATTTAAAATATATTGTTGAATATGTGTTATTATATTGGCACTTTAAAATAAAGGTTCTTCTTACCCTCCTATTCAGAATACTTGAATGAATATTACTGGAGGCTCATTGTGAGAAACAGTTATGTGGTTTTACATTTTTAGAACGCAAGAAAAATATCGAAAATTTTGAGTTGTAGTTTGTTTAATCGTTTTAGGTACTTTACCAAATAGTGTGAATGTTGCTAAATCTGTTAATATTGATCTTATTCACAAGGATATTACTCTGTTTGTTTGAAAATATTATGTAGCAAATATAAAATATTAAGTTCATTGATTTTCAGAGAATTTTTGACTGGATTTCATAAAAGAAAAGTTCAAAGACAGGTGAAAGCCCAAGAAGAATTACAAAAACGTCTTAAAGAAGAAAGAAAGCGGATAAGAAAAGAAGTAAGCTGAGGTTATTTTATTATTTTTTTAATATTTCACTTTATTCATAGACTCTATTATGAACTGAAAGGTGCATTTAAGTACATGGAGTGTCAATTATCCAAACATTAGTCATCTGAACCGTCAATTATCCGAACTACCTTTGATGGAAAATAATCTACAAATTTACTAACGCAGAGGCCTTTTCTGCTAGCTAGAAACTGCATGTTACAGTGCAAACAACAGCCTGAATTTAATGCTGCTGAAGCATTGTTACTAAAAAGAATGAGAGATGTTGCTGCTACGAGGGTCATTCGTAAAATAAGGTTCCCATGATTTTTAAAAATAGACAGCTATATTTCTTATCTTAGTGTTATACATTAATTTAAAGCTTAAAACTTACGCTATTTTTCTACATAATCGCCGTTTCTGTCCAAACACTTTTGCAGACGATGCTCCAACTTTTCTATCCCCATGTTGTAGAATTCTGCTGCCAATCCTTTGAGGAATCGAGTAACCTCTTCCTTGACTTCATCATCGGTACTGAAGCGTAGGCCACCCAAGTGTTCCTTTAATTTTGGGAATAAGTGATAATCACTTGGGGCTAGGTCCAGGTAGAAGGGGGGGGGCACAACAGTCCAGCCAAAATCTGTCAGCAGTTCTTGAGTTTAATGTGAGACATGAGCATTCACGGTACCCACCGCGCACACACTTTGTGATAGCCTAATTTTTCTGTTAAAATCTTATGGATTGTGGTGTTGGAAGTCTCAGGAATACACAAAGCAAGTTTGTTAATGTAAATGTTGTTGCTAACTATAAACCATTTAATTTATTAGGCTACTATATATAGGGTGATTTTTAAGTATGGAAACAGCTTTATATTGCGTAACTGAGACGTATTTGGCGAAAGAAGCTTATGCGGATCTACATATTTTTAAAAATCCAACTTATTTTGGTTTTGAAATTTTTATCCGCCATATTGCATTCAACTTTATTTTTTTAAATGGGATGTTGGTCGTGTGATACGTCATTTCAATGTGAAATTTTTAGAAAAAAACAATGGCGCAAACTGTTTTTCAATAGATGCCTTCGTGTTTTAGTTATAAGCATTCAAAGTTGCAATTTTGGGAAAATTTTGTTAGCAATCAAAAAGGTAGAACGCACTGCATAAACCATTTTATTGCATTTTTCTATCATAAAGTGGTAAGACATGATAATACTGAGAAAAAATAATTATAAATAAATGGCTATGTTAATGTTTAACTAACTACAATTCAGCTACCAGTCTTTATATCAGCCAGTATCATGAGCAAAATAAATTTACTGAAACAATTATTTAAATATTGTATTATAAATTTATTTGACAAAAGCATCTTAAAATCAGCTGTTAATTTACAACAATGCAGCAATACAACTTATCGACTCATTTAATCTGTTACTTCAGAGTACCTGAATTGGTAAAATACGTTAGTGCTAGTAAAGATTAAGTTGTATGCCTAGTTGTTCCAATTTGTTTATAAAAAATTTGTTATTATTTTCTTGGTATATTTACTTAGTTTATTGAATTATAAATATTCAAATGACAGTGCCTCCTTTAAGTGAAACTGAAAGAATAACACTGTTGATGATGTACGGTTATGGTGACAGAGTTCGGCCTATACAAGAGGTATGTGATTATTTAATAATACACTTCGAAACAGAGAACCAATTTCAAAATTCACCATGAGCAAAACAGTACAACGATTTGAAGAAACCGGTACTGTAAATAATCGACCTCGTACTGGTAGACCACGTACTGTTACAACTGATGCAACTGAGTCTTTAGATGTAGTGCTGACTTTTGTTGAAGACCTGCATTCATCAATTAGAAAAGCGAAAAAGCAAAAAATGTGAATAACTAAAAGAGGATTTTTTTTTACAGAATATTAAAATTTACTCACACTGAGTGTGTTAAAACAGATTAATTTAATCTATTTTTTCCTCGTATAGGGCAAATTTTAGACCATGTGAAGTTACTTCAGACATTTCTGGAAGCTCTTTTTACAGGCCGCATTCGCTCTCTGTAGGGTTTTCTCCTTTTGTTCACGCCAGTGTTCTGCTTTGCTCTTCATGAAAGCCCTTAAATTCTGTAATTAGCGTAGTTGTATGAATTTGGTTTGGTTCATTAAGTTTTCTTGGGTTTTCCAGTTTTCTCTGACTTATTTTAATCATTTATCCAACACCTTAGGTCCATTGATTAGTGTCTTAAAAATTTGTTTTTTTCAACTGGTTGTCATCCATTCTACAGAGGTGTCCGTAACATTTTAGTCTTGTTTTTCTAATTCTTTCCATTAATTGTTCATATTGTTCCTTTACTACCTTCGGACCCTTTATCTTGCAGAGGATCCTTCTCTCAAATTTCTCTTATTGTCTTAGACCAATCTCCCTGCTCATTCTAAGCCACTCATTCGCGTACAGATACACAGGTTTTATCACAGTATTATGAGGGTTATCCAGAAAATAACCTCCGTTTTGAAATAAAAAGTAAACGAGTGAAGATACAAAAACCTTATTATATACATATTAAAACTAGAGTTTTTCTCTATTTTTCAACATAGTCGCCAAGCAGATTCAAGCACTTGTCGTACCTTGCAACAGTCTTTGAAATACCCTCTGCATAAAAATCTGCCGGCTGTGAATGTAGCCAACCATTCACGGCGTTTTGAAGCTCTTCGTCATTGGCGAACCGCTGAGATGCAAGCCACCGCTTCATGTTCGGAAACAGGTGAAAGTCACTAGGGGTCAAGTCCGGGCTGTATGGGGGATGATCAAAAACATCCCATTTAAACTTGGCATTTAAATTTGTTCTTGGAGCTGTATGAGGGCGAGCGTTGTCATGCACAAACACAACACCACGTGTCAGAAGGCCACGACGCTTGTTTTGGATCGCTCTTCTTAGTCTGTTTAAAGTTTCACAGTAGACAGCAGAAGTGATGGTCGTTCCACGTTCCATAAAATCAACGAGTAAGATGCCCTTAGCATCCCAAAAAAACGGTAGCCATAAGTTTCCTCGTCGACAAAGTTTGACGGACTTTCTTTGGCTTGTTTGGAGAAGCGGTATGTCCCCATTGCATTGACTGCTGTTTTGCCTCAGTATTCATGTAGGCTACCCAAGTCTCATCGCCAGTAACAATCCTGTTTAAAAATTCTTCTCCTTCAAAGTCATACGAGAAAGAAAGTCTATGGCAGAACTCATTCTTTTTGTTTTGTGGTCATCGGTCAGCAGTTTTGATACCCAACGAGCGCAAAACTTATGGTAGCCTAGTTTTTCTGTCACTATCTCGTGTACAAGACTCCAAGAAATTTCAGGAAAATGATGAGAAAGTTCCGAGATTGTGAAATGACGGTCCTCACGAACTTTTCCATTCACTTTGTTCTCTAGGTCGTCAGTGACAAGAGAAGGCTTACCACTTCTTTCATCGTGAACGTTCTTCCATTTTTAAAAAAACGCACCCATTGATGGACTACACCTTCATTCATAATGTTTGGACCATAAAGCACACACAATTCACAATGAATTTCGGCCGCTGAGAGATTTTTTGCCCACAGAAATCTTATAACGCCACGCAATTCACACTTGGCGGGATTTTCTATTACGGCACTCATGTTTTGAGGTTATAAAAGAACAACGCATGAACGTACGATGCTGCGCCTTGCACAGTTAGAAGCATACTGAATCACTGCGCGCAGTAATATCAACTCGGCCGTGCTACGCGCACTACTTTTCCTGCTACACCTAAACGGAGGTTTTTTTCTGGATAACCCTCGTATAATGTGTAATCTTGGCTTGTCTTGAGAGTGTCTTTCTTCTTCTTATCCAACTGGTGAGTTCCTCGTAGTGCATCGGCTATCTATCCTTGTCTGTTGTTGTTCACTTTGTTTTCGCTGATCTTTGGTTGTATTATCTCCCCGAGGTACTTAAAGCTATCCATATTCCCAATTTTGCTGTATTGTATCTTTGAGTGATGCGGGTCTGTTTTGATGTTCATTATATATTTAGTTTTCTTGAGGGAAATCTGTAGTCCTGCTTTTCTTTAATATGTTGATTTGTTCTGTTGCTGTTTCCATGTTCCTAGAAACAATTGCAAGGTCCTCTGCAATATCAAGATAGTTTATTTTTGCGCAGTTCCATTTTCATAAAATTTGTTTAACTACAATGGTCTAACTAACCATTTGATATTTTTAATTCTAAACTTAGTGCATAGGCTTTTAAAATAATTTCACTAATTTTATTGTTATAATGTGATAATAGATAATTTTTTTGTTTTTGTTTAGGCAAAGAAGCCTTATGAGAAATTAAAGATGTCTTTTCAACCAATACCTGAAATGGAGGAATTGTTGAAAAATTCAGCTACAGAATATGATTATGGTGACCATTTAGTTAGTATTGTAGAACTTAACAATGATTTTTTACAAAAAAAGAACAACTTTATTGGTGAAAATAAGGTAAATTAATTAAATCAGTAACAAATAATTTACTGTCAGTTTTAATACAATGTTCTTTTCTTATTAACTTAAATGCTGCACATGCTTCTTTTAATTCAGATATGTATAGGAACATAAATTGATTCAACAAGAGATCTTTACTGAAGTGGATACACTCAAATGTACAGTAGTCGACTAGACGGTAGATTTATATATGGATGATGGGCTTGTGATTATTAACTTGGTGACAGTTAACTGTTCTCATGCGCTAAAATTATTTAGTTCTTTCAAAGCATGTTTACTTTGAAAATATGGGTTTAGGACACACTTTTGATGTTAGTAAACTTTATTTTAACGCTAAGCAGACTATATAAATAGTATAATAGTATGATCTGCTATGATATTTCTGTTAAAATAATCTCTTTGCCTTGATAGACCGTGCTATTACAGTTGCGATGTGTGACCATAAAGCAGAGGCTGAGACACGAGCAATATCGATGTGATTACATCACGTCGCTTTTATCCAAACTTTAGTGTGTGATAACACTTAATGCAACTGAGAATTCCAGTTGCTTGTTTAAGTTTAAGTTTACGATGCAGTCAATGTGTACTTAGGCTTTTAACACTTTGCGTGCTGAGCACGTAATTATACGGAACGGTGATACGTTTACAGCTTGCGGATCACATAATTTTACGGAATTCGTATTTATGTGGTTATACAGAGTGATTCAATAAGATGGAAACAATTTCAATAAGCTGTATTTCCTGAACTACATGTTATATTTTAATTCTGTAAATTACATTTGAAAGAGAAAGTTTTAAATTTTAATTTATATACATGAAAGTTTATAGATGTTCAATGTGTCCTCCTCCGGCTGGTATAACATCTAGACGGTAGCTGAACTCATCCCAAACTCTCTGACGCATGTCTTGGGTCACTGAGTTGACTCCAGCTGTGATACGATTCCTTAGTTCATTCAAATTGGTGGGAAGAGGTGGTATGTAAACTGCACTTTTCACGAACCCCCACAAGAAAAAGTCACAGGGTGTGAGATCTGGAGACCTTGGTGGCCAAAACTGAAGTGCAGAGTCGTCATTCGCCATGCGACCTATCCATCGTTGATGTATGGATTCATTTAGGAAACGCCGAATATTGCGATGCCAATGGGGTGGAGCTCCGTCCTGCTGGAAAATGTAGTCTCCTGAATCTTCATTCATTTGAGGAAATCCACTCTGTACTATGTAATAGCACGTTCTTATACGGCATTCGATCATTTATTCTGAATTTACGTACATTTTAGTACAAAAGTACACCGTTGAAGCGCTAGTACATTAGTGTTTTATTCCCTTATAAGGAAACAGCTGTTGGAACAGTAAACAGTGAGGTTATACACATGAGTTTTGTTTTTCACAAAATAAATTTTTGTGTTTATCTTTTTTTTTCGATAACACAGTTTTGTTTATAAAGTATTATAAAGGTGTATAATAGTTTTTTTGCGTATAAAATTGTACGAGGCGTGTTTTTTAAGTAAGTACCGTTTTGGAATTAAAAAAAGACGTGCAAAGATATCGCAATAATTTTATTTTTACATGAAAGCCTGTACCTTAATCTACTTTTCTACATAATTTCCGTGAATATTGAGGCACTTGTCATAACGTGGCACCAGTTTTTGAATACCCTCCTGATAAAATTCTGCCGCCTGATTTGTTAACCACTGCATCACAAATGTTTTGACTTCGTTATCGTCTTGAAGACGCCGACCGCCCAGGTGTTTCTTCAAGTGCAGGAACAAATGGTAGTCGCTGGGCGCCAAATCAGGGCTGTATGGAGGATGATCTAGAGTTTCCCATTTAAATGATTTGATGAGATCTTTGGTCTGATTAGCCACATGTGGACGGGCATTGTCATGCAGCAAAACGATACCCTTACTCAACTTGCCACGTCTTTTGTTCTGGATTGCACGACGCAGATTTTTCAATGTCTCACAATAAGACGCTGCATTGATTGTCTCATTACGAGGCAGAAACTCCACTAGCAATACTCCTTTTCTGTCCCAAAAAACTGTGCACATGATTTTCCGGGCAGAAATTGTTGCACATTTGTGCGGCCATCTTTAAATGCTCTCACCCATTTCCTTACCATTCCATCACTCATAATGTTTTGTCCGTAAACTTCAACGATCTCACGATGAATATCGATCGGTTTTACGCCTTTAGCACTAAGAAATCGTATAACAGCCCGTACTTCACAATCAGCGGGACTCACGATTGTCGGAGGCATCTTAAACTCTCAGTAAACAGCGTATACAATGAAGAATCAGACTGTAATGGCGTCAGTGCGTAGACAAGAGATGTAGGTAACCAGCGCGCATGCGCGGAACGCCGACCGTAGCGCTGCGGCGGCGGAATCGCAAAACGGTACTTACTTAAAAAACACGCCTCGTATAATAGAAATAAATTGTTTAAACAACATGCGAAATGCAGTGGAAAAATTCTTGTTTCTTCTAAAAAATGCGCTATGAAAAAGTGATAGTTTTATTATTTTATTAAACCAATTTATCAACTTATAATATATCATTCAAAACTAGAAGATTTGATGTTTCCAGCCGCCATGTTAGTACCATCTTAATACTCCTTATTATGTTATTTTTACAATATTTCAAATATAGACAAAAATGGCCAGCATTCTATTTTTGTCCCTAGCAGTCAAAGTGTTAAAAAATTATTTATATGTCAGTTGATACACTAGAACATTTAGGTATAACATGAAAAAAAATTTGTTTTAACCCTTTCAGTGCCCAAAAAATATTTACAAGTTTGATCCTAAAGTGTCTTATAATTTGTATAAGGATGTACAAAAAGTGTCAGCCCTTAATTCGACAATTTTCTGCTGTAAGCCTGCCATTGCTAACCAAAAATTCAATATTACAGAAAAATAAAATTTCCCTTTAAAAATAAATTTTAATTGTGTTCATAAACAAAATAAATCGTTCTGATAACACTAAAAATATTCAAATTCATTTGTGTAGTTTATTTTAAGTTGCATCGACAGCTTGGTCATTAGCTACTACTGTGGGTTTTGGTACACTAAGGTGGATTTTAACTTGATAAAATTTCCAAACCTTAGCTGGGATTTGAACCCAGGACATTTTGCTTTGTAGGCTATCTAATCACTTTGTAAGCGCTAGTCACTACGCCATGGAGGCGATCTTAAAATTACATTATTCCGTTAATTTTTGTTTAATATATTTTTTACTTTCTCTTGCCTATATGAATATATAGGAAGGAAAGTATTGTTTTCATGTCGATTTTTCGAAATCGAGTTTTCACCGGATCTATACGTTTTCAGACCCCCTGAACCCAAAAAACATGTTTTTAGCTATTGGTCTGTGTGTGTGTGTGTGTGTGAACAGAATATCTCAAGAACGGAACATCGTACGAACTTGAAACTTGAAACTTAAGTTACATACCACTACCGGACTCGACACGAACATTTTCATCAAAATCGGTCAACCAGAAGTAGTAGTTTATTCGTATAATTTTTCACTTTTTTGCGATTTTCTCAAAAACTGGTCCTACGATTTTTTTTTAAATCGCCTGGTTTACTCAATTTTTTATTCTCTACAAGATAGGGTAGGCGCCATGTTTGTTGAAATTCTTGGTGAGAAATATTTGTGCTATGTTTTTTATATGTTTTATATGTTTTTAAGTGTTATGTTTTTTATATGTGTTTTCACGTAAAAACATTTTCTTTTTAAGATTGCGGCTTTAATATGCATTTTAGCGCAAAACAATATATAATAAAAGTTGTAGAGATTTAAACATCCTACAACTTTTATTTCAAACATTTTTTTGTATAACGCTTAGTTTAGCGGTAATTAGCAATTTTCTGTTTTTTTCTCACGAAAACGTGTGAAAAATCTATTTTTTAAAGATTTCGGCTTTAGTACGCATTTTACGACAAAAGTGTCTATAATAAATTTTATAGGAAATAAAAAGTTCTACAACTTTTATTGAGAGTATTTTTCTCTACAGAGCCTAGTTTAGCGTGAAAGAGTGATTTTCCTTTTTTTTTAAGCCAAACTGAGGTCGATTTTCATTTTGCGTCATTCACTCATGATTAAAATAAGGTTATGTTTTTGAAGTTAGTTTTTTGTTTATTTCTAATGTTTTATTACTAATGTTAGGTTTATTGTTAATTATTTGCATTGGCAAGAGAAATTTGTGTGAGTGTTTCACACCAGATTTTTAATGTAAACATCGGTTATTTGGACGTTGGAATTCAATGCATAAGTTATGGACGTTTCGTAAACCGGACGTTGGAACTTTACATAAAATATGTCTATCTCCTATTTTTCGGACGTTGGCACTGAAAGGATTAAGTATCACTCTATTCTAAAATCTAGTGTTTGTTTTATTATTTTAGGTAGAATATGAAGACGAACCATCTAATAATGAAGTTAAAGAAAACGAAGAAACTGAAGAAGTAAAAGGAATGGAATTAAAATCAATAAAAGAAATAAGAAAGGAGATTAAGGAAAAGGCAACCTCAGAAATCAAGAAAAGTAAAGCTTTTCGGTTAAAAAAAAATATAGAACGACAAAAACAAAAGAAGAAATCTTTACAACAGAAAAAAAGGACGTTGAAAATACAAAAGAAAAGTAAGAAAGGAAAACATAAAAATAAAGGTAAATTTCAACAATGAATCTTTCAATGTTTGTTCTTTGTGTATGTTTTGTTTGTTCGTAATAAACAAATTTTTAAATAAATCATTCATAATTTTACTTTTCCTTGGTGTTCAGCTAGAAATATTTCTTGAAAAGTGACCATTTTTACTTTCTCTTGCCTATATGAATATATAGGAAGGAAAGTATTGTTTTCATGTCGATCTTTTGAAATAGAGTTTTCACCGGATCTACTTGTTTTCAGACCCCCTGAACCCAAAAAACATGTTTTTAGCGATTGGTCTGTGTGTGTGTGTGTACAAAATATCTCAAGAACGGGACATCATAAGAACTTGAAACTAGAAACTTAAGTTACAAACCACTACCGGACCCAACACGAAGATTTTCATCAAAATTGGTCAACCGGAAGTAGTAGTTTATTCGTATAATTTTTCACTTTTTTGCGATTTTCTCAAAAACTGGTCCAACGATTTTTTTAAAAATCACCTGGTTTACCTAATATTGTATTCTCTACAAGATAGGATAGGCGCCATGTTTGCTGAAATTCTTGGTGAGGCTGTTTTCACGTAAAAAAATAATTTTTTTAAGATTGTGGCTTTAAAATGCATTTAGCGTAAAAATTTATAGAATAAAAGTTGTAGAGAATTTAAAAACCTACAACTTTTATTGCAAACTTTTTTTGTATAACGCTTATAGTTTAGCAGTAATTAGCAATTTTCTGTTTTTTTCTCACGAAAACGTGTGAAAAATCAATTTTTTTAAGATTTCGGCCTTAGAATGCATTTTACAACAAAAGTGTATATAATCAAATTTATAGGAAATGAAAAGATCTTCAACTTTTATTTAAAGCATTTTTTTGTACAGAGCCTAGTTTAGCGTGAAAGCGTGATTTTCCGTATTTTTAAGCCAATCTGAGGTTGATTTTCATTTTGTCTTTCATTTATGAAATATGGTAAAAATATGTATATTTATGAAATAATATGGTCTTTCATTTATAATTTATGGTAAAATAAGGTTATGTTTTTTGAGGTTAGTTTTTTGTTTATTTCTAATGTTTTATTATTAATGTTAGGTTTATTGTTAATTATTTACATTGGCAAGATAAAATTGTGTGAGTGTTTCACACCAGATTTTTTTTTAATCCTAACATGTGTATGTTGCAAACTACCTTTACTAGGATGTGAACCAGGAACCTTTGTCTCCGAAAATCAGCTGTTAAATAGCTGACTCACAGCAATGACTTTACCTCTAGACCACCTGGTGGGTCTGGAACATTTATTAACATGTTATTTGTGTGATTTCTGTTCATTATTTTGTCAAATTAATCATTAGGATTAAATTTTAAGCTCCTGTGAGGCTAGAAATAAGCCTGTGAATAGCACAATCTCAATTACTAGCCTTCTATAATGTTCTACGTAATTTATCGAAGTAAGTATAACTTTTATTTCAAACAAATAAATAAACCAAACACAATTTATTAACTTCATGAATTTATTTATTGTTTAATAAATAAATTAAATTATACAATCTCGTTATGCATATAAAATATGTACAACACTGCATCATATTATGGTGGTGGTATTCTATCTCACACACATGCACACATACACACCATAAAATTATACAATGTTATTGGAGGAAATGAGATCATTAATTACAGTGGACTCTGCAATCAATTTTCATTAGCTTAGTCTTAGGTACAATAAAACACAGAACAATATAGTTTTAAAGAGATGAATTAAAAAAAAAAAATTTTTTAAATTAAAAACAAAAATATTTAAAGATTTTATATAAAGAAATAATCATGTAAATACGAGGGCTATTCAGAAAGTAGGGAACGTTTTGTAAATAAACAAAAACTATGTAAAAGAAAATTTTTTATTATATACATCTGAAAGAGTGACTAAAATACTACTTTTCTACATAGTCACCAAGCAAATTGAGGCACTTGTCATAGCGGTGGACAAGCTTCAAAATTCCTTCGTCATAGAAATCCGCCGCCTGCGACCGCAGCCACTCAGTGACGCGCGCCCGGAGTTCCTCGTCGTCGTCGTCGAAGCGCTGTGTTGCTAGCCAGTTCTTCATTCTTGGAAACAAGTGAAAATCACTCGGTGCAAGATCAGGACTATAGGGTGGATGAGAGAAAACCTCCCATTTGAATGAATCAAGGAGTTCTTTTGTGCGGTTTGTCGTGTGAGGTCGGGCATTGTCATGAAGAAACAAAATTTTTGACGACAACTTTCCTCGGCGCTTGTTTTGAACTGCTCTCCAAAGGTTGCGCAATGTTTGGCAGTACCGATCAGAGTTTATTGTTGCACCACGCTCGAGAAAGTCAATGAGCAGCACACCTTGCCTGTCCCAAAACACAGTAGCCATAATCTTCCTTGCTGATTTTTGTGCGGTTTGCACGGCAAACCGCACAAAAGAGCTCCTTGATTCATTCAAATGGGAGGTTTTCCCTCATCCACCCTATAGTCCTGATCTTGCACAGAGTGATTTTCACTTGTTTCCAAGAATGAAGAACTGGCTAGCAACACAGCGCTTCGACGACGACGAGGAACTCCGGGCGCGCGTCACTGAGTGGCTGCGGTCGCAGGCAGCGGATTTCTATGACGAAGGAATTTTGAAGCTTGTCCACCGCTATGACAAGTGCCTCAATTTGCTTGGTGACTATGTAGAAAAGTAGTATTTTAGTCACTCTTTCAGATGTATATAATAAAAAAATTTTCTTTTACATAGTTTTTGTTTATTTACAAAACGTTCCCTACTTTCTGAATAGCCCTCGTATAACTTAAAAATGTTGTATATTTTAGTGACTGTTTTATGGTTTATTTTAATACTAAGATTATCTGAAATCTTATCTTAAGATTTATCTGAAATATTTCCTATATACTTGATGAACTTTCTTTTCCATCCACCATAACATAAAACAGGAGATTCATTTTCCTGATTACTTTATAATCACAAATAACTCTTTCTCTTGGCAACTTTACATATTAAAAAATTGTTTCCAGTTGTAAATTACGGTACTAATATGAATTTTTATGCATGTTGCTGACTGTTTTAGTAGTACTAGGGCATATTGAAAATTAATGCCTTCATCGCTATAACTGTTACAATAATGGGCCACACAGTCTCAAAAGTGCTTAGTCATGTACTCTCGAACTCTTTGTAAACAAGTCACCCTAGCGGCGACTCACAGCCACAACCAAAAAAATTCAAAACAATCTATATACCGGGAAAGTCATAATTACCGTTTTCTGAGATTATGATGGTATCGTACTTATGGAGTTTTTGGACTGTGGCTGTACTCCGAAGAATATGTTGCTACCCTATCAAATCTAAAGTGACAGCTGCGTAGGGTTCGTCCAGACAAAGAGCCAATTCTGCATTATGATAATACTCATCCTGTGACTTTTTCTTCTTTCCGAAGCTTAAGGAACATGTCAAGAGCTTGAGTTTCTCTTTGGGTATAGAGGTGATAGCAGAGGTGAGGAAATGGTGCCGTACGAAAACTTCAAACTTCTTCCGTGACAGACTTTTCTGAAGCATAGTACATTGGCGTAAATGTATCGCTGTTAAAGGTGATTATGTGAAAAAGTAATTACATTGGTGAGTTGTGTAGGTCAACAGCCGAAAGGCTGGTTTGAACCTCAAGAGGTTTTACTAAGTAAAAATGAGGAGTGAGGTGGTTTACTATTGTCTTCCTCACTGAGTTGAAAGAGTATGCTTATCAACATGCCAGGCCCTCTGAAAAGCATCCACTTTCCACCCTACAAAATGACACCTTCACTTCAATCACCACAGGGTCTGGCTGTGTAGTGAAATTCATTACTCTCAGAGGAGATAACTCTGACTAATATCTTTAACACCTCTACCTCTTCTATTCTTAAATAGTTCAGTCATATAATTGGCTGACTATGTGATAAGAAACTGAACTATTTTTTGTAGCACTGGAACCAACAGATCGAGTGCAATCAATTTAACACTCCACCTGCTCGTATGGGCATATTGGTGAGTAGGAGACAGTTTAATCTATCATTTTACACTAATATGTAAACAATATATCCGTTACAAATAAAGTTACAGCAATTAATTGAGGCATTATTTTTTAATACACCCTCGTAAATTAAGAAAATGACCAGTGTTTATTGCCATGGTTTTATTTTTTTGTATAAACCATTATAATTTTACATAAGTGTTACAATTTAAAAAAAAATTCATCATGCAGAAATCGCTTAAACTAAGAAGATTTCATTCGTGTAAATTTTGGCGTTCATTTAATCAAGTTAGGTCATATTGATTATTATGGGATATGAAACAGTATCAGAGGTTTTTAACAGTAATGATTTTTCAGATCCTGCCAGGATTCAAACCAAGGAACTTCTGATTTGCAGTTCAGAATTTAACTAACCTAATTTAACTATGCCTTGTTCTCCTAAGTAACAGTACACTTTTGGACTTAAAAATCTCTATTATTCTGCATTGTACACAAAAAATGTGTAGAATAAAAATGAAATAACACTTCTACAGCTTCAGTTATGTAATACGTAATTTTTTTATAGGCTAATAGGCCTACTTATGGGAATATTTACAACTTTATGTTTTGGTCTTCATATAAACCCCCTACTCAAGGTTCAATTTTTCCCATTAATGAACGTATCCTTTAATAAGGAAGATTTATTATTAAATGAACTTGTCCTTGTTTTCTACAAGAAACCTAAACATTGAGTTTGGCATAGATTGCACAAAAATACAGATGCTAGAGCGTTAACAGAAATTCATGAAAAATTTAATTAAATTTTATGAAATTTGGCATATCAGGATACAGGATTGATGGAGATTTGAATGAAATTTAAGAAAATTAAGTCATGGTGGTGACCTCAATAGATGATTTCCTTTCAGAACTCTGATAAAATAAACTAAAATTAAGAATAATTTACAATGAACACTCAAAAGATTTAATCGAATCAGACTTAATATTTCAAATTATTTGTGATTTCTCATCTGTAGTAACCTTTTTCTTTTCTAGTATTCATGAGAATTAATTTACAGATCAAGATTTACAATTCAGAACTGAACAATTTCAGTCATTTTATAAACCATAAACAGCAAAATGTTACATATGCATTATTGAATACAACAAAACTTTAAAACTTAACAAAAAATTAAAAACAATATAGAATAACTAACTTTTCTATAACAAAGTACAATGTCTGCATGAGCGCAAAACTAAAAACACAGAAATAAAATACCCTACTACAACCAAAAGATTTTTTTAACTACATGTTATAAAACATATTTTTTTAAATTATATTAAAAAGAAGTTTCAATGGAAGATAATCTAATGCTATAGTTAAAGCGTACTTCTAAAATTGATGTTTTTTTTTAATGACAAATGGAATCTACATTACATCTGGCTCTCTGTTTCTGTGAAAGATTTTAGTGATTTAAGCTTATACCTTAGATATTTATTTATCTTTTACAATGTTCATACTTAAAGTTAGAAAACAGAGTTCAGCTAAACAACTTTATTAAAACATCCTACATAGGTTTTTTATTTATATAAGAAAAAGAACAATGAAATTAATATTTTAATAGGATAATGTGAGCTACTATACTGCATCAATGATACATTTATTGCGGAAATATAATTTACATCTTTTGTTGAGCTTGGATCGATACAAAATTAAGCAGTGCGATTTAGTTATTTTACATTTATGATCGTGTATACTCAATGACATGTTTCTGTTCAAATGGAAATAAGTAGAATTACTAACTGTTCTGAACATGTTACAGTGAAATTTTCAGGGCAATTCTCTCCTTCCTCATTCTTTTTCTTATCTTTACTTTTATACTATTTCTATTGATGTTATAACTTTTATCGCTTGGTATAAAAACAATATGACATAATGTTCTAAATTTAGACATATAGTATTATTAACTGAATTTATTATTATAATTACAGTATACTCTAACTTGTCGTTTATTAATATTCGTAATAACATTGCTGGTTAGCTCCACTGATGTATTGTATAGATTATGGTACAACAATAATAATCACAAAATAAATAGAGTATACACAATTTACTTCAGTTTGCAAAGGAAGCAGTATGTTAGCTAAATATTTTCACCATGAATAGTAGTTCCAAACTCTCATAAGAAATGTACGGCCAATGCTACTTAATAGTCTCAACTATTGCTTGAGTCCCAGCTCCGTGTAGTTGGAAGGAATGCAGTGCGTTGTTATAGTAGTGGGAGAATGAATGAGTTAGTAGTGTTTCACAGCTGATGCATTTGTAGTGGTAGCGTGTACTAACTAGACTAAAAAAATATTCTTATCATCCGGCGCATTAATTTAACAAATACCTAACGGGTTATTAACTTGGTCGGATTCATAATATTTAACTTATCAATTTATATCAAAATATGTAAATAAATAAATGTAATAAATACAAACAAATATGTTAAATATGGAAAGTTTGAAAAAGATGTTTTGTATCAGAGTAATACAACAATCGTTCTCCCAGCATGCGTCACTCATTCATTATACTTCACCCCGCAACTACACAGAGCTTGGAATCGCAGAATAACTATGTCATCAAGTATACCATTTTAAACAAATTAACATCTAAGATAGCCTTCTCCAAAACATAATACTTTCTTCAAGTATTTCATGGGCTTAATACTAGCATTAACTCATCTATGTTAGTATTATGAGTAAATCATCAAACATATGACAAAAATATTACTAAAAATTTTAAGATAATACAGATTTTAGGCACAGTAATTCTTTTCAGTAACCCGGGCACCAAGAACAATTACTTACAGGCTAATATTAGAATTCCCTTTTTTATATTTTCAATAAATTTAAACCAAATGGTGGGTGAAAACTCGTATTAATAACAAACCTCAGATACAATATCCATACAAATATTTTTAATAGTGATATTCCCTATATTTTTTGGATCGGACCTTTATACACTCAATCAACTTTCTAAAATTATTTAGCTCAAAGGTAGAAGTAGATAAACAAATGTAAAAATTACCCAGATGTTACACATATGCAATCAATACAAACTATTTAAAAAAAAATTAACAGGGGCGTTTTAAAAATACCTACCAGCTATGCCAGTAACATAAACACAAGATATACAAATAATATTTATTACATTAACCTTTTACACACACCAATATTAATTAACATAATATTAAATACTTTGGTCAGAATAAGAAGACTATTAAAATTTAAGTGATTCAAAAGTCCCAATTTCTGTTAATTTCAATATGTTTGTTACTGTCACTTAACAAAAATACTTAAGGTTTTCTTTAATGGCACACACATTAACAGTCTTTATGAACATGCAATAATGACATCTTACTGATTGCAAGAGAATCTGTGGGCATCATCAGATAGATTTCTAACACAAATTCCAAAAATGTTGTTAGTCAGCACAGACATCTTACAAAATACCTTGGTTTTAAGACAAAGTTTCTAGTCATTTGATTTTACATAAAACGTTTTTTCTTTTTTTAACTCAGTTAATTTATTCACAACTGTACAAAATACAACCAGAAATATGATGTTTTTTACAATAAAATTGGCATTATGACATTAAGGAGACCACCACTCCAACGTTGGATTAATTTTGAATAACAAATTGATAGAATTTACAACTGCGCTGTGATATTTCTACTCGAAGGTTGTTTCACTCTGTGTTGCGGATTTCGGGTAAATTTGGGGATGCCAGCGTTAAAACGTGTCATTAATATATGGAACACACAAATTGTTGGGCAATGTGTGATTAGTAGCATAAAAGGGTGCGTCAGTTATTTGTTTAAGTAACATGAATTGAAAACGTTGAATTCGTTGTAGTGTGGAATGTTTTGCTGCACCGTTAATTTGGCCACCATAAGTTCAAATTGGTTACAGAAAAGATTTGTATTTTTAAATGAAGTGGGAGTTTTGCCGCGATATTAAGGAAAATAGTTCTTTTCACCAGAGTCTGCTGTTTTATGTGAACATGTGTATTCCAAGTCAAGCTTCTGCCAATGTACAGGCCAATGTATTAAATTGAGTCAGTTTGCGGAAGTGGTTAACCACGCAAGAAAACAGCGGGACAGCTTTGTTTCATGAGAATAAACATACTCTACGTTACAAAAAAACTTAAATTCTTAAAACAAGTTTCAATGTTTCATGACATTTAAGTATTATGGATAGCTCTATTACCATATGATTGTTTTTTGTTTACATGTGCATTTTTAAGTCATGTACGATAGATAAATCATGTATTGTACTTTACAAAATACAGTATAACCCACCTCAGCTGTTTAACAGCTGATTTTCGGGAATGAAGTATCTGTGGTTAAAGTCCTTGTAAAAATAGTTACTTTTACACAATCTGAATAATAGACAAAGGTTCCCGATGAACTGTGATGGTTGGGTTAACCATACTCTCAGGAATGGTCGGTCTGAGTCTGTACAAGACTACACCTTACTTACACACTACATATATCATTGTCGTCTCATTGGGTCATGGGGTTGCATATTGTTCTTAATTGAACAAATTGCACCGTACATACATTAGAGATTGAAAAAAACAAATAATTTTTAATTATGCAAACATATCAATGTCAAAACTTAAGTTACACTCCAGCTTCTTTATTTATTAATTACAGTTGAGCCGTTCTTAGTTTGTTCCTACTGTCAACAAACAAAAGCCACCTACTACAGGGTGCATGCTAGAGTCTCCGATTTTACGGATCTCATATTCCTATTAAGTTAACTAATTTTTAAATTATAGGTACTTAAAGTACTAAAAACATTAGTTATGATATGATGTAGGCCTAACAATTACATTTAGAAAAAAAATTAAAAAGTATTTTGTATTTAAATACTTTTGAAAGTATTTTGTTGTTACTTTTTAATCAGCGTGTACACATTTTGATATAATGCGCATGCTCAGTGACGTCATTATTTGTTTACATTAGGAGCAAACTAAGAGAGGCTGGACTTTAGAACAAATCATTCAATCAAGAGACTTTTGAATTACTTGGTTTATATAATATAACTTAAAGTAATAGATGTTATACATTACCTAACAATTATTAAATAATGAAAAAAATACAATTAAAAACTTTTTCATGAATTGAAAAAAATTACAAGGTTATAAACTAATCTTAAAGTTATGTTGACATTTCATAGACAGTCCCAAATCTACTAGTATTGTTATTTTAAAACAATAACTGAAAGGATTTTTAAAAAGGTGTCCTACTACCTACTCCATGCAATATTTTGAAAAATACTAATTTAAAGTCCACTTAATTCTACTTCAAAAATTCCAATTAATCCCGAGTTTAAATGACTGGTTATACATTCATTTAATGATGAAGTTATTGTCATTGTCCTTTAAATTTAAGTTAGTAATTACAAATTCAACATAAATTATAAACTACCAATTACAATATAATAATCGGCAATAAGAAGTTTTTTCTACCTCTATTATTACTTTTGTGAGATCTAATCTACTACTCACATCACTTAGAAAAGATTTCCGGAATGAAAATATTCTCTACTATCTCTCACATCTTAGAATTCAGGAAGCTCAAGTCTTAACAGCCTTAACATTTACATATTAAAAAATTTTATTTACCAACATACAATATTTTCTGTTTATTTGAACCACTGGATAATTAAATCAGTCGCTTTAATGAGACACTTTTATGGTACCATATCATTTTTATAAAACTGGGTAAGAAATGTTTCTGCTATTGGAATCACATTTTGGTGTTAATGAATCGTGTTTCCAAGAATGAGTCGCTTGAAAAATAGATATTTTTGATGACCCATCAGTTATTTCATAAGAATATTGCATTTTCATCTGTTTGGTAACAACAATAAACCTGTCAGACTGTAGCAGCCTATACTTTAGTTAGGTAGTTGGACTTCAAACAATATTCTTTTTTATCAATACAATACATAATGTATCTGAAATTTAATATTACTGTTTGTGTGATTTCATCCCTTTGAAAACACTTGAAGTCAAGTGGAAGACAAACTGTATATAGTACAGGGCTGTCCATTCATAACGTAAACAAGTCTGGCTAGTCTCTAAATCCAAAATTTTCCAGTACAATGTAGTGCATCTATAAATCACTAGTATTTTTTAAAGCTAGTTGTTTATTTTAGTACACTGATAATTTAATTTGTTTGTTTCTTTTATTACTACAATATATCCAAAAAATTTAAGACATGGTTTCACCTTAAATGCTGAAGTTCTTGTTTTAAAAAATAGGAATGCAGCGGCCAAAAAAAATATACAAATGTTTCAGAAAATAACAAATTTAATTAAAACACAACCTGCTGTATCTTTGTTAATAAAAAAAATCTGCACGACTGGTATTATTTCTCCTCTGTACAACTATTCAGGGCAGCAGGGTAAAACAAATTGGAGTTGCTCTTATGAGTACCTACCACCGATAAGACAACGCACCCAAAGAAGACAATCTGCCATGTAGTCAACATGAATCTGTAACTAGACTAACAATTTCTCCAACCACACTAAATTCTTCAATTGCAAAATAAATTAAAAAAACCACCTACATTAACAAAAAACTTATCTAGAAATTAGTTTATTTTCATTTTTCTAAAATATGAATTAGTAATTTTTTTAATTCCTAATATGTGTACGTTGTAATCTGTTCAATTCAGAACAATAAGCAACCCCATGACCCAATGAAATGAGCATAATATGTATGACATGTAAATGAGGTGTAGTCTTGTACAGACTCAGGCCGACCATTCCTGACAGAGTATGGTTAATTGAACCCCAACCATCAAAGTACACCAGTAACCACTGTCTAGCATTCAAATCCGTATAAAAGTAACTACCTTTACTAGGATTTGAACCAGGAACCTTTGTCTCTGAAAATTAAATGAATTAGTGAAGCAGTACTTTTTCTTTCAGCAGCAAACTACTGTTGTTGTTGTTGTTTAGGTCAACAGCCAAAAGGCTGGTTTGAACCTCTAGAGGCTTTACTAAGTAAAAACGAGGAGTGGGGTGGTTTACAATTGCCTTCCTCACTGAGTTGAAAGAGTATGCTTATCAGCATGCCAGGCCCTCCAAAAAGCACCTACTTTCCATTCTGCAAATGACATTTTCACTTCATTCACCACCGGGTCTGGCTGTATAGAGAAATTCATTACTTTTACAGGAGATAACTCTGACTAGTGTCTTTTACACCTCTACCTCTTCTGTTCTTAAATAGTTCAGTCATATAATTGGCTGACTATGTGATACGAAACAGAACTATTTTTTTGTAGCCCTGGAACCAGCATATCGAGTGCAATTAATTTAACACTCCACCTGCCCGTTATGGGCCAACTACTATAAAGCATAATTTTACATAAATGACACCAGATGTGAAAAATGTTTATTACTTTTAAGAAAATCATATTATTGAATTAACGGGTTAATTGAATCAAAGTTAGATTTGAACCGGTAAGGCCAAGGGATGTGCCTCCTGAATCCCAAAACTGATAGATAAAATATTAATGCTGTCTAATAGTTGCTCTTCAAACATCCTGTTCTACAAGTACTTGTGCTGAATAGATTTAATCAATTAAATTCAAAACTTGACGATACCTAAACAAATATGGTTGACTTTTTTAAACAATAAATATCTAGTAACCCTCAGGGACTGATTCTACATAATAGAAAATATGTTTATACTAAAGACTAGGTACACATAAATCTTTTAATGATAAATTTCTCAAATACCAGAGAACTGCTTAAAAAATCAGATCATAATACGAGTATATATCCTTTAAATACACCAAACTGATATGATACAAAAACATAATGGAGGTTCTTTCCTCGAAACAATTAAATGGTGGTGTCAGTAACAGTACTGTGTAAATATCGTAACCTCCAGCAAACACTTTTCAATGTTGCATAGATAAAATCTGCACTTAACAATGAAGATACTAGATTCTAACTAGATGGAAAATTATCTTGATTCACTAAGCCAATGGATTGCATTCATCAGTGATTTTCTTACATCAATGAAATATTTCAGTTTAATACAGTTATTAAATTTCTATTTAACAAATAAAGACTGGAGCTTATTTCTGAACTAACAGATACAAAATGTTTTAATTACCTAATTAAAGTTTATTCCACAACATATCTTGGTTGTTTGTAATATTTACCCAAATGCCTTTTGACCACCAGTAGGTTTTACTAGTACAATTAATGTGAGTTGATTAACCACAGCCTTCTGCAATAGGTTCAAAAACATGATTGCTGAATGCTACAATACAGGTACAGTATTCAGATGAACTAATGTCCCCTAGCTGTGGGAGTGAGAGAATGCATAACGCTCTCACTCGCACAAGCTATACGCGTCATTCCAATAGCATTGTCTTTAATTTCACTCATTGTTGTGAGCAAGCATTTATGCGTGCAGTAAACTAACAAGCAAGATAACAACTGTAGTATGTTTTCAGATTTGGATTATTACGGTAAAGACCTTTGAGCGCATGCGTAGTTATGCCACATATCTCCCTCTCACTCGCTCGGCTATGGGACATTAGTTCATCTGATACCTAAATCAATATTCCTCAATGAATATTCTGATAAAATAAGCTTACATCCTGAAACTTCACATCATTTACTCAAGTACAATTCATACAAATACTTTTGTAAGAGATTAAAATTAATTATTTTCAAGTTTTATCTGTTCGATTCCTGAACAAATTCTCAATTTCTTTCTAGTTCAATTATCCTAAATTAACTCTTAATTTCTTCCTAGTTTTACTGACACATGAAAACGAATTTATATAAACTTGAACCTCCCACATCAGAAGCAATTAATTCAATACTCCTCCACCCACATATGAAGGCCAAAGTAAAGCATTAAGAAATAAATAACATTTTTAATCAAAAGGTCTGCAGTGGTACTAAGAATCTGGAAACTCTCCTCAAAATATACCAAAAGACCCCTTCATTACTTTACTGTAGTGAATCCATGAACAAAAAAATTACCATTTGACCCAACTAATTATATTTTTTATCTATCACATACTTCTAATTAAATTTACAAAGTTTTGTGAACTACCATTAAAGATCAGAAAAACATCAGTTTTTAGATTTGAGACCAAATTAAATGTATAAATAAAAAATTTGTAAATCTATTTGTCAATCATATTTGTCTGATATTTGAGGGCTATGGAAATAGGACATATGCTAACTCTAGACTTCTAAGAAGCAAGCTGATAGATCATAGTAAAAAATTGAAAATATATAAGACACTTATGAGGCGGGTTGCCACCAATGGAGGTGAAACATGGACACTTGCAAAACAGGAACAGGAAACGCTGCAAAAATTTGAAAGGAAAATTATACGAAATGTCTACGGACCAATTCAGAAGATTACTCATGACATATCAGACACAATTAAGATATTAGAACAGGAACAAATAGACGAGCACTGCGTGCCAAAAAAGAAGCTGAAGGCTCAAAATTATGGTATCAGAAAAAGGGCTTGACTTAGAATTAAATGGCTTGATAATGTAATTAAGGACCTAAGTTCAAGGGTAAGATACGTGGCAATGGCAATGAAAAGAGGACGTTGGAGACATCAGACTAAGCACTGGAAGGAAGAAGAAGCAGAAGAAAAAGATAATAGTTGAGGGCTACCATGTGCAACTTGCACCTATTATCGCCAACAGTGTATATTAAATTTACTGTTTATCACTACATAAAATACATCTAATCTGTTACATTTTGCAAACTACATTCCAATAATGTAAATACAATAGGAAACTTTTACTTTTCAAAAAAATCTAAAGCTTTTTACAAGTTCGTAAATAACAGAACAAAAATAAAGATCTGATTTATAAAGCATATTCCAATATCTCAGACCAATTTTATGCAATATTTTATAATAACTCAATTATAATTTACGTAATAATTATAAAATATTTATAAGCTAAGCTAAATAATTAATAATAAGCTAGATAGTAATACGAATCTAATGTACAGAAAATATATAATAGACTTTTAAAATAAAATATCACAATAAATTATTTAACAATCTAAAACAGTTATAACACACGATAAAATATAAAACAAAATTCAATAACAAGTCAAATTGAAAATAAATTAACAATCGTAACGACTTATCTTTACATAATAATCACACAATAATTTAATACAATATCACAATACAATTTTAAGTATCTTATAAATGTAAACATTTCATTACACACCAAAACACCATTTCAATTCATGTTAAAAATACATTTTTTGCTAAATATTAAAAGTGAAAATATATTACTATATAAGAATAAAAAACAGTGCATACATTTCAACGTTATTTGAATATTACGATGCAATATTCTTTCACATTTTTTTTTAACACAAATAAAATAACATTGTAAAATTTGTTTAATGTCAAAAACATATTTAAAGAAACTTATACGTTTAATGAAAAGTGCATAAAATTATAAGAATTTTGTGTTAAACAACAATGCACTAAAAATTTTTATACAAAAAAATATTAATAAAAATGATCAGTTTTCATCAGATGTTTATGGAACTGAAATTTTTTTTTTTAATTTATTTAACGTCGCATCAACTGCAACGGTCATTAGCGACGACGTTGGGGTGAAACTTTATGCAATGCAGGATGAAATGATTTTTGTAACGTATGAAAATATGCCGTGCCTGAGTGGGATTCGAACCCAGGACCGCATGATGAGAGGCGAGCCCGTTACCAACTGCGCCAATGCGGCCGGCAACTGAAAATTGGTTTTTTGAATAGGCCTACATAAGCTATAAAATTAATTTTTTTATTTTAAGATGAAATGTAAAAATCTTTCCAGCAGTCCAATTTTGTAACATTTCTAAAAATGAAATGAAAATTATATTGTAATAATTACAATATTTTATTAAAAAATTTTTATTTAAAATTATAAATACAGCTTTTCTTTGATCATTACAGACTTGATCAATGAAGAACTGGACAACTATAAGCTAAAGATCCTGGGTTTAATTCCTAGAAAGTCTAAAAAAATTTGAAACCAAATTGTCTAGTGTTCAATAAACTATCATCACTATAAAAGAAGCCACTGATGCAATATGAAATAGAAAAATAAGTAAAAAGTCAAACAAGTTTAATATTCTAAGATAATAATATAAAACATTTTTAAAGAAATAACTTAATATACAAAAATAAAATAACAATGAAAAATTTAAGGTACATTAAAAAAAATAAGATTACTTTTAAAATGTAAAAGTCAGTAAACTCATACTAAAACAAAAGAATTATATAATTGTGTAACATTCTCCTAATAATCACAAATTAAAAAAAATATGAACATTAATAATATACGTACTTAATAAAAATTTCCTAACGTCTTACGACTTGGAAAAATAAAATAATTGATATAAATTACGTGTTCATAGTGTGTAATAAAACATTTAAATTTCAATATTTCATAAAATTACATTAATATTACATTACATGAATAATAATTAGATTATGTTATGCACTGTTTTTGGACTTGCCAACATTTATTTATATTAATTATATACAAAGTTCATCAAAAAACTTTTTTTATGAAAGTGTAAGTGCAGAAATGTGTAATAATAGTACAATAAGTCAAACAAAGTTTATTAAGTTAAAGAACTTTTTGTTTGAATCTTTAAACAGTAAAAATTCTATTTATAATCATTGTCCAAAAATCGGTGTGTAAATAACCTATTTATTTTTGTATAGAAAATTCAAAATTGTATACATACATACATTTAATAAGTTTTGCCACATAAAACAAATATTTTTTCAATATTCCATTCAAAATAAAATGTCTGATATATTTTTTAAAATTACATAAATCATCACAGAGATGGAAAGAAATTTTTTAAAGTGGTTTGCCGTCGCTTCCTTGTAGACGAATTTGAGTATCCACAACTCTTGATTCAAACTAGAACAAAGACAATACATAATATTAATTAAATAAGTTGTAAAATATCACAACTCTGACTGAATAATCTGAAATAGGTGCATTTAAACAATTTTTTTGGATTGGATAATTATCATGTAATGTGAGCATGTATGTATATTTCTCACTTATTACTTTCGTTTACCTATATGAGTATATAGGAAGGAAAGTATTGTCGATTTTTTTAAATCGAGTTTTCACCGGATCTACACGTTTTCAGATCCCCTGAACCCAAAAAAACATGTTTTCAGCGATTGGTCTGTGTGTGTGTGTGTGTGTGTGTGCGCGCGCGCGCACGCGCGTGTGTGTGTGTGTGTGTGAACAGAATATCTCAAGAACAGAAACAAACTTGAAACTTAGAACTTAAGCTACATACCACTACTGGGCCCGACACAAACATTTTCATCAAAATCGGTCAACCGGAAGTAGTAGTTTATTCGTGTAATTTTTCACTTTTTTGCGATTTTCTCAAAAACTGGTCCTACGATTTTTTAAAAAATCGCCTAGGTTATTCAATTTTTTATTCTCTACAAGATAGGGTAGGCGCCATGTTGAAACTCTTGGTAAGGCTGTTTTCACGTAAAGAAATTGTTTTTTTAAGATTACGGCTTTAATATGTATTATAGCGCAAAAAGTTATATAATAAAAAATGTAGAGAATTTAAAATTCTACAACTTTTATTTCAAACATTTTTTTGTATAACGCTTAGTTTAGCAGTAATTAGCAATTTTCTGTTTTTTCTCACGAAAACGTGTGAAAAATCAATTTTTTTAAGATTTCGGCCTTAGTTGGCATTTTACGACAAAAGTGTATATAATTAATTTTGTAGGAAATAAAAAGATCTACAACTTTTATGAAAAGCATTTTTCTCTACAGAGCCTAGTTTAGTGTGAAAGAGTGATTTTCCGTATTTTTAAGTCTAACTGAGTTTGATTTTCATTTTGCATCTTTCAGTCATGATTAAAATAAGGTTATATTTTTAGAGGTTAGTTTTTTGTTTATTTCTAATGTTTTATTACGAATGTTAGGTTATATTAATTATTTGCATTGGCTAGAGAAAGTTGTGAGTGTTTCACACCAGATTTTTTTTATTTATCGATCTAGATGTGGTACATTGACATAATATTCAAAAATTTCAAACTGTCAAGGATATTATTACACCCTTGCCAGTTGGGTACAGGTAAAGTTTGCATTTTCACTTATGAATTTTAAAATTATATAAATTGAATGAAGTTGACATCAGTTTTCCTGTTGACAGTAAGTTTCTTTAATGGAGTTTTTAACAAAATTTTTTTTTTTTTTTGACGAGGGCCAATGACCATTGTAGTCGATTTTGAAGGTAGTTAATAAACTAAAATGAAAATTAAGAAGCAGTGAGTTTAATTTAATGATTTAGAACAGTGTTTCCCAACCGGTGGTCTGCGGACCAAAGGTGGTCCGTGAGAGCCTTCCGGGTGGTCCGTGAGAGTCCGGTGACTACTTATAAAAAAGTAATATTTTCCCATGATTAAATCAAAGTTACGATTATCATTGAATAAGATTAAGTAAATACATTCAAGATTCAGATTAAGTAAAGGTAGAAGAGTTGTGTAAGAAAGCCCTGGGCTTCCCCAAGATTCGGCAAGTAGCTTTGCGGTATCTTATGATTTTTTCAACCACTTATTTGTGTGAGCATGGGTTCTCTAGTTTATTGTTAATTAAAAACAAACAACGAAATCGGCTAAGTGTAAGCAGTGATTTGAGAGTAGCTCTCGGCAGGAGCCTAAAACCTAGAATTCCTCAGCTAGTCAGAAAGATACGTGCACAAAAGTCGCATTGAAATTTTCATTTCATTTTTAATTAATTTTTTAATTTTCATTGTTATTTTCGACTAAGTAAATTCTGTATTCCTTATTTTATTAAAAGACAATTCACAATTAAAATATTTCTACTTTTTGTGATGTACAATGTACCCTAACTTCTGAAAATAACAATTATATGTTTGTAATAATAGTTTCTTAATTAATAATAATAGTTTGTTTCTGAAAATTTGTTTTATTTAATCACCTTTTAATTTGGTTACAACTGATAAGATATATGCAATAATGTAATGGGTGGTCTGTGGTAGTTCACTTTCAGGCTGAGTGGTCTGCAGACCACTGCGGGTTGGGAACCAGTGATTTAGAACGATGGAAAAGCTCTGTGCTTAGTTGCTCCTTATGAAGCCTCTAAGTCTCTGATATTAAAAACCAGAATTCAACAAAGTCTTTTTATATTTTCTAGTCATGTTCTTGAAAAAATTAACCAGTTTCTAAACAACTACATTTCTGAGTATTCTGCAGACATCTGAATTCAAAATCGCAAATCAGTTTTTCTTCCAACATAAATATTTTTGTAATGATTAATAAATTTGGGAGTAAACGAACGATTGAATAAACTGATATTACTTTTATTATAAAAGCATGTAAAATCTGGTGTGAAACACTCACGACGTTCTCTTGCCAATGCAAATAATGAACAATATAACCTAAAATTAGTAATAAAACATTAGAAATAAACAAAAAAATAACCTAATTTTAATCATGATTGAAAGACGCAAATTGAAAATCAACCTCAGTTTGGCTTAAAAATACAGAAAATTACTCTTTCACGCTAAACTAGGTTCTGTAGAGAAAAATGCTTTAAATAAAAGTTGTAGATCTTTTAATTTCCTATAAATTTGATTATATACATTTTTGCCGTAAAATGCATACTAAGGCTGAAATCTTAAAAAATTGATTTGTTTTACACATTTTCATAAAAAAAAAAAAACAGAAAATCGCTAATTACTGCTTAACAAAGAACCATTATACAAAGAAATGTTTGAAATAGAAGTTGTAAATTTTTAAATTCTCTACAACTTTTATTGCATACATTGTTGCGCTAAAATGCATATTAAAGCCACATTCTTAAAATAACAATTTTTTTACGAGAAAACAGCCTCCTCAAGAATTTCAGCAGACAAGGCACTTACCCGATTTTATAGAGCATAAGAAATGTTGTAAATGTTGCGATTTTGAAAAAAATCACAGAAGCTGTTTTTGAGAAAATACAAAAAAGTGAAAAATGACACAAATAAACTACTACCTCTGGTTGACCAATTTGATGAAAATGTTTGTGTCGGGTCCTCTAGTGGTATCTAACTAAAATTTCAAGTTTCGAGTTCATATGATGTTCTGTTCTTGAGATATTCTCTTCACACAGACACACACACATACCAATTGCTAAAAACATGTTTTTTTTTGGGTTCAGGGGTCTGAAAACTCAATTTCGAAAAATCGACATGAAAACAATACTTTCCTTCCAATATATTCATATAGGTAAGAGAAAAAATAAAGTTTAAGACACTTGAACTTTGTATATTTAGTATTTAGTACATGCACTACAAACTACAGGATAATTATTACCAAATTATCTCCAAAGAATACAGACATAACTGGTAATAATCAAAGCATGATCCTCAGCGATGGATAACTGCATTTATCAAGTAAATGATAAACAACAATATGGAGTCTCGGGAGTATAATATTCAGATGAACTAATGTCCCCTAGCCGTGGGAGTGAGAGAATGCATAACGCTCTCACTCGCACAACCCATACGCGCCGTTCCAATAACATTGTCTTTAATTTTAATCATTGTTGTGAGCAAGCGTTTATGCATGCAGTAAACTAACAAGCAAGATATCGACTGTAGTATGTTTTCAGATTTGGATTATAACAGTAAGGATCTTTGAGCGCATGCGTAGTTATGCAACATGTAAAAAAACTGCTGAAGTTCTTCATAATTCACCAAATCTAAACTCAGCAATATGGGAAATAATTAATAAGAATCGAGGTGTAGTTAGCAACAAAAGTTTTACTGACATACCTAATATTGTTAACAAAAACAATGAACTTATAGAGAATGGTATAGAAATTTGTAATTATTTTAACAAATATTACCAGGAAGTAGCTTTAAAACTTAAACAACAGATTAGGGAAACAGTGGGATGTTATGATCCAAAAGGTAACAAGGTAGTTAATCAATTCTTATTTAGCCTAGTTTCAAGGGAGGAATTAGAATCAGTTATTGATAGTTTGAAAAGTAAGAAAACATGTGGGTTAGATGGGATTTCTAGTATAATTGTTAAAGAATGTAAACATCTTTTAATTACTCCTCTCCTTCATTTGATTAACTTCTCACTTGAAGCAGGTGTATTTCCAAACAAACTGAAGGAGGCTAAAATATTGCCTATATTTAAGAATGGAGATAGCCAGTTAGTTGAAAATTATAGACCCATAAGTATTTTAAACACAATCAGTAAAATTTTTGAAAAGGTAGTATTTATTAGGTTAATCAGTTTCTTGACTGAAAACCTAATCATCTCAGAGGATCAGCATGGTTTCCAAAAAGGTAGATCAACTAAAACTGCAATTGTTTCACTTGTGGAGCAAGTAGTTGATATATTGGACGCCGGGGAGAAAGCATTGGCAGTGTTTCTGGATCTGAGTAAAGCTTTCGATTGTGTTGATCATGAAATTTTATTGAAAACACTAGAGTCATTAGGCGTTAGGGATGTAGAGTTGAAATGGTTTCAATCTTACCTTATTAATAGATTACAGTGTGTGGAGTTAACTAGGGTTGTTAGAGGGAAACTTACAAAAGTTGTATCTGGAAAGCTTGAAGTCAAAGCAGGCGTTCCACAGGGGTCAGTTTTAGGTCCAATTCTGTTTCTATGGTACATTAATAGGTTACCAGAAGTCATACCTAATGGCAGAGCTTTGTTGTTTGCTGATGATACTTCAGTAATCAGTAACAGTTCACTGGTAGATGCTCTTGAAGTAAATACACATGTTAACATAGAGTCCGTAGTGCAGTTCTTGAATCAAATGTTATTAACAGTTAATGGGAAAAAGTGTCAGTACTTGCAGTTCAAAAATAAACATAACGTTAAAGAAAGTAGAGAAGTGGATGTATTTATTCATAATAATAGTTTAGAGCATGTAGAAACAGTGAAGTTCCTGGGCGTATCTCTAGATAGATCTTTGTCTTGGGACTTCTATATCAATCAAGTTTGTAGTAAAATATCATCTGGGGTATTTGCACTAAAACAAATCACCAGATTAAATGATAAAAAATTACTAATGGCAGCTTATCATGGCCTCATTCTGTCTCATATCCGGTATGGTATTTTAGTATGGGGTAATTCTAGCATGGGTAATATGAATAGGGTTTTTAAAATTCAAAAGAAAGCTATTAGGTGTATGGTGGGAGCTAACCAGCTAACCTCATGCAGGCCACTATTTAAGGAGCTTAAATTGCTTACAGTTCCCTGTCTCTACATTTTTGAGGTGATTATGTATGTTAGGCAAAATAATTTTATGCAGAATTTCAATGTTCACAATCATAACACGAGAAACAGGAATGATTATTATGTGGCTAATCACTCCACAAAATTGTTTGAACAAAAACCTACTTATGCAGGGAGAAAATTCATAAATAAATTACCCCAATCTTTAAAGTGTTGTGAGGATTTGAATTCCTTTAAAAAAATTTTAAAAAATTACTTGATCGGTGAAACTTTTTATAGCGTACAAGAATTTCTTTCTTGATAGTAGTGATACATAGTGTGTTTCTTATATGTATTTCAGGTGTTACATCTCACGACATGTCCTATACTCCTCCTGGAGTCTCCAGGGCGCAAAAAAAAAAAAAAAAAAAAAAAAAAAAAAAAACATATCTCCCTCTCACTCGCTCAGCTATGGGACATTAGTTCGTCTGATACTTATGCAAGAAAGCATTATATACTCGAAAAGGGTAACACTGTTTTACCTTCAGTTAGAAAAAAATGTCTGCTCATAAAGGCTTATCATATTCTTATGCATGTATGATTCCCATCAATTGTAAAAAATGAGATTATTTATTAGATAAAATCATTTTTAGCCTTTATTTGATAACCTTCATTGCTTTAGCGATTAACTTAAATCATTAATCTATGCCATAAGCTGACACAGAATTGTGGTCCTTGATGACCTGTTTGTATTTGGGTGATTTTTCCGTTAGATCTTCGTAAGTTAGCCCAAGTTCTTATAAATCCCTTTTGATTTCTTTGTGCCGTATGTATGAGTTACCTCAATGCACGGTCAATTATTCTGCGAAAAGTCTGGTGTTTGGTATTCGTAGTATATGTCTAAAGTACAACAGTCGTTTGTGTTATAAGACCAATCAGAGATACCATTATAATTATAAAATTACCAATAATAATAGGTTTAGTCAGTAAAGAGTTTGACTGTAAAGTTGAAGCTCTCAGAGTTAAGTTCTGGTAAAGAACTGAATCACATTAACATCTTTGAAACCCACTGTTACCCATTACTCATTCTTGTGTGAATATTACAATGAAAACCATTGATGAAATATTCAATCTTAAAATAAATTACGTCCAATAAGTATGTAACTCATAAGAATATGATTTTCCCATTAAACTACTTTTTAATATCTCAGCCAATTATCAATTAATTATATAAAAAGTATTTTCATTTAAGTTTTTCTACACATATTTTTATTTTTTTCAAAAAAAAAAAATATAATGTAAAATGGCATAATCTTACTATCATTACTCCTTATCAAAATTTACATAAAGTATAGTATTGTAAAGCGTGTAGTCCCCGGGGAGTTGCTAGTCTCCTAAGGGGCTCGGCCACCTGTGGAGGCGCTTTATATAAGTAATCATATAAATTACTGAGAAATTTCCAAAACAATGGACTACAGCGATTATTCATCCTCTGCACAAGAAAGGCGATAGATATAATCCGGACAACTATAGAGGTATATCACTCCTGGACTGTACTTATAAGATTTTTTCAAAGATTCTTTACAGGAGGATTAAGGACCAACTAGATCAAGAACTTGGAGAATACCAAGGAGGATTCAGGCCTTGGAGAAGTTGTGCGGAGCAAATACTCACATTGAAGTTAATTATGGCATACTATAGAAAGCGAAATAAACATCTCTCGATAACATTTGTTGACTTCAAGAAAGCTTACGATTCCATTCATAGGATATCACTATTGAAAATACTGAGACATTTTGGACTTCACCCTAAATTAATCAGATTAATAGAGTTAACATTAACTGATACAAGTTCTAAAATAAAGTTTAGAGGAGAACTCTCAGACCCATTTTGGATAAAAGCTGGCTTAAGACAAGGTGATGGATTATCACCGCTTCTTTTTAACTGTGCATTAGAGTACGTCATGAGAGAATGGGAAAAAAGTAACAAAAAAAATATAACAATTGGATATCAAAAGGACGACATAAATCTGAACTGCCTGGGGTTTGCGGATGACCTAGCTCTTCTGGCCAACAACATTCAGGAAACAAAACAGCAAATCAGGTCTTTGGAAGATATAGCTCAGAAGATTGGTTTAAAGATATCGTTTAAAAAAACAGAAATATTACTAACTCATACTCCACTTGCAGATAAAATAAGGTTGAACAACCACAATATAAAAATTGTGCAGAGATTTAAGTACTTGGGGGAAGTAATCACCTGCAACTTGAACGAAAAACCATCTTGGCAGAATAGAATAGACAAACTAACTAGGATTAAACATGCTACTAGGAACACATATAATAAAAGATGTCTTTCAATAAATACAAAACTAAGACACTACAGAACAGTCGCCCTACCACAAATTACATACACAAGTGAAACAATATTTAAAACCACAAATACCATTGCAATAGATAAGGTCCTCAGGATTGAGAGAAGAATAGTCAGAACTTGCTTGAACAAAAACTATCAAGTAGACGGAGTTTGGAGACTAGCTTCCAACGAAATGGTCTACAAAAACATAGAACCTATTACAAGTATAATTAAAAAGAAACGAATATCATTCCTGGGACATCTTTTAAGGACACCTGAAAATAGAACTAGCAGGAAAATAATAGAAAAACTGTGGTATAGTAAAAGTGATAGTAGAAGTAGTTAAATGGATCACAGAATTAAAGGAAGATATTGGAAGGTTACAAATTACAATAGAAGATTTAAAACACAAGACAGATGTATTGAAGATATTGAAGGACGAACGCGTTATACTACAGCCGGGAAGGAACAAGCAACGATCGGGAAGAGTGGTTCCAGAGGAGGAAAGAAAATTGCGCTCGAAAAGGATGAAAAAATATTGGGCGGAAAAGAAAAGGAAGAAAGAAGGAAAGACTTTAAATGTAAAATGACTAAAATGGTCCTTTGTAGGCCATAAAATAATTTAAAAAAAGCGTGTAGTACACTTTGTTCTTAAAAACTTAATTTTTACTTTCTCTTGCCTACAGGAAGGAAAGTATTGTTTTCAGGTCGATTTTTCGAAATCAAGTTTTCACCAGATCTACACATTTTCATACCCCCTGAACCCAAAAAACATGTTTTTAGTGATTGGTCTGTGTGTGTGTGTACAGAATATCTCAAGAACGGAACATCATACGAACTTGAAACTAAAGTTACATACCACTACCGGACCCGACACGAACATTTTCATCAAAATCGGTAAACCGGAAGTAGTAGTTTATTCGTGTAATTTTTCACTTTTTTGCGATTTTCTCATAAACTGGTCTTCTTGTGTTTAATGTAAGATTACTTCCATAAATGGTAAATAAAGGTGTATTTTTTCTTAAATAAATTTGTAGAAAATTTAATTCTAAAAAGATTCATTTGCATTACTCAGGAAAAAAATGAATAATAGATATTGAAATTTCGCTTTATTTAAAATCAAAACAGACACATATTTTTCAATATGTAGGTTGGGAGTAACAGCTGATCAATCAGCTGTTACTCCCAACCTACATAATATTAGTTAATATTTTATGCAGTTAAAAATGAGCGCGTCCCTATCGTTGTGTAAAGTGTGCGCAGAGCCATAATACAACTGACTGCCCAAAGACAGATCGAAACACACCAGCAACATGTGCATTGTGTTTAGATAATCATCCTGCGAATTATAAAGGTTGCCGCATTTACCAGGAAATAATGAACAGGAAACGTGGAAACAAGAATACCCCTACGACTGATTCACAACCTAAGAATATCAGATCATTCAATGCAAATAATGAACACTTTCCTAAATTAAAACAAACCAGACAAAATGTTATTATTGATAACAGTCAAACTACACCATCTGTGTCATACGCAGATGTACTGCAGAACAAAAGGGAAGATTCTGACATAGTAACAAAACTCAATAAAGTATCTGAACAGATTGAATTATTGGTTAGTCAAATGAGTAATCTGATGGGATTATTGACAACCGTTGTCAATAAACTGTTTAAATGAAATTCCTACGAATTGCGGAGTGGAATGTCAACGGTCTTATTCGGAGGCGACAGGAAGTAGAAGTTTTTCTGAAGGTTAACAAAATAGATATTCTTCTCATATCTGAATCTCACCTTACAAACCCTGATTTTTTTAGACTATATGGATATACACTCTACAACGCCAATCATCCGGATGGTAACGCTCATGGAGGCAGTGCTATTCTTGTTAAAAATTCAATAAAACATCACGAGTTGCCAGCATGCACATCAGATCATCTTCAAGCGACATCGATACAATTACACGATTGGTTTGGTCCTCTGGTAATTTCATCTGTTTACTGTTCGCCGAGGCATCGGATAACGAGAAATGTGTTCCAGAATTATTTCCATCTCCTTGGAAATCGATTTATCTCAGCGGGCGATTGGAATGCTAAACATACGTATTGGGGATCTCGCCTCATTACACCTCGTGGTCGGGAACTGAAAATGGCCATAGATTTGGGAAATAATTATAATATCTTGTCTACCGGACAACCTACATACTGGCCAACAGACCGAAATAAAATCCCTGATTTATTGGACTTTGGTATCACAAAAGGTATCAGTAGGTTTTATACAGATGTGGAAAGCAGCCTAGACAGTACATCAGACCATTCTCCAATCATAATTACAATCAGTACACATATTATTCTACGACAAAAACCTCCCACTTTATATAACAAATACACAAATTGGACTGCCTTCTCAGCTTTTATTCATGACAACATTAACCTCAACATACCTTTAAAAGTATCGGACGACATAGATGAAGCAGTTCAACACTTCACAAACATCATTCAAAAAGCAGCTTGGAGTAGTACACCGGAAGATACAGTCACAGAATACGATAATATGAATTACCCACGTGAAATTTTGGAAAAAGTAAGAGAAAAAAGAAGATTACGGCGTGTATGGCAAAATAGCAGACACCCCGCAGACAAAACCGCATTCAACCGAGCATCAAAAGAACTAAAAGATTTATTATTCACTATAAAAAATAATTCTTTTCGAACCTTTTTAGAAAATTTGTCTCCCAACGAAACAACAGATCACTCGTTATGGAAAGCCACTTTTAAAATAAAAAGACCAATTCAACATACTCCTCCACTCCGACGTGATGATGGGAACTGGCCTAGAAGTGATGAAGAGAAAGCCGATTTGTTTTGCGACTACCTAACTGATGTATTTCAACCTCATCCTTCTGTCGGAATTGACGAAAAAGAAATTCACGAGTTTATGGAAATACCAGTGCCTATGGACTTACCAATAGAACCTTTTACTGTTGGCGAGATACAAGTAATCAATCACCTTCCATCAAAAAAAGCTCCGGGATTTGACTTAATTACGTCTGAAGTCATCAAACATCTTCCTGTCAGGGCATTAACTTATCTTCAAATTCTATTCAACAGTATCGTGCAAATGACACATGTTCCTTCTCAATGGAAAGTCTCGCAAATAATAATGATTCCAAAACCAGGTAAACCACCAAATGAAATGTCTTCATATAGGCCAATTAGCTTACTGCCTCTTCTTTCCAAGGTCTTTGAAAAATTGTTTTTAAAGAAGCTTCAGGGGATTCTAATACAACAGAATGTTGTTCCAGACCATCAATTTGGATTCAGAAGCGGTCACTCTACTGTGGAGCAAATACATCGGGTAATGAATATGATATCTGACACATTAGAAAGGGGAGATATCTGCTGTGCTCTTTTTCTAGACATATTAAGAGCCTTTGACAAAGTGTGGCATATTGGTCTTTTATACAAATTAAAAACAATTTTACCTTATCCGTTTTATTTTGTTCTTAAATCTTTTCTGGAAGGTAGGATATTTCAAATTAAATGCAGAGGTGCATACTCAAAATTTGGAGAAATAAACTCCGGGGTTCCTCAAGGATCTATAATTGCTCCAATATTATACGTAATATTTACCGCTGACATGCCTCTAAACTAATCAGTACTTACCGCTACGTACGCTGATGATACAGCAATTCTTTCATCTGACAATAATGCTACAGAAGCATCAAATAAAGCTCCAATATACTTAGACGAAGTGCTACTATGGTTGAACAAATGGAGACTAAAAGCCAACGCAAATAAATCCGTCCAAGTTACGTTTACTATGAGAAGAGAGGAATGCCCATCAGTACTCCTAGGTAATGATGTACTCCCACAACAAGATCATGTGAAGTACCTTGGCTTGCATCTTGATCGGAGATTAACTTGGCGACATCACATAGTATGTAAACGGAACGAGCTTAATTTAAAATACATGAGGTTTAACTGGTTGTTAGGAAGAAGATCACAATTATCTGTTGAAAATAAGGTCTTGATCTACAATACAATTTTCAAGCCTGTTTGGAAGTATGGCGCTCAGCTTTGGGGTACATCCAGCAGATCCAATTTAGAAATGATACAACGCTTCCAAAATAAAGTATTAAGATCGACGAGTAACGCTGGGTGGTTTATAAGAAACTCGGAAATACATGACCATCTTCGTATCCGTACCGTAACAGAAGAGATAAGAGAGCTGAGCCTCAGGTACCAGCTAAGATTAAACAATCACCAGAACCACCTGGCATTAAATTTACTGGACAACAGTGAGGAAACGAAGCGCCTCAAAAGACATCACATCCTCGACTTAGACCAACGATTTTAATACATACACCAAAAGTTAAATTCACCACTCATCCTCATCACACTTTTTAATCTAAAGTGAAATTTCAAAATTTTATTTATTTTACTTTTTTATTGTTAACTTCTTTTGCATTGTTTACTTCATTTTTTTGTTTACTTCTTTTACATTGTTTTTGTTAATTTTGTAACTTTACAACATTTCTTAGTTTTTATTAACTTTATTTTCTAATTTTATTTAGTTGAAGTGAGAGCAAAGGCTGTCTACTTCACTCACGTAAGTTTAGTTCTTGTAAAATGATTTGCTTAAAGCCACATTGTAAGGCTGATTGTAAATAAATAAGTTAAAACAAAAAAAAAAAAAGAGCGTCTGTTTTGACTTTAAATAAAGCAAAATTTCAATATCTATTATTCATTTTTTTCCTGAGTCATTTACATGAATCTTTTCAGAATTAAATTTTCTACAAATTTATTTAAGAAAAAATACACCTTTATTTACCATTTATGGAAGTAATCTTACGTTAAACACAAGAATGTGTTATTTCTTTGCACCAATTCTTGTGTTTTGTGTAAGATATCTCTGAAAGTATTGCATTAACAGCTCTGGAACCAATTTTATTCAATTTTTCAGATTAAAAAACATAAGAAACAGTAGTATTTGTATCTTTGTAACTATGTTTAACATTTTTATACGGCCTTACTTCACCGAGGGTACAGAGTTCTAGGTGAAATTTTTCGCTAGCCGTAACTCGCTAACTAAGCGTTTTCAGGCATATGATTTAATCCTGATTGATCTGATTTAATTCTGGTTTATATGAACTTTTTTTCTTATTTTTAGCTATAGAATGGGATCCCAAGAGATTGCCATATAGTTTTGAATCACCCTGCATGTACTGCATTAAGAATGCACATTCACATCAACCACACTCATTTGTTTATTCCATCAGGTGTTTGTCAATATACTGAGAGAAAGATATTTTAGTTAACGACAGAAACGGAAATGTTCAAAAAATTTCTTTCTGTACGGAGTATTATAAACACAGACAGACTTTCGAAACACTGGAAATTTAAAACGAACTCGTAAACAGAGTTAATTAAATTGGAAGAGGTTATTAACTAGACATGAAGATATTTTTTATAATTATCATGTTAATGAACTGTAATTTTTGCTATATCTTCATCTATTCTTTCTGTTTTCATAAATTACAGAACTTTCCTGATGATACTCATAATATCAAGAACAGTTAAATATTTAAAAAAAAGGTTTTATTTCACAAATCTATTTTCATCTCTCTCAGAACTGATTTTTATAGTAATTTTTTTACTAAAACTCAATACGCTAATTTTCCAGTACCCATAATTCTTTTTTAAAGTTTACAATTTACATAACACACCACTTTTCATTAACTGGTTTTCAAAAGTTACAGCACCAGCACAGTTATTAATTTGTGGTAATTTTGTTTTGTATTAAATTTTGCTACTTCCGGTAGCTTCATTTTATTTTATTTTAAAAATCTACCGGTTTTTGGTGACCCAGTCAGGAATTCAACTGGTCAGATGTTGTATGCTCTCAGTGTTGGTTTATGGTATGGAAACCTGTATTTTGAAGAACAATAATGAACAATTGGAGACATTTGAAATGTAGTTGTATGGAAGGATTCTGAGATTGAGCAGGGTGGATCGTGTCACAAAAGAGTGTTCAAAGCAGGGCCGTTGAATGAAAGAAGGGCTGTCTCATGGCGCTCGAAAAAGTTGTACCAACAGCTGTTCGGCTGTGATGTCACTGCTCTGCCACTGCGCTTTCTACAATGTGGTTACACACATACTTTCTCAACTACTCATCTTAAAATATGCCTAATGAATTAAGAATAAATGTCTATACTTTGTTATTATTAGTAATGTCCGAAACATTATTTATAAAACAATAGATAGTAGTAATGCATAAATAATACAACATTCTAAAAACAATATGTGACCAAAAACATTTTGGGTTGCGTAAAATACTTAGTCTTATTCTAGATATGAATATGATTGTAAACATATATACGAAGAGATTGTAAACAAAATAAATAAATATAATTAAAATAAAAACCTTACATAAGAAATGCGAATTAACGCTACCAATATTATTTTTTGGAACGTATCCATTTCTTAGCTTTGTTCATGCAGTTTCTATTATTTGATTTGTTCTCATTGAATCACCTGATTTTAATAAATGTATTTGATCTAGTTTAGGTGTTAATAACTTGTGGGCAAAGATTTGGAAATTTTTCCGTAAGTCTTGTTCAGAGTTTTTTAATGACTCCTCTTCAAACACTGTACATTTTCACCATGTACTGAATCATCATGTAGTTTCACCATGTAGTGTTTCATTATGGAGTGATGAAAAAACAATTTCAACTCGTCCACTGTTTCTTTTCCAAGATTTACTTGGCACAGTCAAACCTCCATGGAAAAGAGCTTTAATCCATTTTTCATGTAGGCCAACATTTTTCGAGTAGGC